>OY796656.1:72226635-72840885 GCA_963680705.1 Rhagium mordax | reverse complement strand
CCGACTTCATACCTGGCCAAAAAAATTCCTCACTAAGACGTTTATAGGTCTTAAGGACGCCAAAATGTGCTGACAAATCATTATGAACTTTATGTAATACTTCTAAACGTTTAGGTTTCGGAACTACTAACTTCCATTGTTTAGAATTTGTGCTTATATTATAATGTGTCCTCGCCAATTTATATAAATTGTTATCGATTCTATGAAATAAAGGGATTTTTTCGGGAGTATTTGTTACTTGAGCTAACATTTTAGAGTACCATTTATCATGACTACCTACTTCAATCGAATCTAAATTTACAGGAGGTCTGCTTAACGCGTCAGCTAGGATATTTAACTTTCCTTTCCTATGTTGGAAGTCTATAGTATATTGGGACAGTTGTACAGCCCAGCGAGCTAATCTTCCCACAGGATTCTTTAGATTACTCAGCCATAGAATGGAAGAGTTATCAGTTACTACTCGAAATTTTACTCCTTCTACATAACATCGAAATTTATCTATCCCTGCCAAAATGGCTAAAACCTCATGTTCAAGAATAGTATAATTACGTTCAGCTTTAGAAAATGTTCGAGAATAATAGGCAATCACGTGTTCGTTCTCATTATCACCCTGAGTTAGTATAGCACTTAAACTATGGTCGCTGGCGTCAGTCTGTATAGTAAATAATTCAGCAAAATTTGGATTGGCTAATACCGGAGTAGAACATTCTTTTAATTTTTGAAATGATTCTTGTGCTTCGTTGGTCCATGAAATTTTTTGCCCCTTTTTTCTACCTTTTATAACCTCATTTAGGGGAATGATCAATTGTGAAAAATCTTTTATGAACCTACGATACCAAGAAGCCATACCAATAAATCTTTTGACTTCAGTCGTGTTCCTCGGACACGGATATTCGCATATTGACTTTACTTTTTCCGGGTTACTATGTAAACCATTTTTATCCACCACATACCCCAAAAATTTTAAACTCGATTTGCAAAAATGACATTTGTCCATGTTAATAGTGAATCCGCCTGATTTTAATATTTCATATACCTTAATGAGTGTTTTTATATGGTCTTTAAAGGATTTACTAATCACAATTAAGTCGTCCAAATACACGAAAATATTAGCATTTATGTCAGATGGGTCAAACAACCGATCCATGACACGTTGTAAGGTGTTCGCACTGGATATTAACCCCATGGGCATTCTAATGAATTCGAATAACCCACGTCCTATCACTCGGAATGCAGTTTTTTCACAACTCTCATCTCCTAACTTGATTTGGAAAAAGGCTTGTTTTAAATCGATAGAAGTTAATACTTTAGCATCGCGTACTTTGCTATTTAAATTCAGTAAAGGATATGAATCTGGTATCGATAGCGAATTTAATTTTCTACCATCAAAACATAGTCGATATTGCCCTGAGGGTTTTTTTACTAAAATGACATTAGATGAATACGGACTTTTAGAAGGGCGAATAACACCTAGTTCTAACAGTCTGTCGATTTCATCGTTCATATGCTTTTGCATATATGGCGACAAAGGAAAAGCTGTTTGTCTAAAAGGTTCTTTATCTTTTAGTTTAATATTATGTTCAGTTAAGCTAGTCAACCCCAAATTTGGTAATACTAATTCTTGAAATTTTGACAAAACATCTCCTAACTGTTTTTTCTGGTCGCCATTTAATTCAAACTCTGACATAAGGGAACAAAACTGTACATTATCACTAATCGAATTTAATTGGTTATTTATTTCCATGTTAACTGCGGGACCATTGATATCTTGGAATAGGTTCAACTGGTCATTGCATTCCCAAATTCCTTTTTCAAAATATTAGCATTATTATTTTCACCTACATTCTGTAATGAAGGACGAAACCCCGGTTGCCCTTGATAAAACATGTTACGACTGAATGAAAAATTATGATTGAGGTTATCAGGTTGTTCATACAAATTATTTTGACTAGTAGGAATCCCACATGTTTCAGAATTGGACACTCTATTTTGGCTACTTATATTTAGACTTGACTGCACAGCATCTATACCATATATTCTACTTAAATTTGACCTATTATTCTGAAATGACTGCTGAACGTTATCACTAAAGTTTGGATAAATACTATTCTCTACATGGACAGAATTATTTGATGCCCCTGGTATATTTGAAATATTTTCATGACCTATTAAATTATTATTATCCCGGTTTGGTTCATCTAACAGTGAATCTACATTCGTAGGCTCAGCAAATGATACACGGCGACTTAAATTTGCAGGACTACTGTGAGGTTGAACAGGTTCTGACTGTGGACTTTGAATTGGTATTTCTAAATCAACTAAATTTTGACTAATCGGAATATTATTTTGAACAAGTTTTTGTTCTATCTTATCAAACAACAACATTAACTTTGTCATTAACTCAGTTTTTAAGTTAGCTACTTGATAATTATTTACTGGAAAATGATTTATACGATTTTTTACATGTAACAATTTGGTTCTAATTCTTTTATAATCGGGATGGCTTATATCTCAACTAAATTTATTTATCATACCATCTAAAATACTCATTTTATCCTGACAAATTTGGCTTTCCTGAGATACATCAATGGTTACGTCTGGATGAGATGTACGGTGGTCCATTCGTTCACACTGAAGGTGACCTCTTAAAATCGATCACTTTGCCTCAACAGTACCTCTAATGAGTGATCCTCGGCAAAATAATTCGAAGTCCAGTTCATCGCTATGCAGATAATTTACCTCCATTTTGCTATATAAATTTTCCACTGAAACACAATTTCAAAGTAATATTTAGTACGGATTAAAATTTTTGCTCAAATCATTAGTACTGAAATTTTAGAGTTAGAAAAGACACTAATAATTATTTAAAGATAAGACAAGGTGAAAATTATTAGGAAAAGAGAAGTAAAGAAGAGATTTTTTTTCTCTTGAACCTCTACCCTAGGTAGCCATTTTCTCTCTCTTTGCGACATCTTCTCTTTGATATTTTAAAGTTATGCTGGTACTACTACTAACAGAAGATATGATAAGTTACGATAAGATAATTAGTACCAGTAAATTCGATAAATAGTGAGTTATGTCTACCATAAACTTTAGTCCCTCGATAGTTGAGTCACACGGAGATGGGCCCCTAACGACTAACTTCAGCGGAGAGTTTTCTACAGGGGGGTTCAAGATAATGGGCGCCTAACCATAGCCGGTTATGAAATTAAAGAAGTTTCAAGAAAAAGTATATATTAAGAATTTTTAGTACTTACTATCTATACCACAAAACTCGATAAAATACAGACATACATATATATTAAATTTAGGTATTTTAATATACGACAATAGGGTCCTTAATATTCCTACTGCTGTAACAGCAACAACACCCTATACATAACTATTTCTAAAATCTGACTAATAAATAAGGTACTATACAACAATTAAAGGTAAAGTTACACACTACGTTAAATAATATAGATAACGTAAAAGGCACACTTAAAATAAGTTCTCGATAGGCTGATAGCTCCTCAAACCATAAATCTAAAATTATTCGTAATTTCGAGAAATTACTACTATTTATTATACAAATTTAATTATGAAACATCCATACTCTCTAGTCTTATAAAATGATTAAAACCCCTTATAATACCTAATTTAGGAGAATATAGCAAGAGCGCTAGCTATATGAGCAAATATTTAATCTTATTAATGACAGATACCCTTAAATTTAAACGTTGGTAATAAATAACTTATCGCTATCAAAAATGAAAATCTTTCACTATTTACCAACGGTGTGGTGTTCGACTCTACATCGAATGTAATATTAGTAACGTGCTAGCTACTAAGCATTTAAATAAGCAAAATATTTTATGAGATAATGAATAATAATTTATGTGCTAACTAATTAGCTACAATTTAGATAAGGAAAGCATAAAGTTAGCAATCTAGCTACTAAGCGAGTGAGCAAGTTGTATTCTCTACGTGAATTGTAAAATGGTTAACGTGCGGAAATTTTAGTATATAAAAGTACTTATCTTTCAAAATACATCCTCGATGATAATCAACAAGTATCCATTTTCCACGTTCGGGAATTAATTTGCCAGAAAAGCAATTCGTCGCTCCGATTTCGATGGATTACTAAATGATGTCAATTTTTTTCCCCCATTATTCAGCGAAACGTCAGCGTCAATAAAGATCGATTTATTTCCACGTGTAGGTGCCGATTAATTGCAAAACCCTCGTGTCGCTCCAATAATCATTCCATGCCGTCCAGCTTAGTTAAATACAATTTGAACCTCGAATTTGACCACGTGCTATTAGTTTTAGATAGTATTTCTAGTTCCAATTTACCCCTTGCGCTTTATAACAAATCCATACTATTTATTTTTAACTCCATACTATTTATTTTAACTCCATACTATTTATCAAACAACGCCTATGATATAATATGCTCAAATTAATTTGCCACAAAGTAATGGTTACAATTTCTTACCTGTATGGCAAATCTCCACGCCGGGACTGTTTGAGAGCAGGTGTTAGGTACGACAGCTAACGAGAAAATGAGCTCCCTCATGCATGCACTGGGCTCTCGCGGCGATACTTCTTACTTCGCGCTTCTTAGTCTAGTTTTCGCTAGTTACCCGGTTAGCGCGACCTATACCGACCCGTGGTTACTCGATAAATTTATTGAATTGGTATTATCAAAATGTGTAACGTTAGATGTATAACATTGACACGTTACAAACCGAATATACAAACAAACATTGATTTACATTATCTATATATGTATAATATGTACTGATATATCTTAAACCTTAATAGAACTTAATCAAAAAAAAAAAAAAGAAAAACAAGAAAAAAAAATATATACATATATATATATATATATATATATATATATATATATATATATATATATATATATATATATATACAGATCCGTGCTACGAAAAACCGTCCATGTAATTTTAGCCGTTAAACAGTCCACTTGATATACTTTGCTGTATTATTTACCAACGTTAAACCGCTCTTATATTGATGCAACATCAAACCATCCGATTTACGCGCACACAACGTTAGTCCTTCCATAGTTATACACATGTGGATCTGTACGTTCGCTAAACTATCCTGCGATGTTGCCGGAGTTAATATGTGTACATTTTCTTGATGTTGGACTAATATTATGATTGTCTTCTTTTAATATGCATGGCGATTGTTTTAAATAACAATGATAACTGTGTCGGGGATCTCGGAAAAATTTCTACCCATATTGAGAAAACTGCTTATTAGAAAATGGCAGAGGTATGAGATATAAAATGAAGCTAAATAAAATAAGATAAATATCGCTTTTGCTTTAATTGCAGCACGATGTGACATTTTGGTTTCTATTTTATTCCATAGTAATTGATAGTGTTGACAGTTAATCTATCTAACATTAATTATCTCAGGAAGGGTTAGTTAAAATATAGGAAAGCTATACAGCGTGTCCCACTTTTAATGGCCCCCCTTCGCAACTCAGTTATTAGTTATCCAATTTTAACCAAATTTGGATAGGTGTCAACCTTTGGTGTGATCTTTTTGAATTAAACAAAATTTATTTTTGGCAGAGGCGTGCATTTTTATTAAGAAAAAAGGGGTCGCTTTTTCGAGAAGTCATATTAGGTATTTTTTTACAGAAAAACTCATACAGTATTATTAATCAGCATGCTTTAGAACCCCCATGCCGAAAATTTCACAACATTTTGATTAAGGGTTTCCGAATAACGGGCCCAGTAAAAATACATTTTTTCATTCGTAAATAATTGACAGCTTGAAAACGGTTTGCGTTTTGAAAAAAAGTCATTCTTCATTTTCAATTTAAACTGATTTACTCTATCTCCCCATGCCTTCAAAACTTTCAAATGCTGCAAACAAAAATTTTTCATTGTACGATAAAAAAATATTTTAACCGGTTCTGTATTATTTGGGCATTAAGTGATAAAAAATGATTTTATGTGATAATAAATCAATTTTATACCAAAAGAACAAAGGTTGCTCTGATATTAAATTAAACTATTTTTCGAAAAATAAACCGTTGTCAAGTTAATTATTTACGACTGCGGCATTTCAAACTTTTGAGCACATGATGTGATAGAGTAAATCAGCTTAAATTGAAAATGACGAATGACTTTTTTTCGAAATACAAACCATTTTCAAGTTATTAGGTATTTACGACGGAAAAAATGTATTTTCACTGGGCCCGTTATTCGGAAACCCTTAATCAAAATGTAGTAAAATTTTGAACATGGGGGTTCCAGAGCATGCTGATTAATAATATTGCATTAGTTTTTCTGTAAAAAAAATGCCTAATGATCATACCCAAGGCCATTGATAGTAACCCAAATTTGGTTGAAATCGGATAACTAATAACTGAATTGTGAAGGGGGGGGGGGCATTAAAAGTGGGACACGCTGTATATATTTGAAATTCGAACATGCTACTCTTTCAAAAATTTTCACTAATAAGTATTAAAAGCGCCAAATGTCACACTTTATGATGCTGACTGATATTTTTTTTGTAATCGTGAAAAATTTCTCATTCCCTGATTTTTGCAATTTTCACTTTTCGGATGATATGATATTACGATAATGAAGGTCATTCAATTTCGTCGGTCTGTCTGTCAGTCTATATGTTGGTGCCCCGATTTGCGCTATAACTGAAAAACTGTTTGTCGGAGGGAAACAATATTTGACACGTAGTTAACACTACTGCCAAGGAAGAATCAGAATAAATAGTTACAAAAAAATATACAGGGTGGTCATCCTAAAAAATATTTAAACCAAGTATTTTATATTTATTATACTTTTATGACTCGGAATACATTGCAAAGATTGTCTAATGTGATGGGAAGAGGGAGAATGCGCAGCACGTAAATGCGCAGTAGTCAGGGAGTAGTACTATACCCCGTAGTCAGTTGCTATGACTGCGCAGTGAGTGGAAGTGACACTGAAAAATTGGAAATGTATATAGTTTAGGATTTCTTAAAAAGGAGGACTGCAAAATATAGGAATTCGAGGATTTTACATCCCCAACCATCCGTTGATGTAGACGAAATGAAGAATTTAACAAAATAAAAATTTTATTCAGATGTAATAGATACATATATTAAACTAGATAGAACGAATAATGAAAAATGCTAAATCACTTGAAAGTCAACTGCATATGCAATAAAGTAATAATAACAATGGTCCTAAACGGAGTTCATGAAAGTCATGCTATATATACTTATTTTGTCTATTTACATCCTTTTTTAATTTTGTGCTGTACCCAAGACTTAATCGTAGCCACTGATTAATTTGTTATAAGTTTTTTTGAAAGATATTATTTTACGGAAACTATTTATCTCCACAGAATAGTAATCATCAATTTAGTTAGGATGTAAACAGTAAAAACGACGTGATTTTAATTTCCTTGAAATATTCAACCAAAATTAATATTTGAAGATATATTGCAAATGCATATAACTTTTTCAAATAATTTTATTTTTTGGGATAAGCTACCGGACTAATACTAATTTATGCAGCCCAGTATTGCATTGGAGACCATGCACCAATTTTATTAAGGATAAAATTTTCGGGGAAGTGATTAATAAAAAAGTTTTCAATTTGTTTCGTACTTTATGGACCACGGTGTAGGTATAAAAAATTGTTTAATAAATTCCATGAGGCCAAATTGCAAAAATAATTTTTTGGAAAATATTAATAATAAAGAACCATCTATCAAATTCACTCTAGAAATAGAAAATAATAATGAATTACCATTTTTGGATGTTTTAATTAAAAAAGTCAATAATAATAATTTTCAAACTAGCGTTTACCGAAAAAAGACTCACACTAACAGATATTTAAATTTTAACTCAAACCAGTCTTTGGACGTTAAAAGAGGTGTTATAAAATGTTTGTATGATAGGGCAAAAATAATTTCTTCTAATGATGAAATATTCAAACATGAAAGGGAATTTGTCAGGGAAATTTTAATTAATAATGAATACCCGAAAGAATTTGTTGATAAGACTTTCATGAACATTGAAAATAGAGTTAACAATCCGGTACAACCAAATCCAGAATATCATTATTCGACATTAATTCCATATATAAAAGGTTTATCTGAGAAATTACGTCGTGTCGGTAAAAAATTTGGCGTTAGAACAATTTTTCAAACAAATACTACTTTAAGATCCATATTGACAAAAACGAAACCATTAAATCCTGAACAAAATTCAAAAAATTGTATATACAGTATCCCGTGCGAGTGTAATAAACATTATGTGGGTGAATCATCTAGACCACTTACCTAATGTACGATTAGGCGAGCACAAAAGTTATATTAGAAAAGGTGATTTTGAAAAATCTAAAATTTGTGAACATGCTTGGGAAAACGATCACAGGATAAAATGAGATTCAGCAAAAATTTTGACCAAAGAAGCAGACAACAAAAAAAGAAAAATCAAAGAATCTGCAATAATTTTACTTAATGAAGATAAATGCGTATCAAATTGTTCGGTAGAATTTTGTTCAACTTGGTTACCAATGTTGAGAGAAGAACTCAATAAAATTAATATTATTTAGTATATTTTTCAATATTTCTATGGTAAGTATCTATGGAAATGATATAAACAATTTTTATTTTATGCCGTGTTATTCTACACATTACATTAAAATCTAAAGCCTAAACTTTGAAAAAGGAAACGGATATAGTTTCCGAAACGTCAGCGCAGTATTTTTGTATTAATTTAATTCCTATTAGTTGTCAAAAAACACCCTCTAACTGATCCTCTGACATTACGTCAAAGGCGTAGAGGTTATTTCCCAGTTTTAAACTGGTTAATTTGAATATTTGTTAGATAAATCGAATTTTTTTGATAGGAATCTCGAGGAATGTGGTAATAAATCCCAAAAAAGAAAAGGAAAGAAATAATTTATGAAATACCACAAATAACATTTAAACAATATTTAAAAATACCTCAGTACACAATTAAAGAGGAGAAACTTCTGCAGAAAAACGGTTTCTAGTGTTTTTTACGTAAGATGTGTGTGTATGTTTTGAATTATAAGGCAGCTTTTATTTTATAGTGGAGTCAATAGAGGTTTCCACTTCGGAGAAATTACGGGAAGCGGTAATCTTTGAAAATACATCTCTGAACATGTCAGAAACAACCAAAAGTTACCAACAATAGTCCTTGAGCATCATTTGTTATTAAACAAATTAGTTGGAAAATATCGGTTTTTGTCAATATGTATGTCTTAAAATATTTTTTTCTTATAATGCAGCCCCCAGATTTTGTTGTTTAATGCACGAAAATGGAACGCGACTGAATTTCAAAATTTTGAAAAAGTGATACAATTTGATATGCATAACTAACTTTAACCACCTATTACTCTGGTTTAAATCGCTCCTTTAGGTGCGATTTTTAAAGCTTGAAATGTGTACTTTAAGATGCTTCAAGGGGATTTAAAAATTAAATTAACCCTTTTTATTTTACGAATATAAAGACAAAAATTTCCTTCAAAATTTACGAAATTATGGGTAAAATAAACGTTAATAACTTTTACAAAAAAATTATTACCTACTATAATTATATACCTATCCAGCATATATTTATAGTAGGACCTCAAAATAAGTAATCCTGATGTAAAAAAAATTCCCACCAATATCATATTGAATATGTTAATTCAAGCGCAATTTGTTTAAAATGTATCGAGTTAACGTCATTTTTAATGAAATTTTTATCGAAAAGTCGGCCATATTGAATCAGACATTTTTAATATTATTTTTTGGCATCATTATCTATTTTATCCACCTAAAAAACACCCACAGTGTCAATCCGAGCGAAGTACGTTTCAAATTTATCGAGTTACGTCAATTTGAATGAAATTTTTATCGAAAAGTCGGCCATATTGGATTCCAATTTATTGTATGTCCGTTTTCGAAAGCGTGTTCACAAATTTTTGATTTTTTTATTTCATTTTCTTTCCGCGAGATAAACGGTGATTTTCCATCGCACACGTTAAACTATCTTCTACACACATGTAAATACTGCACCAGAATGGTTTTCAAATATTAAATGTCTTAAATCGTGTTGCCAAATGACTGGAAGGTTTAACATCAATAAAAATTATGTAGGCATATGTAGAGCATATGCGAGTATGTATGCGCCAGCGCTCCTGGTGGATATACTTTACACTATGGTTATATGCAAATTATATGAAACATACCAAAAACTCTCCATCTCAAATTCAGCATATGAGATGTAGACCGCCTAACGAGGCCAATACGAGTGATATCCTTAAACCGTCCGAAAATTGGAAGGTTTAACGTCTTCGGATAGTTTACCGTCGGTAAATTTCTATATGGTGGACGGTTTATCGTAGCAGGAACAAATGTATATATATATATATATATATATATATATATATATATATATATATATATATATATATATATATATATATATATATATATATATATATATATATATATATATATATATATATATATATATATATATATATATATATATATATATATATATATATATATATATATATATATATATATATATATATATATATATATATATATATATATATATATATATATATATATATATATATATATATATATATATATATATATATATATATATATCTATATACAAAAATTTAAATAAAATTTAAATAAAAATTTATCATTCGTAGTTAGTAATAATTAAAAATAAAAATAAGGTACCCAAGAATCCCAATATTACCCTTTATAAATAAATAATAAAATAAACATTTATCTAGTAAAATAATTGTAATGCTAATAGGTCATAATGAATTTAAATAACATTTAAGTATGAGATTAATTTTCGTTTGAACACATTTACACTAATACTACTTTTAATCTCTTCCGGTAATTTGTTAAAGTCATTTAATCCTTTATGAAATAATGTTTTCATTGAACTTACATATTTTGTTCTAGATATATGAAAATCATTTTTTGCTCTTGTATAATGCTGATGTATCCTGTTGTTTGTTGTTATAAACTGATTAAAGTAACTTGGTAACAACTGATTAGTTAATTTAAAAATAAAGGTCATGCACCTCAAATATATCCTTTTTTCTACCATAAGCCAGTTTAGAGTTTCAAGCATACTTTTTATCGGTGTGTACCTATTAAATTTTTAAATTATCCTCATTCCTCTGTTTTGCAGCTTTTGTAAACATTGGAGCTGATTTTTGTTTAATAGGTACAGCATTGTAGAACAATAATCGAAATGAGGTTGAATAATTGTACTAATTACTAATTACTTCTTGTGTGTTATTATTTGAATCAAGTATCTACCTTTAGCCTCTGCTAATAGCATGCGTAAAATATGTTGCCGTTTATAGAAGGCATCCGTCTGAGCGGCATGTCACAAGTGCCGTTTTTCTAAGGCATTGGTCTCGTCAACGAGCTTGAATAAACCGTTTATCAACGGCAACCGTCTCTCAAAGATGCAATTTTTAAAGTTAGGCGTATTTGAACGGCGGCCGTCCTAAAAGCACAAATAACCTTAAACGTATATATACGGCAATCGCCTGTGGGACAAATCTCCAAAAGTCGTTTATATACGGCGATCGTACCGAAAGGGTTAAGAACAGCAGAATTAAAAAAAATAACCAAAATTGATCGATATGACCTCCATATTTTTATAAACACATACGCGCTTTCTTTATTAAAAAATATCTTCTTTGAAAAATATTTGACATGAACCTGAACTGCTCTTCAGCTTGAAGGATTCTTTCTCTTAAACAATTCTCACTCAAAATCAGAACCGTATATAAAAAAATCTTTTATAAATTCCTGGACTGAATAGTCCATGGTCTGGGGAACGGGGTGGCCATTAAACAGAAGCATCTCGAACCCGACCAATCCAGCGATTATGAAAGATTTGATGTAAATAGTTCCTAACATTTCTTACAAGATGCGGAGAAACACTGTCTAGTTGAAACCAAATATTCTGTCTCACTTGTAAAGGCAAATCACCTCGTAAATCGGGCAGTTTGTTTTAAAAAAATAATGAATGACCAGTAAAATTTTCTGGTAAATTTACAGGACCAAAAAGTAAATTACATATTTATGACACCTGCCCACATATTGACTTTAAAGTGTACTTGATGTGCGCCTCTACTACTTCGAAGCAAGACTTGTATTCTGTAGATGGTTATGTCAAATGAATAACCGAAATCTATGTTTTATCAGAAACATTTCGTTTACTGATGAAGCTACATTTATGAGAAACGAGATGACAAATATTCATAACACACACATACACATGGGCTGAAGAAAATCCTAAAGCCATAGTAGAGACGTATCATCACAAAAACTTTAAAGTCAATGTGTGGGCAGGTGACGTAGATAATTATCTTTTGGATCCTATTAATTTACGAGGAAATTTGACTGGTCATTTATTTTTGCTATTTCCTCAAACACACTGTCCGATTTACTAGTGATTTGCCTCTACATATAAGACAAAATATTTGGCTTCAACTAGACGGTGCTCCTTCGCATTTTGCCAGAAATGTTAGGAACTGTTTACATCAAATCTTTCTTAATCACTTGATTGGTCGGGGTCGAGATGATCCTGTTCAATGGTCGCCCCATTCCCCAGACCTTACTCAATTCAATACTATTCAGCCTGGGGACTTAGAAGCATTTTGTATACATGGTTCTGATTGTGAGTGAGAATCGTTTAAGATAAAGAAACATTCAAGCTGGAGAGCAGTTCAGGTTGAAGCCAAGTAGTTTTGAAAATCTATGATTTTCTTTAAGAAAGAGAGCTCGTATATAATAATAATAAAAAGTGTCTTTATTTTTACTTTTACAAACAATTATATAGTTAGGATTCAGTCTGGGTGGCGATATTCATGTAATATGCTCTTCCATATAACCACTCCATAGAACAATAGAACAAAAAAATTAATAAATAAAAAAAACACTAGTATACAAGAAACATGCAATCAAATATTGCGTTTACTGAGTATGAAAATTTTAACCTGTTTTCTGAAAGTGTTAATACTAGAACAGGACTTAATATCAGAATTAAGCGAGTTAAATAACTTAACAGCAGTGTAGCTAAATGAACGTTGAAATTGGGCAGAGCGATGCTTGGGAACAGTGAATAGACTACAGTGACGTGTATGACACTGATGAACGTCGGTACCTTTTCTCCACTTCTGGAACAAGTAACTGGGTGTTTGATATTGAATGACTTTAAAAACTTGGCAGGCGATGTGATAGTCAGCGTGTTCTGACATATTGAGCCAACTATTTTTTAATTGTAATAAAAAATGATAGTTCTAAGGCCACAAAAACACGTAGTAACCATTAAAACGCCTAAAAATCCAGCTCTTAATTTCCCATTGGACGAGTGGCAATAAAAATTTGATTGCCATGGAGCAAGTTAACATATCATGTACAGGGTGTTTAGAAAATTAAAAAATTTGAAAATTATGTCAGGAAACTACGTTCAATTTTAACAATATGAAAAACTGTCAATAAGGAAAGTTATTTATAAAATTATTGCCAGAATTCCAATTTGTGGATAAATCTGCCTAATTCGACTTTTTACAATAATTATTAATAATGAAGTAGAAAATGATATTGTACATACAGTAAAATGACAAGTCGAGGATAAATGAATGTCAATGTCAACCACAAGCCAACTCCTCAGTTATACACTATACAGTTTTAAATTTTTATACCACTTGATACATCTGGAAAAATTAAAAAAAAGCCGAATTAGGTAGATTTATCCACAAATTTTAATTCTGACAACTTTTAATTCTGATATAAATTCTAATTAGAAACAACTTTTCTGAATGACAGTTTTTCATATTGTTAAAATTTAACGTAGTTTACTCTTACATAATAGGAATGTTCACTATTTTTTTATTTTAATAGAAAATGATAGTTCTAAGGCTATAAAAACACATACTAACCGTTAAAACGCCTAAAGAACTTTTTTCTTGAAAATAAACTAAAAATAAAATCGCTGAAATGAACGAGGCTAGCAAACGATCCCTGCAGAGAGACTGGCGCGTGTGATGTCATAATGCGTAAGGGACCACAGGTGGCGAAACTCGTTTACCTGCTTGCTATTATATTCTTTGTTTTAGTATTCATTTATATGCGTTTTTGTTAAGATGGAAGACTCAAACAGTGTGAAAGTTAGTAGGAAAAAGTGTGTTTTGTTCCTGGATGTACAAATACATCAATAAATAATCCGAAAAAGGTTTTTATAAGTGTACCAAATAATTTGCAAAGAAAAAAGCGGTGGTTTAGTGGAGCTAGACATTTCAATTCCAATGTCAAAGTAGCGTCAAATGAGCTAGAAAAAGAAATATTTCTGAAATTTTTGTATCACATTAAAGTTGAGTTATAAAACGTGTTAGAGATTTTAAAATTATAGGTCCCCATATACATATCTGTTAGTTTAAACTTGGTTCAAAAACTTGATTACATTATGTTTATAGCTTGTGCAAGAATAAATTTACAAAAACCAATTTTATGAGGCACCCTGTATACTATTGAATATGGTAGCAAGAAAATTCATAGAATACCCTAAAACTTTTGTTTAAATTTTTTTTCTTATCTTAAAAAATAACGAAGTTAAGATGGGGTTCCGTTTATAACCAATAACCCTGTACACACACGTTTCTATTTGTTATTTCACGTGTTGTTTCGTATGTTTTGCGACATCGGTCGGTCGAATGGTGAGTGCGTTCTGCCACAATTTACAAAACAACACTTCATGTCTAAACGATCGAAACGCGCGGTATCGTTCCCGATACTAAATAATTTATAACTTTCGCTAGCATACTCCGATTGTAAAAATTCTTTCACCAAAATTAAATTTGAACTTTCTACTACAACACACATAACCGATATAGTATCTCTAGAAATAGAAAAAGTACCTCTATGCTACATTTTTCTCTAAAATATGTCTGCACCCCCGCGTACTTTATTTTTTTCTTGGAAGATCAATAATCAAAATACTATTTCAACGCTGCTATTGTAGTCACCATACACCATATAACCTCCGTCTAAAATTTGATCCCTGTAGGTCTGATAGTTTTGGAGATAGCACGAGTTATATCTGAAAAATTTTAAATATTGTGTATCGCCGAAAAGGGGTGAAAAATTAATATAGGGGATGAACGTAAGCTCATATCGCAGATCGCCCTCCGGAAATGGATTCGGCAGAAAATTTTACATAACATGGACCTAATTTTAAAAGTATGTCCAAAAGTTACATAGCAACATAGAAATAAGCGGAATTTAGTTCACTGGATCCCGGACTATAACTACTCATTCTCGCACTTACCTATTATGCATAGTGAAGTCAGATAGCGTTTCGCGCATTTAAACGAATATTGATATTTCTTTTGGGTTTTTTCCATAGAATGGGTTTATCGATTTTTGTAAAACTTTGAAGATGTGATTATGAGACTATTTTTAATCATTTTATGATGTGTAAACAAGATTTCACTTTTTTGTGAACATCCCTATTGGATCTTAGAATAGAATAGAATAATAATTTATTTCAAAAAATAGTACACTAGTATTTGTGATAAATATACATGACTAGAATTGAAATATGTCAGTTTTTTGTCTACAATTATAAAGAGAAAAACATATACATATATAAACATGGAATATAAAAGTATGAATATAAAAATATAAAAAAAAATATAAAAAACAGAAATATAAAAAACAAATATAAAAAACAAACAAATATGACACAGTCTATTTATTTCAAATTTATAACAATCAGATCGATATCACCTTGAAGATCAGAGGTTATACACATCTGTAAGACATATATTCAGCTACTGAATAGGGCTCAATATTTAATAAGTAGTGAAACGTTCTATTCCTAAACAGATTAAAAACGTTTTCATCCTTCAGTGTGTTTGGTAGTTTATTGAATGATTTTACACAAGAATAACCGGTGCTTCGTTCAGATAAGGCCAGTCTATGGTTTGGAATATTATACCCAATAAATCGGGTATTATACTCACTTTTAATCTTGTGTATGTACCTCAAACAGATGTTTGTTTTTGAACAGAAACAGTAAACATTCATGTATGTAGAGGCCAGCAACTGTCAGTATATTCAACTGTCTAAATCTCCCTCGGCATGTTTCCATATAGTCCAAGTTCAGTAAAAGACGGACTGTTCTTTTCTGAATAACAAATATTCTATCTATTGAGCTGCTGTTTCCCCAGAATATACCAAATCGTAAGATAGATTGAAAGTTGGAGAAGTACACCATCTTGAGGCAGTCAAAAAGTATGTACCTCTTCAACACTCTCATCGAGTATAATGATCTATTTAGTTTGGTACTTACATACTCTATTTCTTCGAACCAACTCAAAGTATGATCAATAAACACCCCTAAGAATTTAGTACTTGTTGTAAGCTCCAACTTTTCATTACTGATCTGTGCGTCATGTGGTGTTTCAAAACCTGCATGGTTTGATTTAAATAGAATTAAATTAGTTTTTTCTCGATTCAGCACTAATTTGTTTTGTGTGAACCAATGCGGTGCACTGTTTAAGGTCTCGCTGCACTTTTTCAATAGATCCGGATAAAGTTCGGAGTCTAGAATCAAGTTGGTATCATCTGCATAGTTAACTATACCAGTATCATTGTTCGTGTTATTTAAAGATCTTGCCAAGTCATTTATGTATATTACAAATAGTAGTGGCCCAGTTATACTTCCCTGGGGGATTCCTACACTTATCTTACGGTATTCTGAGTAGTACACTTCAAGGTCCCTTTGTATAGCCACTCTTTGAGATCTATCCGAAAGGTATGTCTTAATCCACTCCAATACAATTCCGCGAACTCCATACATCTCTAGCTTCTGAAGCAGTATATTACGGTCAAACGTATCATAAGCTTTGGATGAATCCAAGAACATTTCCATACTTATTTTCCTATTTTCTAAGTTCTTAGCGTTACGATCCACAAAAGTGAATATAGCAGTGTCTACCTTTCAGATAGCCATGCTGAGTGTCACTGATCAATTCATTTGACATGAAAAACTGTATAAGCCTGTCGCACATTGCGATTTCAAATATTTTCGAAAAAGAGGGCAGCAGGCTAATCGGTCTATAGTTTTCTATTAGAGCAGGGTCCCCTTTTTTGTAAATTGGTCTTACTAATGCTACCTTGAGTTGATCCGGTGTTCGAAATTCACTACAAATGTGTGGACTGTATTTTTTTTTTTGTTAATATGGATTGAATTCGATACCCACAAAAAACCTAATGCAAAACTACAACTTACCCAATGCTTTTCCTGATGCACTTCTACCGTGACGTCACGGGACGGGGGGAGGTTGTGGAATCTATCCAAACCAACGGCAACAACCAAAAAACTAACAACTAATAATCCCTTCACAAAAGGTTTCTATCTGCGATCCTGCGACTTACTTCTACTGTCGCGGGCCGTTGCAGCTAACAATATGAATTTTATGGGTACTACGCGCGCGCCATATAGTAAGCAAAAACTGCTATAGCAAACCCGTAATCGAGAATTATCCCGATTTTCAAATTGCCCAATTAAATATTAAACCTAGTAATTTCTATATAATTGACTATAACTAAGAACTAAACTAAAACTAAACATACCGCCCACCAAAAGGTCTCCCTTTTAATGAGTTGGCAGAGGGCACAGTTTCGCAACTGGCCGCTGAATGACTCCTTGAGCTGTACGGAGCGTTACCACCCTTCAAATGCGCCATCCGCCCCTGGATGAAGCTTTACCACACGTCCAATGTGCCACTTTAAGGGGGGCGCACCGTCGTTTTTAATGAGAACCATCGTGTTCTCCACAATACCGGGGGAGTTTTGATTCCATTTATTGCGTTGCTGCAGTGTCGTCAAATATTCACAATGCCAGCGTTTAAAAAAATGTTGATGAATATTTTGTAGCAATTGCCATCGAGTCAATCGGTTAAGTTTTAACGAAGTTAGGTCAGGTTCCGGTAAAGAGGTAAGTGGTTCCAATGTTAAAAAGTGACCAGGGGTTAAAGGGGACATGTCATTGGGGTCAGAGCTTACCGTACATAGCGGCCTGGAATTTAATATAGCCTCAATTTGTACAACAACCGTACTTAGCTCTTCTAACGTCAAAATCTGATCACCCACTACTCGAAGAAGGCGAGATTTAAAAGATTTCACGCCAGCCTCCCATAACCCTCCGAAGTGAGGGGCTGCCGGTGGGTTAAAGGACCACTCAAGCTTTTCTGTAGCCTGTTTCATGTAGTCCGTCAATTGGTTGGACGCACCCACAAAATTAGTGCCACAATCGCTAAAGATTTTGTTGCACCGACCTCTGCGAGCTATGAAGCGTCTCAGAGCTGCTAAAAAGGGCTTCACTAGATAAGGCTGAGACTACTTCCAAATGAATAGCCTTCGTGGCCAAACATATAAAAACACAAACATATGCTTTGTGGGACTTGGCCCCTCGCGTTTTTGTCATAGTGATATGGAAAGGACCACAGAAGTCGGTCCCCACCCACAAAAAAGGCTTAACTTGATTTACACGATACTTGGGTAGATTATCCATGTAAGGTACACCAGGTTTTGGGTTTACCCTAAAACATCTATAACATCGAGACAAACAATGGTTAATTGCTCTCTTCGCCGACAATATCCAAAATTGCTGGAATAAAAGAAAATGCAAAGTTAACATACCAGGATGCAAATATGTGCGGTGAACATGCTCAATAATAATAAGAGTCGTTAACCGATGCTGTCGCGGCAACAACATGGGATGCTTAGAATTATATTCCAATGAGGAATTAATTAGGCGACCGCCCACCCTGAGGATACCCATTTCATCAAGGAAAGGAGCTAACTTTCGAAGGGGCTTTGAACAAACACGATTACCTTGTAGATTTGAAATATCCTCTGTGAAACTCGAATATTGAACATGTTTAATAACAACCAAAAATGATTCCTCCACCTCAGCTTCCGAGAAAGAGCCTTTTCGAAGTTTCTTCGCTATTTCGAAGATTAAAAATAAACCGACGACAATATGTGATAATCCTCTTAATTTTTTCAAGAGAGGAAAAACGATTAAGCAATGCATCCATAAAATTGTCCTCTAAACAAGCGACTAACGTTATGTGTCTCTCCTCAGAACTTATTTCTGTGGGAGACTGACAATTTTCGGCTGATGCACTCGGCCAAGAATCCTGGGGTAAGGACAGCCAAAACGGTCCTTCCCACCAACAAGTAAAATTTAGAAGTTCCTTAGGAAGAAGCCCTCGTGACGCACAATCAGCTGGATTGTGTTCACTTCGCACGTGATGCCAACAACTAGGGGGAATTGCGTCCTGAATTCGAGTGATACGGTTACTTACAAAAGTTTTCCACCTGTGTGGTGACGACTTAATCCAGGAAATAGTAACGGTAGAGTCCGACCAAGCATAGATTTCACTAAAAGCTAATTTATTTTGATATACCGAGAGTACATACGACACTAAATCTGCTAAAAGAACAGCAGCGCACAATTCTAGTCGAGGAAGGCTAACACATTTTAATGGCGCAACCTTTGATTTGGCAATCACCAAGGGCGTGTAAACATTCCCTGACACTGAAAAACGAAAATATAAATAGGAATAGCCTCTCATCGACGCGTCGCAAAAACCATGAAGATCACATGACGTAACATTATCTGGACAAAGGTGATGAGCTATATGTAATGATGACAGAGACGAAAGTTCAGATTTAAATTGATTCCAACGTTCAACGACATTAGGTGGAGGGGGTTGATCCCACGTTAAGCCTAGTGTCCACAGATGTTGCATTAAGTGCTTAGCAAAAAATGTCAAAGGGGCGAGAAATCCAAGAGGATCGAAGATTTTTGCTAAGTCTGAAAGTATTACACGTTTGGAACATTGAGTGTCAGTGGAATCAATACTATAGGAAAAATTATCTTTTATTGGATGCCATTGTAGACCTAGAATTTTTATGTACCCATCCTGACCAAATGATAAAGTCTGCTGATGAGACTCCGGAATATCGTAACGAAATTCCTCATTATTACTCGTCCATTTTCTAAGTTCAAAACCTCCTCCGTTTAATAGTTTATTCAATTGGGTACGAAGCTCCGATGCCTCCTCAATAGAGTTACATCCACTGACGACATCATCTATATAAATGTCGGATGTCAAGACTCTTGAAGCGAGGGGATAATTAGTCTTACTGTCGTCAGCCAACTGCTGAATAGTTTTGAGGGCCAGAAAAGGACTAGACGAAACTCCATAAGTCAACGTTTTTAAGCGAAATTCTTGCAAAGGATCGTTAGGAGAGAATCTCCAAAATATAAGTTGAAAAGGTGTATGTGAGGGCGTAATTAAAATTTGCTGGTACATTTGTTTAATGTCTGCTGTAATAGCGATAGAATGTAACCGAAACAATAACAACATTTGACCTATGTCTGTTTGTAGCTTAGGGCCTGTTAATAAGGTATCATTTAATGAAATGCCTCCCGGTTCTTTGGCAGATGCATCGAAAACCACTCTAAGTTTGGTTGTGGTACTATCCGGTTTTAACACGCAGTGGTGCGGAATATAATATGACGCGTTATTATTTTCCAAATTATTAACGTACGGTTCCATATGACCGCTTTCTAAATAATCATTCATGAACGCAGAATAATCTTTATAGAGAGAGGGATCTCAAATTAAACGACGTTCCAAGGAATAAAATCTTCGCAAAGCTAAAGTTCGAGAATCCGCAAAGGTAGGTACAGGGCCACGAAAAGGAAGAGAGACTACGAATCGACCCGCCTCAGTTCTAAAATAAGAATGGTTAAAAATATCTATACAAAGTGAATCCTCAGGAGAAAGCGAAATTGGACGAGATATTTCTTCTATCTCCCAAAACCTTTTAATAATTTTACCAAGTTTCAAGTCTAAGTCAGTAGAAGTACAAAATGAATTTATGCACGGGGGTGTCCTGCATTCAGCCTTTCCCATAAACACATAGCCAAAAATAGTATTTAAGGCAAGTATTTATTGTTTTATTTGTTAGACGGCCATCTTGTAAAATGGCGGGAAAATTCTCAGCACCCAGTAAGATATCGATAGGACCCGGTACATTAAAACGAGGATCGGCTAATTTTATATTTACTAACTCATCCCAATCACGTATATCAACATGTGAACTAGGCATATTCGCACAAATAGTGTGTGTGTGTGAAGTAACTTTTAATATGGTCGCCGATCAGGAGTCTGAATCACTTGATGCTCCTAAAAATAATTTCAAATGTTGTAAAACAAAAGTTAGTTCTAGTGTAGTATGTGTAAATTGTGGAAACATTTATCATAAGTCATGTCTCAAAAGAGATTTCCCGAATTTAATAAGTGAAACTGGGGACATAAGAATTAAATGTTGTAACATAACACTGGATGAAACTAAAATGACACAGCTGGTAATAAAAACTTTAAAATTAGAAAATGAAATGTTGAAAAAACTACTCAGCGAAAGCGAGGATAAGTATAAATTATTGCTTGAAAATAAAGTTTTATTAGAACAAAACAATTTACTGTTAAATAAAAATAATAAATTATTGGAAGAGAAAACTCAAAACTACAAAAAAGAATCAGATAAAGACAAAAATACCGTAACAAAAAACATAAACAGAGCATATAATTCAGTAGCAAAACAAGGATCACAAAAAGTCACCAACAACACTGATAGTACAATTGGTAATGTATATACAGGGTGTGCCAAAAAAACTCAAGCATCTGATAACTATCAAGAATTAGAACAAGCACAAATAAGCAAAATGAATAATATTATAGATCTAGGAAATGATGACCAAAAAAAATTTGAAAATAACAATGATTTTCAATTAGTTATCAACAAGAAAAAATGGAGAAGACTTGTGAACATTGGTACAGGTGATAATGATGTAGATGATGTAAATAATTTTGAAGGAGGTGCGGTGCTGAAAAACAAAAAACACTGGTTAATTATAAAAAAAGTGAAAGACAATGCAAATACTGAAAAAATAAAAGAATATCTAAAAAATAAACTGAAAGTGGAGTAAGAAGAAGATATGGTTAGATACATATAATAAAATAAAGGATAACAACTGTTATTTGATAGGATTTGACATAAAGTTGACAGATAGCATATATGACCCAAAACTGTGGCCAAAAGGAGTAATTTTCGATAGGTTTAATTTTCAAAAAGGGGAACGGTTTCTGGATAAACCCAAGTATCCCAAAAATGGAATAGGGGAGAATGTAAATGAACAACAAAATATAGCTACGGATTTTCAATTAGCATAAATGAGAATTGTACGCAAGAGTTAAATGATGATTTACCTTATAATAATAATTATATTCAGGTCACTACACATATTAATTTTAATTCTACTAAATGTAGGTCCGACTCATTTTTATGTTACTATCAAAATTGTCGAAGTGTGCTGGGTAAAACTACTGAGGTGTTTGTTAATTGTGGCTCATTAGATAACCAGTATAACATCATTACACTTACTGAAACGTGGTTAAATGATACAGTGCATGATTCTGAATTATTTGATTTAACTAAATATAACGTCTTTCGTAAAGATCGTGATTTCAATTTAACTAATAAAACCAGAGGTGGTGGAGTTCTCTTGGCAACTAAAAAATATATCAATACTTCTGTGATTGATATTAACTATGAAATTCTTTTTGATGCACTTGAATCACTTTACTATCTATATGAAGGCCATTTATTGGTTATTGGTGATTTTAACATACCTGATTTTCCACAGCAACAGAGGACGTCATTAAAAACAAAAAAGGGTTTTCTGCTAAAAACTAACACAGACAAATAAAAACTACTGGCAGTCCTCTCAAAATTAATGGCCAACAAAAAAATTTCCCACTATAAAGAAACTCAACAATCCACAACACCATCCGGTAACACCCCTCCCCTAACATTTTCCGCAATTATATCTGGCATCGAAATCGATATAAAAGATACGGAGGTAGGTGAATACTTAAAACAACAAAACATAACTCATAGATACTGTAAAAGAATAATATCGCGGGCAACTAACAGAGAAACTATGCTCATAAGATTTATAACAGGATGCTCCTCATCTTATCAACACCTATTAAATAATGGGATTTTCTACAAAAATAGACACTATGCAGTATATCCTAGCAACCCACCACAACCTGTCCTCCAGCCGTGTCGGAAATGTACACAATTCGACCATACGACCGAAAATTGCACAACCCCCATCAAATGTGACAAATGCTCAGGAAACCATCATCCAAACAGCTGTACATCAACACTCCCACCTAAATGTTTGTCATGTTAGATCATTAGATCACAAAGCCTGGTCATTTAAATGTCCTAATAGACCCACGGGACCTATAGAGGGTATTCCAAATACTACAGTAAAGACACTGAACCTCAAGAGCCAAGATATTAAACCAGAAATAAAAAACAACACAAAAATACATTCCGCCATAACAATACATGACCTTATCATCAACACCTACATTACAAAATTGAATAAACCAAAAAATACCAATAGGGAGGATCTCCTGAAAAAACTTAAAAAACGATTTATTCAGTTATATAACATTGACACAACGGTAGCCTTCTCAGGAAATAGAATCTACATTTTAATGTTTGACCTCGATTTACCGAATTCTGAATCCCCCACAGAACCAACACATGGAGTTAATAATAGGCAAATTCATGTCACAAATTAATATCTTATATAACAACATCAACAGCTTCCACAACAAAAAACATCTTTTGTATAACTATGCGGAAAATAACAACATCAACTGTATTCTGTTGGTTGAAACAAAACATAGTCAAAATACTAATCTACACTATCGTAACTGGACCACTATAAATTATTTAGGGAACCCCATCACCAATTATGTCAGAGGAGGAAGTATAATCCAAGCTCACCCGAAGTTAACAATGCGGAAAGAAAACGCACCAAGTCTAAATAACACACTAAACGAAACTATACATATGTCCATTCCATACCAAAATGAAAAACTACATATTTTTCTAGTGTACATCCATCCCACTTCTAGAATAGAGGAAAATATTTTTACCAAAGCCTCACTTTACAAATATTCATTAATTATAGAAAATCTCAACGTAAACAGGGCAAAAAAAAAACAAATCAACAATTTTTTAAATAACTCCAACTTCATGCAATATATTACACCACCCACTTTCTTAATGACAAACAATAATGATTCCACACCGGATGTCATCCTACACACTAAAAATTTAAGAAATAATTTCAACAACGTAGTGCTAACCTCAGACATCGGCTCAGATCATCTCGCAATCAAAATTAGTATTGATCTCCGGACAGTAGCGGTAAATAACGAACTGTCGAAACTCAACTTCAATAAATGTGATGTAGAAAAGGTTAACCAAGAAATGGCAGAATATCTCAACGAAATGGAAAGGCAAACAATAACGCCGGAATCTATAACTGAATTTAATGAAAAACTTACAAATTCGGTCATATCAAACACGCCAAAAACACTTAAAAACTTTTATTCGCAAGAATTACCCCCTTTTATAATTAAATTAATCAAAGTCAAAAGAAGAATGTATAGAGAATATCGGAATAACCCAGATCAACTCACAAAAACACTAATTAACAATTACAACAAAAATATCCACACCATGATACAACATTATAGATCCCATAAATGGCTAGAAATGTGTGCCAAAATAAATCAAAAACAAGGTAAAAACTTTTATCAAGAAGTCAAAAAACTGTCATGATACAAAAAGTCAACTGACATCCCTACCTGGAAGAAAACGGACACTGCTACCATGAAGATCTAGACAAAGCCCACATATTTGCAGAATACTTCAAACAAGCGTACAGTGAAGATCAGAACTTAAACTTTAACCAGGATAACTATAACACAATAAATAACTGGTTTCAAAATTATTTCAACATCAATCCACCTATCAACGACACAAAAATAAACGAGGAAACCTATTTCGAAATATTAAGTAACTCAAAAAACACTGCTCCCGGGATTGATAATGTTTCATACAGCATTATAAAGCAATTAAACTTCAATATACACGAACACATACTCAAAATTTACAACTACTGCTTGGAGAATATGTACTTCCCTAAAGAGTGGAAATCAGGGGTTATAATAACTATCTCTAAACCAAACACTGACCATTCCAAAGCTTCAAACTATAGACCAATCACACTCCTTCCAGCACTGGGCAAACTGTTTGAGAAAATCATAAAAATGCTTCTAGAAGAACACATTGGACACAAAATACCAGGCTATCAATTTGGTTTTACTGCTAAATCATCCACACTCCACCCACTAACTATAATAACTTCTAACGTACAAACTGCCAAACTGGAAGGAAAAAAATCAGCAGCTCTATTCCTAGATATAAACAAAGCATTTGATAGCGTCTGGCATATAGGGGGTACTATACAAATTGAAACTTCTTGGCTGTCCCGATTTTATAATACATTTAATCAGAAACTTCCTGGGTTTTCGCAAGCTACAAATAAAAATAAACAATAGCTACTCTCAAGAATTTGTCCCTCAACAGGGGGTACCCCAGGGCTCACCTCTATCACCGATCTTATACAATATTTACTGTCATGACATATACAGTTACATCCAACTCGAAGCAAACCACTTTAACAGTGATAACTATGTGTTACAATTCGCAGACGATACAGCTTTAATCTCTCATAATAACAACCTCCTCAACACGATTCAACAGCTCCAACATCTGATATCTAACACAGAAAATTGGTTGAACCTATGGAGACTTCAACCAAACCCATTAAAATCCCAGCTCCTTATCTTCAATCATGCCCCTAACCCTACATCCCCCACAATAACAATTTCAAATTAAATAGTAAAACCCAAATCTACAGCTAAATATCTTGGAATACACTTTGACCACAAACTGAACTTCAATCACCACACCACCCTGATGAAGAAACGCATAAAAACG
This sequence comes from Rhagium mordax, assembly GCA_963680705.1. Taxonomy (NCBI): domain Eukaryota; kingdom Metazoa; phylum Arthropoda; class Insecta; order Coleoptera; family Cerambycidae; genus Rhagium; species Rhagium mordax. Next base: position 72,814,818 of record OY796656.1, on the reverse strand, counting down.
AGAGCCAAACATTTTCGATGTTTAACGTACAAGAACAACGGCATTTCTACTTTAACAGGTGCAAAGATTTATAAATCTATTTGCAGACCAATTCTAGAATATGGCCACACATTATACCTTAACTGCGGCACGCAAGCCAAAAGAAATCTAGAGGTTGGGGAAAGATCAGCCCTCCGCATCATAACTAAATTAAGACACCCCCAAAATTCCATCAAACAACAATCTATACCTCAAAACCAAAATAGAACCTATCCAATTCAGACTCGACAAGCTAAACAGAAAATTTTCCCACACCCAACTCAACATCCAAAAAATAGAAGAATTCTGTCAAGAAAGAAACCACAACATCACAGCCAAGTTCAAAACACCAGAAAGGACTCTGATGGAAACAATTATGCAGCTACCACCATAATTGAACAGCAAGTCTCCTACTTATATTATTGTATTATTACAACTTCTCAATATTTTTTTTTTTTTTTTTTGTGTACATATACACATTCATTTTACTTAGAAACTGGATTACATAATTTATACTTAAAATGTACTTTTATACATAAATATTGTACCACACGGGCAGAAGGACCTTGGTCGACAGCCCTTTGGATTTATCCAATAAAGAACGTATTTATTATTTATTATTAACATACCTGAATATGTTAACATGTCTATAGGTATCGGTGGCGGAAAAGTTCTAGCGGTTCAAAATTTTTCAAATTTTTATAATCTTACTCAATACAATACTATAACTAATTGCGACAATAAGATCTTAGATCTTGTATTGTCAAATCTAAACTGCAAAGTGTCAAAATCGGCAGATGCTTTTATATCAGAAGATACTTATCATCCATCATTAATGATTCACATATATTGTAACGATAAACTTAATAACTTTCCCATAGTCAGTAATAATGAACATAATTTTAGAAAAGCAAATTTTCCTGATCTATACAATGACTTAATGCTAATCGAATGGAGTTTTCTAAACAATATAGAAGACGTAAACGTTATGGTCGACGAATTCTACTCTAGATTGAACTTTCATATTGATAAACATGTGCCAAAAAAGAGAATATGCTCCCGCAAGTATCCAGTTTGGTTTAATAAACAACTAATAGTTAAACTGAAAATTAAACACAAAGCATATGAAAGATACAAAAAATGTAAAAGTAATGAAAATTATAATGCCTTTCAAAAACTTAGAACAGACTTCAAAACTGATAATCAATTAGCCTACAAGCAATATATTTTTAAAATTGAAAATGAATTAAAAGTTAATCCAAACAAATTTTGGACATTTTTAAACTCTAAGAAATCTCTTCCATCTATGCCATTAAACATGAAATACAATGATACTAATATAAACAATCCTTCTGAAATAGTTTCAGCGTTTGCGGACTTTTTTTCGAAATCATTTTCTGAACCCAATGTTAACTTTCATCCAGATCATCTGAATGGAACTACTCCTAACAACGTTTTACACTTAACAGATATTTCTGTTGATGTTGTGAAGGCTATTAAGAAGATTAAACCAAATATGACAATGGGGCCAGACAATATACCTGCATATCTTATTCGTGATTGTGCCACAATACTTGCAATTCCCCTCTGTATTATATATAATATGATTTTGAAGCTCTGTTTTTTTCCGGATATATGGAGATTGTCTAGAATCACGCCAATATTTAAAAAAGGCAGTATTAATGAAATAACTAATTATCGACCAATTACAATAATTTGTAACTTTAGTAAAATTCTCGAAATAATCTTATATGAACATCGAAATAATCTTATATGAACATGTGTGCAATCTAAAAGAATCTAAGCAAAAAGACAATTTATTTTTGTGTGACTGGTGTAAAAAAGGATATTGCAAGTCATGTGCTAAATTAACATCTTCAGAAGTAAAAGTTATCCAGTTGAAAGAAAGAGTGTTGAGATTTTACTGTGAAAAATGCATTCGATTTGACACCCATGTACTGCTCCAAAATACGATTGAAGACAAAATAAACATCATTGCAAGTAAGGATGAAATAATTTTGTTACTCAAACAAAAAATTGAAGAGTTGGAAAGTAAACAAACTACTCCCGAGTCATATAGTCAGATAGTTCAGAAACCAGTAAATAAACTGAATATAAAGAACATCCCAAGTCTTATTATCAAGCCTAAACAACAACAACAGCCAGATAAGACGAAAACCGACCTGAAACGTAATATTAAATTAAATGAACTTAAAGTTGGAGTAAAGAATACCCGCAGTTCCAAAAGTGGAAGCATAATAATAAAGTGTGATAGTATGAAAGATATGGAAATCTTAAAAAATGAAGTTGAAAATAAGTTGGAAAACTATGACATACAGTTGACGACAATGAATCAACCTAGATTCAAAATAGTGGGATATGAAGGTGGCCTCGACAAGGAAGAAATTGAAAACTGTATCAAAGACCAGAACAAATTTATAACTGAAAGTGATAACTTAAAAATAACCTATCTCAAGAAATTTAAAAATAAAGATACATCTACAATTTTTGGTGAATGCTCCTCCAGTCTATTTCATAAATTCATGGATGTAAAAAAAGTTTTCATAGGTTGGGAAAGATGTCCAATATATGAAGATATTTCTGTGCAAAGATGCTTCAAGTGTCAAGAACATTATCATAAAAGTAGCTCTTGTTCTAAAAAGATGGTATGTGAGTATTGTGCTGAGGAACATATTATAACAGATTGCCCAAAAACTAAAAAAAAGTGCAATAACTGTGCTAATGCTAACGCTAGGTACAAACTAAATTACAATGTTGAACACGAAGTAAGTGATCTAGAATGTCCTTCCTATCAATACCTTTTAAAGATGTTGAAAAGCAAAATAGATTACGGTTATGGCCATTGAACGTCAAGAAATTAAAGTGCTGCAAGAACTTGAATTATTACAATCTGATTTTCAACAGGAAACCATTGACTGTGACTTACTTAATAGTAAACTCAACCTTAAGAATAAATTACTGAATATTTTACATCTTAATATACGTAGTATTCGAAAAAATTTTAATGAATTCTTAACTTTTCTTGAAGCATATAAATTTAATTTCTGTAATATAATTGTTCTGAGCGAATGTTGGCATAATGATGTACAGTATAGCATCCCTGGTTATAAAATGTTATACAACAATGCATGCTTTAATAAAAATGATGGGGTTACAGTTTTTGTTAAATCAGATTTAAACATTCATGTTACCAATATTATTCTTGATAAATCTGGTGTAAGTCTTACAAAAATAAATTTTGAGATTGAAAATATAAAATTTGGGGTATCCTGTTTGTACAGGCCTCCCTCTACACACACCCAATCTTTCCTTGTAGACATTGAGAGACATTTCTTAGAATGTAAACCTAGACAAATTGACATCTTAGTAGGAGATACAAATATAAATATATGTGATCGAGACAATCACCTAGTCAATTCATACATATCAATTTTGAATCGTTTTGGATTTTTATCAGCTATCAATAGTCCAACAAGAGTAACAAATAATACAAGTTCGTGCCTGGATCACATATTTATTAGAAAGAAATTAAAGACTAACTCTTTAGAATATTCATCATTTATTCTTAACTCTGCCATTACAGACCACTATCCTGTTGTAATGATTAACATCAATAAAGAAAATTTAAACATCCATACAACTCCAAAATATGTAACTCATACCACCCATAAAATTGATTATAACACTTTTGAAGATATAATTCGGAAACAAGATTGGTCCAGTGTAACAGAATCTAATGATTCTGAGTTTGCAACACAAAATTTCTATGATGTATTTCTCAACATTGTAAATAAATCAACAACTAAAAAAATATTAAAAAAAAGGGAATATACTAAAATAAAGCCTTGGATAACGAATGGCATAATAAATTCCATTAAAGTCCGAGATAAATAAAAAAAAAATTACTCTTAAATTATAATGTATCAGATAATAACAAATATAAAGAATATCGAAATAATCTTAACAAAATAATAAATAAATGTAAATATGACTATTACGAAAAAGAAATAGACAGCAATAACAACAACATAAAAAAGATGTATAAAATAATATCTGAAGCCACTGATGATAATAAATCAAAAATCAGTGAAAAAATTCAAATAAAACATAATGACACATTTTTTACAAGGGAAAAAGACATGGCAAATTGTTGCAATGACTTCTTTATAAATATTGGCCTTGATATGTACAATAAAATTAAGACTCCTTCAGTAAGAACACATATAAATCATAAGTCAATGTCATCTTTGTTTTTAAGACCTGTAAATAGGAATGAAATTATTAAACATATAAATTCGCTTAAAAATAACTGTGCTTGTGGTTTAGATGGCATTGATGCCAAGATAATAAAATCATTTCATCTTTTTATAATAGACCCCTTATTCATATTATAAACTTGATTTTTAAAACGGGTAAAGTGCCAAGCATGTTCAAAACGTCAGTTGTTACTCCAATCCATAAAGCTGGTGACAAAGCTAATATAAGTAATTTTCGACCCATAAGTGTTATAAACAATTTCTCAAAAATTTTTGAAAAATGTTTAAAAGATAGACTAGTAGACTTCTTCCAAAAAAATAATGTTCTTTCAAACGATCAATATGGATTTAGAAGCGGAATGAGCACTGAAAATGCTATATATGAACTAACTAGACAGATAACTTGCCAACTTGATAATAATAAAAAGTGTCTTGCAGTCTTCCTAGATCTCGCAAAGGCATTTGATACAGTACCACATCAATTACTCTTGAGTATTTTAAATACTTATGGAGTGAGGGGTACTGTGTTGAATGTCTTTGAGAGCTATCTGGAAGATAGAAAACAAATAGTAAAAATAGGGGAGATACATAGTGATCCTTTGAATGTTAAAATCGGTATACCTCAAGGTACTGTCTTAGGACCGATTCTCTTTATTACTTACATTAACTCTCTAACAAATATTAGTGTTAAAAATGGTGTGGTCATATCATATGCTGATGATACAGCTGTGATATTTTCGGGTGATACATGGACTCAAGTAAAAGAGATGGTCGTTTGCGGTATCAGTAAAATCAAGAATTGGTTAGATTCCTTTAAACTAACATTAAATACATCTAAAACAAATTATATTGCTTTCTCTCTTACATCTTCTAATCGTCCTGACTTTAGAGATATAGAAATTAAGAATTTAAATTCCGTAATAGGGGAAGTTGACTCGACAAAATACTTAGGAATTATTATCGATAAACATCTTAAATGGGGACCGCATGTTTTAAAGTTAACAAAAAGTATTAGAAAACTAATTCATAAATTTTATATTTTAAGAGAAATTCTTGGAAAGAAACTATTGATTTCCATATATAAAGCGTTAGTAGAGTCTTTGATAAGATATGGTATAATTGTGTGGGGAGGCCTTTACAAAAATTCATTACAACCACTAAATGTTCAAAATTGTATACTAAAAATTATTCACAAGAAAAACAAACTCTATCCTCACATTTATTATATAATGCCGAAATTCTAAATGTTCGATCCCTATATATTTTATCAACATCTGTTTTCATTCATAAAACCTCTAAATTAAAGAATTATGTTAATCATCCCCATGAAACACGCAATAAAACAAATAAGCATTTAGTAATTCCTAATAGTAATACCAACATTAATATCAGATTCATTAATTATTTGGCCCCTAAAATTTACAACCTTTCTCCACAAGAAGTAAGGAATATAGTCAATGTTAAGAAATTCTACAACTATTGTGGAATGTTTATATTTGCAAATTACGACAAATTGATAAATTATTTTAAGCTTTATGGATAGTCTGATTAATATTTTATTTTATTTTCTAATTATTGTTTATATTAGTTAAGACTTGTATACTAGGAATAGTTGCTATTGGAATAGTATATACTTTATTGACTTCACCTTTGCACATACCGGGGTTTGGTCCTCTAGGTGCAAAAAAATACGAGTACGAAAGTATACAACCAAATTGAATATTGCAATATGTATCTTAAATTGTCAACTATTATGAATAAATTATTATTATTATTATTATTTATTATTATTATCTATATACTCATGTTAACAACAGTTTACTGTCTGAGCAACATGATAAGATAAGATAGTTTATTCAAGTTTAACAATTACAAATAGAATTATAATTATTATCAATACTTATGTCAATTAATTACAAACATACAAACAAATACTAAAATAAAATAGAGACAATATATACCTATTATCCGGACATACAAAGGAAGAAGATTTTAATATGATACAAGCCGAAAAATAAAACAGGCCAAATAAAAGGAGATCTGTTGTAAAGGGACAGATTCATTCAGTTAGGTAATGCTAAGGTTTAAAATCTAAAAATTCTTTTACTGAATATGGTTCTATATCGTTTATGTATTTTACAAGGGTTGCCTTAAATTTTTTTATATTATCTACTAATTGTATTTCCAGTGGCAGTGTGTTATAAAATTTAATGGCTGAATACTCAGGACCTTTTTCTGTGTTAGACAGTTTATGTTTTGGATAAGCATAATTAGATTTATTTCTTGTCAGATAGTCGTGTTGCATCAGTCTGTTACCAAATTATTGACTAGAAACATAATACATTCCAATATATAAATGGCAGCTACAGTTTGAATATTATTTTTCTTAAAAACTCCTCTGCACGTATCCAAGTAATTTATCTTAAACATAATTCTTATGATGCGTTTTTGTATAGTAAACACCCTGTTTAAATGTATGCTGCCTCCCCATATTAAGATTCCATACTTTAAATGAGAGTATACATTACCGAAATAGGTTAGACGTAGGGTACTTACATTGACATTTTGGCTAAGTATTTTTATTGCGTAGCAACTTGAGGCTAGTTTTTTACAGAGTACTTCAATGTGAGTAACATAGCTTAGCGACACATCTAATGTAACTCCCAGCATTTTGCAGCTATTTTTAATATTTAGTGTATTGGAGTTTAGAGTGAAATAGTTTGGAAGTTTGAGAGCTTTATTCAAGCTAAAGATTACGCAACTAGTTTTCTCACTGTTTAGTATCAAGTCATGTGATTTAAGATAATTGCTCGATAGCTCAGTTACTTGGTTTAGATTATCTTCTAACTCACTAACGCTAGTACATGGCAGAATAAAATTCATATCATCAGCATATTTCACAAGAGAGCATTGAGTAGTAGATATAATGTTACAGAGATCATTAATATATATAATGAACAGCAATGGACCTAAAATACTTCCCTGTGGAACTCCAACTTCAATTTCTTTTACATCCGAATATGTAAAATTTCCATCCCGTTTAATTATTACTTTTTGGTATCTATTGTTTAGGTATGATTTTATTAGGGCTTGCCCGGTTCCTCTTACACCATATAGGGATAGTTTATGTAGCAAAGTAGCATGATTTACGCAATGGCATGGCTTTGTCTCTGGGAGATCAACAGTAACTAATTTGGTTATCACAACACAATTTATTAGTGAAGCCTTAGATCAAAGAGGTCAGGTAGATGTCATCTACACTGACTTCTCTAAGGCTTTTGATAAAATAGATCATAACATTTTACTGTATAAGCTTCAACATTTTAATATATCTTCAGATCGATGGCAATACGTTCAAGTTAAAGGTCATAAATCAGACAAATTTTTGCAAACATCCGGTGTACCTCAGGGCTCCACTCTTGGACCCCTGTTTTTCATAATATTTATTAATGATATTGCTGCTAAAATTGATTTAAAATTCCTGTTATATGCTGACGATCTAAAAATATTCTGTCAAATTAACTCGGTAGCAGACTGTGAACATCTGCAAAATAATTTGAACCATATAAACACATGGTGCTTTGAGAAAAATCTACCTTTGAATGTTAGTAAATGCCATATTGTATCCTATTCAAGAAAGCAAAATATTTGCCTATTTGACTATGAAATTTCCCATACACTTCTAACTAGACCTGATAATATTAAAGACCTTGGTATCATCTTTGATCCTAAATTAACGTTTGTTGACCACATTAACTTAACTGTTACATCTTCTTTTAAAACATTAGGATTTGTCTTAAGAAACATAAAGGATTTCAAAAATATTGATTCATGCAAGTTATTGTTTAACTCTTTCGTACGAACAAAATTAGAATACGCTTCAATTATATGGAATCCAATTTACAACTGTCATATCATCGCAATTGAAAACATTCAACGGCGTTTCTTAAAAAATTTATATTTCAAAACGAATGGGCAGTATTCTTATCAAGGATTTTCCCACGATGTTCTTCTGTCCACTTTTAACTCTAACAGTCTCTTAAAGAGAAGGACTACTCAGTCGATAATATTTTTATATAAAATTATCCACAATTATATTAAGTGTGAAGATCTCCACAACAGCATATTTTATGTTGTACCTCGTATTGCTTCAAGGCGCAATGAAACATTTTTACTTCCTACTCCTAGAACAAATATATTAATACAATCTCCTTTCTTCCAAATGTTTTCAAACTATAATAGTATTAATACTGAGATAGACATTTTTAATACTAACATTAACAGCTTAAAAAAATTATGAGTTTTATTTTATTTTTCTACGTTATATATTTATTCGTAATATGCATGCTATTTATAAAAGTGTGTATGTTACTGTCAGTTTGTTTATTGTAATTTTATGATTATGTAATGTCATATATTTTGTATGTTCTATAGTATTTCTGCTTATTGTTTTAAATGTTTTATATCTATGTTCCAGTATGTAGGAACTACCTACCCTTATCCTGTAAATGGACCTAGGTCTGTTGGATATTGTAATAAAATAAATAAATAGTGGGTAAAACAATAGCATCTAAACATAATGTTGGGAACACTTGACCTCTAGGACGTAATTTGCAAGTAACCGCGCCGGTGCCATGTGAAGATATTTGACCTAACCCGTGAATTGGAACTGATACCTTAAACCGATGTAGCCCGAGGCGATTGCAACATTTTTCTGTTATAAAATTTGCCTGGCTGGCACTATCCAACAAAACTCTAGCAGTATGAATATTTCCCTGCGTATCCAAAATATCTACCAGTGCAGTAGACAATAACACTGTAGTAGCAGATTTAACAACATTAGCAAAAACATTTGTTTGATTTGAAAGGCCTTCTTGGCTCGATGACGATGTACCAGGTTGCGTATCAACCGTTGGTTGTACAACACGACCGTTATTTTCTCCTAAATTAGCGGAATGTGTATTTGACACATCCATTTTAAAATGTATCAGAGTATGATGCGGGTACTTACACATCCTACATGAAAATGATGATTTACAAAATTTTGCTCTATGATTGCCACCCAAACAATTTAAACACAAGTTGTTTTGTCTTGCAAGTTCGTATCTCTCACGAGGAGATTTTTCTAAAAACGAAGGACATCTATATACCTTGTGATTATCTTTACAAATCGCACAATTTACGTCAGAAGACGTGTTTGTGTGTACGACGAAAGTTGACGTAGATCTGTTACTACTCGATATAACTCGAGGTGATTTTGCTGGCGATTTATTGTCTACAAAAGGTTGAACTCGCTGGCTTTTGGGCACAACGAGGGCAACTGAGTCTAAAGCTGAACATTGTTTGTATAAAAAAGTTTTAAGTACATCGAACAATGGAAATTACGAGTTCTTTGATTGATTATGCAACTCAAAACGCGTAACCGACGACGAATCGAATTTTTGTATCAACATATGATACAATACAAAATCCCATTCTTTTACAGATTTTCTAAAGCCGATAAATTTTCCGTAAAACTGTCTAGCAAATTTCTAAGAGACTTGGAGGAATCTGAGGAAAGTTTAGTTAAATTAGTTATTTCTTGCCAATAGCAAGTACCTAACAATCTTTTGTTTTGATATCGATTAACCAAAGTTTTAAAGGCTACACTATAATTGGTACTTAAAAACGGAATTGATTTTACTAAGCTTAACGGTTCACCACTGATGGACCGTAACAAATATTGAAACTTTTCTATATCTGTAAGGGTTTCATTGTCATGAATTAATGAACAAAACAAGTCATGAAACCCAGGCCATAATTTAACATTACCCTCAAATGTCGGTAATTTAATTTCAGGCAACTTTACGTTGGGTTTTCTAGGCGCTACAGTTTCATGTTTACATCGCTCAAATAAATCATGACAGATTGACTTAAATGAATATACCATGTCATCAAATTCCTGTCGAATTTTCTCCTCGGCATCCTGATTTGCGTCCTCGCTTATCGAAACGGCACTAACTATTAAACGATGTTGCGTCATAAACTCAGACCGAATTAAATCAATTTCCAAGTGTCGCATTTTTACCTGCGTATGCAAAGTTGGATCTGTAATTGCCCTTTGAGCATATGTTAATGCCTCCTGTAATTGATTGAACGCTAATAGACGTAGGGCTTTATACCGTTTTAGGTTAGCCTCCATAATAGCTAAGTGTAAGATAAATCTAAACTTTATTTTAAACTAAACAACAATATTACCAGCCAATCCACTCGAGAAAATACTGTAAGATTATTAAATACTACGCTAATAATAAATTACCTTGATACGTACCTCTTACGAGTTGTACCATAAGCAACTGTCAGTTGTACAGTTGGTGTTTGCCGGCCGACTGCAGTGAAGATGGTCGGGGTTCTTGATAGATGGAAAAATATGTTTGGGCGCCAAGTAAATTTTACTAACCTCAAACACCAGTCTTGGTTCAGTAACCCCCAACTTACTAAAAGAGTTACTAGACTTGACACTAAATGATACTAACTGGTTACCCTCATAAAAATCTTTAATATAAAATTACTGTATGGACACACAAACGTTTGACAACCCTGGTATATATATAAAAAAAAAACTATTAACATACACGATCAACAAGTGAGATCATAAAATACTTATCAGCTAACAAACAGTCAAGTGACGGAATGTACTTTTTTCTCACAACAATTAAATATTTAACATATGTAACAGCTGATTTACACAATGGTTCAATACCTATATGGTGAAATAAAACAAAAAAAATAATAATAAGCGGGAATTACGTCGAGTTTCTCGCTGTTTTTACTTGCACTATAGTTTTTACGACGTAGCTTACGTAAGCGACCGTTAAAACGTAGATATCACATTCATTGTTTCAATTTAACCAATAAACCAGATTAATTTCCGCTGTACAGTGCAAATTGTATTTATTTGACCAGGTGAAAGTTTTTACCTATCGATATGATAATCTAATAAATATTGTTTAAACTAAATCCCCTTATTAATGACGTTATATACAAAAAAAAATATATAGCACGTATGCTTCAGTACACATAAAATCAACTAAATATTAACAATAAAATTTACACCAAGACACAATCAAATTTTTAACTTGCGTGCTCGTACTGATGTTCCTCTGTCTGAACGTCTCAAACTCGGCGGTTCCCTGGAACAGCTTACAACCGAACCAAACCTCGTGACATTCCTAGAAGCGTCTCGACGGTACAGCTACACCCATGGACAGCAACCACGCAAGATATAAATTTGAATTTTTCAACGGCTCCAAGATACGTTGTTACCAGGAATCCATAAAATAATCCAGTACAAAAATAAAATCCCAATCCAGTACCAAAAATCTAGTACCAAAAATCTTGTACAAACAGCTGATACCAAGATATTCTTGTATCCTATACTGAAACCGATACTAAAACCCTAAAAGACAATTTTTCGTTTAGAAGAAAAATTCCACAAATACGATTCTTAATTATTAGTATTAACAAAAGACTTAATTACCTCTTTCTGGAGGGTCTCCAAGTTCCTACGATATTATGAACTTCTGTTTTCACGTGCTCAACGAACCATGCAAATGGCGTCTGAGGAAAATAGCAAATATCCTTTAAAGAAGAAATCGACTCCTTAATACACAATATGCACCTCTGTGCCTCTCCAAACAACCAAAGAGATCGATGAAATCACTATTCAAATAAAATCCCCCGTGATGGGCTTAATAAATTCAAATATCCAATATATATCTGAACAGCGCACTATGTCCTTAACAGACTTTTCACACGTGAACTAGTCGCTCGAATTCTAGAATCCGCGCAACTCCGTTAGATCGAAACTAAATCGATATCGGACCCAGTCAGTCAGGCAACCACCCCTACATTGACATGTAAGGTCGGTTGAATAACAGTGACCTCCATAAATTACAATGACCGATAAAATTCGTAATTTGACCCGTTACAACCTATCTACTTATTAAACATAAACAAATAGGCACATTCAAAACAACTGTTTTGCTGTTTACTATGAACTATTTCTCCCAGTCCCCAAATGATAAATGATTTACCTATAACTGCCAAGCAAAATATTGAATCAGAAATTAAATGATATATATAATTCTATTTGGCAATATTTTAGACGTAAGAAAATAATCAAAACTGGTTGCTGAAATAATATAAGTTACCGGAGTATACTTAATTAAACAGCTGATCTAACGGTTTGCACTACCAGGCACCAGCAACGCCGTTCCAAATGAAATGCTGAAGTGGTAGGTAGGGTAGGGATGTCTCTTGCGCAGACAGATTGCGATTGCGGAGTGGGGGTCCATATGCTCAACGATTTCAGCAGCCCGCGAACCTAACAATTTGCAGGAATTCAAAAAAAAACCGAAATGAATAAAAACTACTAATAAATACTTCGACAATGGATATTTAACTAGGCAATAATTATTATTTGAAATAATTCTACGATTTTTGCGATTTTACACACAACTAAATTTATCCGGCTCGAAGGACCAAAAATGGTCGAAATTCACTACAAATGTGTGGACTGTATTTTTTTTTGTTAATATGGATTGAATTCGATACCCACAAAAAACCTAATGCAAAACTACAAATTACCCAATACTTTTCCTGATGCACTTCTACCGTGACGTCACGGGACGGGGAGGTTGTGGAATCTATCCAAACCAACGGCAACAACCAACCCCTATCTGCGATCCTGCGACTTACTTCTGCTGTCGCGGGCCGTTGCAGCTAACACAATATGAATTTTATGGGTACTACGCACGCGCCATATAGTAAGCAAAAACTGCTATAGCAAATCCGTAATCGAGAATTATCCCGATTTTCAAATTGCCCAATTAAATATTAAACCTAGTAATTTATATATAATTGACTATGACTAAGAACTAAACTAAAACTAAACAGGTATCATATGGTAAATTTTTAGCGTAATTTTGATTCTAATAAATATTTATTTATTTTTATTATTATTATTATAATTATTATTTTTTTCTAAAATTTGGATTACCTACGTATTGAATTACATAGGTAATAAGAATTTGTGAACAGTTGCTATGGCTGACAATCTTTTGTTAGATTTGCACGATCAAGGTCACTCAGTCATTCTACCCAGTCGTAACCTTTGACAGGTGATGTCATTTGTTTGCAATAAAAAAAGCAGGTAAAAAGTGTGAAGCCTGTTTTTTATTGAATTTCAATATCTTTTCTCAAAATTTTTAGAAACTGGAAAAAGTGTGTATTTACTGTTTCACATGATGTTCCAGCACCGCATTTCACATGAAAAAGCGAAAAAAACTTGAAATTTAGCATGATTGTATTCAGGATGTCCACACGCCTCTGTTTCATTCCTATTCTTCACATAACAGAATATTTTGGGGGTAGAAACAGTAAAATGTTTGTATATATATTTTTAATGATGCCATCGCTTTTTACATTACAGTTTCAAATGACATTTCAGTGTTATACCTAATTCTCGGCGCGCCGACGGTCGAAGACTGCTCGATTATATCGCGTGTTTTTCGGAATATATCATTTTCCTGTAAATAGATACTTATTGCGTTTTTTCTATTTTTTTAGAAACAATTTTTCTTGGACATAATACCATTTCAGCGACCACCGATTCATTTAGAAAATAATTACAAAACTGTCTTTCTTACTTCCCTCGCGGGAAGTAGTACAGGGTGACCGTTTGAAAATTCTACTTTCTAAACCCTTTTATTTTGCTTAAAAATAAAGCTAGAAAAAAAAACAAAAATATAAATCTGTAGAATATTTTACCAAATTTTTCTATAAGTTATGAGTTTGTATCTATCTTAAATTCATTAAGATACAGGGAGCGCCACATAGTCACATTTTTTTAAACGAAATACCCTGTATATTTTTAGATATTTGGATAGCCTTTTTCCCCTTTATAAATATACAGTGTGTCGCACTTAAGAGTAAAACACCCTTTTAACTTTTTTCATTTTTATCCGATTTGAACCAAATTTTACTCAATGATAGATCCCATTAGGGTCAACTCATGACCAAAAAAACATTCGCCCACTACTAATGCAAAGCCACCTGCGATACCAAAATAAACGCAAAAAATCAAGAAAACATATTAGGCATTTTTTTATCGGAAAATTTTACTAATGAAAGTTGTTCAGAATTGTCTAAAAACCTTAAATCCAAAATCTCATAAAAATAAAAAAATATTGATATTTTGATTTAAAAAATTTTAAGTCCGAAAATACACTTGGCCAAAAAATTTGCGCAACACCTAAAATTTCGGACATTTTTTTTTGTCTTTTTTGTGGTTAGTTTTCATTCGATTTTCAAAATCTTTTATTTGTTTGAAAGCCTGTAGTTTCGCCTATTTAAAAATTAATTTAAACCCGACTAAGAATGGTCCATATACAGGATGGTGTAGAAATCCTAACATTCTGAATTTTTGTTAAAAAGTGAAACACCCTGTGGGATTTCTTACAAGCGGATAACCAAAACTGATGGACCTTAAGGTAACCCTGTGGTATTGTTTACCACCACTCAAGAGCATAATTATACACAGCGCCTCTAAAAGAAAAAAAAAAATCAAAATAAGAAATGCGGTTTTTCTTTTCTGGTTTCAACTAAATTTAAAATTAAATCATTTTGCATATGATTGTGAAGGTTACAATGGTTACTATGGTTACTATAAAGATGCACAGACGTAATCAGAGCCAGGGGTGGAAAAACTAGATATTAGAGTATTATTGTAAGTTTTGTTAATGTAGTATTGCTTATTTATTTGGCGACTTTAATTGAATTAAAATTGATTAAATTCTTAATTAGTGTATTAAGTCTTTGATAAATTAATTTATAATCATTTGTAAACAAACAACCGTTTCCATAGTAACCATCGCAATCACAATGTAACATGATTTAATTTTAAATTTAGTTGAAACCAGAAAAGAAAAACCTCATTTCTTAATTTGTTTTTTTTTTTTTTTAGAGGCACTGTATAATTATGCTCTTGAGTGGTGGTAGACAATACCACAGGGTTACCTTAAGGTCCATCAGTTTTGATTATCCGCTTGTAAGAAATCCCACAGGGTGTTTCACCTTTTAACAAAAATTCAGAATGTTAGGTTTTCTACACCATCCTGTATATGGACCATTCTTAATGGGGTTTAAATTAATTTTTAAATAGGTAAAACTACAGGTTTTCAAACAAAAAAAAGATTTTGAAAATCAGATAAAAACTAACCACAGAAAAAGACAAATAAAATGACCGCAATTTAGGTGTTGCGCTAATTTTTTGGCCAAGTGTATAATTTTATAATATCAATTATCATTCGTATTTAGTTGCAGAGTGTTTCTTTAGTTTTTTTTTTTATAAAAAATAAAATATTACAATACCTACAATAATCCATTAAAATTATATTTTCAGACTTAAAAATTTTTCCAAACAAAATATTAATATTTTTTGATTTTGACTTAAGGTTTTTGAACAATTCTGAACAACTTACATTAATAAAATTTTTGATAAAAAAATGCCTAATGTGTTTTTTTGATTTTCTCCGTTTATTTTGATATCGTAGGTGGCTTTGCATTAGTAAGGTACAAATGACTTTTGGGCCATAAGTTGATCCTAATGGATTCTATCTTTAAGTGAAATTTAGTTTAAATCGGATAAAAATGAAAAAAGTTATAAGGGTGTTTCACTCTTAAGTGCGACACACTGTATATAATTGTTATATATTTCATCCTCAACTGACAAACATGACAAACTTATTCGAGTTTTGAATATTCGAATATTCGACTATTCGAATTATTCGAATTCAATTCCCAGCCTTTTGATATACTTAATTGTCAAACCCTGTTCGCCGTTTTTCTTCCTCGCATTTAGTTCGTTTCGCATTTTTGATAAGTGTTGAGTTTGTAATGGGGTTAGATCTGATTTAAAATTTACTTGAGGATATGTTCGACGACAAATTTTTGTTTTGTTGCGTAAAATTGCTAAGGCTATGTCCCGAGAGCTTAATTCAATTTTTAGAGGCCTGGGCCTATCAGCCTGAATTTTTCCTAAGCGTACGATATTTGAAAAGTCAACAGCCTCATCCTCAAGAATTTGATTAATAATTCGACAAATATTTGAAGTGCCATTTTGAGAGTTTTGTTCTGGTAAGCCCGTCACTATAATATTACGTTCTCGCCTTACTCGATCACTGATTTCAGCATATACGTTATCATTTTGTAAATTAGAAGAACTATTATTTGCAAAAATTTGAGCTTCAAGTATCACAATTTTACTTTTAAGATGTTCGTTTTCTTCATGAACTAATTTTATGTCCGAGACACAGCTTGCAATACGATGTGTTTGAGCCACTATAATGTCGTTGAGATTTGAAATTTTAGTTTCACACGAAGAAATTTTTGTGTTGTACTTATCAACTGCTTGGGTAATAGTATTAAGTTGGTCCATAAGAACAGTGAAATGGGAAATATTGAGAGTTGTAGTCGGCGTTGTACAGGGGTTAATAGTAACGGGTTTGCAAACAAAACAATAGCTGGTAGTAGATCCATTAGAGGGGTTAACAGAATACAGCGTACACCTCGCGTGCGATGCTCGTTTACATACTGAACAATCAGCAGTTTCTTGACCGTCAGCGATCGGATGTTGGCAAGTATGACATTTGGGTGGGGACATCTTCCATACAGCTGTTTACTTGGGTTCAAAGGTTAGACGATGGATATGATTGACAGAAATGTCGCTTTGCGATTTTATAAAGTCTGATTATAATAAATGCTCGATTATTTTTGAAGTACAATGGTAGTTATTAAAAGTGTATACACTTACAAATGAGTAGTCCAAATGCAGACAAATATTTTTCACGTCTTCTTCAGAAATTTAAATGTAAACACTAGACTTAACAACACACTACCAGACGCGTCGCCATTTTTATACGAATATAGAGGTTGATACTTAACTACATACTCTGCAATTTGGTCCTTATTTCTATAATAGCTTGCAGCATTCATACATGACAAAAGTAGTTCACCGTCACTCTGTAATTGCTATTCCTTATAAGCTATTTTACTTTTAATTCATTTCACAATTTTTTGATAGCACTCACATTCTCTATCAACAGCAGCGTGATGCACATCCAAGTTAAGATTCAACTTTTGATTTACACGTACACAATTAACACACTTCTTATTTTAACTTCTGCAGACATTACTAGTATGTTCTTCAGCACATAGTACACAAGCAGTTTTTTCTTTACAGTCGTTTACCTCGTGGTTACATCCTCCACACTTGAAACACCTTCTGATACTAAAATGTTCATAGACGTGTAATGAACAAAATTTTCACTATACCTCTCTGAAAACAAAAACAAGGCAAAAAATCTACCCATTTTTAGACACTTTCTGTTTAAATATGAACGAACAAAATAAAATTTTTACTAATTAATATTTATATTACAATTTGTGTTGTAAAAATGCAACCCTTTTGCAAAACTGTCACAATACAAGCGTTGTTTAGCGTTGCTAAGGAAACTAAACAATTATTGTTTGTATTAGGGAACTTTCAATAGCATATTTTATTACGACTGGCAAGTAGGCGGATAATATCATTTGCATACAGGAACATTTTTCCCGTGCGGGCGCACCAGAAAATTTTTCCTGTGTGGGTGCATAGGAAAGTCCCATTTTCCTTGCGCTAAATAAGTATGTCAGCATAGTGTTTTTAGTGAAGTGTATTGAAAACATTTTTTTATTCGAATGTGTCAAAAAATGACGTTTCTCGCTCAGATAACAAAGACGAAAGGTAGAACTTTTCTAGCTACTTCAAGTAAACGACCTGAAAAGACTTTTCAGGCCAAGGCCGGAAAAGTGACAGACAAAATAATTTTTGACTTTTCTGGAATTAAGTCCATCGAAGCCAAATTTGCTAGGTTTCTTACTTCTGGGGGTGTTCCCGCAACAAATTCTTCAATATTCATTTTTTTGTATTTATTTTATGTAGCATATTTTCGATTAAATTCGATATTATAAATAAATTGAATTCGATATTAATTTCAAGCAAACTGATATGACAGCAGTTGTGCAGTTGTTATTTATTATATCTGGCCTTAGTTCACAGCCGTCTGTTACAAAAAAACTTGAAAATTATATCATTTGCGGGGTAGCAAGTAAACCTTAAGGACATAATATTTTAATTTTCCCTATCATTTTAATATCCATAAGCACATTCGAATAAAAAATATTGTATGACACACGAATGAAAAACTGTTTTTCGGACTCCTACGAATTGCCAATATTTCATAGTCGCCTGAAAAACTATATTTTTCGTCCTCATGACATAAACTACTATTTCATTATACATACACACAATGTTAATGAAATACACTCTTACCATACAGTCCATACATGAAACAGCAACAATCTAGATAATAGTTATTTAAGATTATCCAAAACCAGAATTGCTCACAGGGCTCACTCGATCTCGTGGCCTTATTATTGAGCTAAAATGAAAAACCAAAATCTATTCTCATGTATTTTTTATGAGCAATCCAATTGCAAGGTTGAATAAGCAATAGAACCTCTAATATATGACATGTTGTCAAAAAACTGTTTTTTTCATATTTTCTTCATCCTGTATATTATTACACAAATCGATATGGTAGATGTACCCAAAAAGCTTAAAACTAAAGAAAAAAACTACTAAAGATAGTGGACATGCGTTATACATTTTTGAAATCAGGAGATCGGCTACTTTTCAATTATTTCATAATATACAGGTTGTCGCCAAAATTTTGTTGGATGTTAGCCATTTCTGGCTAAACCGGAAGTTAGATGTATGAATGGCATATGCCTTTATAACCACAATAATATACCATATTGATTTCCGTAATATACAAGGTGAAAAAAATTGGAAAATTCAGTTTATTGACAAAACTCGAATATTAGATGTTCTATCGCTTATTCAACCTTAAAATCGGATTACTTATAAAAAAATGCATGGGAGTAGATTTTGGTTTTTCATTTTAGCCCAATAATAAAGCCAGGAAATCCAATAAACCTCTTATGTGGGACACCCTGTACATTCTGGGTCATTAATCTTTATAATGTTTGGGATAAAATGCCTCTGCCTCTTTCACAAACATTTTTAACGAGGTATCTAATAAAATGAAAACTGAAAGTTTGCCTTTTCTTATGGTGTGAAAAAATATGTTCCCATTTAAAGTTGTTTTTAATTGTTTTTCATGAATTTTTAAAAATGCAAAATTGCGGGGAAAACATGCTTCTTTAATTATTAAGAACGTGGTTCGTGGTGTGACTAAAAACATGCCCATTAGCAAATTCAACGTCCACTTTCTATAAAATTCAAAAATAAAATCCCGCAGTAGTCTACTTGTTTTTCAATTCTATCACATTTTTAATGCCATTTTTTAAACAAATGCTAAAATCAGAGTACAGGGTGTTCCATTTAAAATAAGATGTAAGATAAGAATAACTCAACCTGTTCTCTACTACTATAATAGGGAATATTAATCATACGTTAATTACTGGTAATCTAGACAGTAATTTGTAATTGAAAATAGCTAGACATACCCCCACACTTGTTGGTAATAAAAAATTGCTAGGAATAGCAATAATTTTGATTTACTTTTTTTTGTAGGGCATTTGCATCTTTAGGAGCTAATGATGAAGACATTAGAAAAAGAATAATTGACACGAAATGTCTTATGGATCGTGTTGTGAATGGTTTAGGAGATGAAAACAAAGATATCCGATTAGCAGCAGTACGTTGTCTTCATTCATTAAGTCGTTCAGTTCAACAGTTACGTACTACATTTCAAGATCATTCTGTATGGCGCCCATTAATGACTTTGTTGACAGGTATGTTCCATAAATAGTATTCTGTTTCTACAGTAAATTCACTTTTGAACCAAAGCAGTTTGTGAGTGAATAGGAGATAGCAGTAAAGCGAGAGCACTACACATGCGTGACTGCATGTCCATCTCAGAATGTTAGCGCTCTCGCTTTATTCTCTCCTATTCACTCATAAAGTGCTTTGGTTGAAAAGTGAATTTACTGTATACTGGGTGACCACGGATCATGGTAAACCCCCGCCATTTCCACAATTTTTGAGCTATCCAAATGAAATTTTGCAGCAGTAATGTACGTCCAAAAAAACTCATTCACCTGTCAAAGTTACGTCTTTTAATTGTTTCTTCCATGGCTAGTGTAATAAATAGTATAAAATGACGTGTGTTCGATGATTTTTTCCCTTTTTTTATTACTTGCACATTACAGATTTATCAAGGCTGGGCACATCAATGGATTTCATACAAAATGTATTATTTTATGGTATTGGTTTACCATTATGATATCTTTTGGGAAATTGGTCAAAATGGACAAAAAGTGATTTGGTCAAATTTGATTGCACGCCAAGACGCCATTTTTATATTTTTTTTGTCGATCTAATTTTTTTGTACATTTGAACCAAATTAGACCAATCATGGCACTCTAGATGAAAAAATGAAATTGGCTCTAAAAAAATTAAGTGGGCTTAAAGAGTTCCCAAAATAGTTCTATCATACTCAGAATTTTCTCAGTGTTCCAAAAATGCAATATTATACAGGGTGTTCCATTTAGAATTCCAAAGTTTATTTATTTATTTATTAAAAAAAAATAAATTGTGAAGATGTTATTATCTTTACCTAAATACCCTGCATATACAGGGTGTATTCTAAAATCGGCGACAAACGGAAATTGGAGATTCTGTGATCCAAAATGAGACGAAAGTTGTTATAAATGTATTTCCGAAAATGCTTCCTAACCCAGCTACAGGGTTTTGCTTGCATCCAACAAGGCGGAGGGCATTTTGAACAGTATCTAAATTAATAATTCCTTTTTCAATGTATTTAAAATATTTTTATTATGTAATAGTTAACTGCGTTATTTTGATAAATTTTATTTAAATAAAAAACAAATTTTATTTTTTATTAAAATGTGTGGTTGTACACTTGATTTCAAAAAAAAGTAGTACACTTTATTTTAGCAATG
Source organism: Rhagium mordax (assembly GCA_963680705.1). Lineage (NCBI taxonomy): Eukaryota > Metazoa > Arthropoda > Insecta > Coleoptera > Cerambycidae > Rhagium > Rhagium mordax. The sequence goes on along the minus strand of OY796656.1, from coordinate 72,793,453 downwards.
TAAACATGACTTGACTTTTGCCAAAATATTTATAAGTCATCTAAAAGTCAACTGTCACATTTTTTTTCAAGCTGAAGTTTATTAATATTCAAGTTTGATTAGGGAACCATTCTTGAAAATTATAAATATTGACAACTAACAGAAATTCAGAAGATTAGGTATTGTTTCCAAATTGGAAAATGGATGGTGCAAAATTGTTTCTGAATATAACATAAATAAATCCACTCTGATAAAAGTTAAAAAAATATGGGAAAATAAAAGAAACTATATCCCCCAAGCATGGATATGGTAGGCCTAAACGAAGTAATGAGCAACAAGATGAAACCCTTATAAATTAGTGAATGCAGTTTTGGAAACAAATTTTCCCGCATCAAGATCTACTGCCTGTAGCGAAGAATTAAAAATAGCATTCTGAAGTGTGATGCTAGAAAATACAAATTAACGGAGGAAAAAAACAAGGACTGATCATTTTTGCATTCAACCATAATATTATTGTTGAACAATGAAGACTTTTGGTCAAAGTCATATTTTCTGACGCAAAAGTTTTCCAGTCGTGTAATGATGGACATATAACTATTATCTTATTATCTATCGTCATCAAAATGCGGAACAACTTCGTGCCATAATTGAAGATGAATGGGAAAGTTTATGTAATACCCAAATTGCAGAAGATTTAGTTTTATCAATGCCTAGGAGGCTACAAGCAATTTTAGATGGGGATGGAGCAGTGACTAAATATTAATTACTGTTATTTATGTTGTAATTTGTTTATTTGTGTTTTAAATTTTTATTCAAAATGTTATATTTAAAATATATTTCTACTAAAAATAGGATTATTTATTTATTTATCAGTATAAACTTACGTAATTACAACTGACTGCCATCTATATTTTCATTATTAAGTTAATTTCAATAATTTACTGTCAAAAGAACAATTTAGACAACTAGAAATAGGCCATTTCCCATTTCCTTATCTAAGAGCTGTACTACTTTTTTTTTAAATCAAGTGTACTTTAATACAAATTATCTCAAAAACGGAGTGCCTAATCGAAAAAACACAAAGTATGATTTCATTTGCAGAATAGAACAGTGAATCTAAAAATAAACCTTTCAAAAAAAAAAATGCAGTGGCATACGTTTTTTTGTGATTTGATGTTACGCCACTGGATTGAGCCAATCGACTCAAACTCACCTCATTAATTGTATTCAGTAAGACATTCGAGTGTACTAAATCTCAATATAATATCTTATGCAGTTTTTGAAAAAACTCCCAAAAACTACAAAAATAATTTTTTTCAAAACCCTGTAGCTCGGTTAGGAAGCATTTTCGGAATACATTTATAACAACTTTCGTCTTATTTTGGATCACAGAATCTCCAGTTTCCGTTTGTCGGTGATTTTAGAATACACCCTGTATACAGCAGCTCACTTTGTTCAGTACTTACACCAACTTTAATCCTCAATAGATGTGTTTCGTGAAAGGAAGAAAGATGGATGTATTGCAAATCATAAAGCACCAGAGTGAAAAAGAGATAGGATGCGTACCTTGCAAGTCTAGTTTAGTTACATATCTAAAGGTGATGTCTGGCCATTGGAAACTGTAAAATATTAATGTTGGTTGCTTGCTTTTATGGTGGTTTGTTCAGTCACGTAGTAATCGTACTAGCAGAGACATCCAGAGTTGTAATTTAATGATGCGTTATATGGATTTTGTAAAATATAGTGAATAGAATAGAATAGAATCAAATTTATTGCAATCAATTAAAAGACAGTAAATAAAATACACATAGGTAAAAAATATTAATATAAAGACACAATAATTAAATAGGACGACATAATTAAGTAAAAGATATATTTATAAAACTATATTCAATATCTTTAAGTGTGAAGAAAGCATATTTAATTAGAAATTGTTTAACAGTTGATCTGAATTTAGATGGAGTCGGCTTTTTATTGTCTCAGTTAGTGCATTAAATAATTTTATTCCATAATAATTTATGCCGGTTTGTGTCCTTTTAAGTCTAGACTATTAATGCTAATGTTATCATTACATAATATGTTACATTCACCAATTACAGATAGCTAAATAACTGCAAAAAAGGAAAATTCACTAATTGGTGTTAAGATGTTCTAACAAATGCATTTTAAATTTAATCAATGATATACTCACTGTGACCTCATTTTGGTAATATATTATTTTTCTCGAAAACCATTAGATAATAACGTGTGCATATATTTCGAACATTTTTTCCTTTCAATGGGTAAATTATTTGCTCTGGATTGTGAACTTGATTATTAAAAATATCGTATTTGTCAAAGTAAGTAGGGACTAATCCATTTAATAACTTATACAGTATGTCCACAGTTAGAGTGGATATAGTGTAGCCAAATTACCGGAATTTAGGGGCTCTCTGTGAAAAAATTATATACAAACGTTTTTCAGCGAGAATGTATTGGGAACATAGCTCCAAGTGACATACTAAAAGTCCCATACATTCTAACATTGGCAAGTTGCAAAAAATGGACGCCAATTTGTTTTTTTAAAGTTATGTATCTCAAAAACTAATAGTTTTTCAATTAAATTTCAAGAGATATTTTTTTCTTGGGCTGAAAAAATGCATTAATTAACATATTTTTAACAGCTTGGTTCCAATTGTTTTTATAAGTATCAATAAATTGCCAACCTTTTGTAACTCGAAATTGTAAATCAATACGATTATTAATGAAACATAATTTTCGGGGCGTTCAAACAGTTATGTTCAAGAATAAAACTTATCGCACCTTTTATTCTCAATTTCTTCAGAACAGCATGAGTTAAGTCGTTCACGCAAACGACGTGATAAAACTGATTTGCGAAAATTTTTAAATTGGTTAGAAAAATACAGTCCTTTTAAATGTAAAGAGTTCGTGTCTGTCTTTTCCGGGCGAATTGCAAAATTCGACATTAACAGCGATTTAGCAGATGAAATTGGAAGAAAAATACTAAACAAGAATGTAGGCAAAATATTCAGAGATATTAAGTACAAACAAACACATCAAATCAAAAATTTTTCTCAAATTAACAATAATAAAATTGATAAAACATATGTTAATGTGTCACGTATGCAATTATTTAATAGAATTATTTGCTCCAACAAAACCACAGAAGAAATAAGGAACTGTTTCAAATTTGAGTTAGCTATATATTCGTTGTCTCTCCTTAAGGATGGTGTTTTGACTAGTTTTGAGAAAAGGAGCAAAAACTCTCCTCTTTAAAAAGTTTGATGCTTTAGCTACACCCACTTTGTTGAATGAGCAAAATTCAATATAGTAGGCTTGTTCTGGTTCTGATTAGAACAGTTCTGGATCAGTCCCCGTCATGCGCAATGAAGAAACAGCCATGAGCTGTGTATTAAAATTGGTAATTTTTTACATTGCGCATGACAGGAATGGTTTTAGGACTGCGAAAATTTTGAACCAGAACAAGCCTAATATGTAGTTGATGGTTTTTTCACAACGTAATATGGCAGAAGCCTGCTAGTTCCATCAAATTTATCAATAATCAGATCAATATATTAATTATGCTAAACATGTTTATGTTCAGGACTGTGCAGTGGTTTTTGATCATGATACAACAATACAAGATATGATATCAAAGCGTTCAAATTTCGTCCGGTTTGCGCATGACGTCACACAGTGAGTAATTTTTAAAATCTATGTCGCGTTTTCGAATTTAATATCAAATTTTGTTAGTTAGGAACTCTGTTTTATGGCTTTTATTCATAATATAGGTTCACTGCTTATAGTATAATACTAAGTTAATGATGGCCATTTAAATTATTACACTAGGTTAGGCGGCGCCAGACCCTCTGCGAGGCTGACCCTATATATCAGTTGTTTTATCTCGGGGTTTCTAGTTGAAAATCCGGGACTTGAGGTTTCGTTGTCAGGGTCTGCTATTTTTTTTTGAGGTTTAAATAAACGAACTCCTCACCAACCCCCGCTCACCAACCCCCTAGCGGGGGTTGGTTCGCATGGAGGGTGGGGTGGATTTGGATGAGTCAAAAAAGTTGAAGAAGCGAAAGACTCGTGCCTACGGCACTTGTCTAATCGGTGTATAACAAAAAAAATCTGTTGTTTTATCTCGGAGTTTCTAGTTGAAAGTCGGTTGTTTTAATTTCGGGAAAGAAGTAGAGTCCGACATGGGGTCGAGGGGGCGGGGAGTTGGGAAAAATTCAGGATTTTAGGATTAAAATTTGAAAAGAAAAAAAAAAAAATTTCAGCGGGGCTCTATTTATAAATAGGTTCCATGAATGGGTTGTCGCTTAGCCCCTACGGGGCTGGCTATCGGATGAATTAAGTGATTAAAGAATTGGCCCCGGCGGGTTCTTCCCCGATGGGGCAAGCGATTCGGCGCGAAATCAAGAAAATATGAATTAAGTGATTAAAGAATTGGCCCCGGCGGGTTCTTCCCCGATGGGGCAAGCGATTCGGCGCGAAATCAAGAAAATATGAATTAAGTGATTAAAGAATTGGCCCCGGCGGGTTCTTCCCCGATGGGGCAAGCGATTCGGCGCGAAATCAAGAAAATATTTGACAGCTGTAAGAGGGACGTTTTCTCGAAAAAAAAATGTTTTTTTGACAACTTTCAAAATGACGTTTTCTCGGAAAAAAAAAAAATTGTCAGCTGTCAAAGTGACGTTTTCCGAAATTTTTTTTTTTATGACAGCTGTCAAATTGACGTTTAAATGTCAAAGTGAAAGAGGGGCGCCATCTACGAACCGAGAACGGTTTCGGGTCGGCGAGGACGTCCGGATCCCGAAACCGCGATCGGTTTAAGTCCTGGGGCCGATATTAAGGAAACGTCAAATTCGAACCATAACCTCAAAGTTTTATCGCGACGCACTGTAGATTTAGAGATAACCTAAAAGCGGCATTTTGACGGTTCGTTGACGTGGAAATTTCAAATAGTTTCGTCGAGACGCGAATCGGGATTGGTCGTGCGCGCGCATCCGGCGGCCATTGGTCTCGTATCTCCTTTTAATTTCCCAAATTTTACAAACCTCTTCGACACGGTGCTATCGAATCGCCAATAATTTTTAAAATACTTGGCGGATCGCCACGAAAGTCCGCGATTCGATGGTCCCGACACGAAAACGTCCATAACGCACGGCGCTGCGCGGCCAAACTGGTTAAAAAAAAAGCCTTTAGCGCCGCAGAATACGTGAAAAATCGGCGATAAATTAGAGTGAGGAAGCCTTGTCAGATTTAATAGATAGTAAAATAATAGATAGTAATTTTAGATGAAATTTATTAGAGCCCAGAGATAACACTGATTATTACATTTGATTTATTTTATGCAGATATTTCTAAATTATACGTGAATATAAGTATGATAATACGAAATTAACTCCCAATTTATATTTTTCATAGGCATGTATTTCGATTTGTAATTGTTGAATATGTCTGGTCCTACAAATTAATAATTTTGGGGTTCTTGTTATTCGAGGGTTTCGAAATTATAAAAATGGCAAGTCAAATGTAAAAAAGGATAAATTAACCATATATACATTCAATATATTTGATATTTAAGAATTTTGAAGAATATTTCTACGTAAAAATACAGTGCGATCGCCAGACAGTATGCAGCATAATAGAAAACTTATTTATAATTAATTTCTCAAAAATTGTTTCTTGCCGAAAGTTAAGTATAGTAAAAGTATACTAAGAAAAACTAGTTTTGACGTCAAATATTACCTTTATGTAGGAAGTAAAAAAATATAAAAATGTTAAATAATTAAGCTAAAAAATGTAAATAAACTTTCTCTAAAAAATGTTCTAGTTACTAAGAGAATTGATGCTAAATAGTACATCGTGTGCCTAGTAGGAAAAACTTAACATTCCCGGACGACCGTGCAGATTGCTTATCGAGGCGCAAGCAACACGTAGGTCGGAAATATGCTTTTATTACGATGATACACTTACCATTTTTTCTGAAACCGCGTTTCCATACACCCTGCATTTTTTTATTTCGTGCGTAGAATCTCTTGATTGATTATCAACATCACAATCGTACACAGCACATCTCATTTTCGACGATTTTTTAACTTTTAAACACAAAAATATCCGCAACAACTTGACAATTCTGCCTGACACTCCTGACAGCCGGGCGTTTAATGGCGTCCTAGCTCACCGAGTGACGTCACGAGCTGCGCGATATATTATCTCTTATTTATTGTATCATGGTTTTTGATGGCTACAGTTCCAATTGTTTTTCTACTAAGGAAGCTTTGCAACAGATAAGATCAAAAAATGCGGTAGACATCAGTAAACTTAGAAAATACAATTGCTATGTCACAAGAAGAATTTCTACGAAATAAGAATAGGTGTTGAAGAAATACAGACAGCAAGCGACGCCGACTATTTAATCGTTAATACTGTAGTAGAACTTTTAAATTGTGGTAGAGCAATTATTGTAGTTGTATCTGAATACACTGATGTTGCGGTTCTGTTGATTCTTTATTCACAGTATGATAAAATGTTATTGCTTCGACCAGGAAAAGCTGCTAAGGCTGATGCTGATAGAGTGATGAACATATTGAAACTTAAAGAAAAATTAGAGCATATTAAACAATGCATATTATTCCTTAATGCCATATCAGGTTGCGACACAACCTCGTTCGTTTAAAAAAAAAACAAGAAATTCTATTTACAATTGTTAACGAAATGATATACCTTTATGCGACAGTCTTTATATTTTACCAACAAAGTCCAAATGAAAAACAGTTAATAGAAGTAGGCGTAAAATTCATTACCATGTTATACCGACCCAAGAATAGTAAAGAAGGTACACTTTAGTCAATCGAGTGACATCTCGTCAAGGTCTATCTGTAAACTTCAATTTGGCATCACTTCCCCCAACTGATGACCCTGCTGTATAACATGTTTTAATAGTTTATTATCAGGTATCTAATTATGATTATTCCCTTTACTGTACGGTTGACAATTATATAAAGGACACCTTGTTCCAATATCCATAACAACCCACGGGCCGCACGGCTATCACTTTAAAGAAGGAATATGAATTGCTAGTGTAACCTTCCTTCGTTATGGCGGAAGTTCGGAGAAGGTTACTGTGACGCTTGAGGGGCGGCGGTGCTTTTTAGGACGGTGTCTCGGGCGCCAGTTTCTGATTTGGAGTGTAGAAACACCAGTTTACTCTATTAGCAAGATAATAGAGGCTTCAGGTAACTGCAGTGAAGACACGGTTAAGCAAAAAATGGACTGGTAAGTGGCAATTCAAAACAATTTTAAGTGTGCTTTGAAAGTCTGAAATCAAAAGAACTGAGCAAATTGCCAACATTACAACCCCTAGTTCTTGCTGAGAAAAACGGCGATGTGCGTTATCAATTAATTAACAATTTTTATCTATTAAATACAAATAAAGTGACCAAAGTGGTTCACAGAAACGTTCTACGGTTTTGAAATAAGCTTTAGTGACAATAAAAACGATAAAAATCGCTGAATAAAATGTCATTTACGACAATGACGAGATGCCATTTTTGGGGTACATCGAAAAGCGTAGGAGAGCGGATAAAATTGACCTCAGATTCGTATTTTCCAGAAAAAAATACGTATGTATGGATAAAAAAAGTGAAAAATCGGAAATACGCCAATGTAAAAGATTACCGACCATCAATTTCTGGTATTTTTTTTAATTTATGCTCAGTTGTGCTCGGAGCATTTGAGACTAAATTTTAAAAATCAACTATAATCTGTCTGACCAACAGCTATAAATAGACTCCTCCCCATTAATTTTATGGTTGTGCAGAACGGTGTGAGCAATAGTCAGTTTTACTTAATGAAATTAATGAAAGCTGTGATAGCCATCAGGTTTTGATGAAAACCTAACCTTAAAAAAAGCGTTTTTAACATTTAATCATAATATTAATCGTCTAAAAGTTATTTGTGGCATCTTAATTTTTTTCTTTCTGTTCTTATTCGGGATTTACTGCCACACTTCTGAACATTACCCAGACAATATAAAAAATATCTGGATTTTAAAAAAAATAACCTTTACACCTAAGAGCCACTTTATACTTTGCAATTTTCATTGCTGGCAATAAAAATACTGTTGCGCGTTTGCGCACTACTACATCTTTTAATCAGCTGTTGCAATTTTCCTTACATTGCAGAAATTAGAACCGGACCTAATTTTAATTGCATTGCGGCGCAATTTAGTGATGTTTTTAGGGTATTTACGTGTAGCCAACGGAATGGAAACTCGAAATTTCACATGCACATGATGCTGCTACAATTTTAGCCCTTTAATTCGCCGTGAACATTTTATTCATCTCTTGAAAAGGTAACTTAATAACCATAATCTCAAATCTTTACTTACACAAATCATAATAATCAACGACCTATAAGTATCTTAAGATGGTATACCTGTTTCGGAACAAGAAAAATTGCCAAGTGTAAAGTGAACTGGCAAAACCAAATCCGCAATCCCTTATTGCCGGCAATGAAAATTGCGAAGTGTAAAGCGGCTATAAGGAACAGTTAAAGATTGATTTTTTTTTGACATAAAATATAAATAAACTAAAATAAAAACAATGATGTTTCGCAGACGTTTCGGAAACTTAATAATAATAATAATAATAAATGTCTTTATTTTCGGCAGAAGAAATTAACAGTAACTAGCAATAGGAATAAAGAAAATTACCGAAAAAGGGCGAGGTTCACAAAGCGATGTGCTCTACCACTTAACCCAGTTAAATAATAATAATAACTAAATTTACAAAACTAACTTATTTGAATATATCTATGACCCTTATTCAATCCCTTACAAGGTAGGATATATGTAAATATAACACATATACAAGTACTTACATATAACTAATGTTATTAACAAGTTAATTATTTATGTGGCACAATTAAATTTAAGATCACTGATCAATAATATAAAGAATATTTAATTCTTTTTTGAATTTATACAAACTATAAGATTTAAGTTCCATAGGCAAGGCATTATAAAGAAAAGCAATATTGTATCTAAAACTCCGTTCGAAAAGATGGGTTTTATGTGCAGGAGGAGTTATTAAACCTCTAAACCGTACATTAATATTATGAACGTCGCTTCTAAAAATAATCTTATTGTGCAGGTAGTAGTGGAAGCGCATACGGTTAAATTAGGGGGTTCGTGGGAAATAAATGATTAAAGTTGGAGACATAGTTATTTTGTTAAAAGGCATCTTTCTATGTATGAAAATCCATGTTTCCACCTTCAGCTTCGCTGGCCTCACCTTCTGCACCTTCTGAAGGTTAAAATATTTTGATTAAGATATCTCAAGAACTATTCATCGTAGAATATTCGTTTTTTCGCCAAATTAAAGGTCTCTTTATTATGAAGAAAAAAAGGTATTATGGATTTAGTCGTATCTCTATGCGTTTTTAACTTATTCGGAAAAAACAACATTAAAAAAAAAAGTTCTCTGTCCTTTCATCGGTGTAAAACAAGCAGAACACTTTCTCAAAAATATCCCTAAATAAAAAAGTTGCACTCGTTCTTTAGCTTTAAAACGATGTATATAACAATATATTTCGTTTAAATGTCAACGTGTGAAATTCACATTTCACGCCACCGACCGAAAGCCGCAAATATAGAAACACCGTTAAAATGTGGATCAGCGCGCAGACTGAACTGGGTCTTGAAGCTTATGAAAGTTTTAAGATGACTCGGATCCACAGTAATGACACGCATCTATGGAATCCAGTCAAGAAATTAAAACTTCATCTCTGCTGTGAAGGCAATAAAAAAATAGTTACCAAAAAAGATAACGCTATCACGGAATTAATAGCTGACCGATTATTATTCTCAAGACTTTTAATACTGTGATTAATAATAAGATTTATTTATAATTAATTTAAAGAAGCTACAAGAGCAAACCGTTATCTAAACAATTTCATATATCAGAATATATCTACGAAATATTTGCTGTCTCATAATAATACGAAGAACGACCTAACTGAGTACCTTTCAGTGAAGTTAATGAAATCGGCTACGTTTGAATCTAAAAATCTGATAGTATCGTGGCATCTGCTTTTCTAATAAAAAAGGTCATTTGGAACATTTAGCAAGTACGCAAGAGGAAGTGGACACAAAACTTATATTGCATTCTCTAACAGCGACCAAGTTACATTCAACATCAAGAGAATCGCTTACTATTTACTATTACCGTATGCTCTCCAGATTCTGATGTATTTTTTCTCTTATTGAAGTATTATGACGACTTCTCCTGCCATATTACATTTTAAACAGGAAGTGGATCCAAGAGAAGAGGTGTAACAGTTTCATCCGTAGCATCTGTGCATTGCGTAAAAAATAATAAAGAGGCGCAACTGTCAAGGTTTCGAGATTTTACTGTTTTATTTTTTTACCAATAGCTTCATGATTGTCTTCAATTCTAAGGGCTATACAGCCACATTACAAATACCTTTCTGTAGCACTAAATATTGATGACAATCATGAAGTTATAGGCAAAGAAATACAATACTAAAATCTCGAAACCTTGACAGTTGCACCTCTTTATTACTTTTTACGCAATAATCTGTGCTAAGCAAAGTACAAATGGAGGCCCTGCTAGCAATGCATGCATTATCGGGAATCGGGATGCGACACAACGGGAGTATTCAGTAGAGTTCAGTAGTGACGAGGATCAAGAAGAAACGTCAATAACTGACCTCAGCGAGGAAGATTTGTAGAATGTCTTGAACTTGCTGTTCATTTATTTATGTATTAGTTAATTACGTTTATTTCATTAGGTTCGATTTCTCAAATTTCTGTACAGGATTAAAAATATAACATTTTAATAGACCGACTTTTATTATAACATTCAGGTCGAATAGTTTCAATGCAACAATAATCACTGGTATATATCATATGAAAAAGTTCTCTTGAAACTACCTACGAATATATTCATAATTGTGGCAAACGATGTATAAATGCAATTCATCTATTTAGGACAGAACATTTTGAAATAATGCATCATTTTAGTTCAAAACTCAATTTGTATAGTTTCCACCAAAGCAACGTAGATACCGATCATCTCCTTATCCTGTTGAGTGTTCTATTGCATAAATAAAGTAAATTAATGACAGGTAGGTATCCATACCATTTTGAAGCTTGCACCATCACCTACAATTGTTTTGGAAGCATGTTTCAATTCAAGTGCGACAAAACAACATAATTTTCCAAATTACCTCCCTAACTATTCGAAATATGACAAAAGTTTATCCGACCTTTTTCTTTTTATACAAAAATACAATCATTTCAAAAAAAAATCAAGTCGCTATCTCATACCGTTCACGAGATATGAAAGATTGAAGAAAACACCCCTTATGGGGGGGTGAAGGTCAAAGCCCGCTCGTCCGCGGTTGGAAACATGAGTTATCTTAAATAAAACAATGTAACTGCAGAAAAATTATGTTTCTAACTTTAATCAGTTATTTCCCACGCCATGACACATGCGCTTCTACTATAGGGGGGTGTTTTATATATCAATATTTTATGGTATAAACAAAGCGTATACACTTTAAATCTGTTAGCCATTTTAAGCCAGCCAAGCTCTACGAATTTGTGTGATATATGCTCAAATTTTCGGATACCATAAATAAATCGAATGCAAGAGTTTTGCACCCTTTGAATACGATTAATATTGTCCTGATCCAGACAAAGCGAATACACGGGAGAACAATAAGTAAATTGCGAAAGCACAAGCGCATCGCAGAGGGTTTTCTTAACACTTGTCTGCAGATGATGTCTATGCGGAAAAAGAAGCCTCAGGGCATTATATGATTTTTGTACATTTTTTACGATATGCTCTCGAAAGCGCAGTAAGTGATCAAGAATAACTCCAAGATTTTTTGCACTATCTGAGATTCTTAAGGATGTACCATTAATTACAATATTAAAATTATCTTTTAGTTAGTGACAAACGATCTTGTTTTTTTCCAAACAACAATAGTACTGATTTGGAAGGATTTAATAATAGCGCATGTTTGGAGGACAGATCAGCTAGGCATTGCAAGTCAGTATTAAATCTTTGTTTGGCAATCTGCGCCTCTTTAAAAGGAAAAGAATAATAGATTTGAGTGTCATCGGCGTACATATGTATTTTTGCATGTGTTATAAAGCGGTGAAAATTTTGCGTATAAATAGTAAAAAGTAGCGGACCTAAAAAGATCCTTGAGGTACACCCGAAGACACTAGTCTGCTAGAAGAAATAATTCCCTTAAACCTTACCTGCTGCCTACGATCTTTCAAATAAGATGATAATAAGGTTATAGCATCACCATTGGCACCACTTGACTTCAGAATTTCAACGAGTATATCATGATCAATTGTATCAAATGCTTTACTGAAATCAAGCAGCGCCAATGCCGTTACCTTACCTTCATCGCATGACTGTAAAATATCATCACATATAGTTAACAAAGCTGTTGCACAGCTGTAGCCCTGTAGGATAACTGTGTTGATAATGTTAAGCAGAAAAGGCAACAAGTAAGGACAACAAAGTTTTATGAATAATGCCGTTAAACCATCTGATCCAGCTGAACAATTCTTTAGATTTGATATAATTTTCTGAAGACATTCTATATCAATAAGCTGAAAGGAAAATTTCGTATTACAAAGGCTATTCGTTGCATAATAATTTAGAATTTGAATTTTATCCGCATTGATTTTTGGAATGCTATCTAAAAAATAATTATTAATTGCCTCAGGATCCTCCAGTATACGTGGCAATTCATACTTTGTTTTAGAAGTAATATTTAGACATTTGAGTTCCTTCCACATTTGTTTAGAATTTTTGGTGCTAGCAATATAGGTAAAATATGCTTTCTTCTCATTAGAAATTGAACGTGTCGTTAAGTTACGCATTTGTTTATAGTAATCCCAGTGTTGGGGAAGATTTGTTTTCCTATATTTTCTATAAATAGTTTTTTAAATAAAAATACCATAATCTCCCCAAAACAGTTCGGATTTAGAGAGGGGAAGTCAACACAGGATGCCTTAGCATACCTGACAACTAACATTTATAAAGCCCTGGACACTAGTACGCCCGCCATGGCCATATTTATTGATCTAAAAAAGGCTTTTGATACAGTTGACCACACACAGCTGATAGAAGTCTTAGAAAATATTGGTTTTAGGGGTACTCCACATAAATTAATGAAAGACTACCTGAGTGAAAGAACACAAAATGTTAAAATTCAAAACTCCCTCAGCGACAGTAAAACCGTACAATATGGGGTACCCCAAGGTACAGTGCTAGGTCCAACATTGTTTAACATATACATAAACGACTTGTTTATACAAATTGTGGGAGGGGACGTAGTGAGTTTTGCAGATGACACCGCCATATTTTTCACAGATCAAAATTGGTGTGACTTAAAAAAGAAAGTAGAAAAAGGTTTGAAAAACTTAATACATTATTTTAATAATAAACTGCTGACGGTTAATTTCTCCAAAACTTACTACATACCATTCACGTCGTACGCTTCCTACTTACCAAACTATACTAAAATAGAGATACACAATTCATGTGCATGCCGAAATGTCCAACTCGAAGGTACATCTAGTCTTAAGTACTTAGGTGTGTACGTCGACAGTCACCTAAAATGGAATGTTCATATAAATCATGTAACCAAAAAATTACGATCGTTATTACACAAGTTTAGATATTTTAAAAGTGTGTTTAATATTAGGCACTTACGAATCCTGTACTACGCATTAGTAGAACCGCATCTACAGTATGGTATAGTAGCCTGGGGGGGAGCAACTAATAATCATATGGACTGCCTAGAAAAGGTTCAAAAAATGTTACTAAGGACTATACACAATAAAAACCTTACTTACCCTACTGAGTGCTTGTTTAATGAAGTAGAGATGCTGGATATTAGGCAACTTTTTGGCTCAATATCCTTACTAGAAAACATGCAAATAAAGCAGAACTGATCAGCATAGACCACATTTACCAAACACGACATAAAATGTATGCAACAAGGCTGCCAAAAACAGAAAAAACAATTACACAAAGGAGTTACTTCTATTTAAGCCCTAAATTATATAATATTATTCCGTCAGATTTAAAATCAATATATTCCGTCAAATTATTCAAAACTAAAATTAAAAGCTGGATTAAAAGTAAAAACCGACTCGAAATACATGAATTAATAGACATGAAAAACATCTATTACAATAATTAAAATTACCAAATTAAAAAAAATAATAATAATGGAAAAAAAAAAATTATAAATAAAACTAAATATATAAATAACATAATTAATTATAGCTACAACATTTAGTGTTCCTCAGCTATTTCTTTAATTTATATGTTACATGTGTATACAGTGTGTTCACTTTTGGACCGGGGCGGTTTGTGAGTGAGTGGGAGATAGCAGTAAAGCGAGAGCGCTACACATGCGTGACTGCATGTCGATCTCAGTATGTTGGCGCTCTCGCTTTATTCTCTCCTATTCACTCACAAAGTGCTTTGGTTGGAGAGTGAATATACTGTATATTTAGATGTAAATTCTAAATTTTTTCTATTTTATATAGATGTATATGTAATTATGTAGATTATTAAATGCATAAAAAACAGAAAGAGTAGTTGCAAAGTTGTTTTTAAATGTTCGTCACAAGCTCTGCTTTAAATCTCTTAAAGGCAACTTTGCTGCTCCACACTAGGGAAATTATAGCATTTTTTTTTTTTTTTAAATTTTGTTTATTTCTTCTATTCTTTGTTATTGTTTTTGTTATTTGTGCCTACTACGCACAAGTCTGTTTGCGGACTTTAGACGTGGCCTCTTAATTTATTTACATTCATATTTAGATTATATTATTGTAAATGGAATTGTACTTTACTATTTAGTGTAAATAAATTATTATTATTATTATTATTATTATTTAGCTTTGGCTTTATCCCTTAATGACATCATGAGTCTGACATTGTCTGTCAACCAAGGAGCTCTTTTTTTTGTAATGCGAACAGTTTTCAATGGCATATGTTTTTGGAGTAAAATCACACATCTGGAATAAAATAAATATTTTCAAGCGGTAGAGCATCTAAGTGCTGCTGAAATTCAACTTCGCTAAATTTTTTAAAATCTCTAAAAATGTAAATAAATGGCTCGATTTTAGGTATCACACATCTTATAGCACATTGTATTAACTCATGATCCGATAGGTCAAGACCTCCTACAACTGACTCCAAAATGCTTTCATAATTACTTGTTATAATTAAATCAATTAATGAGACACCAGTATTGCTAATTCGAGTAGGATCTTTTAAAATCTGGTGCATATTTAAGGTTTCAAGCATTGACAATAAATACTCAGCACTTGGGTAGTCGATATGCAGGAGGTCAATATTTAAATCACCCAAACAATAGATGTTATCAGATATCTGCATACAAGTGCTCAGAGACTCCTCCAAGACATCAACGAAATGCTTTGCATTCGTCTGTGGAGGCCGGTAACATACTCCTATAATGAAAGTTTGTTCTTTGTGTCGTATAGAGATCCACATCTGTTCAATTGCATTTGAAGTAGATATTATGGTATACTGAAGTTCATTTTTGATATATAAAGCAACTCCCCCCCCTCTATTTAATCTATCAGCACGTACCACAGTGTAACCCTCGACATAAACAGAGTCGTCATTTACAGTATTATTCAACCACGTTTCTGAAAGGCAAAACACGTCAATGTTATGATTTAATAGATAATATTTAAAATCATCAAATTTAGGGGTCAACGAACGTATGTTTAAATGTGCCACTCGCAAAAAATTATGAACCATATTTAGACAAGTACAGAATAAGAAGAACTAATAAAAACTCAGAATAAATTTAAAAAAACTTAAAAAAGGAAAAAAACATATATAAGGATTAAATCTAGTGTAGTTACGTTTGTACAAAATTAATTTGCAAATATAAATGACAATCTAGATTATTCAATATTATTGTAATTATCTTACACAAGAAAAAAGAACAATAATCAGGACATAATGGTAACAAAGATTAGAATTATAGTAGAATAAAATAAAATTACTTTTTTAATATATTTCGCAGCTGATTCCTGGTGATTATTTTTTGAGAAGTGTATTGCACTTTCTTAATTTTTTTAGAGGAGTCACTTTCAGTGTCAGTCACATTTGCCAAGGAAATTGCCACTTTTCCAGAAGCGGCCTTCGCTGCGGCACTCACACAACTTGCATCAGTTTCGGTTTCAGAGTCACTACCAGTTATAATATTTATTTCATCGGTATCGTTCTTTTTGAGGTCAGCAAGTGTGAAGATTTCTCCGGCAATTATAAGTTTATTTTTCTTTAATTTTGTAGGAATATCTTTAGATTTGGCTTTTTTCATATATTCAACTAACTGCTTCTTCTCGTCTGTCCTCATAGATTAAATCATCAGTAAAAGAAATGTCAGTGTTTTTAAGTTTATATAGATTTCTGAAAATCTCACACTTTTTAAGGTAAGACACAAGCTCTAAGAGTATAGGTGCACCACGGATATGTTTGAGCTGATAGCAGTTATTGATATCCACCTCAGAAATTACTACATTTATTTTTCCACGGGTAACTTCCAAAACTTCATTCAAAGCCGTGTTTTCTTCATTTAGCTTCAGACCAAAAATTAAACAATTATTTTTCCGACTTTTTCTTTCTACTGACAGCAACCTTGATTTCAGTTTTGAATTTTCATTTTCCAGTACTTTAATCTTACTTTCAAATTTTTCAGTTGCAGAATGTAGATCTTGTTTGATAGCATTAATATCTCCCTTAATTTCCTTCAGGAGGGCAAATATCTCAGCATTGGTAGGTTCTTTATTTCCCATTTTTTAAATCCACAATAATCTATTCACATTAACGAGCCGTCTATGGATATTAAAAAGTGGTTTCCTTTTTCAATGCTAATAATCTGTCTCTTGTGTAATTCGTGAAATTACACAATTTTAATGTTTATATCTGAACAGCTATGCACTATCGGTGATAAATTTAATGTTAGAACGGTATTTCAAACTACTAGCACTTTAAGATCTATATTTACAACAACAAAACCGGTTAATAGTGATCAAAATTCAAAAAACTGTATTTACAGTATTCTATGTTGTGAATGTGACAAATATTATGTTGGTGAGTCATCCAGACCCTTCAATGTAACGAACACAACAGTTATATTAGAAAAAATTAAATTGAAAAATCAAAAATTTGTGAACACGCTTTAGAAAACGGACATCTAATAAATTGGGATGGAGCAAAAATTTTAACAAAAGAACCGGACAGTAAAAAAAGAAAAATTAAAGAATCTGCAATCATTTTACTAAATGAAAGACGTATCAAATTATTCTGTAGATTGTTGTACAATATGGTTACCGATGCTAAAAGAAGAACTTAGCAACTTGAATATCTAATCTGATCAACTTTTCTGTGAGCGTAATAAGTATCTATGGTTATAATATAAACATTAAAATTGTGCAATTTCACGAATTACACAAGAGAAAGATTATTAGCATTGAAAAAGGAGACAGATTAAGTTTCCGAAACGTCTGCAAAACATCATTGTTTTTATTTTAGTTTATTTATATTTTATGTTAAAAAAGAAAAAAACCAACCTTTAACTGTTCCTTTGATGTAAAGTCACAGGCGTAAAGGTTATTTTTTTAAAAATCCAGTTATTTTTTAGACTGTCTGGTTAATGTTCAGAAGTGTGGCAGTAAATCCTAAATAACAGAAAGAAAAAAATATATATATTAATCGTTTGAATTACATACTTAATACACAAAGTAAGATATCTTTATATAAGATAAATCAACGAATTCATTAATATAAACAGCTGACATAAATTAAGAAATAATATCACAAAAACGAATATGACAGGCGGGCTCCCTATTTACTCTCATTTTTAAACGTTTAGCGTTTATGCATTTCACGACAATCATAACATAAGCTGATTGGTCTGTTGCAAAAGATGTAAAAGTTTAACATGTTCACGAGTACTTTGTAGAGTCGACCTATCAATCAAATCTAGCGGTTGCTTTGTAATTAGGGTTCTATAAATATGACCAACAGAGAAATTCCATTCAAATTTAGCGGGCATTTTTGGGACGGAGTCTATTTATTTGTCAAACAGAGAATAATAATGTTATCGGTGATGCTAAATTTTCGGAAAATTTATGCCTGTTCATGTTTGTTCATGCTCAAGGGACGTTACTCAAAAATAAATGCTCGAGAATTTTACATCACTAGTGTTCTAAAGTCCCAGATAATCAAAAAAATATTCAAGAACGTGTGGGAATACATCCCAAATAAGAAAAGGAAGAAAATTATACGATGCCACAAATAACTTTTAGACAATATCACTAGTGATTACCAAATGATTAATTTTCATTTTGCTTTTCAGATTCTCCATGTACGGAGTTACTAACTGCTGCATCTTCAGCTTTGTGTAATTTGTTGCTCGAATTCTCACCAGCAAAGGAACCAATGCTTCAGCAAGGAGTGGTACAATTACTAGTAACTCTTACTTCTCAGCCGGATCCATCTCTCCGTTTAAATGGAGTTTGGGCATTAATGAATCTCGCTTTTCAAGCAGAACAAAGAGTAAAATCTCAAATACTCACAGCTTTAGGTACGGATCAGATATTTAGACTA
Source organism: Rhagium mordax (assembly GCA_963680705.1). Taxonomy (NCBI): domain Eukaryota; kingdom Metazoa; phylum Arthropoda; class Insecta; order Coleoptera; family Cerambycidae; genus Rhagium; species Rhagium mordax. The sequence continues at coordinate 72,774,752 of OY796656.1, read as the reverse complement.
CTTGCCGATTCAGATACTCGAGTACTTATGAAGACACTAGGTCTACTACGTAACTTAGTGTCCCCTCGAATACACACAGATACTATGATGGCGTTGCATGGTCCACAAGTAATGCAAGGTGTAGTTTTGGTATTAGAAGGCCCACATACCCCAGAGGTTAAAGAACAGGCTCTATGTATTTTGGGTAATATTGCCGATGGTGAGAGAGCAAGAGATCATATCATGTCTAATGAGGATGTATTAAAAAAACTTATCGATTATATGACACATCCAGCCCCATGTTTGCAAGAATCTGCTGTATTCTGTATTAACAATTTAACTCGAAGAGGAGAACCTGGTGCTATTGAAAGACAAACAAGATTAAAGGATTTAGGAGTAGTTAATATCCTTCAGCAGCTATTGAGTACCTCGGATACTATTTTATTTAATAGGTAGGTAAGTCCTGGAGAGGATCGGAACCTTTGATGTGATGGTAGCACTAACGTGGTTTCCACAAACACCAAGATCATAACCCTGCACTCAACCGAAACACACATCAACTGCGGTGTTAGTGTTTTGGTGTTTGTGGAAACTAGGTATAGTATGGATCATGAATGTTTGCCTCCATTTGATCAATTTCTGTAAGTTTATGTATGCTTCTACACGATAACCTGAGGTGGATGGAGCTTCTACTATGCACCATTGGATAGCTACTTCTTTTTTCTATCTATCCCCTAGAAGTTACTAGCGCAAATTGTAAATTGATGATGTGGACGCAAACATTCGTGATTTTAACCAGTCGTAATTTAACATTAGATTTTCATATAAACAGGAATAAAATACAATTTTATTAGCTCAAAGTATAAGGTAAAATAAACGTTTATTCCCAGTGCTGGATTATACATGAGGCGCGCGCCTCAGGGCCCATGGCTGTGGGAGGAAGAGTTTTTGTATTTATTTTGTATGATGGGATTTATTTATTAGTTTTGTTGTTTTTATGAAATATGTATATACTTTGTTCTGTTATTATATGTGGTTTGCGTTTTTTTACACGTAAATGACATAAAAAATAACAAATAAAAATGTCAAGAAGGGGAAAGGGACCCGGAGTTCTTTGCGCCTCAGGCCCAAAAGTCCCTTGATCCGAACCTGTTTATTCTCACGTAATATTTAAAGCCGTCATAAAAACCAAAGAAAATTACAGACATAACAGGTTTGGGCAAAATCTGATGTTTATTAAAAAAAATCAAAAATAATTTTTTTTAATACCTAATAAGATTGTGTCTGCCTTTATTCGTGGTTTTAGTTGGAAAATAGTTGGAGTAATATATGGTTTTTTATTTCAAATTGTTGCTAATATAGTGTTTGAAAATTGGGTATAAAAAAAATACAATGTTTTCAAGTAAATTGACATGAAAATTAATTTAGGTTGAATAAATTAATAATACAGCATTGCAATAAAATATATAAAAAGGACAAAAAACTACAGTTATCTTATTAAGGAATGTTTACCATATAATAACTTGAACAGGTCAGGTTCTTAAAATTTAAGGGAGTTATCTGCTTTAATAAATATTAAAAGTGGTAAATTTGAAAATAATCAATGATGAGTAGCTGTGCGAAATGTTCTACAAAAGTACAGGACCCTAAGGATCTATTTATTTGTGACAGTTGTAAAAAACAGATGTGCAAGAAATGTGCTGATCTCTCGGAAACTGAAATTAGAAGTTATCAACTCAAAAAAAGAAGACTCACTTTTTTATGTGAGGAATGTGAGAAGGGGTTATTATGCATTCCTGATATCTTAAAGCAACTTCAGGGTCTCCAAACTGAAATAATTGAACTGAAGCAAACCGTTTTGTCTAACAATAATCCAAATATGTCATCCAGTAATAATATTAGTGAATGTGAAGAATTCATATCTGAAATGATGGAGCGTCAAAGAAGATCATCCAATATTATGATCGCCAATGTAAATGAGCCATCAGCTGATTCTGCTCATCAATGTAAAGAAGAGGATGCCAATTGTGTAAAAGATATACTCAAAGATTTTAATGTAGATCTGTCTAATATTAAAGTATTTCGAGTTGGCAAACCTCTTCCTGAAAAAAGTCGTCTAATGAAAGTTATATTAAAAAATTCAGATGATGTGTTAAAAGTGCTTAAAGGCAAGAAACAGTATGTTCCAGGAGTGAAAATATTTGCTGATCAGACAAAAAAACAAAGGGATTATTATGCAGTTATAAAGAAAAAACTAGATGAAATTAAAGCTACAGGAGATAATTCAAAAATGATTAAATTCATAAATAACAAACCTTCCATCGTTAATAAAAATGTATATATTCCAAAAAACCGATAAAAAATCATAATATTCAACTCAATTGTGATATATTATATACTAGTATACAAAGTTTTCTAGCAAATAAGACTGATAGTACATATTTTATGTTACAATCCTGCATTAATACTATTCAGTGAAAGTCGTACTACATGTGATATTGAAAATTCCGAACTTAGTTTGTTTAACTATAATGTTGTGAGATGTGATTCAACCTCCCACCATACCGGCGGTGTACTGTTATATATTAGAAAGGATATTACGTTTACGGTAAAAAAAAATTATGTTCTTGAAGGCAATTATTGGTGTCAGACAATCAGTTTAAGTTAAATTATTAGTTGGTGCATTATATCATTCTCCAAGTTCGAGTCATTCTTTGTTTATAAAAGATTTTGAAAGTATGTGTGAAGAAATATTTGATAATAGTATGAAGAGTATTTTAATTGGAGACTTTAATTTAAATTATTTGAGTAATGAATATTATTGTACGAAAATAAAAAATGTTCTTAATATGTTTGGCATTCAACAAAATGTTAGAGATTTTACCAGATGTACGCTTAATAGCTCAACTATTGTAGATTATGTGCTTACAAATTTTGAACGTACTGTCACATCAGTTCACGATGTTCCCAAAATTGCTGACCACTCTATTATTTCTGTTAATTTCTATAATAATTTTACACACACTGACAAAATCATAGATTTAATGTACAGAGATTTAGGTGAGAAAAGTATGCATAAAATAAATTTGGATCTTATTGGATGTAACTTTTTACTGAATTATACAGATGTAGATAAGTTTTATGAAGACTTTCTTAATAAATGTAAATCTGTTGTTGGTAATATTGCACCACTTAAAACTTATTAATGTAAGGAAAACAATTTACCCTATTATGATTATGAAATGAGAATTAAGACCAGAGAAAAAGATAATGCTTTTAAATTATTTAAGACTGATAGTAATGAGGTAAATTGGCTGAGTTTCAAGAAAATTCGTAATGAATGTGTTAATATATTGAAAAATAAAAGACAACAGTATTATTATGAGAATAGACTTAAATAAAAATAATCCACAAAAAATGTGGAAGACATTAAAGAATAATAAGGTTCTTTAATGTCTTCCACATTTTTTGTGGATTATTATACTAAAGATAAAAATCAACAATGGTGTTGAGTTTGAAATTGAGGGTGAAATTAAAATAGTTTATAATGTCAAAGAAATTGCTGAGCATTTTAATCAATATTGTATTGAAAGTATTAAAGAAGTAGTAAATACCATTAATGCTGGTCCACAATGGCATAGTGTTTATGAATTGAACTGTAAATTTAGCGAATTTAAAAAAATTGAATTACAAGAACTAACAAAAGTAGTTAATACTTTAGATAATAAATCTGGCAATAAAATTTTAGATGCTAAATTTATAAAATCTACTTTTGGAGTTATTGGTCATGTTTTGCTGCACCTTTATAATTACATCGTTGGAAACTGGCAAGGTTCCTAATGAAAAACCAGCGCTGTGGTGCCAATTCAAAAAGTTTTTAATTCTAATAAATCTTGGGAATTAAGGCCTATAAATACACTACCTTGTACTGATAAAATCCTTGAGAGAGTTATTTATAACCAGCTTTTAGATTATCTAAATAACAATAATATACTGATGTCAAACCAATCAGGATTTAGACCTAAGCATTCCTGTGAATCTTCATTGCAACTAATAGTAACGAAATGGAAACAGTCAATTGATCAGGGAGAATATATTATTGCTGTATTTCTTGACTTAAAGCGGGCGTTTGAGACAATAGATCGTGTCATATTACTTGATAAAATGAAAAGTATAGGAATTGACGGCAATGCATTAAATTGGTTCAATGACTACTTATCAAATAGAATGCAAATCACAAAAATTAATAGCACTTATTCTAGTTCTGTGAGCAACAATATCGGAGTACCTCAAGGAAGTGTTTTAGGGCCTCTCCTCTTTTTAATATAAATTAACGATATAAACTTCTTTCATAATTGTGATTTTATTAATTTATTCGCGGACGACACTCTCCTTTCAGTTTCAAATAGTGACCTTGATTTGGCTCTATCAAAAATGAACAGTTCGTTAGAAAAGATTAACCCTTTCGGGACGGGAACCGAACGAACACGCAAATACATATTGTGTCTCAAGGACCAGAACCGTGAATACACGCAAAGGCAGAGGAACGGTTAGGGACCGAAACCGAACGTACACGCTATGTGTGGGGATTCATACATCACGAATGAGATATACTTACCGCACCGGGTTGAATTTTATTGGATAATTTTTTAGTAGTGGGTAGTAATTGAGGGCTGCGGGTTGCTCTACCATATGTTTTGCGTTAGTGTGCCTAAATCGATAGTAGGATACGTATTGTTTTAATTTTTCGCTGAAAATTTACATAATAGATAATGGCGCGAAATAAACCTCTGACAGATAAAGAGATGCTCGATATTTTGATGAACAGTGATGACGAGAATGAGTGTTTTGATGACAGTTCGAGTGAAAATGGCTTAGAAAATTATTCGGAAAGCGATGACGAATCTTTGGTAGACGAAGTGCAAAATAATAATTTGTTCGGTGACCCGGAAAGTTCGGATGATGAGGTACCGTTGATTCAGCGCAACAAGCGAATGCGGCTTGCGCTTGCACAAGATAAACTTGGATTTAATTGACAAAAAGCGGACTTACAACCTAAGCTACATCATTTTGATAACGAAAATTCAGGCTGCCAAATTGAAAATCTTTCTGAAAATCCAACTCCCCTGGAAATCTTCAAAAATTTTATTTCTGCACATTTTGTGCAAGACGTTGTGAGCCAGACAAATATGTATTATGATTTTCGAGTGAATGAGAAAATCAGTAACAAAATTAAAAATCATCAGGAAATATCTGTTGACGAAATTTATGTTTTTTTGGCAATAACTCTTCTTATGCCTCAAGTCAAGAAGCAAAGAATAAAAGATTATTGGTCCACAGACACTATGATTGAAACACCAATATTCAGGCAGCTGACGTCACGTGACAGATTCTTAGCTATTATGAGATTCTTACATTTTTCTGATTCTACTAATATCAATCGTGAAGATCAACTTTTTAAAATCAGACTGGTAGTGGATCATTTCAGAGAGGTATTCAAAAAGTCCTTATACCCTTTTCAAAATATAGTAATCGACGAAAGCTTGATATTATTCAAAGGCAGGTTATTATTTCGCCAATACATCCCATCAAAAAGACATAGATTTGGGATAAAATTTTTTGTAATTGTTGACTGTGAAACAGGATTTGCGTTAGACTTTATCATATATACCGGCGCGTCAACTGAAATAAAAAATTTTGATGATCAAGTTGGAAAATCTGGAAATATCGTGTTGACATTGACAGAACCTTATTGGGATAAAGGACATCGACTGTTTACTGATAACTGGTATACGAGCCCACTTTTATACGAGGCATTACACAATAAAAAAATTAATTGCTGCGGCACAGTGAAAACGAATAGAAAGTTTATGCCCACGTTTCAAAAGAATATTGAAAAGGGCGTCATAGATTTTTTTTCAACAGATAAATTATTGGCCTTCAAATGGAGGGACAAACGGGACGTCACAATGTTGTGAACAATTCATAACAACGAAATGGACACTGTGAAAATAAAACGGGGTGATGAGGTTAGAAAGCCAAAATGTGTGATCGACTATAATATGAACATGGGTGGGGTTGATAAAACTGATATGCTGCTAAGTACAACAGAATCAGTTAGAAAGACCGTAAAATGGTATAAAAAAGTGTTCTTTCACTTACTGGATATGGCTGTTATGAACTCACATGTGATTTATAAGATGAAAACTGGAAAGAACCTACCATTACTGGATTTTCAGAGAGAACTGATTAGATTGCTAGTATCAAAATATCAGAGAATAAAACCACGAAGTTCCACTAGTAGCAGACCGGAATATGCCCATTCTCCATTGAAACTTATTGAGAGACATTTTCCTGCTATGTTCCCACGAAAACCTGAAAATAACAAAGTTACCTTGAAGTGATGCGTCGTGTGCGCCAAACAGAATAAAAGAAAGGAGACAAGTTATTGTTGTGAAAAATGCGGCAACGTACCTCTCTGTGTTATACATTGTTTTGAGAGGTATCACACCATAGTGAAATTTTAGGCTAGGTTATTGTTTATTATATGCAACTTGTGGACATGTAAAGTTTGAAGAAAATGTTTTCTTATGGTTATTTTATTTTGTATCCTAAATATTCATGTTAATTTTTTTATTAATAAATATGTTTTATTTTTCTCGTAAATTTTTGAGTTTTATTATATATTTTACTTATATATAGACATTTTTTTTTTTTTTTTGGGACGGAGATGTATATACCGGGTGACCACGAAATGAGGCTCGCCCTTATATTTTCTTTGTTTTACAGGATATAAATTTCAAAATTGGACCCGTCAAATAACGGTTAAATATGCATTATTTCAACCATTTTATCACTTTCTGTCGCTTCCGGTTTCACCGGAAGTGACACTAACTTTCGTTTTTTAAATGGAACACCCTGTATATTTTTACATTTTTAGATTCAGGAGGTCATTTTGACTACAGTTAAGGCATATTGAGATAAAAATATTATTGACAGACATTTTTATGAGCAAATTTAATTTTTGATCTAGGCGGCCGTGACCCCAAAAAAATGTTTTGTTTTGCTTCAATAATTAATCAAAAAATACAATTATTATGATATTATGCCGTATGACATTTAATTGTGTTATAAGATCTTAAACATTTCGGAAATCGTTTTTCCTGAATAACTAATTTTTTTTAAATGGCACCATGGTGACTCACTATGTTATTTTAATAAAGCATTTCAATACCGATAATTTGGTACCAAACACTTCATTATTTGTCCATATTATAATGCATAAGAATTATATTCAACAAGATATAAATGATTATTATTATTTTCCTGCGTACTAAAAAATTATGGTTTATTCACAAAGTGACAAAGTGGATATGCTGTTGATATACGGGGTCGCAGAAATAGTCTGGCAGCCCGTGATTTATATGCAGAACGCTATCCACTAAGAAAGTGTAGAACGGGAGCTGAGACAAGAGAGAGTAGCTCAAGAACACCACTTTGTCACTTTGTGAATAAACCATAATTTTTTAATACGCAGCATAATAACACCTGATTCTCATAGATTTAAATATCATTTGACATTTGAGCTATGAAACTATTCATTTGTTTCTTTCGTTACATTTCAAAGGCACCTATTTGATAGAAATTCGGTGTTAAATATTTTTATTTTCATTTATATCTTGTTGAATGTAATTTTTATGTATTATAATATGAACAAATAATGAAGTATTTGGTACCAATAAATTATCGGTAATGAAATGCTTTATTATTATTTTTGTACTATTATTAAGTTTTAAAACTAAGACAGGTGGAAGTTAAAATACACTTTGTGGTACCTCCCACCCTTTGTATGTAGGTCTTTTTTCTTCATGCAATAAACTTATATTAAATATATATAAACTTATAAATATTATTAAACAAGAAAAAAATTCAAACTCTACTGGAGATGATAACATAAGTACAAATCTGTTAAAAAAATGTATGTATCAAATTGTTAAACCCTTAACTCAAATAATAAACTGTTCACTTAATGAAGGCATATTTCCTGAAAAACTGAAAACAGCAAAAATTTTACCACTACATAAATCTGGCGATAAAACTAAATTGTAAAATTTTAGACCTATATCCTTACTAAGTTCCTTCTCAAAAATCTTAGAAAAAATTGTATTGCAAAGAATTGTAAGTTTTTTTGACAAACATAAACTTTTTAATAATTTCCAGTTCGGTTTTGCCATAACAGTTCCTAAATATGTTATATAAAAATCTGGATGAGAAAAAGAAAACTATAGGCATTTTCATAGATCTGAGCAAAGCATTCGACTTAATAGATCATGAGATTCTTTTAAATAAACTCGAAAGATATGGGATCCGAGGAATACCTCTAATATGGTTCACTAGCTATTTGCAGAACAGAATGCAGTATGTTGACATCAGTGGACATAAATCTAGTTTACTGCCATCTATCATTGGTGTACCACAAGGCTCTATATTAGGTCCACTATTATATATCATTTACGTAAATGATTTTCCTGTGCCAAATTCAATTATGTATGCTGATGACACCACTATTCTCACATCAGAGGTAAACCTAATTTCTGCCGTTAGGATAGCTAATTTGCAAATAGAAGAAGCTCAGAACTGGTTTATACAGAATAAGTTAATACTAAATAACAAAAAATCAGTAGCATTAAGATTTAGTTTAGCTAAAAGACCACTCGATCATAGCCTATTGATTTGGTCGAAAAGTGGTAGCCTTAAGCAAGAAAATGAAACTAAATTCTTAGGTATTCATATCTCAGCAAATTGCACTTAGACAACTCATATTGAGGAAATCTGCAGAAAGATCGCGCCAGTATGCTATGTAATAAATCAGTTGAGAAAAGTGATTGACAAATCGGTATTGTTAATGTATTATCATGCTCATTTCCATTCAGTAATTTCTTATGGCATTATAAGTTGGGGTATTTCACACGAAAGTTTAAGACTTTTTAAACTGCAAAAACGGGCCATCAGATATATCATGGGAGTGAGAAAACGGGATAGTTGCAGGGAATTATTTAAAGTATTGAGTGTGCTACCTCTGCCATGTATATTCATTTATCATTTGTTGGTTTATGCGAAGTCCAAATTAAGTAGTTTTAAAACTTTAAACGAAAATCACTCCTATTTCACGAGAAATAATCTGGTCATGGAAATACCCTCTCATAATCTGGAAACATACAAGAAAAGTCCAAAATATCTAGATATTACTGTCTATAATAAACTACCAAATAATTATAAAATATTAAATTTAAATAAGTATAAAACCACGATCAGACAATTTCTTTTAACAAAATCATATTATTCTCTAAACGAGTATCTTGAGGATACAATATAATAATTGATTAAGTATAATTATTTCTCGATTCTGTTTTTAGTATCTAAGAATTTTAACCAAGAGTATGTAACTCTACATAAAATTTTTATCATTTGTCATTGTACTGTCTTTATACAAATTTTTTACACATTCTTTGTACATATATTGTTTCTCTTTTATACATTTTATTTTTATTTTATATTTAATTTTAAACTGACTTACCACATATACAAAATTATGTATCAACAAATGGTGAATAAATTATTATTATTCTTATTATTATTATTATATTTATTTATTTATTTATTTATTTATTAAAATAACATAGTGAGTCACCATGGTGCCATTTCAAAAAAATTTGTTATTCTGGAAAAACTATTTCCGAAATGTTTAAGATCTTATAACACAAATGTCCTTATCATACGACATAATATCATAATTGTATTTTTTGATTAATTATTGATACAAAACAAAACATTTTTTTTTGGGGTCACGGCCGCCTAGATCAAAAATTAAATTTGCTCAAAAAAATGTCTGTCAATAATATTTTTATCTCAATATGCCTTAACTGCATTCAAAATGACCTCCTGAATCCAAAAATGTAAAAATATACAGGGTGTTCCATTTAAAAAACGAAAGTTAGTGTCATTTCCGGTGAAACCGGAAGCGACGGAAAGTGATAAAACCGTTTAAATAATGCATATTTAACCGTTATTTGACGTGCCCAAATTTGAAATTAATATCTTGTAAAACAAAGAAGATATAAGGGCGAGCGTCATTTCGTGGTCACCCGGTATATACACAGATATAATATTAATTGAAAACAGAAAACTAAACAAGTTCAAAAAATCAAGCTAATCTAAATAAAATATGAGATGTTTTGTGTATTACAGGTTGCATTTAGGTACTGGAACCATACATATACGCAAGCGCTGTCGGCGTCAGTCCACGTGGTACTGCGCTGCGAGCGGCCGCCGTCCTGAAAGGGTTAATACCTATTTAAACACAAATAAATTAAAATTAAATATCACCAAAACTAAAGCGATGATACTAACTACTACTTATAAATATAGTAATATTGAAATAGAGCAATGTAAATTAAGTATCGAAGGCAAGGTCATTGAATTTGTTACAGAATTTAAATATTTAGGTTTTATGTTAGATAATTATTTATCATTTAATTCACATTTTTCTTATATCTATAAAAAAATTTGCAAAAAACTGTTTTTCTTTAGCAGAATAGCATCGTGTCTAACAACTCACTCAAAAATTACTGTATACAATGTCATAATACAACCTCATTTCGATTATTGTGACAGCCTACTGTATTCCCTCGATTTAAATAAATTATCAGCATTACAAAAATTGCAAAATCGTGGTATGCGTATAATACTTAAATGTAGTAATAATAATAATAATAATAATAATAATATTTATTTCTCCACTGTGCAAAGATATATATACAAAAGTATACAAAAAGTCAATGAAGAAAACGTCACAAATATTTAAAAAAAGCAGTACAAATAAATAGTGCAAAAAACACTGCACAGTAACATATTAAACATTATAGTAAATACATACTATAGTAGGGCCAAAAAGAGTAGTCAGTAAACTCAGGGGGAACTAGTTGTGGTTTTCATCTCTGGTAGGCGGATAAAACTTGATATATTTTTCTCAATTATATGGGATTATATGGTAAAAAAAGCTGCCGCTTCTGTATTCCATAACAGCTAAATACTTTGAAGAATTACCGGTGAATGTTTTGATTTACTGACTACTCTTTTTGGCCCTACTATAATAATAATAATAATAATAAAAATAATAATAATAATAATAATAATAATAATATTTACAGGCGAGAAGGCCGGCGAGGTGACTCAGTCACTGAGCTTCCGCCTAATCGTCTGACAGCCCACATCAAAGCTGCCGAACAGAGAAATCTGTTCAGGCAGCACGTCGATAAACCCCTGCACGGTGTTTTCTATAACAACATAGAAGCACTGGGTTTATCGACAGAGCTGACCTTCGCATTTTTAAGGTCAGCGGGGCTGAAGTCGGAGACCGAGGGATACATTGTGGCCTGCCAAGATGGTGTTATTAACACATTGGTCTATCGCAGTCGCGTGATGGGTGTAGAGGTACCTGATATCAACTGCAGGACCTGCCGTCAGACGCCGGAGTCGCTCATGCATTTATTATCTGCATGCCCGATTTATGCGACTTCGGTCTACATCCAACGACATAACGCGGCTTTACGAGTGCTATACTACCATCTACGGCACTCGTACCAGATAGACCAAACACCAGTGCTGCCTTACGTCCCCGGAGATATCGAGTCCGTTGTCGAGAACGAGAAATGCCGGATTTACTGGAACTACTCGTTCCCGACCGTCAGGCGAATTCACGCCAATAAGCCTGACATAGTCCTCCTCGACCATCAGACCAAGGTGATGTATGTCATTGAGTTCTCAGCACCTGCTGAGACAAACATCGCCTTGAAGGAGGAGGAGAAACGGACTAAATACAGAGATCTCCGGTACGAGCTCCAAGTGCTATACCCAGGCTACTCTGTCAAAATGGTCGTCCTGATAATCGGTGTACTCGGAGGTATGAAGCCCACGCTGCTCTCCGCATTGAAGACCATGCCTGCCTGCCAAACATCGGCAGAATGGTTGGCTGGTCAAATGCAGAAAGCGGTCATCCTGGGATCCCTTCGTCTACTTAGGGCACACGAGTCTGGAATCTAGAGTGACTAACCCTGCGGGATGTGGGGAGTTGCTGTAGATTATTCGCTGGCGCTCTCTCTGTGTGGTGTCGGAGGCCACAGGGAGACTGTCCAGCACTTTCTTCCGGAAACGGAAAAAAAAAAAAAAAAAAAAAAAATATTTATTAGTCCATTCTATCATACTACATGATATATAGGATAAGTCAGGAGTTTTGCATGAAATATGTGCTAGTTAAAATATAAACACAAAGGTATAATAAAATATAAACATAAATGTATAACACAGTACATAGTATACAAACAAGTGTATAAAGACATAGGATTTAATCACTTAAGAAGAAATCTTCAATTTCGTAACAAATTTTATCTAACAAAAATGTCTTCAATTTTGATTTAAAAACATGTACATTCTTGGCAGATTTGATGTCATTGGTTAGAGCATTAAAAAATTTACAACCATTATAAAAGACGCTTTTTTTATATAAAACAGTTCTGTGTGATTTTGGCTGTAGTAGTCCTTTAAATCTCGTGTTGTGATTATGGTTTACCTGATGGGCAAGAAACTTATTCTGATTTTTGTAAACAAACACCCAAACTTCGAAAATGTATACACTAGCTACAGTTAAAATTTTAAATTGTTTAAAAACTGGACGACAGCTATCACGAAAACCTAAACCCGCAATAATTCGAACAGCAAACTTCTGCAGAACAAATACTCTATGTATATTAGTATGTACACTATTTCCCCAACTTATTATACCATATCTCAGATGGGAGTGGAAATTTGCATAGTACAGGCTCAAAAGTACATCTCTGCTACAATGTGTGGACATAAACCTTTGACCATAACAACTAGTACGCAGCTTATTGCATAAATTATCAATATGATGTCCCCAACGCAAATGCCTATCGAAAGTTATGCCCAACATTTTAACAGTATCGCATAAATTAATCTCAGAGTCAATATTATTTAATAGAGATACGTCCACATTTCTGTTTAAAGAGAATAACATCATATTAGTCTTCTTTTTATTTAAATTTAGTTTATTTTTGTCTGACCACAGTATTATATTCGAATAGACTATTTCGGTGGTATTTTTAATAGTATTCAAGTCATTGTCAATGATTAAAATATTAGTATCATCTGCGTAACAAACACAATATACATTTGGCATTTTATTTAAATATGTAATTAGGTCATTTGCAAAAGCATTGAAAAGGAGAGGGCCTAAAACAGATCCCTGGGGAACTCCTTGTTTAATATCACATACAGCACTGGTAACTTCATAATTTACTTTCACAATTTGTGTTCTATTATTAAGGTATGATGAAAATAGGTTTAAAGGGACCCCTCTAACTCCATATCTGTCTAACTTATTAAGCAATATTTTATGATCAACAACATCAAATGCACGTGAAAAATCAATAAACAATCCCAAAACAAATTGTTTATTGTCAATAGCATTAACAATTAATTCATGAAATTCACAGAGTGCAGTCTCTGTGCTCTTGCTAGTAGAAAACCATGTTGACAAGCTGACAGTAAATTATTTTTATACAAAAAAGAAGACAGCTGATCTTTAATGACAAGTTCAAAGAGTTTAGAAAAACTGCATAATAAGCTAATTGCTCTGTAATTCCCGTAGTCATTGGGATCACCTTTCTTATACAAAGGTTGGACGATAGCTAGTTTAAAAACATCAGGAAACGTTCCCGTTTTGAGGCATTGATTTATTAAATAAGCTAGTGGCTGACAAAGGGATAATTTGCAGGTTTTTATTAAGTTATTGGACACATTATCATATCCACATGAATTGGAAGATTTTAACCTACTTATTAAAGAGATTACAACAGATGCCAGTATTGGTGTTAAAAAAAGAGATCTTTCAAAATGAGGCACATTAGTATTTAGAAAATCAGAGTCGTAGGTACAGTTATTGGTTAATACAGATGCGAAATGTCGATTAAAATTATTAGCCACTGCAACATCAGACATTTTTTGGCCATTTTGCGTTATAGATATAACATTAGATGTATTGTTCTTGCCCTTTATTTTATTTATCGCGTTCCACATTGCCTTAGATTTATTATTAGATTCTTGAATCTGCCTGTCATGATATTCTTTTTTTGCTGTTACAAGTTCTTTGCAGTATTGTTTCTGCAGGAATATGCTAATTTCTTTATAAGCCGGGTTCATTTTGGCCATGTCACTAAAAACTGTAACTCTGCGCTTCAATTGCCTTATTTCGTCCGTTATCCAAACATCACTTGGCTGCTGTCTAAATAATGGTACTTTTTTTAATGGAAAACATAATTGAAAATAATACATTATGGTATCACAGAAGGATTTACAGGCCATATTCATACAGTCCTGAGCATAAGTTTCTTGCCAATTTTCCCTCTCTAAATAATTACGGAAATGTGAAATATTTTCCTTGCAGAAATTTCTGCGTTGGATGAATTTATTATGTTTTTGTTTAGCGCAGTCAGTATTAATACGTATAGATTGAGAGAGGTGATCAGATAAGTATAAATTAGTAACCTGAGTTTCAAAGTTTACAGCACTAGAATTTATTATAAAATTGTCAATACATGTACTTGATGAAGAGGTTACTCTAGTAGGAGATTTTATAGTAATAGTAATAGTAATATCATAGCATCCTAATAAGTCTGTCAGTAGTGTTAAATTAGTACTACAAGAGATAAAATTTACATTAAAATCACCACCTATGACCGCTAGTTTTTCCTTAGTTGTCAAATTCTCTAATAATCCATTAAATAGTTTTAAAAATAAATTAAAGTCTCCATTAGGAGGTCTGTATATAACAACAATTAGCAAGTTAAGTGAATCTACTGCTACAGAAGTACATTCGAGTACACCATCTACACAAAAATTATCAACTAAATAACCCGAGACATCAGGGACAAATTTATTATTTTTAAAAATGGCTACTCCACCATGACTAAAATCACTTAATTTACTTACACTAATTTAAGTTTCATTTTGCCAATGTTCAGTTAGTAACAGAAAATCACAGCTATAGTTATTAAACACTTCATCTATATTTAAAATTTTATTTCCAAAACACTGAATGTTTTGATGAAATATAGTTACTAATGTTTTACTACTAGATATAAAACAGTTTTGGGAATTACTATCTATAGTTTCGCTATTTATAAAAAATGGTCGCTAGTCATATTTAGTTGAGAGCTATTTTCCTGACAGCATAAATGCTGTACCTCACCATTTGTGTTATCCAGAGATTGATTAGCTCGAGCTTGAGCAATGTCATTGGTTATTCTATTCACAACTACAAGATTTTGATTTTTATTTACATTTGTTACTAAATCAATTATATCATCAACTACCTCACATTTTATTTTATTTTTATACACTTTAGTAGTTACATCCAGAAGACTTATTCTACCTAATACATAATTTCCTAACATAAATAAAAAATCTTCCAGTTTTTTGTTGAACTTACGAATAAATTTATTTACATTGGGAGATTTGTATGGGGCCGTGGAAATAATAAAGTTAGTATTGGAGCACTTTTTGATTTTTTGCCCTATATCTTTAAATAATGGATACCTGTTTATGTTGTCAAAATTATTAGAACCAGCTATGATGATCACATGGTCATTTAGCGTGTAATTTTTGGTTAATGCCTCCAAGTCCTCTATAACCTGCAGAAACGTGGCTCCTGGTTTAATAATCGTTTCAACTAGATAAGTATTAGAAATCATTTTTTTGTTAAATAGTTTGTTGACATGACGTCCATAGTCATCCGTTAATATTAGTATTTTGTTACGGGATCTCTGTACATTTTTGTTTTCTCCAGTTATATTTTGTGCAATATTAACAACATTGCTACTATTTATGGTATTGCTAATGATTACATTTTTATTGTAAATTTTATTAATGTCAGTATCATCTATTACCTTCTGATTATTGTCTTCTCCGCCACTGATAGGTTGTACTTCCAAATTAGAAGATAATACACTGTCCATATAAAAACTTATCTGAGATTCTTTATCCTCTGTCTGTTTATTATTTTTAGCTTCAGCGTTTTTGTTTAAAAGTTTAATCTGATCCTTTAAGTCAACAATCAGTTTTTCTTGTTTTTTTATTAACTCAGACATTTCCTCTTCGTATCTCATTGCATCCTGCATAAACGAATTTTTTTCGCTCTTCAACTTTTCAATATATTTAGACTTCAGGTCACTATCCTCAGCCAGTTCACTGATGGTTTTTTCTAAGATGCTTTTTTCACTATCCTCGTCACTAGATTCACTGCCATTAAGATCTTTACAAAAAATAACTTGATTATCCTTTACAAAACGAATTCGATTTTTAAAACGTGGCAGACAACACTTATGAAATACACAGAAACACTTAATACAAACAAAATGTATAAATGACCTATTTTTGCAACATTTAAAACTAATTGTATTAACATTACTATCGTTCGGCATCCTGACTTCGCTTCGTCGTCAACCACCTTATTAGTGGGTCCAAACTATACAAAACAATATAATACATATATATAAAAAAATGTACAGATTAATTTGTACCCGTCACATATAAAAGAATATATATTATAGAAAAACTACATATATTATGTCGTATAAAATGTAAAAAATGTAGAGAATAAACTATTAAAAAAAATCATCAAGAGTGTAGCAATTTTTGCCTAGCAACAATTTTTTCATTTTTCGTTTAAAAATATGTATACTACCAGAAGCTCGAATATCTTCGTCTAGTGAATTGTATAATTTGCAACCTTGGTAAAGAAAACTTTTCTGGTACATAGTTGTTCTATGAGAATCAGGCAGTAGAAGATCTCTGGATCTAGTGTCATGCAAGTGCCTAACTTGATTATTTATAAAAATCTCTTTATGTTTATGAACATATGAACATACTTCTAATATGTAAAGACCAGCAACAGCCAATATTTTCAAGTTTATAAAAGCATTACGACAAGTATCTCTATAATTCAGATTTGACAAAATGCGAATTGCGTATTTTTGTAATATAAATACCCTAGCCACGTTGCTACTATTACCCCAATTTACAATTCCATATCTAAGATGGGAATGGAAATTGGCATAATACAATGTTTTAAGTAGTTCTTCGCTACAGTGTTTAGACATAAATTTAAGGGCATAACAACATGTTCTTAACTTTATACATAAATTTTCGATGTGGTGCGTCCATTGCAGTTGCTTATCGAAAGTAACACCTAATAGGTTATGCGCATCACAGGTATTTATTTCGAGATCCGTACCATTAAAAAGTGTTAGCATTTCAGGATTGTTATTTAATGAAAATTGTATAGAAATAGTCTTTGATTGATTTAAATTTAAGTTATTTTTTTGGACCCAGCATAATATTTCTCGATAAACTCTTTCAGTGGTATCTTTTGCTTTATTTAAGTTATTTTCTATAACTAGGATGTTTGTATCATCGACATAGCACGCTACATAATATACAAATATAGCACTAATGCTTAATACATTACAGTGGCTCTCAGTTTCTGATAGATTTCATTTAAATGCTATGATATTTATTTTTAAAATACTAAATAGTATGCTTCCTACCTATTTTGAAGAGTTTATTGTTTTCAATTCTCAAGTACATAGTTATCCAACTAGAAAAAATGCTAACTTTTACTTGCCAAAGCTTAACTTAAGTAGATCTATGAAGTCGTTGTTCTATAAAGGCCTTAAAAATTTTAATACGTTACCAGAAGATATTAAAAACTGTAAATCAATTCACGAGTTTAAAAGTAAACTTCTTACTTATATTAAAAATGAGGTATAGTTGCAACATTGTTAAGCATTAAGAATTATTATTATATTTTTAAATCCTTCAAGTATTATATATATATTTTTTTCTTTTTTGTTTTGGTTTATACTTTTTACGTTTGATAATTATGCAATATGTTAATAATAATTAGTATTTGTTTGTAATTTGTATGTATATTAGGATATTCCTATTAATAAAGCCACTACTACATACATAAATATAAGTAGGCCTAAGTCCTAATATACACGGTGGTGAATTTTTCGATGCTCACCATTGGTATCTTGGAAACTATAAGATATAGAGGATCGGTTAAATTCGACAAAAGAAATGCTCTGGATATCTTGATTCGTTCGCGGTTTATCCTGAAAAAATTGAAAATCGTGATTTCAAAAAAAAAAATAATATCTTCTATATCATTCATGGGAATTTAATGAAATTTGGCATGGTTATATTTTTGACCACTACCAATTGAATGGCGTTGTTAGAAATTTTCTAAGCCTTCTGGATTTTGAGCAACGATAGTCAACTTTTCTTTTTCTTATGGCCACCATATTGGATTTTTACATCATTAGTTAGAGAAAATGATTCTCTTTTCACCAATGTCACCAAAATAGACTGATTTTTTAGAAACATGTTGATATTCGAATTAATGTAAAAATAATTTATAAAATACAGTATGCTTTGGAAAAATAATTGCCAGCAACATTGTAATCCAGACGTTATAATTAAATTGTACACTCGTAAAAAAAATACAGAAAAATGCCAGGTTATTTAAACTCCTATTAAATATTACAAACAATTTATAAAATAAAAATAGTATTATTTGTTTCTTGACTCTTTAATAAATTAATTGTTTGTAATATTTAATAGGAGTTTATAAACTTGGCATTTTTCTGTAATTTTTTACGAGTGTAGCATTTTTCTGTAATTTTTTACGAGTGTATAATTTAATAATAGAGTTTGGATTACAATGTTGCTTGCATTTATTTTTCCAAAGCATACTGGATTTTATAAATTATTTTTACATTAATTTGAACATCAACATGTTTTTAAAAAACCAGTCTATTTTAGTATTTTGATGACATAAGGTGAAAAGAGAATTATTTTCTCTAACTAATGGTGTAAAAATTCAATATGGCGGCCATAAGAAAAAAAAAGTTAAACTATCGTTGCTCAAAATCTAGAAGGTTTAGAAAATTTCTATCAACGCCATTCAATTGGTAATGGTCAAAAATATAACCTTGCCAAATTTCATTAAATTTGCATAAATGGTATAGAAGATAAAAATTGTCCACTCATTGCATTGTACTATGGCAGATGAGGCAGCATGTTAGCTTAAATGTCTTGAGAATTTTATTACTTTGCATATGTGCAGTCATATCTTGATTACTGCTGGGGAAACTGTTCTCGAATAGGGGAACTTCTTGTATTACAAAAAAAAATAATTCGGACCATAACATTTAAATCTCCACGTGATTCCTGTAAATCTTTATTTAAAGTATTACATATTTTAACTGTTCCATCTCATTATACATTTTTAAATGTGTATCCTACGTGAATTCTCATATGGACAAATATATGCCAAGAGATGGAATCACGATGCATTATTTAAGGGAAAATTTAAACATCACTATTCCACAGCACAGGCTAACCACGGTTGCCAAGGGACCTAACATTATGTCCATTAAGTTATATAACAAGCTTCCAATCGAAGTTAAAAAGATCAAATCCTTCAAACGCGCAGTACGTTCCATACTAATTCAAAATAGTTTCTATTCAATCAGTAAATACATAAACTGCAACCTCACCATTCCTCCCACCTTTCCACATGACGTTTTTTAATTATCTGTGTACCTATATGCTATTAACATTTTATTTACATGAGGGGAGGCTTTGGAAAATCTGAATTCTGTTGGTATGCATGACTGTTTTAATTACTGAGGTTATGTTGAAAAGTCAAAAACATAACCGCAAATTCAAATTGGTTCTACATAGTTGCCAAAAATAAATGACAATGACGATTAATTAAATATGACACTTCAATATTTTGTCAATAGTAGACAACCCTGAGACAACCTAAGAAAAACATATCATAGCCTCCCCTCATGTAAATAAAATGTGAATGGCATATATGTACTTTTTTATTTATATTTTATATTGTACCTATCTTAATTGTCTTTAATTGTCTCGTAATTTTAAATGTGTAAATTCTTTTAAATCTTGTATTATTAGCTTATGATAAATATTAATCCTTGCTGACTGTATTTCTATACTTCTTGTAAGTCTATGAAAATATATATATATTATTATTATTATTATATTAATTTTGTTTTGAAATCACGATTTTCAATTTTTTCAGGATAAACCGCGAACGAATCAAGATATCCAGCATTTCTTGGCAGGAAATTGTAGAGCATAAAATAGCGCAACTTTTGTCTAATTTAACCAATCCTATATATATTATAGTTTCTGAGATACCAATGGTGGGCATCGAAAAATTCACCACCGTGACTATAAAAATACAAACTATATCTCTTAAATATAACTTACTACTAATAATTTAATAAATCATCTTGTTCTAATGTGCTCATTCATTTTAGATTTAAATTCTTGAAGAGTTTCTGAATTTTTTACGGAGATAGGGAGCTTATTATAATCATCTAAACCTTTATAAAACAACATCTTTGACGTATTGGCAAAATTTGCTCTAGATATATGTAAGTTATTACTACTCCTTGTTGAATAGTTATGTATTTGAAAATTAAAAGTAATAAATTCTTGCAAATAATTTGGAGTTAAATTATTCAATACTTTAAAGATACAAATCATAGACACATAAATTCCTTTATTTGGCAATACTCGTACATAGATAATGAGAGTTTGTTGTGATTGGAATGTATCTTGTACGGAGTACCCCATTACATACTCTGCCTTAATACGGTTAGCCTTTGCTAATTCATTGTGACAAGGATCTATACAATATAAAGTTTACATTTGCTGTTATTATGAAATAATAATAATAATAATAATAATAAAAATCTTTATTGCGCAATGTAAAGTAAATATACAAATACACAAAGGGTATATTGTTTGTTAAAAACGTTCTTCCACAATACCCAACATACTTAGTAATAATAAACAGTAAATAGTAAAATGTCAAAAATATATGTGTATAAAAAGATTAAAAAATTTGAAAGTTAATCAATAAAACATATAATGTAAAGTATGAAATATCTTCACGAGGTGGGTTATAATGCAAATGAGGTTCAGTTCGTTAAGGTCTTTATTACGATTATTATCACATTCCAATTTACAATCTATTACTATTTATCACATAAGTTACCGGAGCACATTCGAGGCACGTCCGTGCACGGCCATTGCAGTAGCGAGAGAGCGAGAGGGAGTCCCTTTACGCATGTGCGTGTTATTTACGTTCTGGCGTCTTTACACCCCTATTCTTTGATTAAACTATTTCCGTTATTACATTTCTTTATCTTCCTACCTGAACATACTTAAAAGTCTGTGCTTCCAATTTTAATGCCCTATTTATTTATACAAATTTAATCATAGAAGCTTGTGCTACAATTGATTTTCTATTGTGAATATTTTCAATTCCCTATTTGACTGCATGATGCAGTGTAACTTTTACAATCCTTGAGTCTAATTTGTGACTACTCTTATATTTTATTTATTATTATTGACTTTTACAATCCTTGTGTCTAATTTGTGACTACTCTCTCACTACATTTTATACAATTACAATCTTTTTATGCTAATTCTATAAATCATCTGA
Organism: Rhagium mordax; assembly: GCA_963680705.1. NCBI lineage: Eukaryota > Metazoa > Arthropoda > Insecta > Coleoptera > Cerambycidae > Rhagium > Rhagium mordax. Next base: position 72,753,091 of record OY796656.1, on the reverse strand, counting down.
ATCTACATAATCCTGCAATTTTTCCGGATGTTTCCTTATTCTGGTGGATTTCCTTGTGGAATCCGTTGCTGTGTTGGTTGCTGAAGGTTCCTCGATGGGTGCTGTACCTCTTCGTCTCCCTTCTTCTGATTGTATCCTCTCCTCTGCTTTTCCTTTCGTCATTTTTCTTATTTCTGCAGTATTTGTCCCCTCGTAATACGGTGTCTCTCTGTAAAAATTGCTTGTATTAATATTTTTATTAATTATTTGGTTACGATGCTCGGTTAGTTTGCACGTTTCGTCCTCTTTAACTAGTTCGTTGCCCGCACTGACACTGTTCCCCGAACTGATGTCCTCGGCACTCGACTTGTCCTGATTTGCGTCTCTCGATTTTCCACTTACCCGTGTAAGTTCGTCGTTAACATGTGTAGTCGGTTCGCACGGTGGAAAATAAGCTATTTTAACTGTTGTTGACTGATTTTCTGCATTATTGTCTAAACCCGCGTGCCTGCAAGACCCCTCGATTTGCCTTTTAATGATTTGATTATTGTGGCGTTTGCACAATTTGTCGTTCTCACTTGTTCGACACAGGTAGGTAGATCTGCCGACCTTCTTTTCGATCACTCCCGGTGACCACGACTTTTTATTTACTATTCTGTAGTCTCTCAGCATAATTGGTTCGCCTTCAGTGAAATTCCTTGTCCTTCTGCTGCTGTAATGCTTCGCTTTATTTTTGTTTGCTTCTCTTATTCTTTCTGTGACCTCCTGGTTAATTTCTTGATGGTTGGGTGTTTCCCTAAGCAATTCCAGACGTGTTCTTAACTTCCTGCCGAACATAAGTTTGGCAGGGGTTTCTCTGGTTACGCTGTGTTCTGCATTTCGAAAATTTAATAGGAATCTTGTCACTAGAGTAGAAATCTTTTCATTTCTGTTAAGTGGATCGTCTATGGCTGTTTTTAGTTTGCTTTTAAAAGTCTTCACAAAGTTTTCCGCCTGACCATTGCTTTGTGGATGGTATACCGGGGAGGTTATGTGTTTTATGCCATTTTTGGTGAAGAATTTGTTTACCTGGTTTGCTACAAAGGCGGTACCATTATCGGTGACCAGCGTCCTCGGTAGTCCAAACGTTGAGAAACAGTCTCTTAACTTTTCTTCCGTGGTATCTGCAGACATTGACGCAACTTCATAGACCACTGGATATTTACTGAATGCGTCGATGATGATTAGAAAATTTTTACCTCTTAAATTTAAGTGATCTGCATGTACTCTTGTCCATGGTTCTGTTTCTGGTTTCCACGGTGTAAATTCCGATTTGGGTGGACTATCTCTATGCTGTAAGCAAGAAAAGCATGTACTGACCATGTTTTCAATATCCTTGTCGATTCTGGGCCACCAGAGGTACGATCGAGCTAATGATTTAGTTTTTCCTATACCTAGGTGGGCCACGTGCAGTTCTTCCAACATCCTCTTCTGCATGGTTTTCGGAATTATTATTCTATGCCCCCATAGCAATACTCCATTTTCCGATCTAATTTCCTCTTTCTTCCCTCCATAAGACTTTAATTTTTCTTCTATTACTCCAGGCCATTTATTTCTTTCAATATACTTTAAAATTTTGTTTAATTCTGGGTCCCTTTTTGTTTCTTCTTTTACCATTTTATTATCCACTGGCCATTCATCACATGACGTTCTTATGAAATTGCAGTAATCCCCTTTGCCTTCTAATTCTTTGTCAACTAATTTGATATTTAGTGGGGAGCAACTCAAGTAGTCCGACATCTTGTTATCTTTACCTCTTATGTATTGGATTTCATAGTTAAAATTTGCTAAATATAGCGACCATCTTTGAATACGATTTGCTTGCATCGCAGGTATCTGTCGATGTTCTCCGTACAGTGCCAGTAATGGCTGATGATCAGTGCGAATGGTAAATTTCATTCCTAGCAGGTAATCTTGGAACTTCCCTACGGCATAATAAATCGCCAGTGCTTCTTTTTGCAATGTGGAGTATCGTTCCTCTGCTGGCATTAAGGTTCTACTTACACAGCCGATAGGTCTTTCTATTCCATCAGGCGTACGATGGCTTAAGGTTCCACCTATTCCTCGGTCAGATGCGTCGGTGGTTAGAATTAAAGGTAGGTTGGGGTTAAAATGAACTAGCGTTATGTCCTCTGCTATTATCTGCTTTATTTGATTGAAGGCTTCCTCGCATCCATCTGTCCATTTGAAAACTGTATTTTTCTTTAACAAATTATAAATCGGCTTTAACTTATCTGCTAAATTCTCTACAAATTTACTATAATAGCTTACTAATCCCACAAATGAGCGAACCTCTGTGACATTCTTGGGGCGTGGTGCCATGCTGATTGCACGGACCTTATCTTCAAGTTTTCATTAAACCGTCCTTAGTGATGCGATGTCCTGGAAAAAGGCACATTTTTCTCTTCTCACCGTCAAACCGGCATCTTTCAGCTTTTTAAGGACCTCTTCCAGTGTTTCCCAGTGCTTTTGATCATTTTCACCTGTAATTAATATATCGTCAAGAAAATTCGATACATTTTCCATACCTTGAAATAACTGTTCTATCAGTTTTTGAAATTTTGCTGATGCTGGGCTTATCCCGTACATCATTCTGTTCACTTGGAACAAACCTTTATGTGTGCTCCATACTAATAGCGATTTGGCTGAATCTTCTAACTCACACTGTACATATGCTTCGGATAAGTCAATTTTAGAAAATTTCTCACCTTTATGCAGCTTACTGAAAATGTCTGATACTCTGGGTAATGGATATGTCACCTCCTCAAGATGCTTATTTATCGTTGATTTATAATCCCCACAGATGCGGATGTTTTTCCCATTGTTTTTTGGAACGATTACCAATGGTGTTCCCCATGCACTGGTATCTATTGGAGTGATGATTCCTTCCTTCTGAAGTCGCTCTAGTTCCACATCCAACTGTTTTCTATAGGCATACGGTACGTTTCGGGGTTTGCAGAACACGGGTTTTGCCGTTGGTTTCAGCTGTAAAGAAATTTTACCCAATTTAAACACACCTAGTTTATTGTTAAAAACATCATTATATTTTTCTATTAATTTGTCTATTTGCTTATTTTGACATTCTAGATTATTTACGGCTTGCACTAAAATATTAAATTCATGCATAAGGTCTCTGCCTGCTATAAATGGTCCACCGTTTTTAACTACATAAAATTTAATTTTCCTTACGCGATCGTTACAACTGACCTCGCAATAAAATTGTCCTATTGGTTCAAAATTTTGCCCATTATAACCTTTTAAAATTGTGTGACTTTTTTGCAACGGATATTTTGTGAAAAATTTTTGGTAAGTGTCTTCATTACATGCGCTTATGCTTGCACCCGAATCTATTTGAATGTTATGACTTCTATTATCAATATATACTTCAATGATAAAAGGATTTTGTCTATTTCCTGTTTGTTTTAAGGCAAAAATGTCCTCACTTTCACTATCTTTTACTATTTCTATGTCCATGAAATTATGTTTGTGTCTATCTAACCTACACGCTTGGGCTAAATGTCCCTTCCTTTGGCACAAATTACATTTATAGTGTTCGTACTTACATTTTCCGTAATGCTTTTTACCGCAGTGCTCACACAATACTTTACTTTTACTGGTTTGTCCTCTGTCACGTCTGCTGTCAACATTCTTCTGCCATTTTAACGTATTTGTAGTGGAAGCACATTCCGTTCTTTTATAGGATGGTACTCCTGGACCACGCCTGCCAGCGCTGTCAACTTTCCTTGGCGGGAATTTTGAAATTTGATATACCTCCTGTTCGGCGATTCCTGACTCCTTTTTTAGTGCTATTTTCACTATTTCTTCCAACGATTTTGTCACTTCTTCCTCGCATACTCTATCCAAGAGTTTTCCTCTTCTCATGCCCGATACAAATCTGTCTTTTAATACTTCGTCCAATATAGCTCCGAACTGACAATTCGTAGCCAGGCTTTTTATTCGAGCATACCATTCTCCTATGCTTTCGTTATTCCCTTGTCTTGCGTCGAAAAATTTGACACGCTCTCGCCATGCCGATACTTGCGGGCTGAACTGTTTCTTTAAGAGCGTACACAATTCCAAATACGACTTCTCTTTGGGTAGCTTCGGGAAACATAAGTCTCGAAGTAACTTATATGTTGGTGCTCCAATTAAGCTGATCAGAGTAGCTGTTTTAACTTTTTCTTCTTCAATCTTGTTGGCGCAGAAATACTGTTCTAACCTTTCTTCGTATACGGCCCAACAATCGTTTTGCTGATTGAATTCGAACACGTGTCCTATTAACCCATTAGCTGCCATCTTTACCCGTTTTTCCAAATTTCTCTACTCGTCGCCAGTGAAATATCTTCACGAGGTGGGTTATAATGCAAATGAGGTTCAGTTCGTTAAGGTCTTTATTACGATTATTATCACAGTCCAATTTACAATCTATTACTATTTATCACATAAGTTACCGGAGCACATTCGAGGCACGTCCGTGCACGGCCATTGCAGTAGCGAGAGAGCGAGAGGGAGTCCCTTTACGCATGTGCGTGTTATTTACGTTCTGGCGTCTTTACAAAGTACATAATATTTTTAATGCTATTTCATACATTATTGAAAACATCGATAAAAAGGATTTAGTAGCTGGATTGTATTTTGACCTTTCAAAGGCCTTTGATACAGTAAATCACCAACTACTTTTGAGTAAACTGGAGAATTATGGAATCCGAGGAGTTTGCCTCGATCTCATTAGATCATATCTGTCAGGACGATTGCAAACAGTGCACATTAATAAGGAAGGCACGAATTACTGCTCTGAATTAACTGAAGTTAAACAGGGTGTGCCACAGGGGTCCATACTAGGACCAATTCTTTTTCTCCTATATGTGAATGACCTTCATAGGAGCCTGGACGTTGATACGGTTTATCAGTTTGCTGATGACACTTCAGTGATAATTGCGAATCACAGTATTCCAATGCTCTCCACGGGTTTATCAAGAGTCACAGGCAGTATGGTAAACTGGTGCAATGAAAACTTTCTTAAACTCAATGCGACAAAAACTGGATTATTAGTATTCAGTAATCCTAGAAATCAAAATCCAAATGAATCTCTATATGTCAATCTACAAAATAGATCTGTAGAAAATTTAAATTGTATCAAGTTCTTGGGTGTCTATATTGACACTAGTCTATGCTGGGACGTTCACATTGAAAAACTTAGTTCAAAACTTAGCTCAATTTGTGGAGTTATTCGTTGTTTAAGAGATCAGGTTACACAAGATAGTTTAAAAATTTATTACTTTTCTTATGTGCAATCCATTATCTTATATGGTATCATCTTTTGGGGATCATCATCCAAAGCTAACAAAATATTTACCACTCAAAAAAGAATAATAAGATGTATGCAAAAACTCTGTGTTAGAACTTCTTGTAGACCTTTTTTTAAAGTACTTGGAATTTTAACTGTCCCTTCATTATATTTTTTATCACTAGTAACATTTGTTAAAAGACACCAGTCACTATTTCCAACAAATAACGAATTTTATTCGACTGATATGTCAGTGACAACCAGGCAGGGTAATGAAATAAGGATCCCTAATCACAGGACCACTTTTTTTGAAAAAGGACCATGTTATGCTGCAATTAAGGCATACAGGTCCCTTCCAGATGAAATAAGAGATATTGCTGATGCAAAAAAATTTAAAATATCAGTTACTGAGTACTTAAAAAATAAATGTTACTATTCATTTAGCTGCTGGCAGCAATGAAAATACATGTAAGAAAGCTGTAATTGTATATGAGCATGGAAACATTTATGCTTTTTGTATTTTATAATTTGATATTTTTATTATTTGTGTTTATAGGTTTATTGTAATGTAATAATTGTTTGTCTAATATTTATACTTATTGTGATTATTTTAATGCAATTGTTTGTCACTCCTTGACGTTGCTGTGTCCTTGTAGATCTTTAGCAATAAAGTATATTATTATTAATATTATTAAATAAAACACACATAGTTTAACCAACAATTAAGAGTCACCACATCACATATATGGCCAGTCGCAAACACAGCCACTTGTGGCCACCACAAGTGGCTGCCACCGGCCTTAGGCCGGTCGCAAACACAGCCACTTGTGGCCGCCACACTATTTTGTACGAGCCACTGCCAACGGTGTGTTTGCGCTGAGCCTATTTAAATTTCATACAAAACACAGTCCGCGGCGTGTGGCGGCCACAAGTGGCTGTGTTTGCGACCGGCCTAACCAGTGATTTGATGTGATATTGCCACTTGTTTATATTTGGTCTTGAAGGTATTTATTGAGTATTTTGTTATTAAATTATAGAACTCTGGTTTATTTAAATGATTAACTGAGACATAACTAAATGAGGAGATAATAATAATAAAAGGTCTTTATTTTAAACTCTGCGAACTCAGCATAGCTGTTCTACTTAACCGAGTATAAATGTTAGTTTATAATATACAATATATGAAGTTTTAAAAAGTAAAGTACAGTTGGAATCAGTTGCTTTCGAATGACCCAATATCCTAGAAGTGGCAACAGCGCGTACAACTAGCTGTGGGTTGTGGATATGCCGTATTTAAAATGACTCTTGTAGCCAGTTGGAAAGAGGGAACGAGCGATAGCTGAAAGCGATGTTGCCAAGCCGTTACATCAGGAACAATATATTCAGAAAAACGTGCCGCAGGTCGTTCGAAAGCATCTGACTCCAACTGTACATAAAAATAGAATCAAAAGTCAAAACAAATATAAAAGTGTCAAGTAAATACAAGGATATATAAATTCAGTTAACTCGTTTAAGTAAGTAATCAGTAATATTTAACAAAAGACAAAAACCGAACAATATTCCTAAGTTTGGAAAACAGTCGAACTATTAGGTGCACGTATTTTTGTTCAACTATAACGAACTCGAATATTATGAACATTCGGTTATAACGTATCACATTTTTAACTGGTCGGACCTCTAAACTCGGTTATAACGATCTATCAAGAGATATGGTTTGTTGACTCAATGTCGAACGAATGATGATTTGAAAACAAGTCTCTGTAAGTTACCTATAATAATTAATCACTTCTCTTGGTCAAGTGCTTATTAATTGCGTGTTGAATTTACATTAGACCTATGGCTAATGTTTACAAAGCTAGAAGAAAATAAATCTCTTTGATTCCTAAGCTGTAAAATAGTTATGCAATTACACGGACTTTCTAAGTCGACTGTCAACTATTGGGTACAAAGAAAAAAATATTTAGGAGCCTAAACGCAAAGAAGCTCATCCGTGAAAAAATTACGCCAGCCAGAGAGGAAGGAGATGGACAAAGCTCTGTTCAAATGGTTCACTCTGAAACAGACATAACATAAGCTCTATTACAAACTTGGACAGATGACAGCTGATGATATTCTAAGAAAAAAACTTTATATGAATGGGTCCGATTCGCCTTATTTAAGAAGTTATAAACGTTTAAAGATTTATATATATATTATTAAAAAAATAAAGTAGACAATAATAATAACACTGTATGAGCAGATTATTGTCTATTTAGAAACCTACGTTGGTATTCTCTTACTGCACGTCGAGCGTTTCCATCACAAAACGCATACACATAAACGATATCTGCATCCTCCTGAGTCGCGAATGCGTACATTTTCGATTAAAATCTAAAAAACTTTGCGAATATGACACATAACATTAAATTAGAATAGAATATCTTTATTGAAATAATATACATGATACCACTCAAAAGGACTGGAGATCAGCAGAGCCGTTTTTCACTCCATCCCAGAAATTACAAAATATAAAATAACATAAAATGTTAAACATTAATATAAATATGTACACAAATAACTAAAAGCCAACTAAAGATGTTGGTCACTAAGTAGTTTATTTTTACAAATCGATTTTACAGCATTAAATTTGGAACAATTGGAAGAAGCAATGAATTTGTTATATAAAACGGGAGCCATGTAGTAGAATGAATGTTTAAATAAGAATGATTGGTGTCGAGGTATTGTTAGTTGGTTTATGTTCCGCAAGTTAAGCGTATGAATATTTGTACGATAATTTAATGACTTAAATAGATATGAGGGTAAACGGGTGTCCATAATTTTAAATATTAGTGTTAAATAAAGGAGAGTAAATCTGCCTTCTATTTTAAGGATATTTAACTGATTGTAGTAAGGCATAATGTGGTGTTTTCTACATATGTTGTATGAGAATCTGAAACATGCATTTTGTATCAGTTGTAATTTATGTTGAAAATGGTTAGTTAAAAACCAGAAGTATACACTACTACAATACTCCAAGTTACTTAAAACTAGGGAGTTTACTAGTCTCCATTTCAGTTCACAACTTAATGAATCTTTAAATTTATAAAGATAATTAAGCTTGGCATATGCCATTCTACACCTAGATATAACATGATCCTCAAAATTTAAATTACAATCCAATATAAGTCCCAAATATTTAGCAGATTTACAGGGGTTGATTGTTACATTATTTAATACTATGTCATTAGTTAAGTAATTATGAGCCTTTGCACACATGGATTTAGAGCCAACGCTCATTATGACTTAAGTTTTAAATTATTTTATTACTTATTATTTCAGCTATACAGGGTGATTCTAAAATATATGGCCAAATTGATACAGCATCAACAGGAGATCAAAATAGGTTGATTCAACCCAATTTACCTATATACAAAAATGCACCCCTAAGAAGTTACAGCCCTTTAAATTTCAAATAAAAAAACTTTAATTATTGATTATTCCCAAATGGCTGTAGATATCTTTTTCTAATTCAGTGTACATTCATTACCAATAAACGCCAATGTTTTGAGATTAACAGCAATAAAATACATTAAAGGGATGGGGTAATTTAAGAGCAGTCACCCTTTATTTCACACCCTTATTTTTCTATCTTTCTATCTTTTATTTTTTTGATAATATCAATAGTTTGCAAATTAAACAAGAAAAATGAAGAAGATGCATCGAACTATTTTTAACCTCAGTAGCAAAAAATATGTAATATTATTATTTAATAGATAAAGTTTTTGCTATTTACCCCAAGAAAGAAACATGATGCAGCTACGGACACGTGTTTCGGAGTTATTGCTCCTCATCAGCGTAGCGTAGCTTTTTCTTTGTTTGATTATTATTTAATGTACAAGTAGGCTGGTTAACCCTTTAATGTATTTTATTGCTGTTAATCTCAAAACATTGGCGTTTATTGGTAATGAATGTACACTGAATTAGAAAAAGATATCTACAGCCATTTGGGAATAATCAATAATTAAAGTTTTTTTTATTTGAAATTTAAAGGGCTGTAACTTCTTAGGGGTGCATTTTTGTATATAGGTAAATTGGGTTGAATCAACCTATTTTGGTCTCCTGTTGACGCTGTATCAATTTGGCCATACATTTTAGAATCACCCTGTATATTGTTTTGTGTATTTCTGACTTGTCAAAACACTTTTGTGTATTCATGACCAATAAAGTACTTACTTACTTACTTACTTACGCACATTGCAATAGATTTAGATGGATTTAACACTAGACCGTTGTCACTGGCCCACTTGCTTATTGAAGATAAGTTTGCATTAATTTCACTGACAGCATCGTTTGATTGCACAGGATCACAGGATATGTATATCTGGGTATCATCCGCGGTAGGTGAAATTTGCAGTTGGAAGTGAGAATTCTAGGTAGATCTGAGGTGAATAAAATGAACAGAGTAGGTCCTAAGTTGCTTCCTTGAGGCACACCACGATGAATCTTACTTTCTCGGGAAAAATTGTCAGACATTTTTACAACTTGGCATCTGTTGGTTAAGTAATTATTAAAGCAGCTAATTGCCTTTTGACTGAGTTTGTGATATTGAAGTTTAGTAAGTAATAAGTCATGATTTATAACGTCAAAGGCTTTGCTAAAATCCAGAAACACTACATAAGTGTCTAGCTTGTTATCGATATTCTTTGCAAGGTCAGACGTAACTTTTAAAAGAGATGTAGCAGTGCTATGTTTGCTTTCTAAATCCAGACTGGAAAGTAGGTAAAATGCTATTTATGTTAAGGTGGTTAGTTAATTCGATACTGACAATTTTTTCTAAAAGCATGGATATGGTTGGTAGTACACTGATGGGACGAAGATCTGAATAATTAACTGCATATTGTACTTTGGCTAGAGGTGTTATAATAGACTTTTTCCATAGAGACGGTACTATACCAGTTTGTAGAGAATGATTCAAAATATGTGTGATGGCTATTACACTAAATGGGAAAACTAGTTTAAGCATATGGAGGTTAATACCGTCACATCCATAGGCATTTGACTTTAATAGGTTTAAATTTTTTCCGACACATTCTTCAGTAATAGTAGTAAGTTCCATTTCCGTTTCGACTGAAGGATTTCTCTTATCCGAAAAGTAACTTACAACATTTTGGTTAATATTGGCTGCAGGGAGATTTGAAAAAAAATTGTTAATGTTATCTGGATTTTGAATTTCAGCCGATATCATTTTTGGTTTTCTTGTGAATATTCCATGAAGCAAGGTTACTCCAGAGCTTACGAGGTTCTGTTCTATACTTATTCAGTAAGTGCTTAATATAAGCTGATTTTTCTTGCTTGATTGCAGTGAAGAGATAATTTCGCAGATCTTTAAAAAGTTCTAAATGATGAGGAGCTTTCGTTTTATTATACTTCTTTAAAGATTGATTTTTAAGCTTTATAATTTCCTTAATGGTATCAGTGATGTAGGGTTTAGGAGCTTTATTTATTGTAATAGATCGATATGGTGCATGAATGTCGAATAAAGTTAAGATGGCTCTATTTAAGAAATCAACTTTTAAATTTACATCGTCGAGAGTATTGATGTAATTCCAACAAACAGAATTTGCATCAGTGGAGAATTCATTTATGTTAAAAAATCTGTAATCTCTATATACTAATTTTTGTGATGGCAATTTTGTAGTCTGATAGTTAAGATGACAGTAGACTAATAAATGATCAGTTATTCCTAGAAGATCCATGGTTCCAGATTCTAATATACTCTCTTTATTATTTGTGCAAATTATGTCAATTAATGTAGAAGTGTCTGTATCAATACGTGTTGGTTCAGATATAATTTGATTTAGGTCAAAACAGTTAAGTTATATTAACAAGGCTATGATAAGCAGGAGAATCACTTTTAAAGAAGTCAATGTTTAAGTCACCAGTAAGAATTATATTGCCAGTTGTACAAGCTATATTACTTAGCACTTCTTCTAATTCATTTAAGCAGTTAATATTTACGTCCGGGGGTCTATATAATACACCTAGTGCTAATTTGCAATTATTAATTTGTAGTTCTATCCCGAGTTGCTCGAGATTTTCTCTATTAACATAATTTATATCTATTTCAGAATATTTAAGTGTGTTTTTAATATACCAGCAGATACCACCACCTCTTTTGATGATTCTGTCATGTCGTAATAAATGGTAACCAGAGATTTTAAAATTTTCCGAAGAATGAGTTGGTTTAAACCAAGTTTCGCATAATAACATAATAAATTGTATGACAGTCAAGTCTCATAGCAAAGCTGTGATTCATTCGTCATTGCTATAGCGATTTTTTATTACAAATCTTTAACCGCTTATAACTTCTTAAATAAGACGAATCATACCCATATTCACATAAAGTTTTTTTTTTAGAATCGCATCAGCTGTCATCTCTCCAAGTTTGTAATACAGCTTATGAATCACCCTGTGTTATTTCTGTGCTGTCATAGAATGCCAATAATGTCTTTATGTGTGGATATGATAAATCGAAAATGCTGCGAGTTAGATATAGGTATACTGTACGTAGCTGAATAGCAAAATGTGTCAGCTCGCTGAATCAGTAATAATATACAGGGCGTTCCATTAAAAAAATACTTTCGACCACTTTTATAAGTTAGACTCAGTGGCGCAGTGGGCTAAAGCGTGAGTGACAGACATGGCTCTGGCTACACTGCCTATCGAGTCCCGGTTCGAGACCGGGCACCGGCAAATGGCAATGTCGGTGGGTATAGATGTTTGTCTGCGTTTTTTCAAATGTGTAGCCCCCTTCCGGACAGCCTTTGGCTTTGGATTTGGGGGTTGTCTAATTTCTGTGGTGTTTTTTTTTTATGTTTATTTAAAGAAAGTTATATAGGAATATATTAACACAAGTTACTCGGAATTGGAAGTAGATTCTAAAAATATAAAAACATACAGGGTGTTCCATTTAAAATAATGAAGATGTTGTCAGTTTTACTTACAATTGGCAACGCTGCTCTGTCGATAATATAAATAATAAATATAATAGTAAAGCCACTGGTCTTGACGGTATCAATATTTTGACAATACATTTATGCCTTCCTTTTCTTTTGCCATACATCACTCATATACTAAATTTTTGTTTGATTAACTCTGTATTTCCCACTAACTGGAAAAAAGCTAAAGTCATTCCATTGCCAAAAATAGCTTCTCCAACAAATTTGGATAATATTAGACCAATCAGTATACTACCAACTTTGTCGAAAATATTAGAAAAAGTTATTGAAGAGCAATTGCGCAGACATCTTAAACTAAACTCCGTTCTTCCGCTAATGCAGTCTGGATTCAAACCGGGACATAGCTGCACTACAACTTTGCCAAATATTACTGACGACATCTTTACAGCAATTGATAATGGAAAAATTACATTACTAATTTTACTAGATTATTCGAAGGTTTTTGATACCTTAAATCACAAAATTTTGTTCTCTATATTTAATTTTATGGGCTTAACTCCTAAAGCATCAAATTTATTGTCACATTATCTAACAGATAGAAGTCAGGCTGTATTGTACGGTAATGATATTTCAGATGTCTTACCTGTTAATACTGGTATGCCCCAAGGTTCAGTTTTGGGACCTTTATTCTTCACTGTTTACACATGTAATGTCCCGTCAACTTTTCTCTCATGTTCTCAGCATTATTGTGCCGATGATACACAGATTTATCTAAGTTTTAATTTGCAGGACTCTGTTCAAGCTGTTGCCGCCATTAACTATGATTTAATTAATTTAATGAATTATTCAGAAAGGGATTGTTTAAAACTTAATGGAGATAAAACAACAGCAATAGCATTTGGTGGAAAAGCAGATAGAAATAGTTTCTTAGATAATTTTGGCTACTCACTGCATATAAATGACAAGTCAATAAAGTTCAGTAATATTGTCCGAAACTTAGGTTTGTATATAGACGACGAATTGCGGTTTACGCATCACATCAATAAGTGTCTTCAAAAAGCCTATATTAATTTAAAATTAGTGTTTCAACATAGGCATGTTCTTAATATTCGGTTAAAATCTTTGCTCTGTGATTCTTTAGTTCTATCGCAATTAAACTCCAAAATAGCTGATTAAGATTGATTTATAGCATAAGAAAATTTGAACGTATCACTTACATTGAAACTTAACAAATGGTTAAGTATGTACAATCGAAGACATTTGCATGAAATGTGCTTGTTCAATGGCTTGTTACATAATAAATCTTCACCGTATTTGTAGAAAAAAATTCGTTTTAGAACTGACATTCACAATATCAATATTCCCTTCATAAATACTCTTACACCTCCTTTACACAGACTATATATACTATGACTATATTTGAAAGGTCCTTTTCATACAATATAGCTAGATGTATTAACGGTCTACCAGATAAATTTAAATTTGCGTCCAAAGCTGCATTAAAAAAGTAGTACCTATTTATCTAATATTTTAATGGTAATTCAGTAATAATGACCAACTATATTTTGTGTATCTAAGTGTGTATAATAATGAATAATGAATATTTTTCTCTTTCCAGTAAATTCAAAATTGTTTTTTTTTTTTAAGTTTACTAACGCACAAAGTTTTAATAATTTGTTAACTTATTTTTATTATAATGTTACGCCACGTGTATATTTTCTTTTTCTCCTTTTTTTTTGGGGTTAGATGGAAGAACAGATGTTGGATACTCTGTCCAATGATCTGAATCTCGCCCAGTTTATGATATTTATTGTAAACACATAAAAATGAAAAGCAAATAAAGACCTTTATTATTATTATTATTATTATTATTATATTTTAGGCTGACAGAGCATACTCTGTTGCAGGGAAAGTGTGTGGCTAGTCTCAAAGAAAAGCTGGTACTATTCACTGTACTTCCATATGGTACATAAATAACAGAGCCTTAAAATAATATTTTATATAAAACCTTGCATGTGAAAGTCAAAGGACCACTTTGCCATTCTTGAAAACATGATTTATTTATTAGTGAGCTAATCAGAATTAAATAAGAAGCAATATTTAATGCTTTCTAACTAAAATACTGTGTAAATAAACCATGTTAATAGGTTATCAGATTTTTATAAAAACTAAAATATATACAACATATTGTCAGTGGCGGCTGGTCAGGGTGGGCAGGTTGGGCAGGGCCCATCCAGAAAAAATTAAGAACTGTTTCACACTCTATCGAAATAATATATTTTTTTTGTTTTCTTTTTGTGATTTATATTGGTGTACATTTGTTTTCTATTTATAAATAGAACAATGAGATGTTGAAGATTATTAAAAATGAAGTTTAGAAACTATCCGCGGTAATGCCTAAAATATCCCCCGCTTTCCAAATGTAAAATCCCGCTAGTCCTAGTCCGCTATTATATGAATTGGGCTGGCCCATGCTCCTTCCTGAACGTCCGTATAGGCAGTACGCTCACTTCATTGACGTTGTGACTTGCCATCTAAGTATCCAAGCGGGCCGGCCCAAGCCTAAAACGTTGGCGTTCAAACAGAAGATAACGTTCAAGAAAATAAAAATCTAGCTAACACGCATCATCACTAATGCAAAATGCGAAATTACAGATAATATACTTAACAAACTTTAAATATGGAAATGTTAAATCTGTGTGAAACGATAAATAACATAACATTTATTATTATTTCTTAGTCCGCATAGGTATTGTTATAATTGAAAACAGCGCGGAAGGACTCGCCAGCTTTTAGAATGTATGGGCCGGCCCTCGGAACGCTCCGGATATTCTCGGCTTCTCTTATCTTGAGCTATGACAACATTGAGAACTGAATAACTGAAGGGGTTTTAATTTTCTAGTTGAGTTGTTGCCTTGTTATATCATATTATAAATAATTCCCTTACAATCGCATGGTGTAATTTTCATGATTTTTGATATCAAAACAAATTCGAATTTTTTTTTAAATTACTTCTAGCGGTAGGATTGGAACAGGATGAAAATCACCAAAGTTAAATTCGGTTAGTGATACGAAATAAACAAGATAGGATATAGGATGATCATTTGAAAATTATACTTTTTAAACCCTTTTACTTCGCTTAAAAATACAGCTAGAAATAAAAAATAGATCTGTGTAACATATTTTACCAAGTTTTTGTATATGTTATGAGTCTGCATCTATATCTTCATGAATATACAGGGAGCGCCACATAGTCACTTTTTTTTAATGGCACACCCTTTATATTTTTAGATATTTGGATAGCCCTTTTCATCCCCTTTATAAATATATATAATTGTTATATATTTCACTTCAAATAACTTAGTTATTCCAATAAATAATTTTTTTTTAAAGTTTGGGTTACAACTAAATTATTTTTTTAGACAAATTTTTTTTTTTTAGATAAAATTGCATAAAAAAATTAAACCTTTGTTTAGAAAATGATGGAATTTTTTAAACATAATTTTTATTTATTTTGTATGTTGCTATTTTTATTAAAAAATTGTTTATATATATTAGTGAGTCTTTACAGAAGCACAGGCGATTCCAAGAACATACGCTTCACTGAAAATAAAATTATTCGGCAAACAAAATATTCAAACTACATATTTAAATCTCATAGAACATTTTATTTCCCAAAAAGATAGAAGACTTGATTTGATATATACCTACAAGTATATATACAAAATCAAGTCTTCTATCTTTTTGGGAAAGAAAATGATAAAACAATAACATTTTTAAGTTATTATGTTGTGTAGTGTGTAGATACTTTTTTTGTGCGTATGTTTTAAGAAACTAGGTACTACCACTACCTACCTATATAAAACTTTCTTTTGTTATCAAAAATCGTATTGTATAGTTCTATTTGGATGAAATTACTAAAGGACTGAAGTGAGTTTTTATTATGCTGTTCATATTTTTTAAGAAACTGGAGAAATACAACCGTATACAGAAAGCTATAGATAAAATGTTTAACGTAACAGAATTTTTCAAAAATTTTAACAATACAATTGCGTCAAATGAAAGTGGGAAAAAACAAAGCAATCTTGAAAATATTTAAATAGCAAGTTTATTACAAATTTTGAAGTACTTTTGTAAAACACAATGACCTTGAAAATCCTGAAAAATTTTCGCCTGCGGCGCTACGCAGGGGGCTGCTGCCCCGCACCCCCTGCAGCTCTTGCCCCGTGTACACAGCTATTTGCCCTACCAGCCTTAAACACCACGAGCCGCCACTGCATATTGTGCAATTGTTTTAATGAAGATATGTTTTTTTTTCCAGAGTAAAAGCAGCCCTTACTCAATTTGCTGATGTATGAATTTGGTTTACTTTAAACCTTCATGATCCCCTTTATGATTCAATGTGATGTGTAGACTGAGGTGTAATACTAATGATTTTATCTTTCTAATTATTTTGTTTGTAGTATACAATAATTATTATATTAAATTGACTCTAAAATTGTAAATTTTATTGGTTAAAAAATTATATTATATATTTATTTGCACATTAAATATGTTATAAACTTAATTTCATCCCTTATCATTAACTATACTATATTTATAAGCAGAAAGAGAATGACATTAAGGCTTGTTTTTAATGTTACTGAGGATGGGGAAATCAGAATATAATATGAACGTGACATTGAGGCCCAGAGGCATTGATGACCAACGACTGGTAAAAAGGTAGTAGCTTTTTCTATTGATTATCTGTGCTAGTAGTATTATGTAGCATCGATTTCCACCCTATACCGGGTGCCCCAGAATACTGGCTCACCCCTTTATTTCCTTTATTTTTTAACTTATCTATTTGAAATTTGGGTGGCATAAACTACCGTTAAAAATGTATTTTTGCACCTTACAAACAATATGATACCACTTCCGGTTTATCCGGAAATTACCTCAACTTTCGATTTTCAAATGGAACACCCTGTATATTTTTACATATTTAGATGCAGGGCAACAATCTGAATATACCATGTAAGTTTTGCGAATTTTTGCGCTGATGTTCAATTTTTTCAAGCATTTTAAGAAATTCGTCTAGAGTGCTTTGGAATCTCAAAATTCGTTATACGGGATCATTGAGTAATAGTATATTACGTAATAAGAGTTGTAAATAGCGTATTACGCACGAATGGAAAAATTATGCACGAGACGCGTTAGCGTCGAGTGTGATAATTCCATGAGTGCGTAATTGCTTTACAACTCGAATTATGTACTATACTTTACCTACGACCGTATTTATTGAAAGTTTGTATTTCATTTTTATTATTTATCGCTTATGTCAGTTTTGACAGCGTCAGAAAATTAAGTATTGCACTTGTCATTTTTAATAATTTTTAGAGAATAAGTTTGTTTGTATTGACCGTTGCTAGGCGGTTGCTAGGAAAACTGTACGAATTGTGCGATTTTTTTACCAAGTTATGCGATTTTTTTACCAAGTTATGCGATTTTTTTACCATGCGTAATAGGAATCTTACATTGATCGCAGACGGTGTGTTTTTAAGTACTTACAGTAGTGGTCGTAGGTAATAGTACATTACATACCGAGCTGGGAGGTGCTTCATTACAGCCGAGGGTTGATATCTGACGCCGAGGTCAGATGTAAACGCGAGGCTGTAATGAAAACGACCAGCGAGGTATGTATACTATTTTATTCACAATCATTGTATAATAACATAATATCAGCATACAATTTTTTTATTTAATTGAATAAATAGTGAATGAGAATTAGGAAATTATGCAAAATAAGTAGGTAGGCTGCAGTGATAAAAGTTGAGCGTTGCTAGGTAACGAGCATTAAGGTTCTTCTGTCAAATAAATTAGGTTATTTCCACAAGTATTTATTATCAATAATTTCTGTTAAATTCGCTCAAAATTCTACAACAAAATGTTTGATTCAGATCATTTGTGACTTAGAGACTGTACTTCACCAAGTTTTAAAGCTGCTGCACAAAAGACAACCAAAAGATTTGCTGCCGCAAAGTGTGACGTTTAACTTGCCGGAAAAGTGACGTTTAACTAGCCGGTAAAGCTACTTTACCGGCTAGCTAGCTAGCTGGAAAAGAAGAGTGAACAAATGCCTGCCTCCCAACTTTTTATAAGCTGGCAATTGAAGCATTACATATATGATTGTGAATAAAAAATAATAAAGAGTTGCAACTGTCAAGGTTTCGAGATTTTTAGTATTGTATTTCTTTGCCAATAACTTCATGATTGTCATCAATTTTTAGTACTACGGGAAGGTATTTGTAATGTCGCTGTATAGCTCTTAAAATTGAAGACAATCATGAAGCTATTGGTGAAAAAATACAACACTAAAATCTCGAAACCTTGACAGTTGCGCCTCTTTATTATTTTTACTCAATGATGGGAGGTAAACTCCAAATGAAAAATATAATTTTTCTTTTCATTTCATTAACAACTGTTTACGACCTTCAAAGTTGAACATATCACTTTTTTGTCGAAAACTTTTTTTTTCAAATGAGAAAGTGGTGGCTCATAATGTTTGAAAAATTATCATTTTTTTTTTTCTGATTTCATTGATAACCATTTTATATCTGTGCTATTTTTATTTCATTCGTTTAAAAGTATAAAATCCGCTTTCAAAATAATTTTTATTGAACCTTTGCACTACGAATTGACAAATTATAAAACAAAAGAATGATGACATTTGTAAACAGTTTATTGTTGAAGATGAAGATGTATTGATTGTGATGGGGGTCATTTTGAACAATATTTGTAAAACTCAAATGCCGTTATCTTTTCTAGGTATCTATTTAATACATAGTGTTTTATTAATTGAGCGATTTGCACTTTTTGTATAATTAAAAAAAATGTCGAATAATGAAATAATAATAATAATAATAAACGTCTTTATTAGAGGAAAAAAAAACATATACAATAAGGGCGATGTTTAGCTGTACAGCTACTCTTACACATAACCCTACATTTGAAGATGAAGATGTATTGATTGTGATGGGGGTCATTTTGAACAATATTTGTAAAACTCAAATGCCGTTATCTTTTCTAGGTATCTATTTAATACTTAGTGTTTTATTAATTGAGCGATTTGCACTTTTTGTATAATTAAAAAAAATGTCGAATAATGAAATAATAATAATAATAATAATAATAATAAAAAACGTCTTTATTAGAGGAAAAAAAAACAAATACAATAAGGGCGATGTTTAGCTGTACAGCTACTCTTACACATAACCCTACATGTATGCATATTTGTCGTTTATGTTATATACTAGGTTCTTTAATAAAAATAATAATAATAAAAAAAAGATGTTATATACCACACTGTCCACACCCATTATCTCTACCAACCCTAACATCAAAACTTTCAATATCAATAACAACAACACCCACTTAGTTTAAATATTTCATTTAATATGAATGACAACGGCTTTTTTTCCGAATAACTACCTTTCAGTTCTTTCTATTGTTTTTTAATAGGTATAAGTAGTGAAAAGGTAACTATGTTAAGCTTTAATAAAAGTTATTTTGAAAGTGGATTTTATACTTTTAAAGGAATGAAATAAAAGCACAGATATGAAATAGATATCAATGAAATCAGAAAAAAAATTATAATTTAACAAACACTATGAGCCACCACCTTCCCATTTGAAAAAATAAGCTTTCGATAAGAAAGTGATATGTTCAACTTTGGACGCTTCTCGAATAGTTGTTAGTGAAATGAGAAGAAAAATTACATTTTTCCTTTGGAGTTTACCTCCCGTAGATCGAATTTTGGGATTCCAAAGCACTCTAGACGAATTTCTTAAAATGCTTGAAAAAATTTAACATCGGCTCAAAAATTCGCAAAACTTACATGATATATTCAGAATGTTGCCCTGTATTCAAATATGTAAAAATATACAGGGTGTTCCATTTGAAAATCGAAAGTTGAGGTAATTTCCGGATACACCGGAAGTGGTATCATATTGTATGTAATCTATGAAAATACATTTTTAGCGGTAGTTTATGCTCCCCAAATTTCAAATGGATAAGT
This sequence comes from Rhagium mordax, assembly GCA_963680705.1. NCBI lineage: Eukaryota > Metazoa > Arthropoda > Insecta > Coleoptera > Cerambycidae > Rhagium > Rhagium mordax. The sequence continues at coordinate 72,732,792 of OY796656.1, read as the reverse complement.
TAAAAAATAACGGAAATATAGGGGTGAGTCAGTATCCTGTGGCACCCGGTATACACGGTGGTGAATTTTTCGATGCTCACCATTGCTATCTCGGAAACTATAAGATATAGAGGATCGGTTAAATTAGACAAAAGTTGCGCTATTTTATGCTCTACAATTTCCTGCCAAGAAATGCTGGATATCTTGATTCGTTTATCCTGAAAAAATTGAAAATCGTGATTTCAAAAAAATAATAATATCTTCTATCAATTTTCAACTTTATTAGTGACCTTCTATATATTACTACTAATAAAGTTGAAAATTGATAAACTTTTTGGGAATTTATAATTTTGACAATAAACATTTGGTATAATAAAGTATGGGTTTCTTACAAAATATCTTCTATACCATTCATGCAAACTTAATGAAATTTGGTAAGGTTATATTTTTGACCACTACCAATTGAATGGCGTTGACAGAAATTTTCTAAGCCTTCTAGATTTTGAGCAACGATAGTCAACTTTTTTTTTCTTATGGCCGCCATATTGAATTTTTACACCATTAGTTAGAGAAAATAATTCTCTTTTCACCTATGTCACCAAAATAGACTGATTTTTTTAAAACATGTTAATATCGAATTAATGTAAAAATAATTTATAAAATCCAGTATGCTTTGGAAAAATAATTGCAAGCAACATTGTAATCCAGACGCTATTATTAAATTGTACACTCGTAAAAAAATTACAGAAAAATTCCAGGTTATTTAAACTCCTATTAAATATTACAAACAATTAATTTATTTAAGAGTCAAGAAAACAAATAATACTATTTTTATTTTATAAATTGTTTGTAATTTTTAATAGGAGTTTAAATAACCTGGAACTTTTATGTAATTTTTTTACGAGTGTACAATTTAATAATAGCGTCTGGATTACAATGTTGCTTGCAATTATTTTTCCAAAGTATACTGGATTTTATAAATTATTTTTACATTAATTCGAATATCAACATGTTTTTAAAAAATCAGTCTATTTTGGTGACATAGGTGAAAAGAGAATTATTTTCTCTAAGTAATGGTGTAAAAATCCAATATGGCGGCTATAAGAAAAAAAAAAGTTGACTGTCGTTGCTCAAAATCTAGATGGCTTAGAAAATTTCTATCAACGCCATTCAATTGGTAGTGGTCAAAAATATAACCTTGCCAAATTTCATTAAGTTCGCATGAATGGTATAGAAGATATTATTATTTTTTTGAAATCACGATTTTCAATTTTTTCATGATAAACCGCGAACGAATCAAGATATCCACCATTTCTTGGCAGGAAATTGTAGAGCATAAAATAGCGCAACTTTTGTCTAATTTAACCGATCCTCAATATCTTATAGTTTCCGAGATACCAATGGTGGGCATCGAAAAATTCACCACCGTGTATGCCATAGGGATACATTCGATAAAGATATTTACTATTTTTGGTTAAATTTCTTCTTATAGATATAGTCAAAAAAAAAATAGATACTATACTATATTAATTTAATGAGAATGGTTAGAAGCATAGTGTGGCGGTAAGGGGTTGTATTTTTGACTATTTCTGTGCATGACGTCATACTCGAAAATCGATTGTAGGTTTCAATGAGAATGAGACGTCATATCGTCATTTTAGAATGAAAAGCTGCCATTTTTTTTATAAAATTTTACAGGATAGCAAAAAATTTGATAGGTCCAAAAAGTTAGCATTTGTGAGAAACTAAAGTTAAATTGTCATTGTCATTTTAGACATACATTTTCTGAAAAAATTCCACATAGCAGCTTTTTCATTAAATTTTGCAATTAAATCAGCTATTTTGCATTGTTAAACAGTGATTTTACTTTTATTTTTTATCAGCTATGCCAGGTAAGTGTAGTATGACTTATGAAACCATTTTGGTATCCCGAGCGTGACGTCACGAGATGAGCACCACTTCACCATTATACTCACACCATGGTTAGAAGGCGTAAACACTGTCAGCACCTGTTCTTCTATTGTCTCGTTGAATAGTATAGGTGACACAGGACAACAGATCCACATTTTATACACTGCATCATATCAAATATACAGAACTAGTACTGTAAAAGTCTATAACTTCGGACACTTTGGGCCTGAATCCAGCCATAACTAATGAACTGAAGGCCAATTTACTTTGAAAAAATAAAAATTGGTACCAGTGAACAAGAAAATGGTTACCCGGTGAACCCTATGTTCTGCAAGTATGTTCATTCATCCACAATTGCCAGAAATCCGTTCATTCTTCATGCAATTTTGACGATCTAGCAGTATTCATAACCATAATACACGTTTCCATAACCTTCTACGAATTCTACCTATAAAGTCTACTTCAGGACAAAAATCAGTTACTTACAAAGGACTCAAACTTTACAACCTACTTCCAAACAATTTTAAGCTACTGAGTGCAAAACCTATAAAAAAAACATTAATTATTTTTGCTAATTATTTCAAAAACTTTTGAATTATATTTCGCTTCTTTGTGATATTTTATTATTATTTACTGTTACTCTATATGAATGTGATAATGTGATACAATGTGATATTTTTCAAGTTTTTTATATTAGTTCAATATGCTATCTCTTCTTTACTATTGTAACTATTTTTTATGGTCTCAAATCTCAGTTATTGTAAACATTTGTTCTTTTGCTCTAAATAAATGGATTTATTATTATTATTATATGTAAATGATCTGAAAAAAATAATAAAATAAAAATCGACGTCTGAACTTGCGGGGCAAAAGCGTCCTAATTTCGGACAATGTATGTTCGCCAATGATTTAGTATAAAATAAAATATTTCGAAGTTAAGAAGCATAATACCTTACTTCGGACACCCTAATATACATAAAGAGACAACAAATTTTAATATTGAGAGAATATGAGGCACTGTAATATTATCAAAATGTTTATAAAGATCAGAGTATAAAATAAACAAAACATTCTCCTAAAAATAAACAACAAAAATTATACCTTGCAAAATCTGAACATATTAGGAAACTTACGTTATAGTTAAAATATAGTTTCATTAAATATGTGTTTTCCACCACGAATCACTGGATTACTTAAGACACAGTATATTTGGTTTAATGGCACTAAACTGACGACTTCAACGTTGCCAAGACCCAGCAGTAGTTGAAAATCGCATTCAGAAATGCAACAGAAAATCATAGGGAGTTGGCATTATACTATTATATAATGCCAACAAAAAACACATGTATTAGTTTTGTTCATGTTGTTCATAATGAAACGAATCGTCAATATTTCGCATAGACTTAATAATACTAACGTATGGATGGAGCCTTGTGCCACTTTCCGTTCGCCAGTGTGAGGACGACATTGTAGAGAGATGGAGAGATATAAATTCAGTGCGTCGAACAAGGATAGTAAGATTTGAGACCACGTGACTGTTGGTTCAACAGGAACAGTCACGTGGCCAAGTTACTTTTTTACACGGTGGATGGGAACATTTTGCCGAGATTCTTTATAAATATAGGTATTTTAGCACGTTGTAGTGATTTGTGATTAGAGGTTTTGATTATAATACATACAATTTGTCGGTGAAGCATAAAAATAGGTGCATCTCAGATATTTATGCATTAATAGGTAGTTACCTAAAGAAGGTTAAGGAACAAAATACATAACCTTGAACTCGCAGTTGGAGAAAGGTTTTTTCTTTTTGAGAGCTATTACCCATTTTTTCCTCAGTTCATCATCATCTAGATCAGGAATAAATTACTATGGATTGAGAATGTTTAATCTTTTGCCTCCCAACGTGAAAGCATTGCCGCTCACAAAATTCAAAATAGTCATGAAAAGTTATTTAATTGGAAAATGTTTTTACTCCACTGATGATTATTTTAGTAATGATTTTAGTGATTTTAATGTGTAAATCTATGTTATAATGTTTTAACTATTTTAACCCTTTACTTTTATAATTTTAACATTTTTAGCAATTTGTTTTGTAAACAAACTTAACTTGTGTAAACCATTGGGTCATAACATCAATAAACTTACTTTACTTTACATCTTAGGAAACCTATAAAATGAAATGACGTATTATTAATATAATATTAACAGGTTAAGCGCCACAGAGGACACCGGTGGCTATTTTGAAACGTCCACACAGGCCACGGTGGATACCGGTGTCTGCTCGCATTTATGTGATCTTGTAGCTTCGTGACCGTTATTTCACGTATTTTGGCTATACAGCTCTATGGCCTCAGTGGTGCATGAGGTTACAATAGTTTCCCTAATTTTTTTGCTTTGTTTTTTTTTTGGATTTTGAAAAACACCTTTACAGATGTAATACTGATTATAGTTACAATTTATTAATATGACACATTTCAACGGACTAAAGGAAATAGAGGAACAAGATGACAGTTTTTGAGTTTTTAAAATATTTTATTAAAAAAAAAGAGAGAGCTCAGAAAGTCATGAAATATTTTGTTCAAATTTGTTATAAGGGGATTTTTGATGATGCTGAATACGAATCTAAAATCAAAATTTCTATACAAAAATTGCTAATATTTTTTTTTGAAAAATATATAACCCATTATCCAAAAAAAATGAACAAAAAATGATTATTTTAAAGAGTCACAAAAATTACAGTGACATCATGCAAATGGCTGCTGTGGTGTTGTGACGTCAAACACTGTCATGTTTCATGTTGTGTAAAACTTGTTAAAATAGCGTTTAATGCAGAATTCTACAAAGGAAAAGGATAATGACAATGTTTGTATTAATGTCAAGTGTCAAATTACCCTAGGGGAAGTATTTTTGAAAATTGAAGGGTTAAAAAGCAGTTTAAAACGTGGTCCTGATGGAATACCAGCTATATTTTAAAAACATTGTATTTATACTATTAGCAACCCGTTATATATTTTGTTTAATTTGTCTTTAAACCTGGGTGTTTTCCCACAATTCTGGAAATACAGCTTTATTAGACCTATTTTCAAAAGTGGGGATGTAAATGATATTAAGAATTATAGAGGTATCTGTTTACAGTCATGCATACCAAAAATGTTAGATTATTTTGTTTCATTACAGTTAACTTGGGAATTTAAGAATGTTATGTTATAATTAATGAGCAGCATGGGTTTCGTCAAGGTAAATCGACACTCACTAACTTACTTATTTATCAAAATGATATACTTGATGCATTTGAAAGAAAACATCAGATTCATTCTATATATGCAGTGTTATTCTGTAAGCCATTGAAAAGTTCCCAATATTGGATTACAAATGGTATCATAACATCTATTAAAATCAGAGATAAACTGAAAAAGAAACTATTAAAAAATTTTAGCATTAATTTACAGAATGAATATAAAGCATATCGGAACAAATTAAACCAAATTATCACAAACACTAAGAATAGTTACTATAAAATTAAGATCGATAACAATCAAAAAGACATTAAAAAAATATATGAAATTATTTCGGAAGCCACTAATAAAAAATCAAATAAAAAATCCACAATTTTTAACATATTTGATAATGATGGAAAAGAATTTGAAAATCGTAAAGATATGGTGAACTTCTGTAACAATTACTTTATAAATGTGGGTATTGATATGGCTAAAAAAATTACTCTTCCAGATAATATATATAAACCTGAATACACTTTCTGTTCATCTATGTTTTTAAAACCAGTGAGTGAAAATGAGGTTATTAAACATATAAATTCTTTAAAAAATGACAGTTCATCAGGAATGTGGATGGTATTACAGCAAGAATGGTAAAACAAACACATTTACAAATACTCAGTCAATTGATACATATTTTCAATTTAATATTTAAAACTGGATTGGTACCCAATAAGTTTAAAATCGCAAGAATAACCCCTATTCATAAAGCTGGTTCAGAGACATGCATCAGCAACTATCGACCTATTAGCGTTATAAGTAACATAGCAAAAATATTTGAAAAATGCCTGAAAGAAAGATTAATACAATTTTTAGATGATAACGACATATTATCAAAAAAACAATTTGGTTTTACTAAAGGTATGAGCACTTGTGATGCAATATATAACTTGGCCAAGGAAGTTACAGACAACTTAAACGATAGTAACAAATGCATAGCAGTTTTTATAGATCTTGCGAAGGCATTTGATACGGTTCCTCATGATAAACTACTTGGTGTTTTATCACACTATGGAGTTAGAGGAATCGTATTGGATGTATTCGCAAGTTACCTCTCTGACCGAACTCAATATCTTGAGATGAATGATGTATTGAGTTGTCCAAGAAAGATTGAAATAGGTGTACCCCAAGGCACAGTATTAGGACCTATATTATTTATCACTTATCTAAACTCATTACTCTCGTTAAACATAAACGGTTCATTAATATCTTATGCTGACGACACTGTCTTAATTTTCAACGAAAAAACTTGGGAGGGAACGAAAGAATTAGTAATTGAAGGACTATCAAAAGTTAAAAACTGGCTCGATTCAAATAAATTATCTTTAAATATAAGTAAGACTAAGTATATAGCTTTCTCACTCACTAAGGCAAATCGTCCTAATTTTACCTACATTAAGATTAACGAGATTGATGAAATAGCAGAAACAACGCACTTAAAATATTTAGGTATAATTATCGATCAAAATCTTAAATGGGATGCTCACATTTTACATCTAACAAATAAAATAAGAAAATTAATACACAAATTTTACATATTGCGAGAGATACTACATAAAAAACTTCTTGTTTCAATATACAAAGCATTAGTAGAATCTCTAATTCGTTACGGAATTATTGCATGGGGAGGCCTGTATAAAAGTACTCTTAACCAATTAAATGTTGTGCAAAATTATATTTTAAGAGTAATTTTTAAGAGAAACAAATTATACTCTACAACTTTACTTTATTCAGAGGATATTTGTAATGTTCGATCACTTTATATAACAGCTACTTGTTTATTTGTTCATAAAAATCAAAATTTACAAAAATTTGTAAAACATTCACATGAGACAAGAAATAAAACTAACAAATATCTTGTAATACCAAACAGTCAAAAAAACATAAACCTACGCTTTATGAATTATCTTGCACCTAAGTTTTATAATCTTCTGCCAAAAGATATAAAAACCACAATTAATTATAGGCATTTTTTCAAAAAGTGTAGATCATATGTGGTGAACAATGCCTCAACGTTTTTGCAACTTTTGTGAACTGGTAATGGGTTGTACTTTTGAGTGTATTGTTATTTATATAATTCACTCATTTTTGCTTATTTGTGTGTACTTACATATTATAATTATCTTTATTTGGTCTTATTTTTTCTTTGTGCACATTTGTCATTAATTTAAGTTAATCTTTAATTTATTTGGCACATACAGGTGCTAATGATATTACCTGACATTTTTTTTTTTTTTTTACCATGTTATGTGGTATATATATGTATTGTATTTATTATTTACTTTGTCAATAAACTTATTATTATTATTATTATTATTATTATTGAATAGATTCCAATTTATGTTTCAATCACATTTCCAAGGGTGTTTCCAATATTGAGAAATTTTGCAATTCTGTAAACCATATTGGGAACATTCAATCTTAGTCACTAAATTTAAAACGGTTAGTACAATTATTGACAAATAGTGCGTAATAAATTTGAAAGAAGAAGAAGATTAACCTCACTTTTGTTGTTTTTGCGCCATTCTGCGGTGATTTTGAATTGTGATTTGTGGTCGCGAAAATTTGGTGATGTGGCCCCTGCTAAAAGAACAAGTCCACGGCAATTTGCCATATATGTTCGTTATTTAAAACAGTATCCTCTTCTACGAACGGGCAAATTCACGTCTTTGGTTGGCCCAGATGAATTAAAAATAATTTGGAATTATCGTGCATTTGAAATATTTATTGTTTGAATAATTTAGAAATATTTTATTTTTAATTTATCACATTGTTTTGAATACTCACACTTCAATAATTATATTTTCGACTGCATTTATAATGAAAATAAATTGTCTATATTCATTATGAATTACAAACGCCTTTTATCGTTGCACAATGCACAAATCAGTTATTCAAAATAAACGTTTGAGGTTATGTTCTATTGGAAACTTAATAACAAGAGCAAAAATCGGTTGTTAAGATTTTCAAGTATTGATTCAATAAATTGAATTCATTGTGGTTACAGAATACGAAAATGACAAGGTCATTGGAATCTTTCCAATTATTGGGAAATATCCAATATTGAATACTTTTCAATGGCTTACAGAATAACACTGATAGTGACTTTTCAAAGGCATTTGATACCGTTAATCATAAGTGTCTGATATCTAAATTAGGTGTTTTGGGTATTGGTGGTTAACTACTTTCATGGATTGAAAGTTTTTTAACTGGACGGAATCAATGGGTTAAAATCAATAATTTTTTATCTAATACCATTGAGGTTCACTCTGGTGTTCCTCAAGGCAGCCATTGTGGCCCTTTATTTTTCAATTTATTTATTAATGATATAGCTGAATATAACTCATTCCAAGTTTCTGCTTTTTGCAGATGATTTAAAAATTTATTTAGAAATAAGCAATCTGTCTGATTGTTTGCTACTTCAGGAAGATTTGAATAACTTTGTTAAATGGTGTGAACTGAACTGTTTGAAATTGAATACTGACAAATGTTTTTATATGAACTTCAATCGATTATATGCTTTGGTAGACTTCGATTATACTTTAAATAATATTTCTCTAAAACAGGTCACTGAAATAAAGGATCTCGGCATTTTGTTTGATATAAAGCTAAGCTTCACTAACCATATATCTAGTATAACTAATAAGGCTCGTAAAATGCTTGGATATATTTTTAGAATTGGGAAACATTTCCCAGCTCAAACTTTAAAAATTTTATACTGTGCATATGTTCGATCTCATTTAGAGTATGCTGCTGTGTTGTGGAGTCCATTTTATAACATTCATGTGCAATCAATTGAATCAGTTCAAAATAGATTTGTGAGATGTATAGTACATAAATTGTATTCAAATAATAGTAATCTATTCCTTTTGGACAATACCGCAGTATGTAATATTTTAAATATCAAATCTTTGAGTGACAGGAGGACCCAAGCTGATCTGTTGTTTATATTTAAAATATTATCTGGCATAATTAGCTGTCCTAAACTCCTTCAAAATATTAACTTCAGTATTAAATCAATTAACACCAGAGACAAGTCTCTTTTTCATATTAAATACCACTCTTCTAATTATGGCTATCATAGGTCTATGACCAGAATGTTGCGGTCTGCTAATGGTACCAATACTGAGTTAGATTTATTTAATCACTCTTTACAAAGTTTCAAACGTGCTGTAAAATGAGTTTATAGTGTCACACTTGTTAGTTTTACTTTTAGTTTTAGTTTTAAGTCTTATATTCTTCTATATATTATTCTTTGTATTCTAAAGGGGTAAAAACGCCAGAAAAAAGATTTGTCTCATTACCAATTTAGGATCAAGCACTAAATTAAAGAATAAACGAAAATTATGGTTACGTACCATGAGAAGGAGTGAAATTGATATATCACACTAAAGGGATAGTATGTGAGGATCATTTCAACGTAAGTGCGATTTTCTACCTTTTTAAAATCATACAATTTTAGGTTATGTATTTTACTTTTTTCTTCAATTGGAAAACTGTATGATGTTTAAAATATCATGTATTTTGATTGTCAAACTGGTAGAAAAAGACGCTTTCCACCTAAACGTAGTACAGCAACAAAGAGAACAACATGGGCCAAATTATCTCTGGGCTTTTACAGAATCTGTTCACTCACTTTTCCGTGAAAGTGTTAATGTTTAACACCGACATCGTAAATTGAAAGCTACACGTAAACAGTAATAATAATAATAATAATAATAATAATCATCTTTATTCTATAAAAAGAAATACCAAATAGGTGTAGAACAAGTCAAATAATGTAACGTACAAACATTTATCATAATACACAACATAATAAAATCAGAACAAACATACATATTACATAACTAAAGGTACTAAAATTTATAATTTAAAAACTCATTGATTGAATAAAATGCCTTAGTAGTTAGAAAGTCGTGAAGTGTTCTTTTGAAGTTTCTGACGGGTCTCTATAACTGTTTGGTAGATTATTAAAAATTCTTATTAACTGCGACTCCACATTTCTTTGTACATCAGAGGAGGTCGTTTTTGGCAAACGTAATAGGTCATTACGTGTATCGTACGTATGGTCAATTTTGTACTTGGTAAGAAAATGTATATAATGGCATTTCACATAATAGGCACACTCAAATATGTACACACATGGAAGGGTAAGTATTTGTTTTTCTTTAAAGATCACACTGCACGTTTCTCTCATTTTTAGATGGAAAATGCTTCTTAGGCAGGTTTTCTGTAGTTTGAAGATTCTATCCGCCTCGACAGAATTCCCCCAGAATATAATCCCATAAGTTATTCTGGACTGGACATAGGCATAATAAGAAGTTATGGCTGCTTCTTCACTTACAGTTCTTGATATAGTTCGTAACGCATATATAAATGAAGTAATTTTTTTAGCAAGATACTCTACGTGATTTTTCCAAGTTAACTGAGGGTCAATCACAATTCCTAAAAATTTCGTGTAGTCAGTTGACATCAGTAATTTATCATTGTTATTTACAACTAATGGAGGCTCCTTCCTAAGACCAAATTTTGGCAGGTAAGTCTTTTCTATGTTGAGTTTTAAATTATTTGTTATATACCAGTCACTTAGAATGTCAATTGACGTCGAAATCTCAGTTTCTAATTCCTCATTTGTTTCCGCTCTAATGACCAGAGAAGGATCATCAGCGAAGAGATTAACTAGATGTTTAGTAATTTTTGGTAAATCATTTATATACAAAAGAAATAATATTGGTCCTAAGATAGACCCTTGAGGGACACCTTTTTTGACTAACTTCCAGTCTGAATTGATATACTTTCCATTATCTATCACTGTAATACATTGCTTTCTATCTTTTAAATACGAGCTTAAGATATTGTATATGTTACCTCGGAAACCCATTATTTCTAATTTTTCTAGGAGACTATTATGATCAACGCTGTCGAAAGCTTTTGATAGGTCCAAAAAGAGAGCAGCAACTTTATCTTTACTTGTAATTGCCTCTAATATTTCACAGATTCCTATATATATTGCTCTAACTGTTGACCTTCCTTTTATATAAGCGCTTTGCATATCTGATATTATATTATATTTTTCTGTGAAGTCTATAATACGGTTCAGTAGAGCTTTCTCCAATATTTTGGCAACTATAGAAATTAGAGCTATAGGTCTGTTAGAGATGTCATTCTTATTATCTCTTTTATACATAGGTTTGATGACTGTTCTTTTAAGTCATCCGGAAATATACCTAGAGTGAAACACATATTTATTATGTATGATATGGGTATACATATTTCTTCAGCACAATATTTTATTAATTTTGTTGGCACTTCATCAACTCCAACGGCCGCTGTATCCTTCAGGGAGTGGATTATGTTGTAGATTTCAACACGCGTTGTTTCAAACAAAATCATTGAATGTTTATTTTTATACACATGCTTCAAATTGTTGCTCCGATTTTTATTTACATCAACACATATATTAATGTAGTAATCGTTTATATCATCTAAGACTTCTTTTTTACTTTTTTGGTTATCACCCTGCCTTATATCCTCTATATCAAATTTTTTCCTTGTTTATTTTTTCCTGTGATATCTTTCACCAATTCCCATGTTGCTTTTATCTTATTATTCGACTTTAGGATGTAATTAGAATGTGACCGTTTCTTTGCTTCATTAATTTTCTTTTTGAAATCATCCTTATATTGTCTATAAACATCCTCCGTCACATGCCCGTCCAGCATTCCTTCATACAATTGCCTTTTAATTTTGCTCCTTGTTCTTAAGTCATCATTCATCCAGACATTTTTTGTGGTTTTCTTGTTATATAACTTTTTGGGGTATATTTCATCAAGTATCTCCAAGAATTTTTTTAAAAAATTGGAGATACTTTCATTGGGGTTTTCATTAATAACAATTTGATCCCAGTTGATCGCTCTTATTTTTTCTTTAAATTGTAATAAGTTTACATCCCGTATAATCCTGCATTCTATCTTATCATTCTTGTTCATGTTTAAAATCTGTTAGTATTTGAAGTTTTATACCAAAATGATCTGAAAGACCATTTTTTATTATTCTACTGTCATAGTTCGGAGTATTTATAAAAATATTATCTATTGTCGTTGACGCCGTTGCACTTACTCTGGTTGGTACATTCACAGAGGGTTTCAGGTTAAATGTTGCTAGGATGTCCAAGAACAGTTTTACCTTTTTATCTTTTTTATTCTGTAAGTCTAGGTTGAAGTCTCCACATAAAATAATGGTATATGCACTTGATTTTGTAGTAGATATTAAAATGTCTTCAAGGACATGCATAAATATATCAAAATTGCCACTGGGTGGACGATAAATATTAATAATTTTTATATATATACTCTATTTCAACAGCACTACACTCAATTTCTGATTCAATACTTTTTTGTTTCAGGTGCTGTAGTTCTTTAAACAGGATTTTATCACGTATAAATATGCAGCTGCCACCACATTGAGAGAGTTGTCTAACAAAACTTGATGCTAAATTATAACCTTCGATATTTACCAATGGTTCTTTGTTATTGTCAAGCCAATGTTCAGTAAATGCTAACACTTCAACACAATGTGCCATTTCATCCAGACATAATGTAATTTCATCTGTTTTGTTAAAAATACTTTGTATGTTTTGGTAATAAATATTAAACTCATGCCGACGTTTTATCTCATTTTTCTTCAGTGAAATTACTTCTCTAAAAAAGAGACTGGCCTCAAATTTTCTTGATTTAATTGATTTTGATTTGATTGATTTGCTTCATTATAACGCTTAAAATTAAACCTTTTGTATCCAACACCTTTTGGCCAAAATTTAGGGTTATAAAATGTATCCTTATATTTAAATTCAGCTGCTACCATGAAACGACTAAATTTAGGGTTATAAAATGTATCCTTATATTTAAATTCAGCTGCTACCATGAAACGACTAAATTGTGTACTCTCTGAAGTTATCTGTTTAACGATTATATCATTATCCTTTGCCAAGGTTTTTTTCATTATAAATTGCCTTATGTCCTCTTCGGTTACATTCTTTAATACTCTATACAGATATAACCATACCTTTGGTTTGGCACCTCTAAAGTTATCATTATTTTCTTCTGATTCTCCTATATTTCTTTTATATTTATTTCTTTCTCTTTTCTGAACTCTCGTCCATTCAGCATTTTCATCATTTTTGTTTTTGTTTATTTCAGTATCTTTGCTATCAGAATTGTTTATTTCAGTATTTTTGCTATCAGAATTTATATGAATGGCATGATTAACCGCCTCTCTAACTTGTGATGAAGTAATATTTGCATATGATAATCCTTGGGCAGCATGATTAGTTTGTGATTCATTGTTGTATTCACTCAGATTGTCAGTGTTTAGTTTATTTACATATTGTTTTTGTTTTACTGGTTTGGGTGGTTTTACTGTTTCTTTTAAAGTTACTTTGTCGTTGTTAGTAGTTAAAAGTCTTATTAGGTCCACATTGCTATCCCGCAAATCTTTTATTTGGTTTTGTAGATATTTAATCTCATAAAGTTGGCCTGATTTTAATTCAGAAACCTTTTGATTTGTTTCAGTTAGCGCCTGAGTGTATATTTCCTGTGATTTTTTAAAAGTACTTTCTAAATTTTCAATTTTTCAGCCAGCTCATAAAATTTACTTTTCAGAGTTGCATTTTTCTTTTGATAGCTGTATATTATGTTGAAGTATCGCATTTGAATTTTCACAACATTTTTGGCAGTAATATTTTAATTTTCGTTTGTTAAGTTCCAACACTCTAACTTCAGTTGAGGACACTTCTGAACATGTTTTACATTGTGCACAAGAGCATTTATCGCAAATGTAGTACTGTTTAGGTTCCAAATTTTTATTATTGCACACTTTATGGTTTACACAGTCCATCCTTTGATATTTAGTAGTTTAAATTTTTTGAAGTCCGATCCTGGTCATTATCAGAAATGATAATAGATGTTTGTAGTTTTTGTTTGTATTATTGTTGGAAGTTTTTTTGTCTTCAATAGATAAACACTTTGGGATTTATATAGAGTTTGATGCACTTTCCCTTATTGGGCACTATATAATTATTAGCACATTACATCACTCTATAGTATTAATGTTTATCTTTCTAATGATATAAGTTTAGTAATTTAATTTGGTATTTTACTTCACAATTTACTCTTTATATTGGAGAGCTAATAATAAAACCACATATAGCATTTCTCACCACTCAGCAAAAATATGATATATGTACAACGACGAAGTATGACAGTATGATATATGTACAACGACGAACATATAAGATTCTAAAGTTATCTCAAAAAAATGCCAATGATTGACGTCACGCACGGTGAGATTCGAATTCCATCGTTTGTTCTCGGCCAGTGGTCGTAAACTTAAAAATAATATAAATTTTAATTAACAAATACATAAATATAGGGTACATTGTTGATAAAATTTTATTGTTATTCATTTTTTCTTTTTATTGGTACCTACCCTATTTTGCTTAGTTTATAAATGACTTTGTTTAGGCTTTATACAAGCATAATAACAACAAACATATCCAAATTGATATACTTATATTGATGTTTTATCTCTAAACATGCTATTATTAAATTCAATGGACTTTCTTTAATACATGATGAATACTGGATTAAACATTATAAAATTCAAAACGTCTAAAAACAAATTATTACAAAATTTTTCAACTCACCACAAAATTCATTCATTATGGTCACCAATTAAAAAACGAAGTTTAATCCAGTATTCATCATGTATTAAAGAAAGTCCACTGAATTTAATAATAGCATGTTTAGAGATGAAACATCAATATAAGTATATCAATTTGGATATGTTTGTTGTTATTATGCTTGTATAAAGCCTAAACAAAGTCATTTATAAACAATGCATATCAAGCAAAGAAAGAGAATTGTAAAATAACTATTTTGCTTATTTAAAGTACGCCTCAGAGTGTTAAAATCCAACTCTAAAACACGTGGGTTTTTTAAGTTACCATGGCAACGTCAATAACCCGAGAAACGTGAAGTGTAAATGTCAACTTTTTAATTATTGATCTGACAGTAGTACCTTGTAACGTCAAATAAAATATTACTGACAAATGTTTCAAAAGCTTTAACTGTGATGACAACAATTAATCTTATATGACAGATTTTTTGTTTTTCTCATTTCGATGACAACTAAAGGTATTTTGCGTTATTAGTTCTTATTTCCATTTTTTGTAGTAATTATTTATGATTTCAGTGTACAAATAAAAAAAAATTGCGTAAAGTATTCGTGGATAACTGGTCTTTAAAATACTCGCTCTATTTCGAGCACTTCGGCTGCGCCGACTCTACTGTACTTCCTATCTAAATTTGAAATTAATCAATTTTTTAATTCCAGAGATACAAGGGTGTACTCATAAAAGGTGAAACGCAGTGTATGTACGTTTTTTATTTTAGTATAGGAAGGTGTAACGAAGTGATTTTTCAGTTACACATTTTCCGTTATTTAAAAATCATTTTGTCACTTGGGTACACCCTGTAACCTCTGGTAGTATGTAAGTTCGAATTATTTGTTTAAGTTTAATTTGACATATGGGAAGAAGAATGGATACAGATATGTCGGGCACATAATTACAGTATTGTCGTATATACAGATACCTACCCCACCAACCATTTTTTCAAGAGTTTCCCTATAATAGGCATTTGTTTGTCACATTTATAAGATGTTTATTTGGGCATGGTGCTTTCAAGTCGACACTTTTCAAAATGAAACTAGCTGACAGTCCATTGTGTAACTGTAATGGAAACATTGCAGACATCAATCACTGGCTGTTTCAATGTAATTATAATTTAAATGCCGTAAATTTTCTTACTTATAAACTAGTAGATAATGGTAGCCCCTTACCCATGGATAGTACCTCCCTGCTATATTTAGTGACACAAAATAGAAAATATAGAGATTTATCGACTCGGTGGCGCAGTGGGCTAAGGCGTGAGTGACAGACATGGCTCTGGCTACACTGCCTATCGAGTCCCGGTTCGAGACTGGGCACCGGCAAATGGCAATGTTGGTGGGTATGGATGTTTGTCTGCGTTTTTTCAAATGTGTAGCCCCCTTCCGGACAGCCTTTGGCTTTGGATTTGGGGGTTGTCTAATTTCTGTGGTGTGTTTATGTGTTTATATTCTGAGAATTTACCAAATTATGTCAAGTTAAAATCTAGGATGAGGTACGTTCCTTTGTACCATACCTTTGTGGAAAGAAAATCATAATAACCGGTGACTTTAACACTAAGTTTAACACTCAAGATTCAGAGGCACGCAAACTCTGCGATATATTTTATTCTTATGGGTTAACACAAACAGTTTTCAACAATACAAGAGGATCCTCTTACCTTGATAATATTTTTACTAACTGTGACCAAAATTCAACCCTTGTTCAAACCTGTGACCCCAATCTTTCTGACCATTTTGGAATATCTATGGAGATTAGCTCAACTTATAAACCAGTCCAAAAAACCAGAATCAACTATAGGCCAATAACGGATTTTGGTATCTTACACTTTTATCAATTAATTGATTGCATAAACTGGAAATTTATAAATGATATGAATTTAACGGTTGAAAGTAAATGTGAAAGATTCCTAGAACATATAAGTAATGCTATTGACATGTCTTTTCCTATAAAATCAAAGCTAGTAGATACCTCCAGTAAATGCCATAAGCTTAACTGGTACAATGATCATCTTAGAAATATGCGTGAACATCTAAATCATCTCATAAAAATAAATAAAATTGATCCTAATTCTGCGTCAACGGAAGATATTAAAATTTTTAAATCACAGTATCGCTCTGAGATTAGCAAAGCCAAGAAACAGGCACATAATGACTACATAAAAAACTCACCTAATCCCCAAGCAGCCTTTTGGGAAATAATAAAAAAAAAAAAACAATTCGAGTCAACAAAATCATATTAGCGTATCACTGAATGCAAATGATTTTAATGAATATTTTACTGATATTGCACATAATATCATTAGTAAGCTACCTAAAACCAAACTTAATCACAATAATTATCTAAATATGATTAACCCCGAAACTAACTTTAAATTTAGGGAAATTACCTACAATGACATACGTACTATAATCAATAATTTAAAAAACAGCAAAAGTAAGGATGCTTATGACATCAATGTAAAACTAATTAAAGCTGTAAAAAACTTAATAATATCTCCTCTTACAAACTTAATAAATTTGTGCATCAAAAATAAAGTGTTTCCTGACGTACTAAAATTAGCAAAAGTAATCCCTATTCATAAAAACGGCTCTATTGAGGACCCAAGTAATTACAGACCGATATCACTGGTACCAATATTAGCCAAAATCTTTGAAGCCGCCTTGAAAAATCAAATCAATGATTACTTTGAGCACAACAACCTATTTCACTCTGGTCAGTACGGATTTAGGAATAAGCGATCCACAACACTAGCAATAAACAATGTTGTTCAAATTGTTCTTGACACCTTTGAAAATAAGAAATACACAACAGCTAGCTTTTATGATCTTTCAAAGGCATTCGATTGCGTATCTCATGACATTCTTTTAGACAAATTACATGGTTATAATTTTCATCCTGACAGTGTGGCACTTATAAAATCCTACTTGTTCAATAGATTCCAATATGTTACCCATAACCTATGCACCTCTCAAAAATTGGGGGCATTCGGCCCATGCGTAGATGCATCCGCGTACTCTCCCATTTAAAATATAGAGTTGATTGCAAGGAACATTTCATTAAACTACAGGTGTTAACTTTACCGTGCATCTATATCCTCGAGTGTTTACTTTTCCTTAAACAAAACGAACATGAATTTGTATTGCATAACCAAATACATGAATACAATACTAGAAACAGTGATAAAATTCATCTGAATTTTCTTCGGCTTACAAAATCAAGAAATGGTACGGGTTATTATTCAGCCAAATTCTATAATACTTTACCTGATTCGGTAAAAAACTTAAACCTGTTGCAGTTTAAATGTAAAATGAAAGGTTACTTAAAAGGCAAGGCTTTTTACAGTTTTGAAGAATTTTTTTTAAATGATTTTTCTGATCTGACTTAGTGAATTGTGAGGCACTGTACGTTTATGTATGTGTATGTTTATGTATATTTAACTACTTATATTTATTCTTATTTACATTTACTTACATTTATTTTTATACTTGTGATTTAATATTTTAATTAATCTTTTTAGTCTTGTTTTTATGTTATTATGTTTGTTTATACCGTATCCTATCAAAGTCCTTTCTTATTGCTTATTCACATAATTTGTATTTTCGATAGTCTTATGCTTTATTATCCGATTCATGACATGTGTAAACATTTTTCTATGTATTTTGACACCAATAAAGTATTATTATTATTATTATTATTTGTTGAAGTATGCCCTTTTACCGTTGCCTAGTCTATGTGTGTTACAGGATAAGTGTAAAGTCGTCATGATAGGCACCTTGACGTGAAGCGAGTGTCCCCGTCCCATAATCCCTGAGTTAGGGTTTTTTTTTTTATTCAATTTATAGTGTTGTCGTATTAGGTAAGATGTCGGTAGGTTAGGTTTAGTTATAAAATGAATACATTTCATACTATACAAATCCTTGTAGAAATGTTCCTAGTTAGTAGTAAGTAGTTAATCTCGTTAGATATAGTGTTTTCGTGGCTGAATGGAAAACCCAAAGCAAAAAAAAAAAGTTTAATTTGAGTTGTACGAGCCATGGGTAAACAAGAATTAAATTAAATAATGTTTAAATTCCCGATGCAGTAAATAGTAAAAATGATTCGTTACTAAAGTTTGTTAGTAACTTTAATCCGGGTCCATTTAATCTGTTTCTTATTGTAACCAAGTTTAAAAATCGTGAATAGTTTATTTCCGTTGTGCAATAATTTTGATAACTATCTGAAGTTATATAATATGTGTGAACTGGGCAGCAAACCTACCCAGCTCGAAGTACTTGTTAGGTTCCACAGTTCGCCTCCCAGGCGCTACATAGCTACGTAGGGCAGAAATTAGATTATAAATTAGTGGAGAGCGCACTTGACCGAGAGATTTTTCGTCTAGTACCCCGAGAAAGCAGATCAGTCCGTCAACACCGCACCGCAAGTCGCGTAACCCTAATTAAAGAGATATCAACCCGTGAGATATCAAATTCGTGAAAAGTTCTCATTGGTCGCCGTGGTAAATAATAGGAGAATTGACACTTCATTGCGTGAAAACGATTGGAGTCTCAACGATCCAGCCGACATTACATATCAGGAGAATTGACACTTCATTGCGTGAAAACGATTGGAGCGTCACCGATCCGTCCGAGGGTAGAAATAAATGAAATAAGCCTTTTTCGTAGTAGCACTCTAGTTTGAAGTAACAGGCCCCGTAAAAGTCTTATCATTATAAATTAATAAAATCTCGCTCTTATCTTTGACTGCCCGTCGAAAGGAAATAAAATACCTGAAACCCGCTATCCGCGTTTTACCGACCGCAAACCATTCTGGTTTACCGTATGCGCTCTATTCTACAATACTCCCTTGTAAATATTGCTAGCCCTAAGAATTTCACGGTTATTTTGTACGGGGTGTTCAACGTAACTTGCTACCCCCATAATTTCCTTATTTATAAGGTAATAAAAAAATTAAAAAGTTCATCTTATTACATTTTACACATACTTTTTAAATATGTTATCAGATTATATTTCGTCTTCTTCAAATAATGATTGTTGTAATAATAAAATAAATATAATTTATCTGTTATTGCAAACGGTTTTTTATTAATAACTTCCTTAATATTACTCGAAATATATAAGTATTATATATTTTTGAAATCAGAAAAAATAGGTAAATCCAAATATGTAAAAATATATAGGGTGTTCCATTATAGAAAAACACGTTTTTCGCACCCACTGTATATTTTCTGACATCGATATGATCTGATAGCATATGAAAAGTATTTTACAACAGATCTTACAAATATCATTGAAAAATCCCAAATAACAAGATTAATTACATTTAAGAATCATAACAAAATAAAACCATGGATCACGAACGGTATAATAACCTCAATAAAAATAAGAGATAAAATGAAAAAAAACATGTCAAAAAACCCCACAGTGGAAAAAAATAATGAATATAAAATTTACCGAAATAATTTAAATCGAATTATAAAAAATGCTAAAAATACTTATAGAGAAAAAATAAATCAAAACTCGAAAGACATAAAAAAAATATATCAATTAATAGCTGAAGCAACTAATGAAAGGAAGAAAAATACCAACAGAAATATACAAATCTTTGATAGCAACCATAAACCAATTATAAACGACAAAGAAATGTCGAATTACTGTAACAATTACTATAGTGAAATAGGTATGAATATGTTCCAGAACATTCCAGTGCCTACTAATACAATAAACTCATCCCAGACAGTCACCTCATCCATGTTTTTAAAGCCAGTAACTAATAATGAGCTAATTACATACATACATTCATAGTTTAAAAACCAATAGTTGCCCTGGTATCGATGGGATAACCGTTAAAATTATTAAAGACATACATATATATATTCTAACACCGCTAAAACATATTATTAACTTAATTTTCAGAACAGGTATTGTGCCAAATCAATATAAAACGTCCATAATCACACCTATTTACAAAACAGGAAATCATAATATAATTAATAATTATAGACCTATCAGTTTAATAAACAATTTTACCAAAATTTTTGAAAAATGTCTTAAAGATCGTCTAATTAATTTTCTTAATATAAATAGAATACTTTCAGAACATCAATATGGTTTTACAGAAGGTATGAGCACAAATGATGCTGCATATGAACTTGTAAAAGAAGTTACAAACCAACTAAATTATAATAAAAAATGTATTGCAGTCTTTCTAGACCTGGCAAAGGCCTTCGATACGGTGTAAAGGTGCTTGCTTTTCCAGATACTTACGTAATCTTTTATACGGAAATCTCGGGCGCCAGTACTTTAACTTTTGAGTGCAAAGGACAGCACTTTTTGGCTTTCCTATTTGGGAAAGCAATCCGGGGTAGCTAACAGATGGAGATACAGATAAATGCCAGCGGGTCGTAAGTTGGGGGTCTGTCTAACGGACTTCAACCCCTACTCAAACGGATTAATCAGAAATTAAAATGACAGAAATAATAACTCGTGAATTTTACCTTTTTAAAATAACGGATTTATTCAAGGATAATAATGAACAAATTAATTTACTCTAAACCTCCACGACTGTACAGTCGAGTGTGTATAAAATTATTTAAAAAATGATAAAAATAAGTCGAGCTGGCAAGCAAGAATCTTTACGAGTTTTTAGCGTCGAAATTTTCGGATACGTGGGATTAATGAATTTTTATGTACGACAAGCAAACGGACCTTTCCACTAGGATGAATTATGCACGGCGGGCAATCGATTAGCTATAGATATTCTAGGTTATATAGAATTTTGACATACACGGCAAACTACGGCCACATACGTAGAGCTATTTGCTAATGCTTATGTTATTACGTAAGTTTCGCGAGCCAGTTCTATGCAGATCACCCGTTTGGAAGGCCCTAGCGAACAATTCCTCTCAGTTGATGCATATAATGGCTATTAGATTTATCGTAGGTTTTCCGGTAACCTATTATGCAGTGGAACTTTTAAGGTGGCCCCAGCGAACAAACCTCAGCGGCTGCTGCATATATTAACAAACAAAAGACCAACGGAGGTATTACTAATTAGCTCTGGTTTGATTGAGTAGTATAATACAACAATACGTGCGGACACAAAAACCTTTGAATATCTATACTTAACTGAAAGCAGTACCTGCAAAATGCAGTGGACTACGATGTATTCTTACCAAAAATAATTTTCAAATAACGTTCTGACGGGATTTACTATTCAATTCGGAGCGGCGGCGCGAAACTGTAGACGGCTTTGGTTCGATCTGGCACTTCTGGACTGCGGACTATTTCGGAATGAATCTACTGCTGGTTCTCTCGGAATGAGGATGAGCACGGAATGCGCACGGAATGAGAGTGAAGTCACTGTGCTTCCCCTTTTTGTAAACTTTTATGACGTATCTGTCGTGTTAAAAGAGAGGTGGTCACCGACTTTAAACGACGTGCTCGTATGCATATCCCACAGTCACTTACAGAGGTGCAGCGGATTATGCATCTTAGTGCATCAACTCAAAACGTATCTAACCGGAAATGAGTTGCTTGTAATTTCTATACTATGTTGCAAAAAGAAACGGATCAAAACGAGCAAGGATTGATAATTTTAGTAACGAATGATTTTTATTTCCGACTCGACCATTATTTCTAATAATTCTCGGATTTTACTTATACGAGGGATTGTCGAAAATTAATCAATTAATTACTTGACTGCTTGTTTACCAGCGGACTTTTTAACAACTCATTAATAACTTAATTAGTACAGCACTTAATTACTAACACAGCGGCAGGGTGTACCCAAGTGACGGTAATATTTAAAGCAAAAATGAACATTCCTTGATTGGAAAAAATCACTTCGTTACAACGGTACCTCACAATAAAATACTGAATGTACTGGAGCAGTATGGCGTTAGGGGTGGTGTACTGAAGGTCTTTGACAGCTACTTATTAAACAGAATACAGCATGTGAAAATCAGACATACTATCAGTGATCCAAAAAAATGTGCAAATAGGTATACCACAACGTACGGTTCTCGGGCCAATACTATTCAACATATATATAACTTCGTTAACTAATATGAGTATTAATGGCAAAATTATATCCTATGCCGACGACACAGTGGTTATTTTTAATGGAACAACATGGAGTGAAGCAAAGAACCATGTAAAATCTGAAATGAAACGGGTAAAAAATTGGATCGACACAAATAAATTATCTCTGAATGTTAAAAAAACTAATTATATTGCTTGTTCACTCACTTCATCTAACCGACCTACATATAATACAATAAAAATAGATAACTTAGATCAGGAAATAAGAGAAACAGCAAATACAAAATATCTTGGTATTTTTATCGATCAAAATGTTAAATGGGATGTGCATGTAACATACTTAACCAAAAAAATACGATGCCTAATACATAAATTTTATATTCTGAGGAATATCATGGATCTAAATTTAATTGTCGCTATACAGGGTGTCCTGATTTTAAACCGACAAACTGCGGGTACAGAAACTTCACATGAAATTATGATATACCCCTTCTAACATTTCTACTCTATCGAGCCTCCTAACGAAGATACAGGGTGTTGAAAATTCAATTTATTTTTTGTTTTTCTTTAATAACTTCCACAATATTAAAGATACTGAAACCAAACTTGGTACACATAGTTACGTTGTGAGGGTCCATCTTTGCTATGGTTCAGAGTTGAACTGAGGCGCGCCAGTGGAAAAAAGCATGTGCACTAATTTTTTTTCGCAATTCTGATCAGATTTTCATAATTTACGGTTTATTTTCTAAAAAAACTTGCTCTTGTAAAATTTTTACTGAGGCGTTAGTTTTCGAGATATTTGCGTCTGAACAAAACGATGCACCAAAAACACAATTAATTAATTAAGATAGCCCTTTCAAAATTATTTTCAATCTGATTTTCGAAGGGATATACTTAACTGAACTGTCAATTTAATGTTTTTAATGTTTTTCTTCTTTTGCAATGAGGCGTTTTTAAGGCCTTTTGCAAGTCAATATTATTTCTGTCAAAAGAAAAATTTGTTTGTTACGAAATTGCATAAAAAAATTATCAACATCCAAATATCAAAAAAAATCACACCCCGTATTTCCGTTAGGAATGGCTATAAAGAAATTTTAGAAGGGATATATCGTGATTTCATCAGAACTATTCCCGCCATGATAATTGTGTTTTTGGTGCATCGTTTTGTTCAGACGCAAATATCTCGAAAACTAACGCCTCAGTCAAAATTTTACATGAGCGAGTTTTTTTAGAAAATTAACCGTAAATTATGAAAATCTGATCAGAATTGCAAAAAAAATTACTGCACATACTTTTTTCCTTAAAATTATGTCGACGTGACCACACCGCACGCCACTGGCGCGCCTCAGTTTAACTCTGAACCATAGCAAAGATGGACCCTCACAACATAACTATGTGTACCAAGTTTGGCTTCCCTATCTTTAATATTGTGGAAGTTATTAAAGAAAAACAAAAAATAAATTGAATTTTCAACACCCTGTATCTCCGTTAGGAGGCTCGATAGAGAAAAATGTTAGAAGGGGTATGTCATCATTTGAACTTTCTGTACCCGAAGTTTGTCGGTTTAAAATCGGGACACCCTGTATATCAGTCACTTGTGGAATCATTATTACGATATGGTATAATACTAATAGTATGGGGTGGTCTATATGACAATGCTTTAAGACAATTAAATATAATACAAAATACGATAGGTACTAAAAGTAATCTATAAAAAAGATCGTTTATTCTCTACAAATCTACTATACTCTGAAAGAATATGTAACATACATACATTATATCTTATATCAATATGTTCTTATATTCAGAAACATGACAAACTAAAAGAATATGTAAATCATAACCACAATACTAGAAAAATAGTAAATCAGCATTTAAAAGTACCATCAAGTAATAAAAGTGCACACCAAAGGACTATAAATTATCTAGCTCCTAAATGTTACAATATGCTACCATTGGCAATAAAACAAATAAGAAACTTAAAGAAATTTTATATTTGATGTAAAAAACATATTATACAAAATAATTCTGATTTTATTAAGTTATTTTAGATTTTTAAAAATTAAATTTAACTATGTAGGATTAATTATTACTATCAATAAACCCTAAAGTTTTGTAATACACTTGACTTGTTCGTATCAATAATTCTTCAAATCGATATATGTATCTATAGTGTAATCTTGTTAGGCTATAATGTTGAAATAACTTATATCTCATAAATTGTAAGACGCACATACAGATGTTAACACATCTAGGTGCAATTATAAATTAGATGACTACTGTTTCAGTGCAATAATAATAATAATTTATGTTTTTGAAAAATTTTTGATGTTTTTGTAAATAAATGGAAAAAATTTAAAAAGTATGTGAAAAATGCAATAAGATGAAATTTTCTTTTTTTATTACCTTATAAAATAAGCAAAATATGGGGGGAAGCAAGTTACATTGAACACCCTGTACACAATATTGGTAAATGAATAAATGTGTATATAGGTCTCTGAACACTCCGTGTTGTTATTTCAAGTAGGGAATATTTAATTAAACAGGTATTATCAATTGCTCAAGTCTGGTAAGATAAGCAATTCATTTCACGACCCCTGTATCACTCTGTTCTTCACTGCAGTTACCTAGGGTTTTCTTGGAAACCACCAAGAAATAAAGTGCTGTTTCTTGCACTATAAACAAAGAAACTGGCGCCCGAGATTCCGTGTAAAAATAAAGGTATTACAAAGCTAGAAATACTGTTTGTGGAAGTAAATTGCAAACAGTACAGCTTACGTAATTCAGCGCCATCACAAAGTAGATAGCAGAATTTAATGTGTGACATGTATTAACATCCCCTATGTTAATATTATGGAAAGTGTAATAAAATATATCTTTCTATTTTTTGCCTAGCCCAGAAAATGAAATTTACATTAGATGTATTAAACTGGTCAACAAAAAGTTCGACAAAGGCAATTTTTAGCACCATTTTCAATTAGCTGTAACTTTTTTTGTGCGGTTTGCACCGTGCAAAATATCATTTGTTCCAGATTACATAAAAGAACAAATTTTTTTGAAAAAGTTTAAATACTCTTATTATACAGGGTGTTCCAAAATTATGCGGCCAAACTCTTACAGCATGTATGACTGATGGTCGAGATGGTAGCGTACCTGCCTCTCACCCAAATGTCCCGGGTTCGATTCCAGGTCGTAGCAATGAAAAAATACTGTGAGAGGGATTTTTCCATTATACACGGATATTGGATGTGTGTGTCCCTTGTCTTTAAATGTGTAGCCCCCTCCCGCACAAGGCTTTTCTAAAAGCCTTCTGGGATAAAGGGGGTCGTCATTACATGTGGTGTATTTATTTATTTATTTATGTAGAGGGGCTCAAAACAAAACGAAAATGTTCTATACATATTTGGTCAATACTGCATATTATGAAGTTAAATTCAGTGTGTTACAGTATCAGGGTACTATCTAAATATGTTAACAAGCAAACGTTGAGAACAGTGTATTATGCGAATTTTGAATCAAACATACGTTATGGTATTATATTCTACGGTAGCAGTGGTGACTTTGATAGTTTTTATTATTCAAAAATGGGTTTTAAGAATAATTTTAAATTTAGGATATAGAGAGTCCTGTAGAGGCAAATTTAGAGAAAATAATTTTTTAACAACTATGGCCGTTTATATAGAAGAATGCTTACCGTTTCTTTTTAAAAATAAAAATTTGTTCTTAGAAAATGAACAGCAACATGAATATTATACAAGAACAATAAATTACAACTTTCCAATTCATCGACTTACACTAACTGAGAAGAGTGCTAGTTACAATTGTTTAAAGTTTTTTAATAAACTTCCTCACTGCATACAAGTAACTCAAGTATTGAGTGAATTTAAAACGCAGATTTATAATTTATTATTGAGATTAGAACCATATAATGTAAATGAATTCTTAGATTATCAATTATGATTTATTATATTCTATATTTATGTATTAGTATTGTAATATATATAAATAACGTGTAAGGTGTAAGTATTGTATTGTATTGAATTTTTAAGCTTTTGTTGACGCTAGTTCACTTAATGTCCATATTTATATGTAACATTCTATGAATAAAGTTTGTTATTATTATTATTATTATTATTAAAGGAGTTATGACCTTCCAAAGATGAAGAGAATCAATTTTTTGTATGCTATAATTCAGTATCCGAAAAAGGTAGGTACATCAAAATTTGGACGTTACCTTAATTTTATTTAGGTTCTCGACCATAGCCTAAATTCATTTTTGAAAAAACTGTTCAGGAGTGACGCGTATGGAGTTTAGGTTAGGTATATTAATAAATATTTTTTAATTCAAT
Organism: Rhagium mordax; assembly: GCA_963680705.1. NCBI lineage: Eukaryota > Metazoa > Arthropoda > Insecta > Coleoptera > Cerambycidae > Rhagium > Rhagium mordax. Next base: position 72,705,509 of record OY796656.1, on the reverse strand, counting down.
CGCGTTATTAAAAGTTTTACTTTAAAATTTGATTTTTCAATCATTATTACAGAAAAATAGTATACCAAGTGCACATGTTTATTTATTTATTTATTTGAATTAACGGGGAAACCCCAATACAGTTAAAGATTAAAATATAATACTTATAAAGAAAAGGAAGTGATAATATAATGTAATATAAATATCTAAAATACATGAATTTCGATAAATTACAATTAATAATAATACAAAGGAAAAAACAAATATTTATTTACAGCATCTATATAAAAAAAGAAATGAAGGTACCATACTCATGTATGGTGAAGTTATATTTATATCATTGCACACTGATTTTGCTATTTGTTTTCCTTTTCCCGATGAAAATGCATTTTCATTACCTCGCAAAATTGTTTCCAACCTAGCAAAAATCATTGCATTTTTAGCACGACGTTCAGGATATCTCTCTCGATAGATATCGATGGCTCTTCTCGGATTTTTTTGAGCTTCACCATAGATGAAGATTTAAATTAAATTCACACTCACAAACTATTTGACATAAACAATATATTCACTAAACAAACTTATGTCAACAGCCCTAAGTTCATTGTTTACCATAGGCCACTCGATTACATCATGGCTAATTCGTATGAAATTGAGGGTATTTTCCAAACTATTTTACCCTGTATATTTTTAAATATAAAAGATACGAAAAAACTTTTTAATAGAAAATGTTCAGAAAAAATAGCACTTTCCAGGTAGCACAAAAAAAGTGTATGTTACTGGGAAAAAAATTCTGATGACGTCAGTTTCGTCATTTTCCAGATTGTTAAAAAAACATTTTTTAGCGTAAAATGTACCTTAGTGCACCCCAAATTAAACCACATAAACGATTTTGTTATAAATTTTTTCATTCTCTAGATATAGTCCCGAGACATCAACTTTGGGACACCCTGTACATTCAGATGCAATATTAAAAGTGATTTACTAATTCAGGTAAATCGATACAACCAGTTAAATTTATACCGCACTATTTCAATGGTATGGATATGAATATTATAGTAAGGATTCCAAACAATGGAACAGTATTCTAGTTGTAGTGTTGATGGACAAAAAAGATTAAAAGATTTTAATCTGTGCATCTCCACGGCCTCCTCAGACGATATTGCTGATATGAGATAACAGTATAAACGATAAATCTATTGAAGTCTTGGCCTAGTTATACAAAGTGAAAACCTCACTTGTAGGAAAAATGATCTGATGAAGAAAAATCTACAGAAAATAAGCTTTTAATCTACGCAAGATTAAAATCTTTTAATCTTTTTTATCCATCAACATGTGTTTCCAAATTGCGATGCTTTTAAAATATCGCCTCCAAGATTTTGACACTTACCTTGTTTCGCTCTGTATAACATGCCAAAGGGCCTCAATGAGAAACTGGCAAAAATGTCTAGAGATATTCATATTTCCTCATTTGCCATCCATAATGGGAGATGAAAAATGTTGTTTTAACAAAATGGCAGACCATCAAAATTTTGCAATTTTTGCACTACTTTGTTTTACACCCTATTTAATAAGAGTACCTATTCAAACTTTTTCAAAAAAATTTATTCTTTTATGTAATCTAGAACAAATGACATTTTGCACGGTGCAAACCGCACAAAAAAATGTCAACTGTTAAAAAACTTACAGCTAATTGAAAATGGTTTTTGTTGACCAGTTTATTTTGAATGAATCGTCTGCCAACCATTATTCAGCTTGTATTTGTAGTAAAAACTCCTCAGAATCTTTCCAATAAAATTGTATTTGGACAGATTGATTTTAATATAAAAAATGAAAAAAATAATGATATTTTACTGAAGGATACGAAAAATAAAATACTGTGTATATCATACAGATAAAAATTTAATACTATATAAACATTTATAATTACTTATTTATAAATACTGATATAATTAATATAATGACTAGTGCAAACAAATTATGTTATGGAATGTTTTGTATGTACATACTGAAAACTATTTGGCATTAAACGTGAGGGCAGAAAAAAATGCATATAGATATTATTATACTCTATCACCCGCTGTATTATTTTCAACTGAAGAATTTGCCAAAGGATCTAATTCAGCAAATAAACTTAACCAAGACACATGATTTTCATTTTGAGTAGTCACAGCTTTACCTATTTTTTTATCTTTTCCATCATAAATATCTCCTTTATTATAATTTGATTCAGTGAAGTTGAGAGCACCCTCTTGTATGAGTTTTGAAGGCATAAAATCACCTCCAAAAAATTCTGAATTTGTAGTCCAATGAAGATCAAGTAGAGCAGAACTTGGTTTTGAACCATTCACTTTTGAATCAGTTTCTTGTTCCATTTCGGATATGGCAAAGTCTTCACCTAAAAGGTTCGTCCCTTCAGATTGCTCAGGATTGTTTCTAAAAGAAAATAAATATAAAATAGATTACGTATTTCGGAGGAAATTTAAAATTGAGGAGCGAAATTCCGAAATGTTGAATATAGGGAAATTTAGATCCTAAAAATTAAATTTATTTGAAAAAATACCGCTTATAATTTTTATTTTTAAAAATCATTTTAAATTATTACTATGCACATTTTGAAAACTATTCGGCAGAGTAAATCTAAAATAGCTAACTCTTTAGTTTCACCAACTCTTAACTTTCATCTCCAACGCACCAGAATTTTTTCGCTTTTCATATAGCAGAGAGGCTTTTAAAGATTTAGTTAAAAAAATCCAATTTTTATGACATATTTTTAAAAATATTGTGGGTTGATTTAGATTTGATTATTTTAATTTAAAAAATCAGCTGATTTAAATCCGACCAATCCTAGGGTAGGATTAATTTAAATTTTTTTATTAGGTACCTAATAAAATACAATAATTTCATTTCTCAGATTATCTTTAGAACATGAAGCTGCCGAAGTAATAAGCTCTCTCGAGGCACAGTATAAAGAGACTTAACGTCGGCGTCTTTCATGTAGCAAGCATGACCTGGAACGCAGGTGTTCTCCATGTTGTGTGCGACTGGAGACCCAATTCTGAGAAGAGCCACAACAGAGCTGTATTAGTAGTTTAACAGTAATTCCCGGTGTTTCAAAATTGATTTGAAAAATCGAAAGATGTATGTACTTTAATGAAAATTAGAGTATCTATTATTGTTTCTTTATAACTTGAGTTGAATAATTAATTGTAAAACACACTTACTTAATTAAAAATTGGAAACATCAAAGTCGTATAAGTGAAATGAAATAATAAATTGTAGCAAACAAAAAGGAAGATATTTATTGCCTACAAATACAATATTAAGTTTAAAAATGTACGAAATCATAAATTAAAACATGTAAAGCGTATCACAAGGCCTTTAAGCCAATGTTACTATGGATTTAACTACCTAAAAATACGTGCTAATGTAATTTCTGTAGGTACGTGTAAGGTCAATAAAAAAGATATTCGGGTAGGTAGATTCTTATGGGCTATACTTATTTTGTTACCCGACTGCAATACAATAAATATGTTTTCTGTGTAATATTATTTATGGTGAACAATTATTATTAAGTCGATTGAATATTTCAATACCTTTTTTTTTGGCTGTTCAGAAGATATTTTTTGAAACTGTTTATCATTCATCTCCAATAAATTGGTAGGTAAAGAATTAAATAACTTGACTGCATTAAACATAAAACTCTTTTTGAACAGGGCTGTACGTTGATGCGGCATAGTTCTTTGCACATTTCACAAGTTAACCGAATGAATCTGTGTTCTGAATATCAACATATTTTTGAGAGAACAAGAAGATTGTGGCTCATTTATTCAATTCATTACGAAATTACCTAAATGATGTAACCTACGATTTTACGTATTTAACCAACTTAAGTTATGAATACTGAGAAATATGATCATACTTTCTTAAGTTAAAAATTAATCAAGCACAGGAATTGTGCACTTTTTGAATGCGATTTACCCTCACCAAATCTAAACAAGGTCCATATATAAAGTCACAATAATTGAAGTTGGATAAAACAAGTGACTCGCAGATTTTTTTTAATTTGAAATTTAACAAATGATAATAATATGGAACCCTGAGGAACTCCAGATAGAATATCTAAAGCAGCAGAGTAGGTATCATTACAAAATACTTTTTGCAACCTACCAGTTAAATAAACATTTATTAAGTTACAAGATTGTACGTTAAAGCCTTAATATTTTAATTTACTGCGGATGACATCATGGCTTATAGTGTCAAAAGCTTGGAAAAGTCTAATAAAACCAACACACTTTCTAATTTATTTTCATATGCTTTTATAACGTCATTTGTTGTTACAGAAAATGCTGTGGCAATACTACTCATAAAATGTCTTCTGAATCCGTTTTGACAATGAGGTAGTATATCACAAGCGAGCATGTAGAAGTAAATCTGATTATGTAAAATTTTAGAAACTGTAGGAAGTATACTAATAATCCTTAAATCTGAAAATGTTTAAGGATCTAAGCATTTTGCAAGTGATTTACCTATAGATTGCTTCCATAAACTGGGAAAATAACTTCTTTCAATGCAACAATTAATTATATGCGTTATATATTTATCAACAAAGGGGCTACAGTATTTGAGCATAATTAGCGATATTCCATCAACGCCATAAGCATAGATTTCAAATTGTGTAAAATTAGATTGACTTCAACTGACGCTAGCTTAAAACTAAATTCATTGTCATTGTTGTAATAATTATTATTATAAAAACGAATTTTATTATCACTTTTATCATTAACATTTTGCAGAAACCATGTAAAAAAGTTATTAATTTCATCAGGGTTTGATATTTCTTGGGAAATATTATAAAAATTATTATTTGAATGAATATTGAATTCTTTTAAGGTTGCCCAAAGCTAGGGTTTGCAATCCCGGAGTAATATTACAATCCCGGGATTTCGGGATCAAATTTACACGATCCCGGGAACCCGGGATTTCGGGATCGGGATTAGGAATCGAAAAAATAATAGTGTAGGTAATAAATACACAATGAATACATGAATATATGACTAAAAATGATTAAACTTTATTCCATCCCACCTCCGAGATGACATTTATATAAGAACAAATCTATCTATCTATCTATCTATCTATGAGTATCATAACTGCCGCAGATGTCGATTTGAAATCCGAGCTCGTAGAGCGAGGATTTTAAGACATCTAAGGCTGTTGTGATTTATAACATTCATGATTTGTTCAATAGTTTATTGGTTTCATAAAATAAAGACATTATTAATAGATATTATAAGAAGCAGGAGCAGTAGTGATACATTTCAGTATTTCATTATTATTGTTTGGAGTTTTCTGTCTATTTGTATTAATAAATAGCCCTATAGTTTCATTATTTATTATTTCATCTGTTGACAGTTGTTGACAGATCTGTATTGTAATATTACCGTACAAGCTGTTGGCATGGCAATAAATATTACTGTACAACTTTAGTTATGACTTACTTACCAGCCTACTTTTGTATATTATGTTTATTTATTTATTTATTTATTAATATCCTAAAACCGATAAAAAAATTTACTGGTTAAGGTTGGGATTTTGTAGAGTGAGAGAGAAATATACGTATTTATTTTGGTTTATTATGATTAATGAAAAAAACAAATATGGTGTGATATTTATAAGAGTTTTAGGTTTTTAGTATTGTCCTAAACCAAGTTGTAATGCAATATTGTTCTGTAATTTGCCTATTCTCGGGCGCTATTTCAGCAATGCAAATGACTACTTACCTAAAAATGTGAAAATTCTCCTTTGAGGGTGAATTTCACGAAAGATACGTTAATTTGAGCGACAATATTTGGTGAGCTTTTAAGTAACATTTTGTACTCGGCCGTAAGCTAATTTCATTTTACAAAAAAAATACAAAATTGTAAATACAAGCGATTGAATGAGTTGCCTACGTATTGCCAATATGTACAGTCTTATTTTTTCCTTCTCAATTATAGATAAGAATGGTAATTTCAATACCTCACGGCCATTTACACTTTTTTCTGCAAAATTAGATACATTAATTTTCAAAATCCGTGTATTAGTTTCTGCAAAATTTACTCCTAAAGAAATCGCGGTTAATATCAGAGGAGTAAATCGCAACCTTAAGAGTATTATCTCCAAGTCGGGATCTAATTTTCGAACTGGTATCAGCTACGGAAAAGGCCCTTTCTGATTCTACACTAGTTGGAGGTATCGTTATCAGATAATCATATGCCAGTTAGTTGAAGGTACGTACCCATGTTACCTCCATTTCCGAAAAGTGTCATTTCTTTTTTTTAAATTTGATATAAAATTGGTTTCAGGGCGTATTCGAATTGGGTGCATCGCGTTTTCTAACACCTCGGTCAAAATTTTTACTAATGATTTTTCTGTTTGAGGACGGGAAAATGGCAATCTTATCTTCCTCATAGTCGCTGACTCCGGCAGCTTATTAGGCGTGGCTCGAGCATGTGAGGAAAAATTTCACTATAAATTCATCCAACGATCACTACATCTTATTTAAGACCAATCCCGAAAATCCCGGGATCCAACCAACTGCAATCCCGGGATTTGCAGTATCTAAATATCACCGGGATCCCGGGATTACCGATTTCGAGATTTCGGGATTGCAAACCCTACCCAAAGCCTACGAGGAATTTTCTCTTTATAAAGGGAATTTAAGATTTTTTTCTTTTCTTTTCGTACCATTGAAAGAGTAAAATAACGCAATCTTTTATATTCAATTCAATCATGTACCAGTTGTGTTTGTTTAAATTTTTGCAAGGCTAAATATCTTTACTTCATAAAAATTTTTAAATCAGGTGTTAGCCAAGGTGCCTTGGGTTTAGTTAACTTTTTTTAGTGGAGTGTGCTTCTCGAAAAGTGTTAGAATTAAATTGTTAAAAATATTTATTTTATCGTCAATATTATGTTCCATAATAATATCATACCAGAGAAGTTCTTGCATATCCTCCAAAAAAGAATTAAAGTTATAATTGTTAAAACAACGGTATTCTACAAATTTAGGTTCATTTTTGTTTCTTTTTATAGTTAAATCATAAAACACGATTCTGTGATCCGATATATTATCAGCGCCTAAAGTACCATATGAACTAACAATATTTTTATTCGTAACGCAAATTGGACCGAGAAGTAAAGTAAAGTAATCTTTATTAGCATAATTTGCTATTCATGTATACAATATAATAATGATAATTAACTTATTTACATTCAACTTTGACAACTTTTCCTATTTCCTTTTTGAATTTTTTTAAATTTAAATTTTGTGTCCTTATCTAACTTATTGTACCATTTTAGACCCTTATAATATATTTATTTTGTTTTGCCCTGCTGTTGTCCTTTTATATTCTATTATATAGTTTTCTCCATTTCTTGTGTTATGTTTGTGGCAGTCCTTTACTTTGGTTAATTTGTCCGTGAGATATCTAGGCACTAAATTTAAAGTCATTCGGTGAATCAGCACACATTATACATTATGATCTGTTTGACAGATAATAGGTTTAATTCCTCTAACACTTTTTTAGTACTAGCATATCTGTTCGCATTCAAAATAATTCTTAAGGCACAATTTTGTGAGAAGTTCATTAATATCTCCCACATTTAAAGTTACTAATAACGAAGAGCAATATGTTATATTGGGTTCAATAATTGTTTAATATATTGTTCTTTTACACCACTTCGTAAAATCACCACCAATTCGGTCCATATAACTAATTTTCTTATTTATTTTACAAATTGTGTGTTTTACATGATCTTTAAATTTTAAATGTTCATCTAATATTACTGTACTAGAACGATTGGAAATTCTTTTCGGTTCATTTAATATCTGAGTTAAATTATATAAATCAAAACAACTACTTAAAGGATTATTAATTTTAAAGAAATCTACGTTAAAATCCCCCACGCAAATAACCTCGTCAACAGTCGGACACAAAAATGAAAAAAATATTATCAAAATCATTAACAAACTGATTAATATTTACAGCAATAGAATCTCTGTCACTGGTTAACCATGTTTCCGATAACATCATTACATCAAAATCATAATTTTCAATGATATTTTTAAAATCGTAGAAACCCGTAAATACAGATCTTATATTAAGGTGGCCAATTTTCATTTTGATTTTTACAATAATTTACTATGCACCCAAGTTAATATAATAAAATATCTAAAAAAAAATGTACGTATTTAAAAAAGGAAATTATCAAGCCGTCAAAAAATAGAACATTCGCAGTAGTGTATAGACTATCTGCAGAAAGGCGGAGCTTACCTATTCGTGACTACTAGCGCTCGCGGCGGCCTGTTCAATAACTTTTGTACAGTACCTTTCAACGTAGCTAATATGCGAAATCTTTGCTTTTATTCATTATTTTATTATAATCGTTTTGTAAGTTTTTAAGTTCATGAATATTATTAACTATAAGGTAAATGAGAAGTGTTATAGACGACACATGTTGATTTATCGTAGGGCGTATTAGCGGTACAGTGTTTTGTGTTGTGCGACATAACCCCACGCTCATAACATGAGCAAACGCCGTTCTTACGGAAATGTTTGTGGTCATACGGTTTTATTTATTTTCCACAAAACCACAAAGTAATTTTTGCAACAAGTCTCCTCTCTCTGAGCGAGAACATTTAAAATGTATCGTCGATTTTTTCTAGAAACACCGTCGCGTTCAATCTAGCGAAAGGTCGACAGAATGTTCGAATTTCTTCGCCGATTAGCGAAGTTCGGTATTGTGTTGTTTGTTTCAACAAGAAGGAACGATTATTGTTTTTTCAATCAGAAACAAGTTTAATGAATAAGAAGGAACGAACGAACATTCCGCAGTCGATCCAGTTCTATATAAAACGATACATGGAACACCCAAAAAACAGTTCAAAGAGGCTATAAAAATGAAAGAAGTAAAAAACAAAGAATATTTACATTTATTTTATATAAATACAGAGGAAACAAAAACAAGAATAGACATGGCTAATGACTGGGAGGCCGAATTTCCAAACTCTAAGGATGTAATATTGAAAACTAAAAAAGGCTTTTTGCTAAAATCCGATACTGATAAGTACGCATTAATAACAAAATTATCAAAATTAAGAGACACAAACAAAATCATTACCTACAAAGAAACTTCATCTGCAATGAGAATTAGCAATACCGGTATGCCACAACCAACATACTCTGCAATTATCTCTACAGTGGAACTATACGTAGAAGATAAAGATATCAGTGAACATCTGTTAAAACAAAATATCGTGCACAGATTCTGTAAAAGAATAATTGCAAAAGCCACAAACAAACCTACAACAAAAATTCGTATAATTACAGGATGTCCCAACTCATTTGAAAAATTACTTAATAATGGAGTCTTCTATAAAAACAAGCACTATCCAGTTTTTCCTAGTAACCCACCACCTCCAACACCAATACCCTGCAAGAAATGTTCGCAGTTCGACCACACCTCGGAACAATGTAATAACCCGATCAAATGTGATAGTGTTCAGGAAATCATCATCCAATTAAATGCACGTCAACACTCCCTCCCAAATGTCTAGCATGTGGAGCTGAGGACCATAAAGCCTGGTCAATGAAATGCCCTAAACGCCCTACAAAAGCAATAGCAGGAATTCCTAATACAAAAATTAAAACTCTAAACAAAAGTTCTAATCACATAGACAAAAAAAATTTTTTCAAGCATTTTAAGAAATCCGTCTAGAGTGCATTGGAATTCCAAAATTCGTTATACGGTAGGTAAACTGCAAAGGAAAAATATAATTTTTGCTAACAATAAACTGTTTACAAATGTCATCATTCTTTTGTTTTATAATGTGTCAATTCGTAGTGCAAAGGTAACTATATTAAGGTTCAATAAAAGTTATTTTGAAAGTGGCTTTTATACTTTTAAACGAATGAAATAAAATTGAAAATAAATAGCACAGATATGAAATAGATATCAATGAAATCAGAAAGAAAATTATAATTTTTCAAACACTATGAGCCACCACCTTCCCATTTGAAAAAAAAAAGTTTTCGATAAAAAAGTGATATGTTCAACTTTGGAGAGGCTTCGCAAACAGTTGTTAGTGAAACGAAAAGAAAAATTATATTTTTCCTTTGAAGTTTACCTACCGTATAACCAATTTTGGAATTCCAAAGCACTCTAGACTTATTTCTTAAGATGCTTGAAAAAATTGAACATTGGCTCAAAAATTCGCGAAACTTACATGGTGTATGCAGAATTTCGCCCTGCATCCAAATATGTAAAAATATACAGGGTGTTCCATTTGAAAATCGAAAGTTGAGGTAATTTCCGGATAAACCGGAAGTGGTACCATAGTGTTTGTTATGTGCAAAAATACATTTTAAACGGTACTTTATGCCCCCCAAATTTCAAATGGATAAGTTAAAAAATAAAGGAAATATAGGGGTGAGCCAGTAACCTGTGGCACCCGGTATAATAATAATATGATTTAATTTCATAATACATACATACATAATGCAGTGCGGTTTTTTGGTCTCGAATACTTACAAACCTCGGCCTCGGATTGCAAACTGTATTCTCGACCAAAAAAAGTGCACTTAAGACCCTTGTGCATAAATAATTATTAGACTTATTAGGCCATTATAGCTGCCACAATAATAATTAATGAAAAAATATGTTAAATATGTTTAATATTACATATTGTATCTTCCTATTTCGTTGTCTTGGATAATAAAATTATGCATCACATTGCACTTTTCATTCACAAATTATTTTGAATTTTACCATAGGCTGTGGAGAATTTGACAATTTGTCGCCTTACGTAAACTAAAAGTATGCCGCCTTTTCCCAACCAAATTACCATATTTAAGAAATAAAATTAAAACACTGCTAACCAAATATTTTTCGCTTTGGCTTACTCAATAAAGAGTTTGTCGTCCCAAAATATCTGCCGCATTTATATTACGTCTTAAAAGATCTAACAATTTAACAGTCAAATAATTACGAGGCTAAATGCTCCTAAATAATTTGTGTAGGCAATAAAAATCTGTATAAGAACTGGCAACATGGGTGGATCTCAACATGTAGGAGATATTACTAAATATACAGTTTGGGATCTCATCTTACTACTATTCAACAACAGATCTCCACTTGTACGATATATATAATGTATAACCAAATCACAACTTTTCTTTTCCCTCTTTTGATGCCATTAATAAGAATACATTTTACATGCTGTTTCACAATTTTTTTTTCTAAAATACATAAACCTACTAATGGATCTCGGGTTGCCTAGAAAATATAAGGATCTCGACTTGTATAGAACATGTATATATACAACGTGAGTCACCTAAAATGTCACCCCCTCCAGGATCTAAACTAAACGAATGGATGGAATTTCGCGAAAATTTATATCCTGATATTTCTTACTATAACAAATCTAAATTTCGTAAAAAATATGTCAGAATGTACCGGGTAGTACGAAAATTAGTTCCAACTTTTTTTATTTTAATGGAACACTCTGTATATTTTTACATATTCAGTTAGACGTATTCATTACGAATTCAACGATGTCATATTTTCTATGTTTATCTTTAATAATAACTGAGATAGTGCAAAGCGAAAATGTACTACAAAGAACTACGTACAGTGTTGTAAAGCGGGTTCAAAAGTGTATCGAACAAAATGGACAACACATAGAACATTTAATTTAAAATTTATATTTCGATAAGTTGAGAATTACAATTTTTATGACTTTTCACTGTTTTTTGCTATTAAATAATTTCTTTTTTTTTTTTTTTTTTTTTAATCACTTATTTAACGTCGACCTATTTCCGCTACGGAGGCCAATCACCGACGCCAGGAGACGAGCAACCCCCAACCTGGAAATTTTGCCGAACCTCTTATCTTACTAAGAGTAGGGATTTTTTACTTGCCTAACATTTAATAGACAAGGGACCGACTGCTTTACATCCCCTCCGAAGGATGGTATATCCTCAATACACCTCTCGCCTACAGTTGTATTGCTTCTGCTATATAGCTGATATACAAGCCGCTAGAAGTAGGGAAGCGAGACCACGTCTTTCCATGGATAGTCCCCATCCATGTACTACACGCGGTAAATGTTGCTTTACTCCTAATATCGCTATGAACTGAGTGAAGTCAGTCCTCCGCTCGCTGCCCCAAAAATAATTTCTAAAAGTTCTATTAATAACTCGTTTTTATTTGCACTATCTCAGTTACTATTAAAGATAAACATAGAAAATATGACATCATTGAATTCGTAATGAATACGTCTAACTGAATATGTAAAAATATACAGGGTGTTCTATTAAAATAAAAAAAGTTGAAACTACTTTTCGTACTACCTGGTATATTCTGACATATTTTTTACGAAATTTAGATTTATTATAGTAAGAAATATCAGGATATAAATTTTCGCGAAATTCTATCCATTCGTTTAGATTCTGGAGGGGGTGACATTTTAGGTGACTCACATTGTATATATATATATACATATATAAATAAAATAACAGATAGCTGACCCTATTTTATTCTAATACAATGTATCCACTATTTGAGTTTACTCATTATTTTGCTTCTCCCAAGTTATATTAATTGTTTTTTATATCAATATATTCCGTAAATATTTTTCTATCTTTCTCCAACATGAATTTCTTTAGTTTTCTTTTAAACTGATTATTTCTTGTTATACTTTTTATTTCTTCCGGAATCGTATTGTACAATTTGGGAGATAAACCATCCAATAATGAAAATCAGTTTTTAGAATATTTAGATAATTTATTGTCTTATATTTCCCCGCAGTATCAAAATATTGTAATCTTAGGCGATCTAAACGTTGATCAGTTACATAAAAATAGAGTGTCCCAATGTATGTTGTCTTACGATTTTCAACAATTGATAACAGAACCTACCCGTGTAACTAACACGTCGCAAAAAATTATTGATGTGATTTTTATAAATAATTCTGATTTAGTGGTAAATTCTGGAATTATAAATGCTGATACCATCTCCGACCATGTTTATTGCGAATTAAATATGTTTGTACCTCGACCTAAACCTATATTTGTTACATACCGTAATTTTAACAATTTTAATAATAATGATTTTAATCAAGATTTAGTTAATACAAGATGGGATGACATTTTATATTTAAATGATATTGAGGACAAAATTAAATTACTTAATACTTATATCATAGAACTATTTGACAAACACGCACCGTACACTATATCACGAATATCAAAACCATACGCTCCTTGGCTAACATTTAATCTAAAACAAATGATGAAACAAAGAGATAAAGCACTTAGTACTTATAAACGTTCTAAATCTATAGATGATCATAACTGTTATAAACAATTGCGTAACCTTGTTACAAAAGCCACAATAAAGGAAAAAGCAGCCTATCTGACATTTCAACAAAAAAATATAAACAAAAAGGAACTGTGGAAATCCATCAAATATCTTAATATTAAAAAAAGAACTGTTACAAATATTCCCATCGATCTAAAAAATCCAAATGATATAATTATTTTTTATCAGTCTTTAATCCTTCTAAAAATTGCCCCCTAAGTACATATTTTTATAAATCTCACAAATTTGATGACAATTTAACGTTCACATTTCGGTTAGCAACTGTAGAAGAAGTGAAACATATAATTTATAATTTAAAATCGAATGCTTATGGTAGTGACAGCATTTGTGCTAAAATGCTGCAGCTTTGTTTGCCAACTATCTGTCCATATATCACTCATATTGTAAACTGTTGCTTGGAAACTGGCTATTTCCCTGATATATGGAAGACATCCTTAGTAAAACCACTGCCTAAGACAAATAACCCAGAAGCATATAACGAACTGCGTCCTATTAGTATACTTCCCACAATGTCGAAAATTATAGAACGAATTATTATAACACAAATGTTTGATTACGTAACTGAAAATAACATCATATCTGATCGGCAATCAGGTTTTAGAAAAGGGTATAGCACTTCAACGCTACTCTTAAATATTACAGATAACATAATTAGATCCCTTGACAACGGAATAGCTACAGCTCTCGTACTTCTCGATTTCTCCAAAGCTTTCGACACCCTTGATCATGATTTGCTTTTTTCCAAACTTGAGTATTATGGTTTTGATACTACATCTATATTATTCTTTAAATGTTACCTCAATAATCGTCGGCAGAAAGTTGTAATAGATAATGCCTATTCTGAAATTGGCTTTGTAACATCTGGTGTACCCCAAGGATCTGTCCTGGGGCCCATATTGTTTCTTATGTATACCGCCGATATTTTTAACGTAGTAAAGCATTCAGAGATACAAGCATTTGCAGATGATACACAATTATCGTATTCTTTTGAGCCTAACACTATTGATGTCGCGTGTACACATATAAATCTTGATCTTAAATCTTTATCCGCTTATTCCAACGCTCATAACTTAAAGTTGAACACTAGTAAATGCAATGTTATTATTTTTTGTCCAAAACGTTCAAATGAATTAGTTAAAACGCACCTCAAACTATTAATATATGATGAACCTATAAAAATTGTTAACAGTGTAAAAAATTTAGGAGTTATCTTCGATTGTAGACTTAGATTTGAAGAGTATGTAGCACTACTACAAAAAAGCATATCTTGCCTTAAAATTATTGTATTCAAATATAAAACTCATAAATTTCGAATTACGCAAGAAACTTACAGAGACGTTAGTATTACCAATATTAAATTATGGTATCACCTTGTATTATCCATGTCTTGACCAAATAACAAAATACAGATTGCAGAAAATACAGAACTGTTGTTGCAGATTCGTCTTCGGTTTAAGAAAATACGACAGAGTTTCAGAAAAAATAAACCAATTGAGATGGCTTAAATTAGAAAATATATATATATATGTCAGATGTCAGTACTTGTTAAGCGCATACTGTCCACTGCCTCACCTCCTTACTTACGGAAAAAGAATCATATTTTAGACAACTAAGTAATTACATTAGGTCTTTATATTTATATTAGTTTTGAAATTCTTTTAGGGTTAAGTAGAGTAGCTTCGGCTAGACTTCGCCCTTAGTTGTAACCACAGTATTGTATATTACAATGCTATTCAATAAAGGCAGTTTATTATTATTATTATTATTATTATAAATATTGATATGATCTTTGATCAATCGTTTTTAACATTAGAGGACACACATATTTATTTTTTTGACGAGTATTATAACTATATGTAGGTAAAGTTAAATTTTTTTGAGTGTTGTTTTACATTGGCTTGAAAATAAAATAATTCTCTAATATCAAAAACTTTGGCTTCTATATATAAGAGATCACTAGAGTATGTATAATTTTTAGACATCATTATTTTTAAAAATCTTTTTTGTATAACCTCAAGAGCGGTAAGATGAATTTTTGCTACTCCACCCCACCCCAATATGCCATAATTAAGATGACTTTCAACCAAAGCATGGTATATACTTTTCAGTTGGGTGATACTTAAATTTGTTTGCAAGCATCTAAATTTGTATAGAATAAATCGCAATTTTTTTATTATATAATTAATATGTGAATCCCATCTGAGGTGTTGATCTATGATATTTTATTTCTGTTTTGGGTAATATGGCGTAATTAATAATAATAATAATAATAAAAGGGCTTTATTTTAAACTCAGCGAAGTCCAGCATAAGCTGTTCTACTTAACTGAGGATTATTATTGTCTAAGCTATTAATATTAATTTTTTCAAACGATGGGAGCTTGGTTTTGTTACAACTAAAAGGTATGTAGAATGTTTTATCAATATTTAGTTAATAGTTTGTGATCAAAAAAATTTTTTACGTTACGTAGGTCAGACTCAGCTATATTTTTAATTTCATCCCATGTGTTGCCTTTATAAAATATTGCGGTATCGTCAGCAAAAGTGATAATATCTCCTCTACTTTGTATTGAGAACAAACCATTAACGTATATAGAAAATAGTATCGGACCTAATACCGTACCTTGGGGTACTCCATATTCAATGACTAATGATTCACTCAGTACATCATTCACTCTTACGCACTGAACTCTATTGGATATGTAACATTTTAAAGAGGTTTAAGCAATTATCTCTAATTCCAATATCCTCCAGTGACTGCAAGAGCAAATCATGACTGACCGTGTCGAAAGCTTTTGATAAATCGATAAAAGTACAGAGACAAGGCTTGCTTTCATCCAATGCTAAATAAATCTTAGTTGTCAATTCCAATATGGCGTCTTGCGTCGATACATTGAATCCAAACTGTTTTTCTGACAGTATATTATATTTTTTGATGTACGAATTTAGTCTCAGTTTTATTACTTTCTCAAAAACTTTCGCTAGGTTAGTAATTAATGAGATAGGCCGGTAGTTATGCACTTTAGACGTATCACCACTTTTATGTATGGGAATGATCATTGATTCTTTAAAGGCAGAAGGCCATAAACCAATTTCCATACAATTATTCAATATAAACACCAGAGGTTCAGCTATATATTCGGAAATTGTTTTAAGTGTTTCTGCCTTTAGATTATCCATTCCTGTAGATTTATTATTTTTTAGGTCATTAATGATATTTTTTATTTCTTGAGGATCAGTTGGATTAAAAAATAATGAATTGGGATGTATATATCCATTTATTTTATAATTGGGATCTTTTTTTATTTTACTTGCTAGTCTTTCCCATGTTTGTAAAAGTTTTTATGAACTCATTTGATATGCCTTGTGTGTTGGATAATAAAAATTCCTCGGCGTTTTTTATCGAATTGATATCTACCTTTTTAGTCTTTGCTTGAGTTATTTCTTGCACTACTTTCCAAAGTTCTTTTGTATCTGAAACATTGTTTTTTATTCTATCACTGTAATATCGATGTTTTGCTTTGTTAATTAATGTTGTTAACTTATTTTTATAGTTTTTATACTGAGTTTTCAATTGCATATTATTAGGATCTTTTATTAGATTTTTAAACATTGTATTTTTGGTATTTACGGATTTAAGAAGTGAATTTGTTATCCATGGTGTTTTTTTTAGGTTTTCCTATGTTTTTTTCTTAAGCTAGTACAATTATCTATAATATTTGTAACCATGTTTATAAAAATATTTGTTGCACATTCTACATTATCAGCAGAATATACAGGGTCCCAAGAAACACATCTAAAGGTGTCTTTTAATTTTTTATAATTTATTATTTTAACCAGGCTTTTATTTTCTGAAGAAATTTTGTCAATATTAATAATTATTTGGAGCATTACTATGAAATGGCCTGTAATATCTGTATGTATGTATAATAAGAAGTATTAACGATAGTTCTGGGGTTTTTGTTTTTGACTTAATAAAAATGTGATCAATACAAGAATTTTGATTTCCTTGGGACCTAGTTATATTATTAATTGTTGACATATAACCAATTTCGTTTAATATGTTTAAATATTCGTTTGTAATATCGTTATTTTGTAGTAAGTCAATATTTATATCCCCGATCCACACGTAGTAATCTTCTCTATTTGTATTTTTAGACTGAAGATAATTTTGCAAATCTTTGTTAAATTCGTTAGGATCTGTGCTTGGAGGTCTATACAGGGCTGTTATTAACATGTTACTTTTTTTATTTAGTTCAATTGTAATATTTAATAAATTTATTCTATTTATGCTCTCTACTTAATAAGTATATTTGAGGTTAGATTTGATATATGCTACAGTGCCATCATTTTGATTGTAGTCACCGTAATTATATATTATATCGTATCCATCTACATTATATAAGTTTATATCTACAATCTTCCAAGTTTCAGTAAAAATAATGACATCTAAATCTGAATCTAAGTTATGCAAAAAAATTTTAAATTCATCTAAATTTTAAAATTGTTGACTTTACTAATTATTCCCAGAATTTCTTTAGCTTCATGGTAATTTTGTAAACTATATGTTTCAATGATATCTACCTCAAAATCTCTAATATATTGATTCATATTTATTCTATGCTTAATATAAATTTATTATTTACATAATAATATACTTATTAAATGATTATTAAATGATAATGCACAACGATATAAATGAATACCTATTTAGATAAATTCCTTTTGTTTAAAAAAGGCTACAAACTTTCTATTTTCCTTCCTTCACTAAATGTGAGGGCTTTTGGCTTCGGTTTGTTGTTTGTACTGCTTCCTTGTTGTCCTGTCAGATTTGTCGGATTTTACGCTTGTAGTTGAGTTTGTTCTCACTATTTTCTTCTTTTCCTTCTCTTTTACTGAATTTGCTGGTGATGTATTTGTTATTTTTCCTGCTGGCGTCGTTTTCATTTTTTCTGCACTTAGTTATTCGTGAGAGGAACCTTCTATGGGATTATCTTCGTTTTTGTTATGTTCCATTTCAAAAATTTCAGGAAAATTTATTTCTATGACGGATGGTGTTGGTGGTGCACTATTTGATGCAGGACGGTATTCTATCTGCTGTTCAACCGTATTTGTCTCGTGATTCTCTTGTCTTCTGTCTATCTTCCGTAATTGTTCTAAGGTGTAGATTTCACCATTTATTTGTAAAGTTTTTCCTTTAATTTTTGCCATATAATTTTTTGACCTTGCTAACTTAAGGTGGGTTGTTAGCACTTTTTGTTGCTCTCTCTCTTCTGGACTTAAATCATGAGCGATAAATATCTTTGTACCTTTTAGTTTGTATCTATTTTTTATCACCAGATCTTTTTTCAGAAAAGTCACAAATTCAAGTTTTATTGGTGGAATTTTGTCCCCTCTTAGTTTGTAAATGTTGTTTATCTCGGTGTCGTTTAATGGAATTCCCAGTAATTCTGTTAATTTTTCAAGTGTGTAATTTAGTAAAGTACTGCCATTTGGAATTTCGAGGCCAAATAGAATTATATTATTTTTCTTATAAAATCTTTCTAAATTCGTGCATCGAAGTTCTAACTCATCATATTTTGTTGTTAATTTATTTATCTTATGTGCCTGTTCTTCTAGTATTTTTAAAACCTTAGAGTTTTCTGCTTTTATTTCCTGTTTTAGTTCTTCTTTATTTTTCCTTCCCTCCTCTCGTATAGTATTAATAGCTTGCATTAATTGTTCCAGTAAATCCTTATTTGTTAAATCTGTCATAATTCTATTATAATCTTCTTTGGTTTATGGTAGTTAACACACACAGCTCTAATTTTATTTTCGGCACATTTACACCCGTACTATAAAATTCATTTATTTATATTTAGATAGTTTTTATTTCACTGGTTTTTTTGTGTAATATTGTTTCTTATATGGTTTGAGTAGCGTGTTGTTACCAATCCTTCACTAAATCTAGGTTAATTGTTCACGTTTTCTTGTTATTTTTTACTGTTTGTTTTATCAGTTGTTAATCAGTCTGATACAAAATTTTCACGAATTTTTAGGTAAAGGACCCCGCACACTTTATAGGGGTTTCTGGTGCACGGCCAATTTTGCTAAAATTTTGATATGTTTTGCCTATGACCTTCCTTATGAAAAATCTTGAATCTCAACTCAATCCTATGACCAGTTTCTGAGATACAGGGTGCTTCGAAAATATGTAAAATATTTTTATAAATAAAAAACAGGGACGGATGGGAAGGCCGGGCATTCGGGCAAATGCCCGAAGGGCCGCTACCTTTGGGGCCGGACCGGCCGGTCTATCTAGCACTCCACAGAACTCCACTATTATAATAGGCACTTTAAGTCGTGTCAAAAAACGTAAACGTACGTTTTGGCAATCGAGCGTGCGCAGTTCATAAATTTTCACGTTATCATCTTACGTACAGGGTGATTCCTATAACATTCTCACCCCAATTTTTTGGATTGTCTTTGGAAATAAAATAAAAATATTTAACGTAACTTATAGTATTTTTTCCAAGGATTTCGAAAATTTCAACAAAAACAATTGAAAATCAAATAAAAGTGAGAAAAAATATAGCAATGTTTTTTTTAATTGAATTCCCTGTATATTTTTACAATTTTAAAAAAAGGTTTAAATTCTCTTTCCAAAAATTTAACATAAAATATATGTATTTACCTCGGTATTTACCTTCATATTTAGTAAAATACTGATTATTATTATTATTATTATTTTAATTATTATCAGTATTTTACTAAATATGAATGTAAATAATATGTTGTTATGTTATATTTTTGGAATGAGAATATAAACTTTTTTTCAAAATTGTAAAGATATACAGGGCCCTGTTCCATTAAAAAAAAATCGCTTTGTTTTTTCCCACTTTTATTTGACTTTAAATTGTTTTTTGTTGAAATTTTCGAAATCCTTGAAAAAAATACTATGTGTTAAGTTAAATATTTTTATTTTCTTTGCAAAGACAAACAAAAAAATTGGCGTGAGAAAGTTATAGGAATTACCCTGTACAGAGTGTCCCTCATAAAAGGTTTACTCGATTTCCTGGCTTTATTATTAGGCTAAAATAAAAAACTAAAATTTATTCTCATGTATTTTTTTATGAGGAATCCCATTATAAGGTCGAATAAGCGATAGAACCCCTAATATACGAGGTATTGTCAAAAACCAATTTTCCAAATTTTCTTCATTCTAGGTATATACTATTACGGAAATCGATATGGTATATTATTGTGGTTATAAAGGCATATACCATTCATACATCTAACTTTCGGTTTACCTGGAAATAGCTAGCATCCGACAAAGTTTTGACGACAACCTGTATATTATGAAATAATTGAAAAGTAGCCAATCTCCTGATTTCAAAAATATAAATAAGTAAATTATTTGCGATACATTTTTAATTTTGTTAATGTTTTAATATGTACCTTTTATTTTTTAGTTATTTTTGCTCTCTATTGGTTTCAATAATAATATATTATCATGCATATTTTATGATTTTTAATTGTGTCTTTTGAAGTGGGGCCGCTTGCACATAATTTCCCGGGCCAGTATTCCTTACCCCATCCGTCCCTGATAAAAAATACAACTTTTGCAGTAAAAATTGGCGTTAAAAATGCATTTTTATAACACACGGTCATCTGTTGTTTGTTGGTAGAGAATCTAAATATACCGGGTGTGGACTAAATTAAGTAGATAAGTAAAACAAAAGTAGTGTTAAGTTATAGGTTAGCAAGTAAATTCCTTCACAATACATTTTATATTAATATAAAATATTATAATATAATATTACATTAATATTTATATTAATATATATTAATATTAATATAATTTTTTTGTTCGAGTAGTGTTTGAGTGCGGACGTATTCTCTGAAGTTTTAAACTAAAATCTCAGTAAATAATATAAATATAATAATGACTAGAGTGCAGACTAGAAGTAACGTTAACATATATGAAAATCTTGAAAATGAGACCTTTAAATTCATTAAAAGTCCTTCATTTGCTGAAATAATAAATAAATTAGTGGAAGCTAGGACTAGTGAGCTTATAAATAAAGTGAACTGTCTAGAAACCAAGTTACAAAATATGTGCGACTCAAATAAAGACCTTATAAGACTTTTGACAAATGCACCAAGTGCAGATATAAAAAGCAAGCATATTTTTAAAAATAGTTTAATTGATTTAAATAGTTCAAATTCCTCTGTTAACTCTGATGATACAGTTATAGAACAAAAAACGCTTGCGGATAAAAATCTATCAACAATAGCTGATAAGGACAAAAACTTTACAATGGCCTACAAAAACCGTAAGCAACGCCGCCGAGCACAAATTCAATCTGAATCACAAACAAATAAAGACAAAAACAAAAACGGAAACAAAGTCATTATAGGCACCTCGATAGATAATGGCGACCCTGAAGAATCCTTAGAGGCACCTGAAAAAAAATTATGGCTATACATAGCCCGTTGCAAACCTCATTCGACTGAAGACAAGTGGAAAACATATTTGGAAAAAAAGTGTCCAGGTAGGCAGTTTACAGTACAAGCACTTTCAACAAAAGGGAACCCGACTTTTAAAGTCGGAGCTGATCTTGATTTAGAAACAATTATGTACAATGCTGATGTGTGGCCAAGAGGTGTATTAGTCAAGCGATTTGAATTTTTTCGATCGTACACGAACAGAAAATACTCTGGAAGACCTAACCGAACCTAGTAAAACAAAGAATGCTAAAATACAATTATGTAATGACAAATTCATTAAAAATGACATAAAAATTTTGCATCAAAATATACAAGGTGTAACAAATAAAGTTGGAAAATTTAAAATATTTACAAATGAAGTTAAGCCAGATATCATTTGTCTTACAGAACATTTTATTTTTACTGATCTACAAATTCTTTTAGAAGATTATACAACTAACTCTCTATACCATAGAAGCATGTATAAGCATGGAGGTGTGGCAATTTTAACAAGAAACGGCCTAGAAACAGAAAAGTGTAATTTTATAGAAGAATATTGCGTAGATAAACATTTTGAGTGTTGTGGAATAAAATTCATAAATAGTAACATTTTTGTCTTAGTCATTTATAGGTCTCCAGAAGGTGATACTGAAATTTTTTTTAATACATTTACTCATATTTTAGAGCTGACATTCCAAAAAAATAATAGAGCAAGAATTGTAATCACAGGTGATCTAAACATTGATTACTCCAAAAACTCAAAAAATAAAAAAGAGCTGGTATCACTTCTGGAACAATTTAAACTAATAAATCTAATAAAATCTCCAACTAGAATAACTATGGCTACTGAAACTAGTATTGACTACATACTAGTCTCTAGTGATCTGGTTAATAAGGATTACAACTACAAGGCGGTAGTATATGAAAATGGCCTTTCTGATCACACTGCCCAAATTGCGACAATACAAATAGGAAATCATCAACAAAAAAGTGAAAAAGTACAAAAGCGCCGCTTCACGGATGTGGGTAAGCAAAATTTAATAAAGCTTCTAAATTTACAAGATTGGTCAGCTGTATACGAAAAAACTTGCAGCAATAGTAAATTTGAACGATTTTCTCATATTTTTCTTGATATATTTAATAATAATAATAATAATAATAATAATAATAATAATGACTTTATTAAGAAACCAGTACAACAAATGAATTACAATTAAAAATTAACAATTATACCGATTATCTTAAAAGGCGAAGTTCAGTAACTCACATGTGATGTGGATACATGAGAGGTCCTGCTCTACCACTTAACCTTAACCACAGCCTACTTTACTAAGTAGGCTGTGCCTTAACTAACCTAATCTAAAATATATTATATAAAAAATATATTTGATAAATGTTTTCCTATTAAAAATTATACTAAAGGTATTAATCATAAAGTTAATAAACATTGGGTAACTGAGAAATTAAGAAATGATAGTAAATTAGTAAGGTTCTTCTATGACTATAGTAAAAGCAAAAATTGTGAAGAAAGCTGGAATATCTACAAACAACTAAAAAAAAATCACTCTACTAATGTTGATATAGCTAAGAAGCAGTATTATCAAAATCAAATTCAAAATTCAAAAAACAAAAACAAAGAAATTTGGAAATTAGTAAAAAATACGACTGGAGCGGGAAAAACTGTAGTAGACATTAAATTAAAAATTGACGATAAAGTCATAAATGACCCTACGATAGTAAGCGAGCACTTTGCAGATCAATATAGTAATGCTACAGAGAAAGCACTACAGGATCACTTTAAAGATAATATATCTAACAGCTGTACATTACCTGATCATAATAGAAAAACCATGTTTATAAGACCGGTTGATGAAACTGAATTAACCAGTATTATTCAAAATATGCAAAATAAAAAATCAACGGGTTACGATGATATTCCGATTGACATATTAAAGTTATGCTTTCCTCAAATAGTAACTATATTATGCCATATTATCAATACATCTTTAGAGCTTGGATACTTCCCAGATTTATTAAAACATTCTACGATAATTCCGATATACAAGAAAGGCACTCGGGAAATTCCATCAAATTATCGTCCCATTTCCCTGCTGACTTGCTTTTCTAAACTATTTGAAAAAGTTATGTACAACCGGCTGTATTCGTTCATAACAGCAAATAAAATTATGTCAAACTGTCAGCATGGCTTTAGGCCAAAATATTCCACATGTACTGCATCAGCCCATTTATTTGAAAATATTTGTGAAAAAATTGATAAAGGCTATTTAGTAATAGGCCTCTTTTTTGACCTAAGCAAGGCCTTTGACACCGTGGAACACTCTTTTCTTCTTGAGAAGCTAAGCCACTATGGTGTCAGAGGTGTTGCTTTGGACTGGTTCAAATCATATTTGGAAAACCGAACATATAGCGTAAACATAAAAAACATGAATTCAAACAAAAAAAATGTAAAGACAGGAGTGCCTCAAGGCAGCGTCCTTGGGCCGCTTCTTTTTGCACTTTTTATTAACGATTTAGTAAAATACATTACAGATGGGTCTATTATTTTGTTTGCTGATGACTGTACTGTCATAATTGCTGCAAAAGCGCAAAAACAACTACAAAATATAACAAATAATATTATTAAAAAATTTTCTGAATGGTGCTGGGCAAACAGACTACTATTAAATTGCGAAAAATCTACATATACAATTTTCTGTAATGATAGAAAACTAAACTTTTACGATTTAAATCTGAATGAACAAAATCTAACTTGCTCGGATCCCATACGTTTTCTCGGAGTTTTAGTAAATTCTAATTTAAAATGGACGGCACATGTGGAAAACATTTGTTCTAAATTAAACAGAAGCAAATATGCAATTACTATGTTAAAAAAATGTCTTGATAATTCTTCGTAACTCAATGTCTACTATGGATTAGCTTATGCAACGATGAAATATAATATTATATTGTTTGGACAATGTCCTGATAAGCATAAGATATTTGTTGCCCAGAAAAGAATAATTAGAAATATTTTTAACTTGAAATATGACGAATCCTGTAAACCATACTTTAAATTATACAACATTTTGACATTCCCCTGTATTTACATTTATGATTGCTGCGTTTTTGTGAAGTCCAGTCTAAATAACCCAACGTTGGGACAATATATTAAGCTTGTGAATAATGTCCATGATAGACAAACTCGCAACACGAATAATATATATGTAAATAATTATAGAACAAGTGTGTATCAGAAAAGTCCCATTGTAGCAGCAAGTAACATATATAATAAATTGCCAAATTTCTTAAAAGAAATTAATGCTTTAAATAATTTCAAAAGTAAAGTAAAAACTTTTCTAATTCAGAAATGTTACTACTCTTTAGAGGAATTTATGAATTAAACTAATCTTAAACTAATTTTAATCTTTAAAATGGATGTTTGTTAGATTTCTTTTTTTATACTATTATATGTTTGTTAGCATTAGCTATGTTTATATTTACAGTGTATATGTGATATACTTATATGTATGTATATATATTTCCTTTTTGCAATACTGTAATTATTGTGCAGTGTACCCTATTGGTTACATAATTGACCTGTCTTTTCCATTGTAATGGTTACAAGATGAAATAAATTTCTTTATCTCTTTATCTTTATCTTTAATATAAATATTAATGTAATATTATATTATAATATTTTATATTAATATAAAATATATTAATAAAAAACTATTTTATATGGTTTTTTAGTATTTATTTTAGATGAAATATTATTCATAACTATCGATTTCACTCTTGTGTGCATGACAGAAATAATTATGAATCTTCAGTGATAAAAGTCTTGTGCGTCCCAGTAATCTCGGTTCAATACGAAAATATCTTCTTGTTCAAAGCAAGCTCGAAGTTGACCCATATTATTCTCGCAGGAAAGTAAGCTATGGTTTTTGTTAATACAATTTTGACATGTCAGTTATTTTCGTAACTGTTTTTTCATTTGAAAATGGCTTTTCGGCTACGTTTTGCCTGTTACATGTGCAAAATACTAAGTAATCCACAACAAACTGTTTTTATGGCTGGAGCAAATGAACAGCAAAAAATTATAGCGAGAAGAAGAAGGAGAGCGTTAGATTTTCCAGAATTAAACATTCGGCCTGAAACGCGCCTTTGCTTCCACTGCAATAATAGTATTTTAGATGAAATACATGCGTACGAACTCGACCAAGATCCAACCGTTTTAAAGGTAATTTTTAGATATGGAAATCGAAATTGTTTTGTATGCAACAACAACCGGAATGCACTACACAGAATATCGTTAGAAGGAAGAACCAATATTTTCATGAAGAAGGGAATATTTGTACCGGAAGAAGCTAGAATATGTGCCGAACATCTGAACAATAATGGTAACCTCTTGACTCCATTGTTAGATGGATTGAAAGGTATAAACAGACCTTACGCTCTAAAAGGTAGAGAATTAACAAGTTTTATTAATGGCTTAAAAGACATGGGAAATGTTCAAACATTTGATAATGAAGAAAATTTTAACGATGAAGAATTCAAGGCTTTAACATCTTTAAGCAAAGAACAATTTAGAGAGGTATTTGGCATATGTGGAAACGTAGTTTTATATGGTAAATCCAGGAAAATAGCTAAGAAGGATCTAATATGTTTTTTATGCAAACTCAGGCAAGGTCTTTCAGATGAATTCTTGAAAGCCATGTTTCATTATTCTACTCGTCAATGTACAAGCCTTGTTATTGCAAAAGTTGCTAGTTCCCTAATGCAAACGTTTGTTCCAGAGAATCTTGGCTATAACCATATCACACGTGAACAATACATTAACCGGCATGTAACAGACTTCGCAAATCATTTGTATAATCCCAACCCACAAATTCCAAAAGCTATTGCGGTGATAGATGGTACATATATAAAAATCCAGAAGAGTAAAAATTTTCAGGTTTTACGGCCATCGTTTTCCATACATAAGTCACAGCACCTTCTTAAGCCTGCTCTGATAGTTGCGCCGGACGGGTACATTTTAGAAGTTCACGGGCCTTACTTTGCCGATAGCAGCAACAACGATGCAGCGATGTTGATACATCAGTACGAGAATGATATGGGTCAACTTCGAGCTTGGTTTGAAGAGGAAGACATTTTCGTATTGGATAGAGGTTACCGGGACGCACAAGATTTTTTAAACAATCTTGGGATTCAAATTGAAATGCCAGCACAGTTGGGCGACAGACCTCAGCTAACTACGGAGGAAGCCAATTCTTCACGTCTCGTTACTAAAGTAAGATGGATAGTTGAGTCCCGTAACGGACATATAAAAATGATTTTTAAAATATTTCGGGACGTATTATCAAATTGCCAGATACCTAATATTAGAAACTACATACGTATAGCATGTGCAATAATAAACAAATATCATCCGTCTATACATATGCATGATGGAACAATTGAAGTAGCTCAGCAAATGCTAGAAAAAGCACGTGAACCTAATGATATTCAAGCCAGAGTTACAAATGAAAGACTGTTTACAAGATACGGCAGATGGAATCCTCTAAATGAACCCAATATTGATATCCATTTTCCTGTTCTTAACTTGGACTACCTGCGAGATTTAACCTTTGGAACGTACCAACTGAAAATGTCACCATCCTATGTAAAAGACAATGAGCACCAACTGGGAAATATGTTTTTTTAGTATGACGCTCGATTAAATCTAGAAAACCTATTAAGAATTAGAATTAGATCACGTCATAGAAATGCTGTAAAATATCAGTTGGCCATCTCATATAATCACGACCAAGAAAACCCAATTACAGGGTATTATTGCACCTGTAAGTCTGGTGCTCGTACAGTAGGGATGTGCTGTCATATTGCGAGCGTAATTTGGTTTTTGGGTTTTGCTCGTCATGAACAGAACGTTCGTTACCCTAGTAGTAATGTACTGCACCACATTCAGGATGTTCCCAATCGAAACGATATGCCTTTAGTGGTAGGGTAATCAGAAACTCTTTCTAGAGATAAGCTAAATCAACTTACATATTTAAGATTTACAGTTCACAGTTCACTTATTATATTGTTTTCATTGATTTGTTGTAATAACCATAATATTTTATTTTTCAAAAAAAATTACAAAAATATGTTTCTTTTCTTCACA
Organism: Rhagium mordax; assembly: GCA_963680705.1. Classification (NCBI taxonomy): domain Eukaryota; kingdom Metazoa; phylum Arthropoda; class Insecta; order Coleoptera; family Cerambycidae; genus Rhagium; species Rhagium mordax. The sequence goes on along the minus strand of OY796656.1, from coordinate 72,677,478 downwards.
TTTGGACATACCATTCAATTTTTGAATAAGTCTTGATGCAATTTTCCTCCAAAATTAAAAATAAGAGCACTTTACTCTTGAGCCGCATTTAAGTTTTTGCACCCCCTTTTATACCGTAAAACTTTCTTTTGGGTTAAGTAGGGTGTCTTTGGTTTGAGGTGATGTAAAAACTACCTGTGCGGTCAATTTCTTGTTTAAAGCCAAATTAAAAATTTACTTGCTAACCTATAACTTAACACTACTTTTGTTTTACTTATCTACTTAATTTAGTCCACACCCGGCATATTTAGATTCTCTACCAACAAACAACAGATGACCGTGTGTTATAAAAATGCATTTTTAACGCCAATTTTTACTGCAAAAGTTGTATTTTTTATTTATAAAAATATTTTACATATTTTCGAAGCACCCTGTATCTCAGAAACTGGTCATAGGATTGAGTTGAGATTCAAGATTTTTCATAAGGAAGGTCATAGGCAAAACATTTCAAAATTTTAGCAAAATTGGCCGTGCACCAGAAACCCCTATAAAGTGTGCGGGGTCCTTTAGACCACTTTTTAACAGTTTTAACACAGCAACTTTTCACAGACGTGCACACACCTCGATAAAATTTGATTACTAATTCTTAATGAAGATGTTTAGTCGGATTGGATAAAAAATTGAAAGAAAACCTCAAATTCTCATTTAGTCGACGTTTCGACAATATTTATTGTCTTCCTCAGGACCAATGAGGTATTTGGTTTACAGTCAGCAAAATCATAATCGTCAAATAAAAATAAAAATAACGTAACTTATAATAATGGGATTCTTAAGTCCAATAATGATTATTGGATAATCTATGGTTAGAAACCAGTTATACTGCAGAAAGACGTGATATGTGTAAAGGTAATAACAGAAATTTCTGTTATTACCTTTACACAAACTTAAATAAAAAATCAAATAATTATCTATTGGAAAATCCTGGGATTTATCTTATAATAAAAACGCGGAAAACCAAAGTTTGATGTAAGTACAGATTTTATAATATTATTTTATTTTCTAATTCAGTTTTATTATAGTTATATTTTTTACCCTTAGATTATTATTTATTGATAATTTAATTTTAACTCGTTTATATTGAACAATTTAATAACAAAATTTGAGATGCATTAAAACAGTGTTTCATAATTTTATAATACCTAGTGTTAGGAATTAATAGGACACAAACACCACTCTAACTTTATAATTCACTTTATTTCACTACAATACACGAAATAACCAATGTGGACAGTGGACACCACTTAATTAGCAGCAAGTAGTCACGAGCGCACTCATCAGCAGACTGCATGTGCGACCGCAAGCGGCTAATCGCCTGGTACCCACATATAACAAAAAATATTACATAAACTATAACAAAAAAGCTGAACAATATTATAAGAAATTTCTAACAATAAGAAGTTTCTAACACTAGATATATATATATATTTTTTTATAATGTTTAAAATTATTTTTCTTTTTATTAATTAATAAATATAAGATTTTTGTTTGGTCATTGTTATATACACTATCATGTTATATCTAATTGTAGAGCCCTGAGGATGGTTAAATACATAACCTAAACGTCGGCAAATTAAAAATAAGTGTTTTCTTTAAATAGGACCTATAACCCAAAAAACACCGCATAAGTAGTAATAATGTTAAAACCATTTTCCTTAGATATAATTCAAATAAATTAAATAATTTATTGGAAAAAGAAAACTGGGCCCAAATTTTGCAAGCACAGCAAGCCACAAACTTTTTTTATGTTACCTTTAATAAATTTCTTGAACAATGAGAATTAGTTAATACACCTCTTAACAATAATTTGTACAAAATTAAGCCTTGGATATCTCAAGGCACGCAATAGTCAGTTTTACACGATGGAATTAATGAAAGTTTGTTTATTATATGTGTTACATTTTATACTACAGCTATATTATATCTTTATAATGTTTATTCCCATTAAAGCTTCTATTATAGATTTATATATTATATATTTTCAATTTTGTTAAAAATAATACTTATTCCTAATTTTCGTTTCTTTATTAAGTCCGCACTGCATAAACTCACGATACTTTATTTCCGGCCATCTAGACAACCAGCCGTTTGCCTGGTTTGTTTACGTTTGTATTAGTTTTTAGGTTAGGTGCTTTCGCAAGTTATTTCCACGTATTTAAATGAACGTATGTGGTTATTTCAGACAAAAAAGTTTAGATTGTGATTTACAATTTCACATAGGTTACTCCACTGGATAAACTCCAATGACCCCAATGCAAACTACTCAAAAATAGTCAAATCCTATTCAGAGTCGTTTACTTTTCGGTTTCCACCACTGTACCTACTTGTTTTTTTATTTAATATCTATCGAAAGATTACTTTCGGTTCTTTTTATGAATAGTCGTGGAATGTTCTAGCAATAAAAACTATATAGTTTAGTCTTAGTTTCTGTTCTCTATTACTATTTGTATGACATTATTCTATACTTGTATCTCACAGGTCTAATGAAAATAAATAAATAATAATAATACCAAGTCAAGTGTCAATTTGCTGTCTTCTTTTATCTAATGATTGCAAATTCTATTTGCTTCTATTCTGTCGTTAAGCACCTTCGAATTATTTTCCTTGGCATTATAAATCATGAAATTAGAAGATCTATAAATACGTTCATTGATTTCTTGGTAAACATCCTCTGTACCCGTTTTTTTACCTTAAGGGATTTCACTTCTTTTTTTAAATTCTTCTACTTCATTTTTAAGATCATTTATCTGTCTAATAAGTCGTGGGACACTTTTGAATGCGTCGCGACACTCTTGACAGAAAAACACTAATGTACATTTTTAAAGGATTACTGCTCGAAGTTCCGAAACGGAAAGGCCCGTACATATTTCAGTGGCATGTACTGTAATATGGCAGTTACTACATGAGGTTATTTTATCATTATCTCTAAAATCCACCTTGCAAGAGGCACAAGAATTTGATTTGGACATTCTAACTCTAACCTCACAAAGAGGTAAAATCGAGGGTAAAAAGTTATAGTAGTATTAAGTAATTAATTTGCAAGAACAACTGAAACTAATATAATCTACTGTTTACAGACACTAAATCAACAAATTTACTATTGGAATGAATTATAGATCACCTTATTCACTTAACAACTTTAGATGGAAAATTTAAAAGTGCATGCTGCTATCAGTATTATTAATAATGAATCGTAAAAACACTTTTATGTCTTGAAAGAACTCACTTCTTTCAATGGGGTGGCCTTATGTACTTCATTAAAAAATTACAACAACGATCCTGTGTATTACGAAGCGAGAGGTAGCACGGGAAAGGGCATTCAAATAGTAACAGCGAAAATGAGTACACGTGTTGTTTAAGTTCCACAAAAAGACAATTTTGTATATCTGTAATAGTTTCATGTAGTTCAAACGTGTAATGTGTCATAAGTCAATTTTATTAAATATCTAGAAAAATTAAAGTTTTTAACGTACAAAATATAGCAGGTGTTTACTGCAAATAAAAACAATTATTTGCAAAATTTCTCAACATAAAATGGTCCTATCGAGTCGTTATGTGAGCATCGTCCTATTGTATGTAAGCATACATCATCCATATAATAAACAATTAGTGCAATTATATTAGCGGCAACATGAGTCCGTAATTCAAAAATTAGTATGTAGGTAACCGTGACTTCTGAGAAGTAGAGGCCGTGAACATTGGTACGACACGTGACCTGGCATCACAATAGTCATCTGGACGCGATGCCTCTATCAAGTTGAAACTCGGTAGGTTTTGCATCGTTAAACTGTTTTGTGCAAGTGTCTCTCTAGTAAAGTTCTATATTAGTGCAGGAAAAATTAATTTTGACCTCGAAAAAATTAGCACAAGCAAGAAATTAAGTGGAGATGTTCCACTTTCTTCCATCCTAATAAATATGCTAAAAGTCCCCTAAAATCGAAGCTGTGCTACGCCTGCCATATTGAAAAATGGCGGCTAATTTTCAGATTTTATTATATAAATCCTTTACCGTTGCAGGTAGAAAAATTTAAAAAAAATGTAGGCGATAACAAAACACATTTTTCATATAAACATTTTTTTCTCTAAATCGAACGGTTTTTGAATTATCAGCTGCAGAATGTTATTGAATTTTCAACTCTTAACAATTGTACAGGGTATGTCTCTTAAAATTGACACCCCCCTTATCTCCCCTATCCCCTGCCGAATTAATTCAATCAAAAAAGAAGTGGACACGATTCTTGATGAATTTTTATATTCTGAAAACGGATATTAAAAATTTCCTAAAACATACAGGGAACATGAAAATAAAACAAGATTTTTTTAAATGGAACACCCCGTATATTTTCATACCAAAAAAATTTCCTTAATTTTCTGAATCCAAAAATATACAAGGTGTTTCCAAATTAACTACCATAAATTTAAGAGCTTGTAGAGAACGTTAAAATAAAACTAAAACCTTTATACAGTTTCGTCGGAAAACGCTTCGTTTTCAAAATACAGGGTGTTATAGTGTCGACTGGCAGATCAGTTATTTAGATATATCTCTAAACAGAGTAGGCAGAGGAATCTAAATTTTTGTGAACGAGTGTTACTTAAGACCACCGATGACTGGATAATATTTTAAATCTGATACCACCATTCAGTGGCGTAGAAAAAGGGGTAGCCTAACACTTTTTTGTAAAAAAAAAATTTGCTGTGAGATGTTTTGAAAATATCGTCTCATTTTCAAATTCCCCAATCAAAATGCTATAATAAAGATGCTCTTATTAAATATCTCCAGAGGCGTTCGTTTTCGAGATATTCTCGGTTTTATGTGGCAATACTCATATGTTTAATAAAATTTTTTTAATGTACTTGGTCAATAAAATAGCAAAGCAAAGGTAGAATATTTTAATAATGTACAAAATAAATACAAGCTTCCGCACATGTGTAATTTACCATTTTAGTACTTTTATAAAATATTGCTACCGAACGATTAATCAAAAAAAGGAAATTTTCAATATGAATTTGTTAAGAAGTGCACCTTTGAGATTAAAATGTACTTTCTTGAAAATTAAGCAGGTTTGAGTTGCATTTGTTTTTGTTTTTATCTACCTTGTGATGATTGCTCCTTTTTAATGTTTTTCGCAAATTAAGTATGTACCACATAAAACCGAGAATATCTCGAAAACGAACGCCTCTGGAGATATTTAATAAGAGCATCTTTATTATAGCATTTTGATTGGGGAATTTGAAAATGACACGATATTTTCAAAACATCTGACAGCAAATTTTTTATCAACAAAAAAGTGTTAGGCTACCCCTTTTTCTACGTCACTGAATAGTGGTATCAGATTTAAAATATTATACAGTCATCGGTAGTCTTAACAAACACTCGCTCACAAAATTTTAGATTCCTCTGCCTACTCTGTTTAGAGATATAGCTAAATAACTGATCTGCCAGTCGACACTATAAAACCCTGTATTTTGAAAACGAAGCGTTTTCCGACGAAACTGTATGGAGGTTTTAGTTTTATTTTAACGTTTCTACAAGCTCTTAAATTTATGGTAGTCAATTTAGAAACACCTTGTATAATTGTTATACATATAATCACTCGACCCGTTCATGAGATATTACTAAAAACTAATCACAGCGGGTGTGTGCATATCTGCATTGTTTATTTATGGACAGACGTCATCCAGTTTTTTGTAATATAGTCGTTGACTCTGTTAGATATTAGCGTAAAAAATACCTAGTGTTAGTGTTATTTTGAAAATGGGATATTCACTGGAAGAGCGAAAAACGTCTTTTTCCTTTTCTTTTCTTTCGGTATAAACTTTGCATATATATGTTTTTAAAAGTATTTGGGAAGGAGGTCATCTTCCTGAAAATGACCTAACATACTCCCTGCGAGCAAGAGACTTATTCTTGTTGCACTGAACATAAATTTTAAGTAACTCTTTTCGTTCTTCCAATGAATATCCCATTTTTAAAATAACTTGCTTCTTTACGAACACTAGGTATTTTTTTACGCTAATATCTGACAGAGTTAACAAGTGTCACATAAAAAACTGGATGACATCTGTCCATAAATAAACAATGCAGATATGCATTGTTTCCAGAGGTGTCTTGATATGTTTTCTGTTTTATACTTGACTCTCGAGATGTGATTAGTTTTTAGTAATATCTCACGAACAGGTGGAGTGATTATATAACGATTACATATTTTTGGATTCAGAAAATTAAGGACTTTTTTGGTATGAAAATATACAGGGCATTCCATTTAAAAAAATCTCGAAAAAAATATTGTTTTATTTTCCACCCTGTATATTTTAGATTTTTAATATCCGTTTTCAGAATATAAAAATTCATCAAAAATCGTGTGTCAACTTCTTCCTTGAATGAGTTAAAGCGGCAGAGGATAAGGGAGTCCTAAGGGGGGGGTGTCAATTTTAAGAGACTTACCCTGTACCATGCAGGAAGGACCCACTTCAAATCACATTTTAAACCTTTATATTCGATATACATTAGGGTGTTACTACTTGTAACCAATGGGAGTGTAAGGGTTTTAATCTGAAACAAAAGAGGGAAGTATCCCTACAATGCAGTGTTTAGAGAAAAGCTCATAATTCAAAAACCGTTTGATTTAGAGAAAAAATGTTTATATGAAAAATGTTTGTTTTATTATTGCCTTTTTGCCCTATCTGCTACGATAAAAAATCTGAAAATTAACCGCCATTTTTCAATATGGCGGAGTTTTAGTATATTTAATAAGATGGTAAGTCTCCACCAAATTTCTTGCTTGTGCTAATTTTTTCAGGATTCGTATACTTTTAGGCTTATTTTTCTTGCACTATACCAGAAAGTTTTAATAAGTAAAAATAATAATTTACAAGTGTAGAAATCATGTTTCGTTGCTGGTGACAGTTCGTAAAATCAGTAAAGATGCGAATAATTTTGTGTGGCGTGGTGTGTAGATGACCTGGCTATATGGTCGCCTGTGCTGATGTTTGAACCTGATGTTTCTATGTAATATTGTGTGAATTACAGGATACTCTGGTTATAACACACTCGGGATGTAACGTACATTCAGTTTTAAAGGTCGTTTATGCAGCTCCCAACTTTGAATTTGGCTTTGACGGTTTTCTGTTATAACGTACTTCCGGTAATAGTGTACTCAAAAATTAGTCCCTAGAGGGTACGTTATAACGGGAGTATACTGTATTTTAATAAAATTTCGCCATATTTGTCACTTCCGGTTTCACCGGAAATGGCCCCAATAATCTTTTTCTAAATGGACCACCCTGTATATTTTTACATTTTCGAAATAAAGATCACATTTTGGATACATTTATGCTATTTTGAACAATTTATATAGGGTTGCACGAAAAATAATTCGAATTAGTTGTCAATCTAGATGGCTGCGAATATGTTAAAATTATTTCATATAAAAAATACGAAAACGTCAATATGTCCAAAAATGCATCATACAGGGTGCTCTAAACTCATTAAAATCACATTTTTCAAAATAACTCTTTTTTTAAAAACATTATGATATGGGCCACCCAGATATTCAGAAAGCTCTATATAGTAGGGGTTAAACGGTACCAAAAGTTCCGTAATGTGTAATCGTTAACGGCAGGAATGACAATTTTTCTTAAGAAATTTATGATTTATCAAAGTTCAAATATGACTGATGGTCGAGATGGTAGAGTACCTGCCTCTCACCCAAAATTCCCGGGTTCGAATCCCGGTCGTGGCAATGGATAACACTGTGAGAGGGATTTTTCCATTATACACGGATATTGGATGTGTGTCCCTTGTCTTTAAATGTGTAGCCCCCTCCCGCACAAGGCTCAGCCTTCTGGGATAAAGGGGGTCGTAATTACATGTGGTGTATTTATTATATTATTATTATTTATTATAATTAAATTTTGATCAACCCTGTATATTTGTGTTAATCAGAATCGGCCTCTGGCTCATTCTTGTTGCAAATCATAAAATATTAACATAAATATACAGGGTTGATCAAAATATAATTGAAGTTAGATATAAATCATAAATTTCTTAAGAAAAATTGTCATTCCTGCCGTTAACGATTACACATTAAGGAACTTTTGGTACCGTTTAACCCCTATAGTTAATTAGGGTCATTGTCACGAAAACGTGCATTTATAGAAAGTCATCAAAAAAAAATAAAATATATTTATTTTCAAATATAACATTCAGATCGGAGCATAAAAATTGTTAAATAAATATTTTAAGTAAATGGTTGAGCTTAAACTTAATTAATTTTTTTAAAAAAGGCAATTTTTTAAAATGCTAGCTAACGAAAGTGAGAAACAAAGGGACAAAAGTGAGGCATAATGATAAAATACTAAAATAGTAAAAATTGAAGTTAAAAATCTTTCAATGTAAAAATTCAAATAAAATCTCCAAAAAATCTCTAATTCTCCCTAACACAAAAATACAAAAACACAGAAAGAAAACCAAATAATAAAAAATAAAAACAAAAACTTTAACGAAAGTGAGGAAGTAAAAAAAAGGTATTATCGAGGGTATTATAGTAAAAGTGGATTTTAAAAGCTTATATTTTCTTATGTATGTAAGAATACAAAAAACTGTAGTTTCTGTTAATATAAAAATACAAAAACAAAAACGATAAAAAAAACAATAGCATTAACCTCGGCATTAACGCAAGTGAGAACTGAATAATAAAAGTAGTTACACATCAGATTTTCCTTCTCCTTTTTTACATAATAAGCCTTTTTGCTTCTTTCTCGTCAGCTTTTCCTTATCTTCCTTTTTCCTCGTTCAGAAAGTTCAACAATTGACTTTACCTTTCCTGCTTCCTTTCTTGCCTTGTATCGTTCTCTAGCTTTTCTTTTTTCTTCTTCGTGTAATATAGGATCATTTTTTATTTTTTCACGTAACTTTCGCATTGCAATTTTTGACTTTTCCTTCAAATTTTTATTTTTTGTTCACTATTTTGCTTTAACTTTGCCACTTAAATTTCACACGTTCGGATCCGTAAGTATCAATAAAACCGATAATACACTAGAAAATAACGCCATTTTAAAAATATATATTCTAACAAAATACCAAACAAATGATCGCTAAATAAATAACATATTGCATATTCTTGATAAAATTTTCTTATTAACATATGTGAGACATTATGCTTACCGTTTCTATACAAACAATCGTTTTGGCGCCAAACCAGTAAAAACTAGCACTAATCATCGACTCACTTCCAAAGCTAGTCCTTAACTAGTAAAAATAAATAAATATCCCTACATTTAAGAAAGGTTAGCACCACCCCATTTTGTTTTAAGCGATGAAATCAACGTGTTAACGAAAGTGAGAATACCTAATAGGGACACTTAAATAGAGTACCATTTTGAGGTTAAATTAATTTTTAAAGTAGTGTACAGGGTGTCCCAAAGTTGATGTCTCGGGACTATATCTAGAGAATGAAAAAAGTTATCACAAAACCGTTTACGTGGTTAAATTTGGGGTGCACTAAGGTACATTTTACGCTATAAATTTTTTTTTTCGAAATCTGGAAAATGGCGAAACTGACGTCATCAGAACTTTTTCCCAGGAACATACACTTATTTTGGGCTACCTGGAAAGTGCTATTTTTTCTGAACATTTTCTATTAAAAAAGTTTTTTAGTATCTCTTATATTTAAAAATATACAGGGCAAAATAGTTTGGAAAATACCCTCAACTGCATACGAGTTAGCCATGATGTAATCGAGTGGCCTATGGAAAACAATGAACAACATCTATTTATATGTTTCATCAAAGATTTGTAACAGTATATTTTAATAAAAAAAAAATATTTTAAAACAATAACAAAATTCTAAATCGTTTTTTTTGGCGTTAGGAAAATTTTTCACACAAATAATACTTTAAGATCGATCTTGACAAAAACGAAACCATTAAATCCTGAACAAAATTCAAAAAACTGTATTTACAGTATTCCGTGTGAGTGTAATAAACATTTTATGTGGGTGAATCATCTAGACCACTTATTGTAAGTTTGGGCGAACACAAAAGTTATATTAGAAAAGGTAAAATAGAAAAATCTAAAATTTTTGAACATGCTTGGGAAAACGATCACAGGATAAAATGGGATTCAGGAAAAATTTTGACCAAATAAGCAGACAGCAAAAAGAGAAAAATCAAAGAATCTGCAATAATTTTACTTAATGAAGTTAAATGCGTATCAAATTGTTCGGTAGAATTTTGTTCAACTTGGTTACCAATGTTGAGAAAAGAACTCAATAATATTAATATTATTTAGAATATTTTTCAACATTTCTATGGTAAGTATATATGGAAATGATATAAACAATTTTCTTTTATGCCGTGTTATTCTACACGTTACATAAAAAATCTAAAGAAAAGGAAACAGATATAGTTTCTGAAACGACAGCGCAGTGTTTTTGACATTACATTACGTCAAAGGCGTAGAGGTTATTTCCCAGTTTTAAACTGGTAAATTTGAATATTTTTTAGATACTTATCTATAAATTGGATAGGAATTTCAAGAGATGTAATAAATCCCAAAAAGAAAAGAAAGAGAAAAAAAATTGATTAAAATCAATCAAAGTCAACTTTTTCATTGTTTGTAAACATTTTGGCGCTATTTAAATTAATTCACACCCGTAAACTATTTGACACAAACAATATATTCACTAAACAAACATGTCAATAGCCCTAGTTCATTGTTTTCCATAGGCCACTCGATTACATCATGGCTAACTCGTATGCAATTGAGGGTATTTTCCAAACTATTTTACCCTGTATATTTTTAAATATAAAAGATACGAAAAAACTTTTTTAATAGAAAATGTACAGAAAAAATAGCACTTTCCAGGTAGCACAAAAAAAGTGTATGTTCCTGGGAAAAAAGTTCTGATGACGTCAGTTTCGCCATTTTCCAGATTTCGAAAAAAAAAATTTATAGCGTAAAATGTACCTTAGTGCACCCCAAATTAAACCACGTAAACGGTTTTGTGATAAACTTTGTCATTCTCTAGATATAGTCCCGAGACCTCAACTTTGGGACACCCTGTACTTTTAAAAATTAATTCTGTTTTTGAGATTTTCAAGGCTTTTCTCCCTTTTTTTAATCTACATTACTATAAAAAAATATTTCTTGACAGGTTAACGTCTATTACATTGGGGTGACAGCTAACAAAAGTGAGATCTCACATAATGTTTTTTAAAATAAAAACAGAAAGAAAACGATTAATTCGAAGAAAATATTTTACTTATATTCATTCCATATTACTTTAAATATTAACGACTGAAAACAACTAATTTTTTTAAAAACTAAACTTTTACGGCGAAGGGACGGCGAAATGTACGTTTTCGTGACAATGACCCAGTACAGCGGATTAGCTAACCTATTGTGCACTTTTTGATAAAAGCACCAATTTGGCACAGAGGTAGACCGATGTAATATGAACAATTTTGGATGTGGAGCCATCGGCCAACTGCCCCCTGGCGGCCGTGGCGGCCATTTTCCAAAATGACTGCCAGTGGACACCCGAAAGACAACAGAAGTTAGATAAAATTTGCTGCTGAAGGTTTTAGTGAATGTTTATTGAATGTTTTGAATGAGAGATAGTTTGTAAGTTATATACAGGGTGGGTCAATAGTGCGTATTTCTTCTGTATCTCCTGTCCCGTTAGAGATAGAGGCATGGTTCAAAATTTTAATTAGATTGTGAGAAAAAGTACATTTTTTTTAAATTATTATCAATTATACAGGGCGATGCGTTAAAGTGGTAGATGAAAGTATATATAAATTTTAAATGGAATGACCCAATTTTTTTATTATGTTTGAATACCACTATGATGGTTCAGCGGTAAAATATTTAAAAAATTTGTTGGATGGTCAATGAATTAAAAAATATTTTTATTGAAAACTGCCTTTTGCAGGTATCATTTTGAAAATTGGTTTTGGACTTATTTTTGGAGAGTAATTTTTTTTCTCTGACATGGAAGTAGTGTATGCCATACTTTAACTATTAGCTGATGTAGAAAATATTTCTTTCATACAAGGTGTACATAAGCGCACTGCTAACTTATAAATATTCGAACTACCAAAACTCAACTTTTTCAAATGGAACACCCTATATATTTTTGTAAAAAATTGTGTAATTATTATTTCTCTGCAACTTTGATATGATAGTATATCTTCTTAATGCATTTTTAAGATTTCAATTCACTTTCATAACTCATGTTTATTTTATAAGTATTGATTATTTGTAATTTTTTTTTCTTTGTGATACTGTACACAATCTTTTATAGGTTAGGCAGATCACAGAGAAACAATAGATTTAAGTATTCGTCAATTATTATTATATTGTAAATTGTAATTGTAATATGTCCCATACCTAAAATGAATAATTTTCTAGATGTAGTTGTTTATGTGTATATAGGTATGTTTTATTCAGAAAAGTCAACGTACCTTTGAAATTATTTCATAGAAACAAAGACATTTAATTTCAGTTACTTTCAATTTTGTTGCAAACCTCCTAGTTTTCACTAACAAAAGAATTTTTCGAAACATGAATTAATTGATATGATGTAGGTATACACGGTGGTGAATTTTTCGATGCCCACCATTGGTATCTCGGAAAGAGATAGAGGATCGGTTAAATTAGACAAAAGTTGCGCTATTTTATGCTCTACAATTTTCTGTCAAGTAATGCTGGATATCTTGATTCGTTTGCGGTTTATCCTGAAAAAATTGAAAATCGTGATTTCAAAAAAATAATAATATCTTCTATACCATTTATGCGAATTTAATGAAATTTGGCAAGGTTATATTTTTGACCACTACCAATTGAATGGCGTTGATAGAAATTTTCTAAACCTTCTAGATTGTGAGCAACGATAGTCAACTTTTTTTTTTTTTATGGCCGCCATATTGGATTTTTACACCATTAGTTAGAGAAAATAATTCTCTTTTCACCTATGTCACCAAAATGGACTGATTTTTTGAAAACATGTTGATATTCGAACTAATGTAAAAATAATTTATAAAACCCAGTATATAACTTACAAACTATCTCTCATTCAAAACATTCAATAAACATTCACTAAAACCTTCAGCAGCAAATTTTATCTAACTTCTGTTGTCTTTCAGGTGTCCACTGGCAGCCATTTTGGAAAATGGGAAAATGGCCGCCACGGCCGCCAGGGGGCAGTTGGCCGATGGCTCCACATCCAAAATTGTTCATATTACATCGGTCTACCTCTGTGCCAAATTTGGTGCTTTTATCAAAAAGTGCACAATAGGTTGAAATATCCTAGCTAAACTGCCGCACTACTACTAAATAGAGCTTTCTGAATATCCGGGTGGCCCATATCATAATGTTTTTAAAAAAAGAGTTATTATTTGAAAAATGTGATTTTAATGAGTTTAGAGCACCCTGTATGATGTATTTTTGGACATATTGACGTTTTCGTATTTTTTATATGAATTACATTGGAACACAAATAATTTTAACATATTCGCAGCCATCTAGATTGACAACTAATTCGAATTATTTTTCGTGCAACCCTATATAAATTGTTCAAAATAGCATAAATGTATCCAAAATGTGATCTTTATTTCAAAATGTAAAAATATACAGGGTGGTCCATTTAGAAAAAGACTATTGGGGCTATTTACGGTGAAACCGGAAGTGACAAATACGGCGGATAGGTCTCAAAAAGTTGGAAATCTTACCTAATTTCACCATACAAAATTTTATCCTGATATCTTTAAAAACGAGGAAGTTACAGGGGTGGCCCACTATTCGTTTACACGCGGTATATGGGTGTATTATAAAATAAATAAATTATAATGGACAGCCGGCTATTGTGACGTCACTGATTCTTATTTGTGGCCTCTTATTATCAGAGGCCATGATGTAACCAACTCGGTAACCAATTGTTAAAATAATTTAATCGATGACGAAAGTATCACCTTTTACAAAAAATGTATGTAAAATTTAAATATTGGAAATTTTATAAGAATGAACATTTTTGTTGTGGCTTAAACTTTAAAAAACATTTAATATTATTTAATTATACTATTTTTGTCAATGTTGTAAGTCACTGCATCTTAGCTATTATCATACTCATATATATATGTAAAAATTAATTTTATTAATAGAACTCACCCACAAACTGGATACTTTACAGATTCTTTTTCTTTCGAAGAAATGTCATCAGTGTATTCTGCATTAAAGAATGTATTTCTATCTTTATCAGTCTCTAATGGTGTAGCAAGTTCTGTAACTACGTTAAATTCATATGGTTGAACTCTGTCTAATTTTCCTGCTGCCACGCTCAAAGTTTCTGCTGCTTTAGTAGAGAAAATTTCAACTGCGCTTTGATAGGGTACTAAAGCATGTGAAAACATATTACATCTTGCCGCAGCCAATAAATCAACTTTCTGTAGACATGCTAAAGTTAAATTATCAAATTTTGTTTTAGTTGTCTTGACATACGATTGAGCTTTTCTAAATCGTTCCAAACCATGTCCTGTATCTGGATCCAATTGTGTAGAGGCTGATTTCATCCAACTAAGCGCGGCTCGATATTCAGTTCTAGCCTTTTCCATTTCAGAGACAGTTCCCCTAGTATCAGTTACAGCTCTGCCTCTAAATGTTTCAACTTCATGATGTAATCTAACTAAAGGTGGCCTTACTGTTAATCTTTGATGTCCAGTATATGCTAAAGCCTTACCAGCTGTTGCCATTATTTGCCCCGCACAAGGATTCTTTTCGTTTTTTCCACATTCTTTCAGATATCTGCCCAATGCATTTTCTTCTTGTGCTAAATAGCATAGTCTCTCTTGATATAAATCTATGACTCTCTGTAGCTGGGTGCAGCTATCATTTATAGATTTAAATAGTTCAAGCTTAGCATCTAACTCTGCATCAGAAGAAACTATGCATTCATCTTCTTTACCGCCTAATTTTCTAAGAACGCTCTTCTTTGTGACCCAATACTGGTGCTGCATTGTAATTTAGAAATTGAAAGAAAACATAAGTGTCACAAAAGGTAAATTAGAATTATCAGTTAAATTATTAGTTAGGTCGTTAGTTGACATTTACTAGCTCTGCCAAAACACTCACAAGTCAAGACAGTTGACGTTGACAACTTATTTTCAGTGTTGCCAGAATAAAAATTTTGCCTGTAAAATGTGCCCAACTACCACGGATTTTAAGCCAGCGCCACACATGCGGCATTCGGCGAAAGGCGAGCGGTTACTCGGCGAAAGCCGCATCGCATGTGTGTATGTAACTGACGCTCGCCTATAGGCGTTCGCCATTCCCGCTTCACGTAGGTAAATTGACGCGAATCAAAGAATTCGCGCGTCATATATTCGATGGCAAATAACAAAACTCTACCCAAATATTCGTGTTTCCCACATTCGCTCGTCATTCGATAAATAAACAAATGTCTGTATCAAAGCGCTCGCCTTTCGCCAAATGACATTCGACGGAAGCCAAACTTCGCCTTTCGCCGAATGCCGCATGTGTGGCGCCGGCTTTATACTAAAGAGGATGATCATGCGGCAATCTAGAAAGAGTAAACAAAGTATAAAGTATTGTGGTCACTGATTATAAGCGACTAATTAGAGAGCTCTCGCGTGCAGTATTGCTATTCTTGGAACTGGGGAATGTGTTCCTATGAGAGAATGACGTCAATATGACGTAAGTTAACATTTACTATTGGTTGCAGGAAGACCTGAATAAATGTCATTGTTATTTTGCAAGAAAAATAGACATTTAAGAACAATGAGTTCGCATATGCCATTTATTTACAGCTGTTGTACCACATTTATATGCAGTGTACATAAAGTTTTATGATTTTAATTGCCTTTAAAATGGAGCCTTAAATTTTATGATGCTTGTTAAGAGAAAAAAGTTATGGGATAAATAAATTTATACATAGCGCATACAAACATCTCCTGATGTTTAGGCTACTTTCAGAGAATTAAAACATCATAAATCCATTTGTTAATTAAATATTACATTCATTATTAATATAGAATTATAAATAAATAAATTAAATAAATAAATAAACAAATAAATAAATAAATGTATAACCTAGTGTAACGAAGTGATTTTTTCGTTACTAGTTCCTGTTTAAAACAATATTATTCGATACACCCCGTATAGAATTTAATTATTGTTTTCCGCATTTTTATATTATTTCCACCTGTAACCAGTATTTATTTTGATATATAATATAACCTGTCCTGTTATTAATAAATCCGTAATTGAGGAAGCACAAAACAAATAATATTCCGCGCCGATATCTGTCCCCGGCAATACCTAGCAAGCGAACATTGAGTCCACGCCGAAATCAGTATCCAGTCACCAGTCAACACGAATGGATGTGTAGCGCTAAAGCCAGTTAGACGCTGCACTACGTCACGCAAACGCCCAGACGTCCGACGTCCGAAATCGTCACACTGTGACGTAGCGCTACCCCACCACGCATCACGAATAAAATATTCAGACTCGCAGCGGAGAGAACTCTGAACTAGTCTGAACTCAGTCCTGAGTCGACCACACGAGAGAGCAGACGTACCTCACCGTAAGTAAGTAGCACTTGGGCCCGAATTTCGGCGAAGTCCAGCCGTGACGTATCCGATTCACTGCGCTGTTCAGTTGGCGTCATCCCTACTACTCTAAATATTTCAGAATAATTATAATACCGTTCGCCGACTTCAAAACAGTCAGTAGCTGTCCACCGCTGATCCAGTCAAGACGTGCCGAGTAAGCAGAAGTAAGTAAGGAGTAAAAACTCAAGAGTAAGATTTGGCTATTGCAAGGTATATTTGTGTGAAGTGAGCTAGCCATTGGTCTATGCTGTATACACGCGATCTCCGGTATAGAGTGTATTCGTAAATAGCGCAACTCACTTATTAACCATAAATTTCTTTCAGTTTGCTGCTGTCCGCCACCTGTTCCGGTAATCATATTTTCTTTCAGCTAAAGTGAGCTAGCTATTGGTCTATGCTGTATATACGCGACTTCTGATATACAGTGTATACGTAAATAGCGGAACTCACGTTACTAATAATATATTTCTTTCAGTACGCTGCTGTCCGCCATCTGTTCCTGTAATCGTACTTTCTTTTCAGCTGAAGTGAGCTAGCTATTGGTCTATGCTGTATATACGCGACCTCTGATATACAGTGTATACGTAAATAGCGGAACTCACGTTATTAATAATAAATTTCTTTCAGTCCGCTGCTGTTCGCCACCTGTTCCTGTAAACATTTTATTCTCTTTCAGCTGAGGTGAGCTAGTTATTGGTCTATGCTGTATATATGCGACATCTGATATACAGTGTATACGTACAGGGTGTCCCAAAGTTGATGTCTCGGGACTATATCTAGAGAATGAAAAAAGTTAACACAAAATCGTTTACGTGGTTTAATTTGGGATGTACTAAGGTACATTTTACGCTAGAATTTTTTTTTTTTTCGAAATCTGGAAAATGGCGAAACTGACGTCATCAGAAATTTTTTCCCAGGAACATAAACTTTTTTTGTGCTACCTGGAAAGTGCTGTTTTTTCTGAACATTTTCTATTAAAAAAGTTTTTTCGTATCTTTTATATTTAAAAATATACAGGGTAAAATAATTTGGAAAATACCATCAATTGCATACGAGTTAGCCATGATGTAATCGAATGGCCTATGGAAAACAATGAAAAAAGCTATTTATACGTTTTATCAAAGCATTGTAACAGTATATTTTAATAAAAGAAAAATATTTTAAAACAGTAACAAAATTCTAAATCGTTTTTTTTTGAGCTTCACCTTAGATTAAAATCATGTCTACTTTCTCATTGTTTGTAAACATTTCGGCACTATTTAAATTAATTCACACCCGTAAACAATTTGACACAAACAATATATTCACTAAACAAACTTATGTCAACAGCCCTAGTTCATTGTTTTCCATAGGCCACTCGATTACATCATGGCTAACTCTTACGCAATTAAGGGTATTTCCAAACTATTTAACCCTGTATATTTTTAAATATAAAAGATACGAAAAATCTTTTTTAATAGAAAATGTTCAGAAAAAATAGCACTTTCCAGGTAGCACAAAAAAAGTGTATGTTCCTGGGAAAAATCTTCTGATGACGTCAGTTTCGCCATTTTCCAAATTTCAAAAAAAAAAAATCTAGCGTAAAATGTACCTTAGTGCACCCCAAATTAAACCACGTAAACGTTTTTGTCTTAACTTTTTTCATTCTCTAGATATAGTCCCGAGACGTCAACTTTGGGACACCCTGTACATAGCGGAACTCACGATATTAATAATAACTTTCTTTCAGTCCGCTGCTGTCCGCCACCTGTTCCTGTAACCATTTAATTCTCTTTCAGCGGAGGTGAGCTAGCTGTTGGTCTATGCTGTATATATGCGACATCTGATATACAGTGTATACGTAAATTGCGTAACTTGCCATACTAACTTTAAAGTTTTCTTTCAGTACTCAAGATCCCGACCCAAAAGGAAGCCCGCTGTTGGTTTTATTAAACACATAACCTTACTTTTCAGCCAATACTACACTTTAGCCAAACCTGTAATTTGTAAATAGACTGTTTGATATTTGTATGCTTTTTGGTGTTTGCTTCTGCTACTCCTGGTATCCGTACGTCGCTTTGCTGTAACCGTTAGTTAACCGCCTGCCCACCTTGCTAGATACTTGCACTGTCGATCCGTAGTCTGTGCTTTGCAAACTGTGCCTTTTACTCCGAAACAAAGTCTAATTTTCCCAACGACCCACTGGAATATTCCGTTTCTTCACTGTAGCTGCCTGAGTAGTGGTGTTTCTGCACTATAAACGGAAACTGGCGCCCGAGTAAAGTGTAATAAATAAGTGGTCCTTATTATTTTGTTAAATTTTAATTTGTAAGAATTTGAAATAAATCTTCTAAATGTTTGGGACGCCCTGTAGGTATCGATGAAAACCAATGGTTTAAAATATGAAATTATAAGAGTAACTTATCAAATGAAACGGAAATCTGAGGGAAATAAGTTATGATGTTAACATAAACATCGCATCCGGGAGATATCGCTGGTCTGGGTACACCAATTGCTCGACAGTCCCACGGTCAAACCGCACGTTCGAGAATTTTCTTAGAAAGAAATTAAAAGGTTAATACTTTGGGCGGAAGATTCGCGAGCTAGAGAAGGATAGGGCTTATCGCCGTAGCTTCCGAAGTTTTGCTTATTTAGCAAAAATCAAGAGACGAGCGACGCACAGCGTCCACAAAGAGTCCACGTCGAGTCGTCGACAGCGAGCGGTCGGTCGTGTGTTTTGGAACGTCGCGACCCCGGGCGGAATTTGGTTAAGTGTTGAATATTAGCGTCGAGTCCTAAGAGAGGAATTAATTTTGTTAAGTGGAAATAGGAGCGTTGCAAAAGAGTCAAGAGCAAGCTCGTTTTGTTTGTGTTGTGTTACGTTGATCGGCAACGTCGGGACGCCGACGCCTTGTTTCGCGCCGAGTGTGCAATTAGTAATTATAAGGATTTAATCGAGCCAGCCTAAGCAGTAAGTTTGGTTTTAAAATTCTACTAACCAATTAAATGTTGATGTGGTCAGAGTAATGTAGTCAGTCAAATTAGGTGCTTAATTTTTGCGGGTTTCAGGTTCCGGAGACATAACCGTTTCCCTCAGTGGGGGCACGGAGAATATTAGTAACATTACTATTTTGGGTAGGTCGGCCCATACATTGGAAGGTTGATTTGGGAATCATTTTTCTTGTTCGTTTTTCTAGGGCATGATTTTGTGTAGCTTATTTGTCAAACAAATCTAATTAGTCGCACTTTTGGGGGGTCACTAGGACCGTGTTTGTTTGCTTTATTGTACCTTATCACTCAATATATATTATTTGTTGTCAAACGCGTTTTAAATTATACACCCACCTATCGAAAGACCAACCTATACAATCCATTCCGGGTTTGGTTGGCCGGACTCACCGCCGAAGAGGTTAGTTAAACCATTTAGAAAAATTTACTAATAGAAAGAAACCAGTAGCCGAATGGTAGAAATTTGCAGAAAAATTAAGATATTTAGGATAATCCCGAGGGTTAACGGGATAGGCACTCAAGCCTACGTATTAACTCTGGTGGCAGCATACGCTACCCCGTGGGTGACACACTCGTCACCTGCACCGAAATTTAAAATAATAAAAATAATAATACACCCGCACTATACTAAATAGTGATAGATAGAGTATAGAGCAGTTGGGGGTTACAAAAGCACCGCCGACGCCTCGAGTGCCATAGTGACATTTCGGCCAATTTGCCTACAAACCGAAGTACGTCACACTACTTGAAATGTATAATCTATAGTTGCAGGCAAATGTGTCCCTCTGGCTGTATGATAATGAACTACCTAAATGAACTAATTTGATCTAATCATGAGATAGCTCATTGCGCTTATTTTTGTGTGCCAAATATCAACTTGATTAGTATAGTCATTGACTAATAGTCAATGGTATAGTATTAAGTGAATTATGTCCAAAAAAAAAAAAAAATTGAACTTTGCGTGGTTGTAACTCTGTTACAACAGCAGGAACCTTGCATATAATTTATTTTAGTTCCAAAAGCTAATAAACCATATCTTTTAGTAAATTTAAGAGCCTCTTAGCATATATTTTTGAAAAATAAGTTTCAATATTGTGGACTATTAAAAATAGACTGCTAATTATAGGTTGGAATTCCAACCAACAAATAGCATCTTATTTTATTACGGTCAAGGCAATTAAAACTTTATTAATAATGCATCGAACAAGATTTTGGTTGATATACAGGATCCAAGGAGAAATTTTGATAAAATTGACGTAATATTCGAAAATTTTAGATAAATGCATATTTTTAGGTTAGTTGTGACGTCACGGGCGGGCGCGTCACCCATACGAAACTAATAATCGCCGGCAGCGGAACGAGCCTCGTGACGTCACACTACATTGAGATAGCTACGCTTCGTTTTGGCGTGCCCGATATATAAATAAATAATAAATAAATGTTTATTTCACAGAATCATGAATAACAAAATACGATACAATTTAATTGAAATTAACATACAATAAGGTCACAAAATTTAATTCCAAACCTCGATTGTTTATAAAATTATTATAAACGCTTTAAAAAAATAATTTGCGGAGGTGGTGATATAGAGTCATTTTTACCATATAAAAAAAATTGTGCAAGGACCCTATTGAGATTAAAATCTGTGGTATTGTGAATTGTGATTCATTTTCCGAACACCCTGTATTTTAAGTTGTTTTAATAGAACGATTTTAAGTTGTTTTAATAGAACGATTGGCAATCCTAAACTAAAGGTAAGCGCATTTATTCGTATCGGACGGACGCATCGGACAGACGGAACGGAAGAAAATGATTATTTGCGTAATTTTAAATTTGGTTGAAATAAATTCCTATTTAAAAATACACCAATCACGAGCTAAACCGCAGCTAACCGGAGTTAGTGGTTTGATACGCCAAAAAATGCTTCTTGTTTCATTTAAAATAATGGAATTAATCATTTTCGTCCGATTCGTCAATCGTCCGTCCGATGCGAACAAATGGGCGCTTACCTTAATTGTGCCGTATATTGGCAACACATGATTGTATCATGTTGGCAACACCACAGGGAGGGCAACACTCAAGAACGATAGACAATCGTTGGGCAACACTGTCCATAGTGTAAATATATCTATGGTCATTGTTTATAAAAGTAATATAGTTATTCAACCTAACTTGTAAGTATGTGCTGCCAACTTGTGAGTAACTTACGTACTAGTCAGTTTCCATGACTTTTGTTTTTACGAATTTAAATATTATAATAATCATAATAATCATTTAAATATACATTTCACGATACATTACACATTGCGCAGCCGGATGTGACGTCGAGCTCGAGAAAAATATGCAATGCCCTATTTGTGTCGTGCACGCGACATCACAACTAACCTAAAAAATATGCACTTTTTAACATTTTTGAGTATTATGTCATTTTTATTAAAATTTCTGCTTGGTTCCTATACTATCAACTAAAATCTTGTTCAGTACATTAACTAATGAAATTTTAATTTTCCTAATCTAATGAAATATGATATTTTTTGTTGACTGGAAATTTAACCTATAATTAGCAGTCTAATTTAAATAATCTACAATATTGAAACTTTATATATCTACTGTCTGTGAGAGTTTTTAAATGTTAATAAGGATCCAAGCTGAAACTACGCAAAATTATAATTAAAGTTGAACATAAATTTACAAAAACTAAAAATTGGAGGTTATGTTAATCCTATGATCATTTACTCTTTGCCTATGATGCACATGGTCTATATTTGTGATTTATGACATTTTTAGGTGAACCAAAAACTAGGTTTTAAATACAATATACATAACATGTTCCTCCACTTGCCATTCTTCAAATTTATTTTATCTTTTCTGTAGCCAAGCTGTTTTGCCAAATCTTCGTTCTTCGGAAAACTGAAATATTTTATATCAATATCTTTCTGTACTTTGGTTATAATTTTTTCACATAGCTCCAGCACAATTCGCCATTATAAATTATAAACAGGCAAATAACAAACATATTTATATAAAAAAGAACATTAATTTAAACACCTTAAGCATGATTTTTATAGTCGCGAAATTGCGAAAAGCGAAATGTGAGACGTGTTGCTATTGGTCAATTCCAAATTTTAATGTGAAATGAACCAATAGCAACACGACTATGAAAATCAGGCTTTACAACTAACCTCAAAAATATGCACTTCTGAAAATTTTTGAATATTATATCATTTTTATCAAAATATTTGCTTGGTTCCTGTACTATCATCTAAAATCTTGTTCGGTGCATTACTAATGAAGTTTTAATTATCCTAATCTAATGAAATAGGTTGTTTTTTGTTGACTGGAAATCCAACCTATAAATAGCAATTCATTTTTAATAATCTACGTAGCTACAAATATTGAAACTTTATATATCTACTGTCTTATTAGAGAGTTTTTAAATGTTATTATGGATCCAAGCTGAAGCTACAAAATTATAATTAAAGTAAAAATACATTTACAAAAACTAAATATTTTAGGTTATGTTAGCCATATGATGTATAAATGATTCATTTTAGAACAAAAAATCCAATAGTTTAAAAATAGAAAACTGACAAACTGTCAAAAGTTATTAATAATTACAGTCGAGTTTCGATCTATGACTTTAGTTCCTCGTCGAATGTCATGTGACGTACATGCACCGCATGATACAACTACACAAGATATGATATCAAAGCGTTCAAATTTCGTCCGGTTTGCGCATGACGTCACACAGTGAGTAATTTTTAAAATCTATGTCGCGGTTTCGAATTTAATATCAAATTTTGTTAGTTAGGAACTCTGTTTTATGGCTTTTATTCATAATATGGGTTCACTGCTTATAGTGTAATACTAAGTTAATGACGGCTATTTAAATTATTACATTTTAGATGAAATTTATTAGAGCCCAGAGGATAACACTGATTATTACATTTGATTTATTTTATGCAGATATTTCTATATTATACGTGAATATAAGTATAGTAATACGAAATTAACTCCCAATTTATATTTTCGTAGGCATGTATTTCGATTTGTAATTGTTGAATATGTCTGGCCCTACAAATTAATAATTTTGGGGTTCTTGTTATTCGAAGTTTTCGAAATTACAAAAATGGCAAGTCAAATGTAAAAAAAGATAAATTAACCATATATACAGTCAATATATTTGATATTTAAGAATTTTGAAGAATGTTTTTACGTAAAAATACAGTGCTATCGCCAGACAGGATGCAGCATAATAGAAAACTTATTTATAATTAATTTCTCAAAAATTGTTTCTTGCCGAAAGTTAAGTATACTAAGAAAAACCAGTTTTGACGTCAAATGTTACCTTTAATATGTAGGAAGTTAAAAAAATATAAAAACGTTAATAATTAAGGTAAAAAACGTAAATAAACTTTCTCTCAAAATTTTCTAGTTACTAAGAGAATTAATGCTAAATAGTGTACATTGTGTGCTTAGTAGGAAAAACTTAATACATTCCCGGACGACCGTGCAGATTGCTTATCGAGGCGTAAGCAACACGGAGTTCGGAAATATGCTTTTACTACGATGATACACATACTATTTTTTCTGAAACCGCGTTTCCATACACCCTGCAGTTTTTTTATTTCAGGGAGCTAAAAAACTTTATATCGTGCGTAGAATCTCTTGATTGATTATCAGCATCACAATCGTATACAGCACATCTCATTTTCGACGATTTCTTAACTTTTAAACCCAAAAATATCCGCAACAACTTGACAATTCTACCTGACACTCCTGACAGCCAGGCGTTTAATGGCGTCCTAGCTCACCGACTGACGTCATGAGCTGCGCGATATCTTATCTCTTATTTATTGTATCATGCATGCACCGGATATACGAAATTCGTGCATGCGTCGTAGCATTGTTTATAATAAACAATGGTCGTAACGTAAACGACACCGGGAGCTACGGTCGTAATAATGGGCACACATCATCCAGCACGCCATCTACCAATGATCCACCGGTACTAACAAGAGGTTGAATAACTATATACTTTATAAACAATGCTATGGTATACCGAATTAAATTAAACTGCATGGATTTGGTTTCGAAGTTGGTGAATATGTTTTGTGGTTGGTGCCATTGGTGATGTTGGATGTTGTATTTTATCTTATCTTATCGGTGTTCTGGTTTTTATTAATGTTCGTTATGTTCGTAACAAATTTATGCAGTGGTAGTAATAGATAATGGTAATGGTTTGACAAAAGTTAGAATTTCTGCTAATGCCAATTATGTTATATTGTTAAATATATTAGACTAGAATTCAAGTTTAAAATGGGATCTGAAAGTGACGATGTACAAATTGAAGATTCTGATGAATCTTTATTAGATATAAAAGAGGTTGACTAGGTACAATTCTACAAACTTGTTTTTATTATGATTTTTCCTTTTAGATAAATGATTTAGAATTTGATATACCTCATGTTGCTCCTCCGTCTCTTGAAAGTGTTTTATGGGATATGGAATCAGAAGAAGGAAGTGACAGTGCTTCATTACATTCATTTCAGAGTATGTCTGTTAAGTTCCGTTCCATGCTATATCACTGTATATTGCAAGGAGTTTCTTCTCAAATAAGTTCTGCAGGGGTAAATGTATGGGTATATTTTAATGTTTAAATAATATACATTGTTAACTTTTAGGAAAGAGTAAATGCTGGCTTACCAACCGTAATTACAAATAGTCTAAAATACGTAGCTGTAGGAACATCACATGGTTTTATATTAGCATTTGATTCTGAACAGAATTTGTGCTGGTGTTGTCATGACACTTGCACTCTAGAGCAAGGTGCAGTATCTGCTGTAGCATTTAATTTAGAATCCACGAGGCTTCTTGTAGGGTGGGTTTTAAATATGTATATTTAAAATATGTGTAAAATGTGTCTGATTTGTATGCAGCTATGTGCAATTTTTATATTGTTTTTGTTGTATAATTTTTTGGCCTTGCAAACAATTTGCTTTGGTCACAAATTGATTGTTGATTTATGGTATTATTTCAACCTAACAATATTAATAATAATAATAATAAATGAGCTTTATTGAAAATCCTTCAAAGGGCAATTAACAGAGGTCCTTCAGCCCGTGTTGATATACATTTTACAGTATTAAGAATCATTATATAATAATATAACATAATAAAATAATATATAATTATAAGATTTACAAAAAAAAAAAAAGTACTTAATAACGTTTTGATCTAGTATTAATTATAAGGTCAAAATTTTTTGTTGGTAGTTGACATTTAATAATTTGAAATTTTCTCCCATAAAGTGTTTTCTGGGTGTTTGTATCTACTTCTTCTGATAACTCTCCTTATACAATACTCGTCAATTAAATCCTTGTTGTGCTGTTTTGTGCAATAGCTTTGAGTAAGGGATACTAATCTATCTTGAATAGGTTGTATGTGGGTTAGTTCATAAAGTAGTGTGTTTGGTGGATTATGTAAAGGATTGTTTGGGTGGCGTATTTTGGTGATTATGCGTATCGAAGTAGTTTCAGCGACTTTTAAATTCCTTTTAGCAGGATTTTTTAGGTTTTGGAAAATTACATGTCCATATTCAATAATCGGTAGAGATGCACCGGGAACAGTTTTTCTTAAATACCGGGTATCGGGTACCCGGTGAAGTGCATTCGCCGGGTACCCGGTATCCGGCCGGGTGTTCCGGTATCCAACCGGTATCCGGTATCCAAGCTTGCCGAAAGAGGAGAACATCTTATTTTTTTGCACCATAATGCTCCATTATTAGAATTTAAATATTAATTTTAATTTTCGATGTTATTTGTTTTGTTCGAGGTTTTATTTGGTTTTTATGAACACTCGTGATTCGTGAACAATAATATTACACAGTTGAATTTTATTTTTGTTTTGTTTTGTATGTAGGTATAATGTTATTTTTACACTGTACTGTCCATGGTTTTATTAGGTTTTAAAATACATGTATATTATTTTATTTCTGCACTACCTACTTTTTTCAATTACCCGGCCAAACCGGGTACCTGGCGGCTCCCACCGGATATCGCCGGGTACCGGGTACCCGGTGCATCCCTAATAATCAGCCTGCAAATTAATTTGTAGATTTTGCACATTGTCCCTAGATTTGCTCCACCTTTTTTGAATGTTAGACATCTGAAATGTTTTGCTCTTGTAATTGTTTGTTTTTTAATTTTTGCCGTGTGGTAATTGAAATTTATTTTATGGTCTATGGTCACTCCCAAATATTTTGTAGTTATTTCTGCGTAAATAAATAAATAAATAAATAAATAAATATAAGTTTATTGCATGAAGAAAAAAGACCTACATACAAAGGGTGGGAGGTACCACAAAGTGTATTTTAACTTCCACCTGTCTTAGTTTTAAAACTTAATAATAGTAAAAAAAATAATAATGATCAAGAAGTAAATAAAATTACAGATTTAGCAGCTTGGCATTTAACATAACCTTAATACAACAAAATCAACAATACAATATAGTGACATAAAATATAGTATAAAACATATAAGTAAAAGAAAAGACACATTATCACAGTAAATAGTGTGGTTAAGCATATTTATTGTTGGGGAGTTTCTAGTTGGGGTATTATGAAAGATGATAAGATGTGACTTGAGTGGATTTGGTTTAAGTCGCCATTTGTTAAACCATATTGTTGTAGCATTGGTGAGGTCTTGGAGACTTTCCATTGGATCATTCACTGATTTACCATGGGATATCAGGGTGGTATCGTCTGCAAACTATAGTACATAAGCCTCTTGGTTAAAATGTTCTGGATTCTCATGATAGATATCTGCACAGTAAACATTGTAGAGTAACGGTGATAGCGGGGAACCTTGTGGAAGCCCTTGTTCTGGGGTAAATTCATAGGATAGACTGTTCAAGATTTTTACACGTAATTTTCTATTTTTTAATAAATTATCGACTAAGAGTAGCAGATTTCTTGGACATCCTAATCCGTTTAGTTTATATAACATACCCTTATGCCATACACTATCGAAAGCTTTGGTGATATCTATGAATAGAGCTGCTGTTTTGTTTCCATTTAATTTGGAAGTTTCTATATTGTTGACTAATATTGACAGTGGGTGACTTGTTGAACATCTGTTTTTAAAACCGTACTGGTATTTAGGGATGACGTGGCCAATGTTTTCTTGGATTCGGTTTCTAATCAACTTTTCAAAATTTTTTCCTAGGACTGGTAGGAGGGTAATTGGTCTGTAGTTTGTTGTCTTAGAGTGATCAGTGTCCGGTTTTGGAATTGTAATAATAGTTCCTGACTTCCATTCTTCTGGAAAGTATTGATGTTTAAAGCAGTATTGGTATATTTTGATAATGTGTAGATGAATTTGGATGTCTAGTTTTCTTAAAGTGTTTTTTGTAACATAGTCGTGACCCGGTGCTGTATTTTTGCCTTGGTTAACTACCTCAAAATATTCAATTTCCTCTATTATACAGTCTTCCAGTGGGGTGCATTGGCTGATAAAATAACAATATTAATAACTTCTTTTTTGCACCTCCGGGATTAAATGAATTCATTAATCATTAAATTGCATTTTTCATGGAGTAAAGTGCCACGTTTAATCTCAGGATTTAATATTTAAAAAAGTCCCAAGGGAATCAATGAAAAATAAACGATTGTTACCATAGTAACTAATTTCTTTTTACCATAGTAAAGTTATTTATGCATGATAACCTTATAATATGATAATTTTATTATAACCAAATTTCTTTGACATAAACAACTTTTTATAACCCACGGACGTTATGACCCAGCGAGCTATAATGAAACGTAAAAAAACAATAGGCACAACGCTATGAGCTATGATGATTTGCTCGATGATTTGATATATTCAAAATAAGTTTTCTCGTATAAAGTTTTTGATTTTTTCGGCATCAGGCCACATTTTTTGTCTTTTTAGTGGCTTTCTCAATTTCATTCACCTTAGTTCTGGGAAGATCTCAGTTTATTGCGTTTCAAAAGACCACCAAAACATCAAATGAATCATCAATATGTCATGCCTGGTATTGTACGTTTTTTCGTGGTAACGTGCCAATACCTACTCATCAAGAAATGTACTTCTTTTAAAAACAAAAAAAATTACAATTTATTTTAAATATTTAACCCATTAATCGTGCATAAAATTTTGTATGCACTTTATGATCCTATGGCGCTTTTCTAGACCTCGCGCAAATGCGCTCGGGTTCGAAATAGCGCCTCGGACTATAAAAACCTTATTTATACCCTTAATACATAAATAACTATTATGCACCAAGGGTTGTAAGTGCACTTTTTTTGGTCAAGAATATAACGTGCAATCCGAGGCTCATAGGGCCGAGGTTTGCAAGTATTCGAGATCAAAAACCCGTACTATACGACTCGCGGTGCATATTACATTTTTCGTCATATCTATCCATTTTTTAACCAGAACAAAAACTTGAGAAAATTTAGTGGAAAACTAAATTGTTTGAGTAAAGCCGGCGTCACACATGCGGTTTTCTTCCAAAGGCTAAATTTGGCTTTTATCAAGTGGCTTTTGTTGAAAGGCGAATACTTTGATACACACATTTGTTTATTTGTCGAATGACGAGCGAATGTGGGAAACACGAATATTTGAATAGAGTTTTGTCATTTGTCATAATGGACAATAACATATTAATTGGAACAACAGCTTTTGTTATGTGCTGTGCATACTTGAAGCTAATGAAAATAAAGAAAAAAGTAAACCTAAAGGAAGGAGATGGTGGATGGTTTCACTTAATCCTAGCAGAAACGTGTATAGGTATTTTGCAATTCCTGCTCTACTTTTGAGAGTTTGCTTAACTTTGTTAAGATGTGTTCGAAAGGAAGCCAATAAAGAATCTTTCTTTTTCTTTAAATTTGTGACATTCAGTCCGTATTTCTCCCAAGATTTATTTCTATGGCTTTCCATACATCAAAAACTAAATATCTGTTTTTATGTAAAGGGTGTTCTGGATTCCATATCATGATTTCGCGTTTGTAGTGGTTCTAGGACCATTTCGTTTGACCATACTCTATTTTATGAAACAACTGTCGAAAACCAACACAAACACTGTCAAGTGTCAAGACTGTCAAAAAATAATCGCAAACATTGGGCGAATGTGTGCGGCGCGGATTCTTTGATTCGCGCCAATTTACTAACACATGCGGCTTTCGTCAAGTAACCGCTCGTCTTTCGACGAAAGCCGCATGTGTTGCGCTGGCTTAAAGTTTTATATTTGCATTTGCTAAGCAGTAAACGTAGCAATGCTTGGAATAACCATGGCAGCTATCAATACAAATAAATTTTGCAGGTTCTATTCAAATGACAACTACTGTGAAGGTAAATTAAGTTATATTATTACACCTAATAGCTCTAAACTTGTTTGAAAATAATGTTTAAATTAGTTTACTCGCATTACTATTATTTATATTCATCAAAAAATTTCATTTAATACTTGTTGAGAAAATTCTCCCAAATTTACTTTATTTTCCTGGGTATGTTATGAAAAATAACGACCTATTGCCAAGTATTTGGTACATAAAACGTCATTTATAATCGACAAAACAATGCAATAAGAGTATACTTGGTATTTTTTAAATGCATTTCTTAATTTTGATGTTTTAAAAAACTGAATTGTCACACTGACAAAATATTACATATTTTAAAATTTTGACTAGGATTTTATTCAAATCAATCGGAAGTGCAAAAATGCAGTGGGTGAAAATGGTGAATTTTCGATGTTCTATGTTTTCTATTTAGAGACATGGTACCTCTACCAAATTATAAGAGGTTTCATTTGGGATCAAAATGAGAACATTGGCGGGAAAAAAAATTGAAAAACAATTTGCGTTTCCAAATTTCCGAAAATCCTGTGCCACCTGGTAAGTCCAGAAATTTTTTATTTTTGATTTTTTTTTAAATATTAAATTAATCTTCGATACAATCTAAGGCAAGGTTTTTTTGCTTTTAAAAAAATATTTTTAGTTACGAGCATTTGAAATTTTTAATAGCTTAATAGTTTCAAAAAATTCCAAATGCTCGTAACTTCAAAAAATCAATATTTCTTCAAAAACAAAAAAACCTTGTCTTCGATTGTATCGAAGATTATTCTAATATTTAAAAACAAATTCAAATTTGTAAAATTTCTGAACTTTCAAGGTGAGGCCCTGGATTTTTGGAATTTTTTTTCGCAAATTGTTTTTTAATTTTTTTCCTGCCAATGTTCTCATTCTGATCCCAAATGAAACCTCTTATAATTTGGTAGAGGTCCCATGTCTCTAAATAGAAAAAATCGAACATCGAAAATTCACCAATCAGCCGCCACTGCAAAAATGATCGTATACACGGTGGTGAATTTTTCGATGCCCGGAAACTATAAAATATAGAGGATCGGTTAAATTAATCAAAAGTTGCGCAATTTTATACTTTACAATTTCCTGCCAAGAAATCCTGGATATCTTGAATCGTTCGCGGTTTATCCTGAAAAAATTGAAAATCGTTTCAAAAAAATTATAATATCTTCTATACCATTCATGCGAACTTAATGAAATTTTACAAGGTTATATTTTTGACCACTACCAATTGAATTGCTTTGATAGAAATTTTCTAAGCCCTCTAGATTTTGAGCAACGATAGTCAACTTTTTATTTTCTTATGGCCGCCATATTGGATTTTTACACCATTAATTAGAGAAAATCATTCTCTTTTCACCTATGTCGTCAAAATAGACTGATTTTTTTAAAAACATGTTGCTATTCGAATTAGTGTAAAAATAATTTATAAAATCCAGTATGCTTTGGAAAAATTATTGCAAGCGACATTGTAATCCAAACACTATTATTAAATTGTACACTCGTAAAAAATTACAGATAAATGCCAGGTTATTTAAACTCCTGTTAAATATTACAAACAATTAATTTATTAAGGAGTCAAGAATAGCTATTAACATATCTAGGGATGTTTGAGTATCATAACTGCCGCAGATGTCGATTTGAAATCTGAACTCGTAGAGCTGTTGTAATTTATAACATCCGTGATTTGTTCAATAGTTATTGGTTTCAGAAAATAAAGACATTATTAATAAATATTATAAAAAGTAGGAGCAGTAGTGATACATTTTAGTATTTAATTTAATTATTATTGTTTGGAGTTTTCTGTCTGTTTGTATTAATAAATAGCCCTATAGTTTCATTATTTATTATTTCTACTGTTGGCAGTTGTTGACAGATTTGTATTGTAATATTACCATATATTACTGTACAACTTTAGTTACGACTTACTTACCAGCCTACTTTTGTATATGTAAACAAAGGATTAATATCCTGAAACCGATAAAACAAATAATACTATTTTTATTTTATAAATTGTTTGTAATATTTAATAGGAGTTTAAATAACCTGGCATTTTTCTGTAATTTTTTTACGAGTGTACAATTTAATAATAGCGTTTGGATTACAATGTTGCTTGCAATTATTTTTCCAAAGCATACTGGATTTTATAAATTATTTTTACATTAATTCGAATATCAACATGTTTTTAAAAAATCGGTCTATTTTGGTGACAGGTGAAAAGAGAATTATTTTCTCTAACTAATGGTGTAAAAATCCAATATGGATATGGATAAGAAAAAAAAAAGTTGACTATCGTTGCTCAAAATCTAGAAGGCTTAGAAAATTTCTATCAACGCCATTCAATTGGTAGTGGCCAAAAATATAACCTTGCCAAATTTCATTAAGTTCGCATGAATGGTATAGAAGGTATTATTTTTTTGAAATCACGATTTTCAATTTTTTCAGGATAAACCGCGAACGAATCAAGATATCCAGCATTTCTTGGCAGGAAATTGTAAAGTAAAAAATAGCGCAACTTTTATCTAATTTCACAGATCCTCTATATCTTATAGTTTCCGAGATACCAATGGTGGGCATCGAAAAATTCACCACCGTGTATACCTACCACAGGACTAAATCTCAACAATTTTCCACTTTACAATGCTTCAAAATTTACTTATATATTTCGATTGGCTTAATTTTAAAACACTATTATAATCTATTTCCAATTCAAGAAAATGTTTAAGAATACCTTTATTTTTTGTTCTGCTTATTAATTTGTGAATTATAAAATTAACTAATTCCAAAGGATCACATAATAATATCATCGACATTAAAAATAATAAGATGAACCTTTTCGTTTTTACGACTTAATACATTGAACATATTGAAAAAAAATAACATTCTAGTTAGTAATCAGGCAGGATTCAGGCGAAAACATTCATATGAATCTTCATTGCAGTTATGTTTTAGTAAATTTAAAGATGTTGATAATGATAAATATGTAATTGCTTTTTTTTGGACCTTAACCATCAATAGGAATGTATTATTAGCTAAACTTAAACAATATGGATTTGAGGGTACAGTTTATAACTGGTTATCTGATTATTTAACGGGAAGAAGGCAGCGAGTAAGAATAAAGGATTCAATAGACTCCATTAGTTGTGACATCACGACCCCCACTTCTACTGGCATACTAGTTTACGGCCGAAACTGTAATACGGGAATCTGACCCGTATTGCGTTGTCCATAAGGACTATAATAAATAGTATCAAAACATTATCGGGAATTTTATATTATTTCTGTATGTTGAAAGACTATTTAAGGACTGCCAATACCTATTTCACATTTAAGAAATATGTTAAAAAATATGTATCCACGAATGATTTATAAAAACTTCATTTTAGTTTTATAAATTAATATGTAAAGCGGGGGAAGCTTCTTCCAATAGGAATAAAGAATGCAAAAATTTAAATTATGAGTTTGCAGCGCTAACTTCAAACACTTAATTCATGTTCGTTCATTTTGACAATGAACTTGACGTTTAACTTAAGTTTTCTATCAGTTTCAAATCTATTCTACTATTTTTTCTAATAAACTCGTTTTTGTGCTTAATTTCAAATGTGGGTTTGTGCTTTGCACCTGAGTGTGATCATATCAATAAAACTGGATGTAAAATGTTTAGTTTCCCAAAGGATTCCAAATTAAAATAAAAGAGGTAAAGCTATAGTGTGTATGTTAGTTTGATTATCGTTTCTTAAATATGGGGGTATGTAAATTGGAAAGGCAAAATAATGCTTAAATACCTACCTGTGCTTTCTTTAATATTCTATATTTTTTAAAATAGGTTTAATTGATTTTTATTGTATTATTGACATCAAGATAAGAGGTTATAAAGTTTGCGTCAGCGACACTGGCACTAACGACAGCTGTAACAACTCAGAAGTATAATGAAGTTAGCGGCAGTGTAAACTTTTATTTTAATATTGATTTATTATATTAATAATAAAGTTTTAGTAATGCTTTATACTTCTGTATATTTTCCGATATCTTGTGCATGATAAATGGTAACTGAAAGTTCTTATAAATTTCTTCCACAGGAGAAATGAAATAAAACTCCAGGCCAAAAAATGTCGCCTTATGCACATATGCATTAAGGATCAATTTCCAGTGAGATTGAACGCAACCCGCCTGTCATGATAGTAGTACGTACGGTTGCATAATTATGTGACGTCACACTAATGCGGTCCATATCTGGTGAAACTTCTAATGATTTTGGTGTCCCTCAAGGCAGCATACTGGGGCCTCTCCTTTTTATATTGTACCTTAACAATATAAATCTTTTTATTAACTGTGAATTTGTGAATCTGTTTACAGATGATACATTATTAGCATGTAGTGATGTAAATTTGAATCATGCAATACAAAAAATGAATGTAATATTATCCAACGTAGAAGATTATCTAACTATAAATAAACTGGAATTAAATGTAACAAAAATCAAAGCTATGGTAATAATAACTACTAAATATAAATACAATAATATAAATATTGATGACGTTAAGGTTTCAATACAGGGTGAATTTGAAATACACTGAATAATTTTAATCCGTTAAGCTCTATGGTCCGTAAAAATTCTTAAAAATAGTCATTTGTAAAATAAATGAAATACAGTCAAGAAACAATTTTTGAATATTTATTAAATATTCACGACGCTCCTGAGCAGAACAGCTGATGTGTGTAACGACATAAATGCCTGTACCCCCACTCTTCTTAGCTATCGTATTGTTGTGTTGGCGTAGTTCAGCCTGTGCATCCATGATGTCGAGTGTGAATTTTTCCTACTGTTTTAGATTTCAGTCTTGTGTTCGTAGCTACCACGTTGCTCGCGTAGTTCAGCCTGTTCATCCATGATGTCAAGTGTGAATTTTTCCTAGTGTTTTAGATTTCAGTTTTGGTTTTACTTGATAAACACTGCGAATACTGCGTAGAGGTCTCGGTAGAGGTATTTGTTCGTAACCAAGTCAATGTTCACCGGTTAGTGTATCCCCAGTGGGACGAGTTTAGGGTTTTTTTGTTGAAACATTAACTATGGAATTTTGAAATTAAAACACTGCGAATTCATTAATTATGCTATAAGAAATTACAGATTAAAAATATTCAGTGTATTTTAAATTCACCCTGTATACAATGAGGAAATAGAGATAGTAACAACAGTGAAATATCTTGAATTTCAAATGGATAATGT
This sequence comes from Rhagium mordax, assembly GCA_963680705.1. Classification (NCBI taxonomy): domain Eukaryota; kingdom Metazoa; phylum Arthropoda; class Insecta; order Coleoptera; family Cerambycidae; genus Rhagium; species Rhagium mordax. Next base: position 72,642,211 of record OY796656.1, on the reverse strand, counting down.
TTTATCCTTTGATAACCATTTTGAATATATTTATAAAACAATTTCAAAACCACATTTTGACAACTGTGCATCTCTTTTATATCAACTTAATTTAAACAAATTATCACAATTGCAAAAACTTTAAAATCTTGGTATGAAAATTATTTTAAAATGTAATCGTTACACACCAATTGCAATGATGTTAAATACCTTGCAGTGGCTTTCTGTTACTCAAAGACTTTATTATTTCACTTTGATCTTAATATATAAAATATTACATAATTTGGCACCTTCTTACTTACATAATAATATTAAGTTTAATAATGAAGTACATAATGATTTTACAAGGACTATTAACAATATCTATATACATAACCAGAACAAAATATATATATATTTTTTTTTAAACACTTATTTAACGTCGGCCTATTTCCGCTACCAGGGCCTACCGCCGACGCCAGGAGACGAGCAACCCCCAACCTGGAAATTTTGCCGAACCTCTTTATCTTACTAAGAGTAGGAATTTTTTACTTGCCTAACATTTAATAGACAAGGGACCGACTGCTTTACATCCTCTCCAAAGGATGGTATATCCTCAATACACCTCTCTCCTACAGTTGTATTGCTTCTGCGATATAGCTGATATACAAGCCGCTAGAAGTGGGGAAGCGAGACCGCGTCTTTCCGTGGATAGTCACCCATCCAAGTACTGAACACGATAGCTGTTGCTTAACTTCATATCGCTATGAAGTGAGTCAAGTCAGTCCTCCGCTCGCTGCCCCCTCAGAACAAAATATAAAAACAACATTAAATCTTTGTTCTTTCAATGTTTTAGTCTAATCTGCTATTGGAGATATTATAAATAATTCTTCTGTTAATGTATTTAAACATAAATTAATAATATGCACAAGGAATGTGAACAAATATATTTATAATTAATATGTTATTGTCAGTAGTGTTAGTGCATGTAAAGTTACGTGTTTAGTTAAAGTTAAAGTTTAGTTACGTGCAAGGCATAGTGCATAGTGCGGAGGGACGCTCTGGTAAAATATAAAAAAAAAACGGTAAAAACTGTGATAAAAATTATAAATTTGAAACAGGATATAGGAAAAAAAATCCCTCGTATAACTCGCGTAATCTGAAGAAAAATTAAGCTCGTATAAAAACAATATTAGATAAAAAGTGATTAAAAGTTAAATAATAATCGTCCAGTTTACAAACAAGTGGTCAACACATGTGCCTAAAACAGGCAAACAGAGACAGACACTCGAACCTCAGTTACTAGAACTCTTCAACTTTTACCAAAGTACTATTTATATCTAAGGGTGACCACCCACTGACACGTTTAAATAATGAGTGAATTGGACTCAAATACAAATATAAGTATTAGACAGTTGTATGACGAAATAATAAAAAGTAGAGAGGACCTAAAATATATAATATAAGCCAGTGAAACAAAAGTGGTATTAAAAGTAGAATCACTAAACCAAAAAGTTATCCAACTAAAGGAAGAAAACCAGGAGCTGAGGACTAAAATAGAACTACTGGAAAGGCAAAATAAAAAGAACAGCGTCGTTATTTTTGGTTTGAAAGAATCTTCGAGAGAACCACTGGTGGAATTCGCTTGTCAGGAACTAAAAAGTACCCTAGACATTGACATCACAAAAGCGGATATTGACAACATCTACCCACTTGGAAACTCTGCAAATAGCCCTATTAAAATAGAATTCGTATCCGAACTAAAAAAGAAAACTGTACTAAGTAACTGCGGCAGATTAAAAGGCACAAGCATAAGTATAAGGCATGACTTAACAAACAAACAGAGGGAAGAATATCAAATTCTAAGAGGCCATTTGAATAGAGCAAATCAAAATAGTACCAACAAATGCTACATCAAGGGAAACAAGCTATATATAAATAACATTCCGCATACCATAGATGATTTAGAAGAAGCCAAAGAGGACCAAAACAAACAAGAAAGAGGCAGTGCTGTAAGAAATGTCAACGAAAAAAAATTCGAACATCACAATCTGAGAAAGCAAACGGGGACCATTAAAAAACCTGAAGTACAAAAAAGATCGGAAAACACGACACACACAGTAGATGCTCAAGAAGCGAGTCCTTCCCGGAAAACAAGAACACGTTCCATACAAAATAAGTAAAAATAAAACTAACATGTATAATCAACGTCTGCAGAGTGATTAACTTATGATGACACACCTATATCCATCATCTATCAATCTGAAAGTGAAAATCCACTAAAGAGACCCACTACATTAAAAAAATTAATAGTAAGCATAAGTTGATTTATATATCTCATTCCTCTATAACTGTTCACTTTACCTATTACTTGTTTGTAAACCGATTCTGTACTTTTAATTTTTATTCTTTTTAAATTGGCACTAATCTCCATCGTACAAATACTTTATTATTATTATAAGTATTAAAAAATGGATCAGTACATAAGAGATTTTGAAGTAAATACAGTAGATACCTATACATTGTGTAATACAGCTGACTGCAAGGCGATCTATGATATCAATAGCCTGAATAATAATTTCAAGATAATACATAACAACATACATAAATAAAAACCTAGATCTATTCAAAATACTTCTTGACGAACTAAACAGCGACTTTGACTGTATAGTTCTTACCGAAACATGGAATATTCAAGACATATCCCTATATAATATAACCGGATATGATATGATCTACAATAATAGTAAACTAAATCAAAATGATGGTGTGGTAGTTTATGTTAAAAACAGTTTAAATTATGTCCACAACATCACTCTTATAAATAATCTCAATTCAGTTATAATTAATATAAAAATAAATAATAAATGTAATATAAACATAACAGCTATATATAGACCACCATCTACAGACCCCCGAGATTTTCTAACTCATCTACAAAATCACCTTTAAGCACATCAAAATAACTTAGAAAATTATCATATTTTTATTGGAGATATAAACATAGACATCCTACAAAACAACGACTGTAGTATAGAATATATGAATATCTTAAATGAATTTGGCTACATATCTTGTATTAACAATCACACTAGGGAACAAAATAATCAAAAATCCTGTTTAGACCACATTTTTATTAAATCTAAGTATAATGTCAATGATACAACATTACCAATAGTGTTAAAACCAGATATTACAGATCACTTTACAACAATGTTGCAAATTATATTAAGTTGTAATAAAGAAAATGTCACAAATGATAAGAGAAAATTTATAAAAAACATAGACTATGTCAAGTTACAAAATATTATAAAAAATGAGTCTTGGGAAACCATATACGTAGAAAATAATGTCGAATCAGCAACAAACAATTTTATAACTATTATTAAAAATGCATTAAACGATTCAACTTATCTTAAAAAAATTAAGAGAAAAAATACCAAATTGACACCTTGGGTTACCAATGGATTAATTAAATCTATACATAAAAAAAATGAAATGTTTCAAAACTTGCAAAAGAACCCAAACAATGAAGATCTAAAATCACAATATAAAAGTTATAAAAATAAACTTACAAATCTATTGCAAAAAACTAAATATGAATATTATAAGAACCGAATAAATAAATACAAAACAGATTCAAGGAACCTTTCGAAAACAGTCAACGAGATAAGCAAAACAAATTACAAGGATAATAATATTAGTACAATAAAAAACGAAAATGACAAATTAATAACTGATATAAAAGAGATAGCTAATGAATTTAATACAACCTTTACTAACATGGGAGAAAATCTAGCCAAGAAAATAAACAAAGATCCTAATTTCAAAATTGCTAAATATACAACTGAAAATTCTATGATACTTTTACCAACAGATACATCTGAGCTGAGACAACTAATAAATGAACTAAAAAATAAGAAATCTGCAGGTGTAGATAATATAAAAACTGAAGTTCTGAAATCGGTCTCAGAGTATATCCTAAAACCATTAGAGTATATTTTTAATAAATGCATATTACTTGGTATATGGCCTGAGGTACTTAAAGAATCTGTAATTATACCCGTATATAAGAAAGGAGACAAGAAAATCTTAACAAACTATAGACCAATTCCATTGATAACCCACTTATCTAAACTATTAGAAAAAATTATAAAGAAAAGATTAACATCATACATTAACAAATATAAATTACTTTCCAACAACCAGTTTGGATTTAGAGAAAATGTGTCCACACAAGATGCAATATTGGCATTAACTACTAAGATCTACTCTGCTCTGGATGAAGGTAAGCCATGCTTATGTACATTTTTAGATTTATCGAAGGCATTCGATACAGTTAGCCATGAATTGTTGTTAGATACATTAGAAAACAATGGTATTAGAGGTGTTACAATTAAATTATTTAAAAGCTATTTATCAAACAGGCCACAACGTGTAAAAATAAATGAAGAAGTAAGTGAACCAAAGTGGATAAAATATGGAGTACGACAGGGAACAGTTCTAGGGCCCGTTTTGTTCTCAATCTATATAAATGGATTATTTTCATTACGGAGCAGGGGGGAAATTATAGGATTTGCCGACGATACTGCCATATTCTATAAAGCAAATTCATGGAACGAACTTAAAATCGAAGCCGAAACTGATTTAGCTCTAATAAAGAACTGGTTTGATCATAGATTACTAACAATTAATTTTGAAAAAACGCATTACTTACCATTCAGCTGCAACAAATCAAATGAGCCATCTTTCAAAAGCCTTGATATAAATATCCTAGGAAAGCACTGCACAATATTACCCGAAGGAAAAATAAAATATTTAGGTGTTTTTATAGATTCGCATTTAAGATGGGATATACACATAAATTATATTATAAAAAAACTGCAAACTATTATATATAAATTCAGGTACTTAAAAAATATTCTAGATTTCAACCAATTAAAAATACTTTATCATTCTCTTGTGGAAAGTCATCTAAATTATTGTATACTTGCATGGGGTAGTGTTGTTAAAACTCATTTAATACCTTTAGAAATCCTCCAAAAAAGATTTTTAAAAATAATGCTATCTAGAGACCCGATGTACCCATCAGATCTGTTATACATGGAAGCAAGGTTATACGATATTAGACAACTATATTACTATAATATAAATATAAACTACCATCTTGTTAAAAATATAGGAAATTTACCGTCTCACACGTATGGTACTAGAAAAAAAAATATGTATACAATACCGTTCATGACAAAAACTGTCGGGCAAAGGTCCCATACCTTTTTAGCTCCAAGGGCGTACAACACTTTACCTAGTGAGATACAAAATAAAAGCAACAAATATTCATTTAAAAAAATACTAAAAGATTATATACTTAAACATCCAAGGCGTCTAATTAATGATATCATAGATCTAAAAAATAATTAATTAATTCCTGTGTATGTGTGCGTATGTGTGTATGTAGGTATGTATATAACTACGTGTACGTGCGTATGTGTGTATGTAGGTATGTATATAACTACGTGTACAAGTGCATATATTATGTAGATGTGCTAAATAATAAAAAAATATTCTTCTAATAATTGTAATAACTAGCACCTATCATATTAGTGTTTATATTGCTACTTATTATAAAATGTCATTTGAAGAAGTTCTTAAAAATTCTAAATATCTAAATGTGTTAGTGTCAGAAAATTTATGTTGTATAAGTCTACTTTTATTTTATTTTATTCTATTATACTTAAAATTAAAAATATATTTCCGTGTCATTTACATTGTAATCCAAAACAAGTGTTAAGTCACTTATTGGTAAACCATATTTATGTGCTTATAACTTGTTCTTTATATTGTTTATTGGTTGTACATATATGTTTTGAGTAAATAAATATTATTATTATTATTATTATTATAAAGGGTGGCCTATAAAGTAGTGACACATTTTGAAGTCTAATAACTTTGCCTCTGAAAAACCTATAGGTAAGTTTTTGGTGTTGTTTGACAGAAAAACTTTTTTCCTGTTGCAAAAAATACAGGGTGTACCAAAGTATAAAAATTCAAGTCAAAAAATAACTATGTAAAGTTACATTCTGTATACTACTATTTTTTTGAAGCGTAACCATAGAGATTTATAATAGTTATAATTGTCAAATAGACGGTACAAATAGACAACGTACTGCCGGTTTCGAAAAATGAATCAGCGCGCTTTTATTGTTGAAAATCCAGGGTTTACATCAATAATCCGCAAAATATCGACGAATTAAAAGAAAATATTCGAACAGAAATCCGGAATATTTCTCCATTAATGTTGCATAATGCTATGCGAAATATGGTGTCTAGAGTGGAAGAATGTTCAAGAAGAGGTCATCATCTTTTAGACACAATTTTTAAAAATTAGGCTAGTTATTATTATTATGTTAGTTTCCCTTGTTATTAAATTTCTTGAATTCCATATTTTGATTAAAATCGTATTATACTTTGGTACACCCTGTATTTTTTGCAACACAAAAAAACTTTTTGAGTTTTTCTATCAAACAACACCAAAAACTTACCTATAGGTTTTTCAGACGCAAAGTTATTAGACTTCAAAATATGTCACTACATTATGGGCCACCCTTTATATTGTAATGATGTGTATTTGTATATTAGACAAAGTCTATTTCAATAAAGAATGTGAATATACATATTCATATAAACATACATCATTTTTAGAATAAACAAAACCAATTTCTACTAAGTATGCATTAATTGTATCATTCCAACAATTTAGAGATTACTGAAGACCATATAAAAAATTTTTTTTACTCAAAAACTTCATATTTACATTAATTACATTTTACTCCTTTTGGTCAACAAATATACACATTTTTCATTAACCCGAGATCGGTCGCCTTATGGTCATAAGGACCGACCGACGATTAGTGTAAAGGGCGGGGGTTTTTTAACTGCGTGTGCTCGAAGTATTTCCTTTCAGCTAATCTCCTATATATAATGTAGTTTGACGTGGATAAACCAGTAGAGGTAAAATTTGCGACGGGTCACGTAAAAATTGTGTTTGACCATATTGCGACTTATAACGTTATAAAAATTTTGGTGCTTTTGACCGTACTGCGACTGATAGCGTTGAATAGGTAAAAGTTTTATGTTTTACTTATATTTTCTGTTATTGACTTATTTTTATATATATTTTAGACTACAAAATGGCGAACTATGAAAAAGAGCAACGGCGGCTACAAAGGCTTTTAGAGGAGGTTGAATCAGATATAAAATAATCATAAGAGTAAAAAGAAAATGGTCTTTTTGACCATATATGCGACTGATGCCGAAGTATTTTACTGTTTTAAGTTTTTTTTAAATATTTTTTTTGATGGACCAAAAATTCTCATAATAATTAGGTGCTTTTGTATGTGGATAAATTAACTGACAGAAGTGTTAAAAATGTAAAAAGGAAAATCAGTAAAAATGACCACCGCTCGACCAATACCTTAAAAAAATATGCGCGACTGAACTCGAGTTAAGAAAGTTAGGCCAGTTGTGGGGGACAAAAAAAATGAATTCGGAAAAAATTCCTGGTAAAAGTTTTAGCGTTTTAATCACTTCAGTTATGTACCAATGTGACTATTCTAGGTTTTCCCCCTTCACCGAAGTGAGCTTAGGCCCCTAAGTTAAGAAATGTGACCTGAAGTGGGGTTTTCTTACAGTTTTTGCAAATATCTCAGAAATAACCCATCAGATCCGCAAAGTAATATTACAAACTGGTAAAGCGTTAAATTCTGCGCAAAATCAACTATGATATATTTTGTTATAGCTATACGCTTATGAGCTCTTGTCAAAGTTGCAACAATTTTTCAACTCACTGAAATAAATTCGTCTTTTAAGAAAAATAACGCTGAAATGGGTTATACATTGATTTGTGTCTATAATTTTACCCTGCTTTGTAAAGAAAGGAACTGGTTCTTTTCTCCGACCACCTGCGTGAGGGGTTGTGAGGTAAAAAGGTGGAGTCGAGAGGGCGAATGCGACAAAAATCCACTGTTGGTGGAACCACATGCATTACGGCATGCCGTAATTAAAAACATTACTTGCAACATTAAACAATTAAAAGCAGTTCCTCTTTGGATCTAGAGAATCCAGGTCCGGACGGCGAGCAAGAACAAGGAAAAACTCTTTTCTTTAGGTCCATCTCCGATATTAGCCGAGATATGAATTTTTTTAAAAGGTCGATTTTGCCGAAAAACTACTTTTCTGAGGGCCCTTGCTCCTCTTCTCGGAGGATTTTTTCGACTGAACTTTCAGAAGAGCTAGAACCAACCTTCCTCTCCGATCCCTGAAAATTTCGTTGCTTAATATCCATCAACGGCCGAGCTTAAATAATCAAAATTACTATTAGTATTATGACTCATTTTTTTTACATCTTCGATAATTTTTTTCACCCCTTTAGCAACGATTTAGACTGCAATTAGGACAAATTATTTACTTTTTACACACATTTTTTGAATGATTAAAGCCGTTACAATTTAAGCAGCGCAAAACATCTGTCGCATCATACACTTTACACAAATCTAGACCAATCAATATATATCCATTATTAATTACCTTATTATATGTTGTAATATCCAACTGCAACATTGCTTGATACAGGTTATTATTTTTTTTTACAATTCTCTTTCTTTGCTTGATATGCATTGTTTATAAATGACTTTATTTAGGTTTTATACAAGCATAATAACAAAAAACATATCCAATTTGATATACACAATTATTAAGTTTATTGGACCTTCTTTAATGCATGATAATAATCGGATTAAAAATTACAAAATTCAAAACGTCTAAAAATAAATTTTTGAAAAAATTTTTTTTTAACTCGCCACAAAATTCATTCATTATGGTCACCAATTATGGTTACAAAATATTTTATTAATTTCAATAAATACAATTTTAAGTATAAGTTTCAAGATATAGGTAGAATTTGAATTTAACGTGGTCCAGTCTCCCTGATGAGCTGAAATAAAGGCGAAAGAACATGTATATCTTCTTGGGTACATTGTTTACGTGCACAAGAAGATACCACATATTCCCAACGTCAAACTAAATAAAGTCGAGATCATTTAAAAAGACCTCGACCGCAATAAAACGTGCAACATAGAAAGCTGCAGTTTTGAATCATCTTTCTCCGTTGTAAACAAATCATTGGTAAGAAATCCGTAAGTACCTACCCTTTATTGAATGTCTTTGTCAGGTACACGAAATTGAAGGGAAACAACCAACCCAAGATATTATTCTCAGAATCACAGGGCCTTTCCTAGATGCTTGGTCATCTGCGTGTGCGACAAAAATTAGCGCCCCCCTAGGTACATGAATCACTGCTGGTGATTGAGATACACCAGCCTTCTGTGCCATGTAGGGTGACACTATAATAATAATAATAATAATAATAATAATAATAATACTTTATTGCACCACATACAGATAACAAAGTATAAGCCAGTCAGAAGAAAGATACAGTTTTATAACTAATAAGGATGATTTATATAATCACTAATTTCATATGGTTCAAGCTCACAAAGCAAATTAATAAGATATGTTTTGATTTTTTTTAAATCATTTTCTTGTTTGACCAACCGTGGTAAATGATTATAAAATCGAATGCATGAATAGAGAGCACCTCTTTCAAGCATTGAAAGACGATGATTGGGAAAGTAATAATTTACATTGTCCCTAGTATTATAAATGTTTGACATTTTGTAAGAGTCAAAATAAAACCTGTTCTTGTAAACAAATTTTACACACTCATATATAAATAAAGCTGGAATAGTTAATATTCTTAAGTCTTTAAAATGGCTCCTGCAGGAGTCCAAATATTTTAACTTTTTTATGATTCTTACAGCTTTCTTTTGTACCTTAAAGACCCTATCAGCTTCCACACTGCCACCCCAAAACATAATTCCGTAACGTGCATGTGAGTAAAAGTTAGAATAGTAGAAAGTTTTAGTTAAATTATCATTAGAATTTTTTGTTAAAATTCTGAGACCATAGCAGGCTTGATTTAACTTGGAACATAACTTATCAATATGAGGTTGAAACTTTAAAGAAGACTGCATTTGTTTTGTCTGGATTTAATATTAACCTTGACTGTTTAAACCACTCTTATGCAGAGGATAACATTCTGTTAGCGATATCTCTCATTTCTGGATAAGTGTGACCAGTAAACAGCAAATTGCTGTCATCAGCATAGTTAACAGTTGTCATATTAGGGTGTTCTAGAAACAAGAAGTCGTTGATGAAGATGATAAATAGTAATGGTCCTAGGATGCTTCCTTGTGGAACCCCCAGAGATACCTCCAGGGCATCTGACCGCACATAATTCCCAGTTTGATCCATCATTTTGACAGCATGACTTCTGTCATTTAAATAGGATTCGAACCATTTTTAACGCCACGAATTCCATAGTGACACAGTTTAGTTAAAAGAATAGAGAAATCAATGCAGTCAAAAGCTCTGGATAGATCCAGGAAAATTCCACAAGCAATATTTCCTGTATCCAAAGAAGAGTAGATATCGCTAGTAAATTCAAATAAAGCAGTTTCTATACTTTTGCCTCCCAGAAAGCCATGTTGACAATTACTGAGAAGATCTTGGTCCTTAAAAAATTCTACTACTCTTGTGTAGACTACAAGTTCAAATAATTTAGATAAGGCACTGAGTAGGCTAATAGGGCGATAATTGTCGAATAAATCCGGATTACCTTTTTTGAGGAGAGGTTTAATAACGGCATATTTTAGATTGCTAGGATACACTCCGCTATCTAGAGATGTTTACATAGAGGAGCAACAATAAATGGAAAACACTTTTTTAAAAGAAAAACTGATATTTCATCATACCCGGAACTTTTTTTACTTTCCATTTTATTTACTATAGTTATTAGTTCTTCGCAAGTTACTGGTTTGATATAAATAGAATTAGGATTGAAAGGAATATTACATGTATAAGTAAACTGATCAGATAGTTTAGAAGACACCAAATTAGGTGCTATTCTGTTAAAAAAGTTGTTTAACGAATTTGCACCCTCTGTGGAATCCTTAAAAGCAGGTTGATGATTGTTTAATTTATTGTTCTTTCCTGTCAGCTCAGAGATTATTTGCCACGAGGTTCTGGATTTATTTTTAGAGTTGTTTATTCGTTCCTCATAATATTTATCTTTATACTGTTTAAGTAAATTATTGTAACGTTGTTTACTAATTTTAAATTCATTTTTAAATTCAGGTAAATGATGAGATAGGGTTTGAAACAGTAGCATCTTATCCTTACATTCCTTAATTTCGGGGCTATTAAAGAAATGATTGGGGGTCTGTTCTTTTACATATTTAGCTGGAAAATATATTAAGAATGTGTTTATAAAATTATTATATTTGGTGTCTACGTTAGTAGCTGTGTAAGTATCTCCAAATAGCTCATCACTAATGTCTGCACAGAAATCGCAGATAGCTTTTTCAGAAAATAAACGAATTTTTTTATGTATATTTGGTTTTTTATCTAAATGAAAGGACAAAATCTGAGCAGTGTGATCAGAAATCCCAGTATTAACGTTTTCAATTTTAAAATCACTGTTAATATTAGTTATAATATTATCAATGCAGCTCTCAGTGTTGCAGTATCTACGAGTGCTCTCAGAAACTGTTAGAAAAGCATCATAAGATTCTAATATATTTAAAAATATCTTGCTATGGTTATTTAATTCGAGACTGTTTATATTAAAATCTCCAGCTATGAAAAAAAGAATATTTTTTCCAAAAAGGATATCCAATAACAAATCTAGTTTAGTGAAAAAGAGTTCAAATTCTCTATCAGATGAAGGTAAATGCACACTATAATAAATGTCATACTTCCAGTACTGATTTCCGCACCACAGCATTCGAACACTTTGCATTGGGAAATATTATTAATGTCACTTATAGGTTTCGCCATGAGGCCTGGAGCACAGAAGATAGCCGCTCCTCCATGTGGGTCTTCCGGACGACAATAAACCGATACAGTATTTAAATTTGGCAGTGATAATAAAGTAGATTGCTCCTCAGAACGCCAATGTTCTGTTAGACATAACACTTGAAATCCACCTATATCTTGAAGAAATGCAGAAAGTGCATTAACACAGTTACCAATACTTCTGACATTGTGATGAATGATCTTTATGCTGTTAGTACTCCTTTTGGATTTAGAGTTTATAGTAGTTAAATTTTTATTCAAAAATCCGTTCTTTGTCTTTGATAGTCGTGATATTTCTGGAAATAAAAACGTCTAAATGCCATACTCTTAGGCCAAGTTGAGGGTCTATATAATTCTTCTTTTAAATTAAAATCTGCTCCCAACATAAAGCATTTATTTTGTGTTTCATGAGTGGGAAGTTCTTTTATACTTATATCAGCTTGTTTAAAGATCGGTTGTTCCTTCAAAAATTCCAAAATTCTTTCTGCAGTAATGTGCCTCTTTATTCTATAAAGATATAACCAGGCCTTTTTTTCAATGCCGAAGTCTTCTACCTCTTTTTCACCAAAAGTTTTTTGATTATATTCGGTAAGTTTCCTTTTGTTTTTGTTTTTCATGGTCTTGCGATAAGAAACAGATGTAAATTCATTATCATTTCCATCGCCAGCACTATACAAGTCCGGACCTGAACAGAATTCTACCTGCGACATCAAGCACTTTGTATGCAATACAAAATACACCCTCATATTACATTATGTCTCTTCCTCAGGTACACTGTAAAATATAGAACAGTAGGACTTCTGTGATTTATTACTTAACTCTCTGTTAGGGGCGTCTACTGAATGTTCTCTTTATAAGATTGTTGCTTTTGATTTGCATGGAAACAGAGAATACCCTGCCGCTTTCTTTGTTGTGCGTTTTATTGCGGTTGAGGTCTTTTTCAATAATCTCGACTATAGATTGAACCAAACTTACCTCTATACCAAAATGCTTCCTAAGTGCCCTATCTTGAATCCCATATTTTCCAAGTTTTTCAATTAATTTTTCCTATCAATGGTTTCAAAAGCTCTTTAGAGATCTAAGAATACCACCCATATAAAATATTTTGTATGGCAGTTTTACAACTGCTACATCTATAACATACTTTTTCGGACATAAATACAGTTTGCTCTTGATCTTCATTATTTCTCTTGTTCAAACTTCATTTCTCAAACTTTGTAAAAGTTTTGGTTTTCACAACTTTATAAGTTATATTTTCTGTAGATAAATTAACTACTGTTTCATATGATGTTGGTAAACTTAACAATACATTACAAATAACGTCGGGCGATTTATTTACCTCTTCTGACCGGCGAGCACTGATTTATGACTTATAAAACCTTAATCTAGGTCTGTGTAAGTTCCTTAGACGAATAAATCGTTATATTTGTTATAGAAACATATTTCATAATAAATACATGTTTGAGGAGTATATACTATAAGTTACGCTAAATTAAGAATACAGGATGTGCAATAGCTGCATGCACATACATACATATAAGTAGTGCTTTCATTTCAAAACTTACCATCCAGAATAACTCGTCATCTAAAGTAGACACGATTTTGAGCAAAAACACTTCGATTTAATTTTCGAGGGAAACCATTGTTGATTGTATTTTGTGGTCCAACCCTTCACCCCCAGCCACTCCATCTTTATAATTTCAAATGGCCCCCCTATTGTGTGACCCATCATTTTAAAGGGCTTAGAAAGTTCTACCCCAGACCAAAAAGAAATGAAATTGTTCGATCCGTTTCTGAGATAAAGGCATAAATTAATTCTGAAATGATTAAAAATATGTAGACAGAAAATTAGAAAATTATTCTATTAAATGTTCAAGATTGAGCTCCATTGTTTGTAACAAAAATATAGTCTATTTTTGAACTCTTGCCGGGCTTTTGTAAATGTTTCCCGGTTCTGGCAATCCATTTTCTAGGAAATGTTTCATCCAGCCATTGCTTCACGGGAAGAACGCAATGAGAAGTCGCTCCATCTTGTTGGAATGCAAATTGTGCTCTTCCAGTATAACGTTTCCGTCTTCATCGCTCTGGAAAAAAGAGTGAACGTAATCCGATTATGAAATTTTCCAAAACAGATTATATCTTAGGACTGGAGATAATTGCTTAATCCGGCATATGTTATTTATAAATAAGATTTATAGATAATTCGTTATGGTAGATGCCTCAATGCTGTATTTTGCTTTTGTGTTGCACAATTCCATTTCTTTTTGGTATGCGGATAGAACTGTTTTTATGTTCTTTAAAATGCTGGGTCACAAGATAGGGGATGCCATATGAAATTGTAAAGTTAAGGTGGCTGGGGGTGAAGGACTAGAGCACAAAATTCCACGAACGATGGTTTTGAAGTTTCCCTCAAAAACTAAATTGATGTGTTTTTGCTCAAAATCGTGTCTACTTCAGATGACGAGTTATTCTGAGTGGCAAGTTTTAAAATGAAGGCACTATATAGGGTGTCAGGTTTTAATTGGAAAAATTTAAGAGGCTATAGAACTCACAAAAATAACAAGAAAAATTCATACGAACTTGTATGTTTTAAAGCTTCGTTTTCGGGATACAGGGTATTAACGTTAATAAAACAAACTAATTTTTTTCAAATGTTCCAAAAACTACTTGGCCAATTCCGATAAAACTCGGCATGTTAAAAACATGCCAAGATAGAAGTAATGGGCTAAACGAAAATTACCTAGAGTGCTGGATTAGTCGTTTAGGACCACCAGTTCCTAGGTCTCTAGATATCATCCGTTTTGATTTTTTTTTTTTTTTATTTATTTTTTTTTTACTTATTTAGTTATACAGAAACAGAAATTTACATAGAAAAAACATACATTACAAAAGTACAAAAGAATCACAAAATAGTTACATAATAATGACTTATTATGTAATTATTACAAAGCACCTAAGTGTAGAAAACACTTGTGTTGTGCCTTTATATAAGTAGTAAAGATAAATTCATTCTTTAAAAGTTCAAGTACAATTACATAATTTGCTAATAAACAGTGCCTAATTGATTAAAAAGAAAAATAAAAAATAATAAAGAGAAGTAATAAACAATATCTTAGCAATTATAATTTCTCTAGTGTCTTTATAAAGTTGTTATAATTGTGGTAAATGAATTTCTTGGACAGGCTAGAGAACTGTTTTAAATTCTTTATATTCCTTAAGTTATATGGCAGAAGATTATAGGTTTTAGGTAGTGTATAAGTCAGGAACCTATGTTCAACATTTTTATTACACTTTGGTATCTTTAAGAGGTCATTAACAGAGCCACGGCAATAAAAGAAAAGGTGTATGAAACAGCAGTTGACACCAGGGACAATCTAATTCTTCGAATCCCATATTCATTCAATAACGTCAAAGAAAATACGACCCAGATTTCAAGCGCAGTTCAATCTGTTGTTCATCGTTGTAAAAAATGTGTTGATGTTAAGCGGATCTTACACGATCAATAATACTGTCAGTAGTAACACTTCAGTAATCCTGTCAATATTCCATCAGTCACTATTTAAACACCTGCACACGAGCAGTATTACTGTCAATATTTTGTATCAGTACCTAGCTTTAAAGACAAAGTTTTTTGCTGTAATATATGAGGCTTTTGCTTTTAATCGGCATTTTTTAAAACCGTGTTTAGAAAAAATCTAGATAATGCCCGGCAAGAATTTAATAAGAGATTTGTTACGAAACAGAGTTGTAGAGAATGCGTTTGGAATATTGGCCATCAGATTTAGGGGGTTTTCAAGAGGCAATGAACCCTTTGGAAAACGACCTTGTTGACTTGAAAAGACTATGAGAGAAAAATTTTTGTCAGTATTACAATAATGAAGGCAAATTCCAGTAATTGCAGTGCAACATTAAAGATTTCTTTGTATATATTTTATTTTATTTGCTTTTTTATTGTTTTTATTCACATTCTGAATATTGATATGCTAAATTTTATTCTGCAAAATTGTAAGGCTGAAGGAGGAGACATCATGCATGTTTGTAGATGTAGAAAGCTAAACGACTGAGCTAAAAGACGCATCTGAATAACTTTCGCATTGAACATTATCTTCATTAATTCTTACAGAATATCTGTGGAGATTGCCCAAATTCGTTTCAAAAATATAATATTAATGGCTTTTTCTGCAAACATCCTGTGGTTCTAATTGCATTTGTTTTTCTTCCCACACTTTAGCTATATTCGGGTTATTATATCTTCCTTCTGTTGACATTCCCAAATATTTACACGCTAACGTTAAAAGTTCATTTTGTTTTAAAATCTGTGTAAGTACTGATTTATAATTGAGGCGCATACCTTGATCAATAATAATGACATTAATGACAGTATTCCCTCTATTTGCCAATACTGATGCCCGAATATCAAAATATTACATCATTACAACCGTTATTCCATCAGTATTGATGTTACACATTCAATAATACTGTCAATATTTTTAAGTATTGACAATATTATTGATCGTGTAAGGTCCGCATTAGAGGTTATCAATTCTAACAATTGTTGTAATTTATTTTAATAAAAAGTGTTTACTTTTTATTTATCATATAATTTTATTATTGAAATGATTTTCCAGGGGCGGGTGGATAAACAAATTTTATTTTATTCTCGAAAAGTACTTCAAGATAGACAAAAAATGTTAAGCCCCTTACTTATTACTGAAAACGTGCCAAGTTTGATTAAAATCGGCTATGTAATTAAGCTTATTCTTATTAAATTTTCCCAATTTTCCCGATTAAAATCTGAGACCTGTATACTATATACATATATATGAAAAGAAACGCATAAAATTCTTCTGTATTTTCTAAGAATTGATGGGCCTATTGCAAAGGAATTCAGTTTTTTTTTTGTAAAAACGTAAAACTTCATTTTCTATTACAATACTACAAATCAAAACTTCGTTTTAGTACAATACATTGGTCATTGTCAAATTGTTAATGACGCACATTTTGAACATTTATTGTAATAAAAATGAAGTTTTGAATTGTAATTATCATAATAGAAGTTTTGAAAATGAAGATTTTCCTAGGATGAATTTACAAAGAAAAAGATATATTTCACTGAATTCCTTTGTAAAAGGCCTATCAATTTTTAGATTAAAATATATGTAGGGTGTCCCATTTAAAAAAATTATCAATGATAGACATATGAAAAGTGTTAAAAAAATTTATACATATAAATGGAGATATTACTAATTGACGTGTTTTTGTATTTTTGCGAACGCAAAACAAGAAAAGCTATGAATTTTATGCGTTTCTTTTGGGACACACTGTACAGGGTGTCAACTCTAATGTTGCGCCCCCCCCCTTCTATTTCCTTATTTGTGAATATATTTTAAAATGTAGCCTTATCAGACTTTCCGAATTTTTCAAATATAATATTCAAAATTACCTAGCGCCAATACATACAGGGTGGTGAAAGAAAATTGTTTTTTTTTTTAATGGAATACCCTGTATATTTCTCGACAGGTTTGTAGTACTCTTTGAGCTGATTTAAATAATGTATAACTCCCTTGAGTTTAGATCAAAATCGGTCGAGATATTCAAGGATAAACATGAGAAATATTTGTTTTCACAGTTTCGAGATGGTTTGGCATTTTGACTTAAAAAATGTATAACTCAAAGGAGTTATACATTTTTTAAATCAGCTCAAGGAGTACTACAAACCTGTCAAGAAATATATAGGGTATTCCATTTAAAAAAGTCAACTTTTTTTGACCATCCTGTATGTATTGGCCCTAGGTAATTTTGAATATTATATTTGAAAAATTCAGTAAATGTCTGATAAGGCTGCATTTTAAAATTTTAAAATATCTTCACAAATAAGGTAATAGAGGGGGGCAAAATTAGAGTTGACACCCTGTACATATACCGTCCGTACCGAAAAAAGGCCTGCTTCCATATCTCTGGGCATTTTTGAAGCATCGAATTGAAATTTATAGGGCTAGAATAAAATTTCCTGCTCTTTCCAATAAAGCTAATCGGAACACTAATCAGCTTCAGGTTTAGTCGGAAGTCACCTTAACTTGGTTATTTTAAATGGAACACCCTGTATATTGTTACATATTTAAGTAAAGCTTTTACTCCCGAATACACTCATACTAAGTTTAATCTTCGACATCAACGGAGATATTTAAAAAAACGTTTCACGAGGGAAATACAAGAACCAATAGTCTATGCAAAAAAACTGAAAACAAGAACTGTATTAAACATTATTAACAAAACATCAATAACAAAGCTATAAGTATTGGTCGAAATGCAAACTGTTCTTATTAATGCACGTTTAACACCTTAGTACATCTCAGGTTGCATTGAAGATGATATCTTGACCTAAGATTTCCACAAGCGTTTCTTATTCTTGTTTTTAAGATGTCCACATTTTCCGGAGTTGTGACAAAAGCTATGTCTTTAATATAAGCCCACAAAAAAAATTCATAGGTGGGGTCAGGTGACCCGATTTAAGTATTCAACAATAAGAGCAGCGTTATGCGCAGGGGCAGCATCTTGTCTAAAAATAATGCTATATGATAAAAATAAAATAATAAGCCAGAGGAAATTCCTCGATATAATTTTCCATCAAGTTCAAAAGTGGGTCAATATATTTATGTGTGGTATGGCAATAAGATTATTGGCCCTATTTTCATTGATGAGAAACTTAACGCACATAAATATAATGACTTACTTTTGAACTTGATGGACAATTATATTGAGGAATTTCCTCTGGCTTAGTCACGCAGCATAATTTTTCAGCATATGCTCATAACGTTGTTCTTAATGTTGATTATTTAAATCAGGGGTTCGAAGGGAATTGGATGGGTACTGATGGACCAATTCGGTGACCTGCGAGGTCACATTGGCCTCGCACCTTTTTTTTTTTGTAGGCTTATATTAAAGATATAGTTTTTATCACAGTTCCGGAAAATGTGGACATTTTGAAAACCAGAATAAGAAACGCTTTCGGAAATCTTAGTCCAGATAGGGTGTACTAAGAAGATGTCAAACGTGCAATAATAAGAACGATGTGCATTTCGAACAATACTTATAGCTTTGTTATTGATCTTGTTTTGTTATTAATGTTTAATACAGTTCTTTTGCAGAAAAACTATATTTCTTTTATTTCCCTGGTTAAATGTTTTTTCAAATATCTTCTTTGTTGTCGAAGATAAAATTTGGTATGAGTGTATTCGGGAGTAAAAGCTATACTTAAGTATGTAACAATATACAGGGTTTTCCATTTTAAAAAACAAGTTGATTTCTGGTTAAAACGGAAGCTGAGTGGTGTTTTCATTAGCTTTATTGGATAGAACAGAAAGTTTTATTCTAGCCCTATAAATTTCAAATCGATGCCTCAAAAATATCCAGAAATATGAGAGTAGGCCTTTTTTCGGAATCGACGGTATATACATAGATAGACACTTGCTTCAAATATGTTTTTAAATATTTTTATTTTAGGTATGAGAGAGGTTTCATTTCGATGATAGATGCAAGTAATGGAGATATAATAAGAAAATTACCTGATGCCCATGCACCTCAAACGGCAGTGCTTCATTTAAGATTCACTTTTTTAAATAGTCTTGCCCTTTGCGGAGACTCTTCAGGATGCGTCTTTTCACTTTCCTTTAACAGGAGATTAGGTGTGAGAACATGGGATTCTAAGTGTTTATTTTCTGGCGCGCGAGGTGAAGTATGTGTATTTGAGCCTTTAGTTCGAGGTCATGACATACATTTTCTAAGTAATCATATCTTGGTGGCAATGGCCACATTGTCTAAGGTAATATGATACATTAAATTATGATTTTTGATTAAAAATGTCAGCTAGATTGCGGTTAATTTGTAATATTGCTTGTTACAGAAATCTCTAGTTCTTATGTGGTTGGCACAACAACCTAAATTTATGAAACTATGCAGTCCAGTTTGTAACACACATTACAAATACAAAATACAAATACAAATGCTTTATTCATGTTATTTGATACAAGATCATTACAATCGTCAATAACAAACATACAGAATACATCTCAAAGCATACAATTTCAATTAAATCTTAGATGAGTTAAAAAAAGAACACTAAATAGAAGAATAAAATTATGCACCGTAAATTTTTATAGGTATAGTAGAAATATCTAACTTAAAATCATTGCATTCATTAAAAACAAACAAATACTGGAATACGTTTTAAAAAGTATACAATTTCAATTATATTACATGGATAAGTTAAAAATAGCATAAATCTTTACATTTTAAACTTTATATAGAAAAACATCTAATTCAAATATATCTGATACTGATTACTTCAATGACTACATAAAAAATAAGAAACAAATAAAGAAAACTGACCATTAAATTATTGAGTTGCACTGCAAAAATTCTGCTATAGCTTTTGAAATCAATAAATCTTTTACTTTTGCTTTATAACTGTTTAGATCTAGTATTTTGTAGTGGTTCAGCAATTTGTTATAGAATAAGGGGCTATAGTAACTTGTTGGTAGTCGTGTTTTACCCAGTCTGAAGTAGTCTAATCTAATATTATCTCTTTCTCTAGTCAAATATTGGTGAACATTGCTGTTTAGATTATATGTACTTATGTTTTTATGAACATATATTAGAGATTCATATATAAATCTACATGGTATGGGTAAAACTCTAAATTCAATATATACATTTCTTACATCTTCTCAATATTTTTTGTTAGCTATAATATGAAGAGCTCTTCTCTGTAATGCCAAAAAAGGCTGCATGACAAGAATGACCCCAAGCCAGGATGCCATAGCAGCTTAGTGATTGAAATATTGCATGAAATGAATGTAGTAGTATATTTTGGGGTAATATTTTTGATGAGTTCTTAAGCAAGAATATATTTTTAGAGAGTCTAGCTGCCACATGATCAACTTGGTTTTCAAATTTCAGTGTCGGATCAAGATAAATACCCAAAAATTCCGTTTCCGTGTAGTTCCAATTTGTTAAGTTTGTCGTAGTCTCTTCCATATTTCTATGCAATATACAGGGTGGTCCAGATTTTAATACATAAATTTTTACAGGCGATAGAGAATCACAAAATAAGGGGACTTTTCTTAATAGACATACCTCCAAAAATGCACTATAACTTAGATACAGGGTGTTGAAGTTTCATTAAAAAACTTTATAATTTAATATCTAAGGAAAGACAAAAGCCATCTTTTTCAAATTTGGCACACCGCCTTTCTACGTAAATCTGCATCTACTGTTCAAGTCAAAAAGATTAACAGAAAGCCATTGGCGCAGATATGGGGGTTACATATCCCCTTTCTAGAAAAAATGTAGTGTGCCACCGAATATTTTTGAAAACATTATTAAACTGTTAAATTGCCCATCACATTCTAAAAAAAAATGTGTTTCCGATTTATTTGCAGTTGAACAAACGGAATTATCAAGTAGCCTTCAATCATCTTTAAATCAATTTACATCCTTAACAAAAAACTTTACTTTAAATTCAGAGAGGTAAGCTATATAGAGATGCTATTGATAACATCTAGTGAAGATATTTATGACATGAATATAATATTAATAAAATCACTCAAAAATCTTTTAATAATTCCTATAACTAAATTAATAAACAATAGCATAAGAAAGGGAATATATCCTTCTTGCTTCAACGAGTACCCAACAAAATTTTGCAGCAACGAACTTCCCCCCATTTTCGAGAGTGCTGAAAACGAAAAAAATAGTGAATAAACTTTTTAGCGACCGCAACTCCATCAAAAGGGCCAAAAACTGCTCTATTTCGCGTTTTCCCATTGTAAGACTGGTAAAACCTGTGATTGGAGGAAATTAGCTGAGAAAATCATTTGGGTTTGATAAAAAGGGAAGGATAATGGCAGGAGACGGCCTTAAGCTACCCCTTGGGGTAGTTACAACCCTTCCGGAGGGTTGAAAAATGTTTTTTTTCTTTTTTCTAGAATCTCCATTCCTCGTTTTTGGGGATGCTGAACAAGAAAAAAATAGTTTTTTCTGACCCTTCCTACCCCCTCAAACGGGCAAAAACCACCCTCTTAAACTTTCGCTAGTAAGCATGCCCGGCAGCGCGGAGTTGGAGAGGATTAGCTGGGAACATAATTGGGATTGGATGATAGGGGAAGGCCAGTCACTACCCGTGGGAGTTGTTACCACCCTTCAGGTGGTCTGTTCTTGAAATGAGGTATGATGTCACTTTTTTTCTGTAATAGTAAGTCGACCAATAGTAAATGTCAATTTACATCATATTGACGTCATTCCCTCATGGGAGCATATTCTCTAATTTCAAGAATTTTTGTTTTTTTTTTTTTTTTATGATCTCGATAACCCCCCGTTTTTGGAGATACTGAAATACAAGAAAAAAATAGTTTTATCAGCTTCTGACCTTTCCTACCTTCTCAAACGGGTAAACATCACCTTCCTAAGCCTTCGCTAGTAAGCATGCACGGCAGCGCATCCTTCAGGAAGGTTGAAAATGTTTTTTTTATTTTAGTTGTTAATATCTATACCCCTTTTTTGAGGATGCTGAACAAGAAAAAAATCACTTCTCTGATTATAATTTTTTTTTTCTTTCATAATAACAAAATTTTCGCAACGCATCACATAATTTGGAACTAACCTTTTACCCCAGATTTGAAAGTATTAACACTGTATATTTCTTAAGTATAATTAATTTTGAACCGGTTTATACCCAAAACGTATTTACTTGGTCAATAAAAATGTTTCCTAAAATTTTCAAATTGTTTCCTTCCACACTTGGTAATCAGTAATATCAGTATACAGTTGCTTGCAACTACAAGTGTTATGTATTTTTCCTTAATTTGGACGAAAATGTAAAATTAATAAAACTTTATTTTATGATATCTAACATATACTAATCACATAACCTTATTGCGATAACATAATATCCTATGTTATTTCGAAGATTTAGCAACAGTGTCTCCTGAAGTGTTGCAATCACCCCCAGGGGTAGTGCAGCCTTCCCCTGCAATTACCTGTCATTACCCTTCATGTGTCATACAATCCCAATTATGTTCCCAGCTAATCCCCTCCAACCCCACGCTGCCGAGCATGCTTACTAGCGAAAGCTTGTAACGTCTCTTTCTCCTTATTATATAAAGAATAGACAGAAAGTTTACTGAAGTAAGTTTATTGTTTAAGTTATAATGTAGAAATGAACAATAATTTCTTATTCCTTATCACAAGGTCAGATTCAACGTAGTTACTGTGTTTTTTTCTTTTGTTTGATTTGCGTATACAGATTATAACACTAATAAAGACAATCTTAGTTCTACACCACTACACCGGAATACACTTAATTATAAATTGCGACACTTCAAATAACATACCAACAATAACCTAAATATATAATAAAACAATAGAACTCACCCTACATTCCCTCGTTGTTGGACAACAACCGTTGTGAGTTTAAACTTAATATTACTATCTAAAAATCTATACTTGCATGGAATTTATTTTGTTTTATGTAATTTTAATTACATGGCATTAAAACCTGACAAGCGTGTACTTAAACTCAGCTGCTACACGTATACTCTAAACTATTCTCTTAAATTTATTACTAATTATAAATGTAAATGAAATGTTTATTTATCCAGAATAATATGTGATTTATTCAATTAAAAAATGTATTTTATTCAAATTATTCAACGGGTCCTTTTGCGGGTCTCCTGTCGCAGCAATACTGTCTTGTACCCCAATATGCCATATTATACCATCAAACATATTTATTTTCTGCACATATATATATACACGGTGGTGAATTTTTCGATGCCCACCATTGGTATCTCGGAAACTATAAGATATAGAGGATCGGTTAAATTAGATAAAAGTTGCGCTATTTTATGCTCTACAATTTCCTACCAAGAAATGCTGGATATCTTGATTCGTTCGCGGTTTATCCTGAAAAAATTGAAAATCGTGATTTCAAAAAAATATTAATATCTTCTATACCATTCATGCGAACTTAATGAAATTTGGCAAGGTTATATTTTGAATTAAATTGAATCGGACAATCAGTTTCTAAAAGGCAACGAAAACAAATTCTGGTAAAAATTCATAAATCACCCTGTACAACCCTAAATACTTGGCTAAAATGATTTTAAATAGTGGTTTGTTACTAACCTTGATGGGCCCTATCTACCATTGGACTATGTACAGTTCCTCATGAAACACCCTGTATAGTTCCATCTGTTGGAATTTATAAGGTTAGCGACGGACACCGCCGCCATTAAATACGGCATATCCACAACCCACAGCTAGTTGTACGCGCTGTTGCCATGTCTAGGATGTTAGGACAAGTGGGCATGGAAAACAGGTCGCGGGTCGTTCTCAACTCTAAACCTTTACATCGAAACCAATATGCCTACCAGACAGGAAAATCATGTGAGCTAGCCATACACGAGCTTACTCACAAAATAGAAAGGGCACTGGACAGCCAGGAAACGGCTTTAGGAACCTTTCTGGACATTGAGGGGGCTTTCTATAACACCTCATATGACTCTATAAGCAGAGCAGTGAATAGACGCGGGGTCAAGCAGTCGATAACAAGATGGATTGACTCAGCACTCAAAACCAGGGAAATACAAACAATGCTGGGCTCCACGACAGAGGAGGTGTCGGCAACCAGGGGCTGTCCGCAGGGGGGTGTCCTATCACCCCTGTTGTGGTGTCTGGTTGTTGATGAACTCCTAGAACAATTAGAACAACAAGGAATATATGCGCAGGGTTATGCCGATGACATCACCATCCTGGCAACAGGAAAATTTGAGGGCGTCACATCAGAAATGATGCAAAGAGCCCTCAAAACGGTAGATAAATGGTGCACCCAGGAAGGTCTATCCATCAATCCAGGAAAGACCACAGTGGTAGCTTTTATGTTTTTATGTTATTATGTTTGTTTATACCGTATCCTATCAAATAAGTCCTTTCTTATTGCTTATTCACATAATTTGTATTTTCGATAGTCTTATGCTTTATTATCCGATTCATGACATGTGTAAACATTTTTCTATGTATTTTGACACCAATAAAGTATTATTGTTATTATTATTATTACAAGGAAAAGAAAAATCCAGAACCTGAAGAAACTATTGCTTCGGGGAAAAGAACTACAAATGAGCGGTGAAACCAAGTATTTGGGACTAACTCTAGACACCAAACTGAACTTCAAAGCTCATATAGAGAAAGTGACCACCAAAGCCACGCGGGCTCTTTGGGCTGCAGACGAATGGTGGGCAAGAACTAGGGACTACAACCATGAATGGTATATTGGCTGTACTAAAGGGTTGTGATACCAATAATAACCTATGCCTCCCTGATCTGGTGGCACAAAGCTGGAAAAGGAGAGTCGTTGAAGAAACTAAACAAGTTACAAAGACTTGCGTGCCTAGGGATAACGGGGGCCATTACAACAACGCCTACCGCAGCTATAGAAGCGCTGCTCTGCTTACCTCCACTAAATCTAGTAGTGGAGAATGAGGCATTGATAGCGACTTACAGGCTAAGAAACAACGGGTATGAGACCTTTCCAAGAAAAGGATATCATACAGAAATAGCCCAACAACTGGGAAAAAACCGACTACTTGAAATGCAGTCTGACAGAATCAGCACAACTTATAACTTCACAAAAACCTTCAGGGTGATTATACCTGATAGGGAAGATGAGGGCAAAAGGCAGATGCGAAGTCACCCAAATGATACCATATGGTATACGGACGGATCAAAAACGTCAAGCAGTACCGGAGCAGGAATTGCGGGAGACCAACCAGGGACAGACTTCAGTCCGAACCTGGGCAGCAATGCAACCGTGTTTCAAGCAGAATTAACAGCCATAGAGGCTTGTGCACAAGAAATGGTACGGATGTCATACGCTAACAGAAGAATCCATATCATCACTGACAGCCAGGTAGTTCTTAGAGCTCTGGAGGCAGTAGAAATACGTTCCAAAACAGTAAGAAATTGCCTGAAGCCCCTGGCGAAACTGGCAGAACACAACAATGTGCAATTGGAATGGACGCGTGGACACCAGGGAAATTCAGGTAATGAGAAAGCTGACAGGCTGGCCAAAGAAGGAGCAAAAAAAGCCTTGATAGGACCCGAGCCGACATGCGGGATCGCATACAGCACCGCAAAAGGCGCAGTAAAGGAATTATTAAGACAGAAACACAACTTGCATTGGAGAGAGGCACCAGGAATGAGACAATCACGCATATTCTTAGGTGACCCATCCAAATCAAAGACTAACGGATTGCTGAAGCTGAGCAGAAGACAGCTAAGATGTGCAGGACACTGCACGCTAAACAAACATCTCACCAACATAAAGGTGAAGGATGATCCAGATTGTAGGATGTGTGGTGAAGAGGAGGAAACACCTCACCACATCATATGTGAATGCCCGGCCTTAGCGGCGAGAAGGATTGCACATTTCGGTGAACCATCAGTGACACCGGAAGAGATACCCAATGCTCCCATCGACCGTATACTCGCCTTCGCGGGAGGAACGGGTCTCATGGAATAGGGAGACCATGGGGGTACAATAAGCTTTAGCTTCAGTACAGCGGGCCAAAAACCGCAACCTATAAGGAAAAAAAAAAAATGGTAATCACCATTTAGGGCTGGTCTTTTCACCTCCAATTAACTTTATCCTGCAGTTATTTACCTAGGATACAATTGTTACAACAATGAAAATCAACAACTTTAACTGCCGGATAAAGTTAACGGGAAGATGAAAAGATCGGGCCTTAATGTTATTTCTTACTATAAAATCTCTGGTTTTGTTTTTAAATGTTGCAAAATTGATATTTTCCACAGTTGCCAATAAGTTAAATATATGTGCTGCCGGATAACTAAAACTACATTTGTAAAATTCTGTTATATGCCTTGGGATTGATATTGTCCCCCTATTCCGTATGTTGACGTTGTGAAGATTCCCACGTTTAATTATTAGTTCTTTCAAATATAGTGGGGTTTCTGTATGTATTACTTTATATATCAGACAGCTCATATGTAATATACGCCGTGGTCCATATTGATCCATGAAGCATCTTGCATGTGTTGACTGACATGATCTCTTCTATGCAGTTTATACATGAACCATATACAAGAGTTTTGTATCTTTTGAATTCGATATTTATTAAATACGCTAAGGTATGGTCCATAGACAGCTTCCATGTAGGCAGCATGTGACAAGACCAGCGCATCTGATATCACACGCTTGACAGATGTTGGTAATTGATCGCGGAATTCAGAAATAGATAATAATATAATCTTTATTTAGCATGGCTAAAATACATACAATCAGACAGCAAATAATATAAATACAGCGTGTGTAAAAAGTATTGAAACATGACCATAACTTTTGAAATGTTGATTAAATAAAAAAACCCTTGGACAGGTCGATTTTTATTTTCAATTACGCAACTTTTGGTGCGATTTCTAATTTCTAATTCTACACACCCCCTCCCCCAACCACCTCAATTTTTTTTTTCAAATGGCAACCTACCTTTTGTGATACCTCAAAAGAAAGGTATTTTAATAGTCTATTCAATGGTGTAAAGAAATCCGAAATCCGTCGATGCAATTGGCTTCCCAAACGCATGAAATACATTTTTTTTTTTTAAGAAAAATGAAAGATTGGTAAAACTTTATTACTGAAAAAAATTAACAAATTATCTAATGAGATGTTCAAACTGAGCTCCGTTAACAGCTAGGCACTGTACAAGTCGCTGTTCAAAGTTCTGTAAACAGATTTCGAATGCCGTTTGGGGTATTCGACCAAGCTCCGCCCGTATTCTATCCTTTAGATCCTCCAAATTATTTGGTCTATTGTTATAGACGCAACCCTTTAAATGACCCCATAAAAAAAATCGAGGGGTGTCAGGTCCGGAGATCTGGCTGGCCATTCGATTGACCCTCTTCTGCCTATCCATCGTCCCGGAAACACCTCATTCAGGTACTGCCTTACAAATAGTTCCCGCAATTGCTGCAATTTTTCCGGGTGATAATGATTTACCAGTAGCCAATAGCGTATGGTTCCAACAAGATGGAGCTCCTCCACACTATGGAGTTAATGTAAGACAGTACCTGAATGAGGTGTTTCCGGGACGATGGATAGGCAGAAGAGGGTCAATCGAATGGCCAGCCAGATCTCCGGACCTGACACCCCTCGATTTTTTTTATGGGGTCACTTAAAGGGTTGCGTCTATAACAATAGACCAAATAATTTGGAGGATCTAAAGGATAGAATACGGGCGGAGATTGGTCGAATACCCCAAACGGCATTCGAAATCTGTTTACAGAACTTTGAACAGCGACTTGTACAGTGCCTAGCTGTTAACGGAGCTCAGTTTGAACATCTTATTAGATAATTTGTTAATTTTTTTCAGTAATAAAGTTTTACCAATCTTTCATTTTTCTTAAAAAAAAATGTATTTCATGCGTTTGGGAAGCCAATTGCATCGACGGATTTCGGATTTCTTTACACCATTGAATAGACTATTAAAATACCTTTCTTTTGAGGTATCACAAAGGGTAGGTTGCCATTTGAAAAAAAAAATTGAAGTGGCTGGGGGAGGGGGTGTGTAGAATTAGAAATTAGAAATCGCACCAAAAGTTGCGTAATTGAAAATAAAAATCGACCTGTCCAAGGGTTTTTTTATTCAATCAATATTTCAAAAGTTATGGTCATGTTTCAATACTTTTTACACACGCTGTATATAAAAATATGACTACAAAATAAATATAAATATATAAAAATAAATCACATTTAAAGAAAAATTCACAATCAAATTAATGCTAAATTGGCCATTTCTGTTTAATATACGGAATACAATATGTTTTAAATACAGGAAGACTTCTACTTATTTTAATGTCCTGGGGAATATCATTAAACATTTTAAGGCCTTTTATAAAAAGTTGATTTTCATATCATTTAGTATTTGTCCTTTGAATATAGAAATTTTGACTAGATCGTGTGTTGTAATTATGAATATTAAAGACAAATGTACAAAAATCTAGCAAATGCTTGGGCAACATCTTATTTACCATCTTATACATAAATATAAAAACATACAAAATCACACTTTGCTTTACAGATAATAAGTTTAACGAATTTAACATCCAATTAATACTTGTATAAATATCACAGTTTAGAATATACCTTAAAGCTTTATTTTGTATTTTTTGTAGTGCAGAAAATTCTGTATTATTGAACATAAATATTATAGTTGGACAATAATTAAAATGAGGCGCAATAATAGTTTTATATACTAATAACTTAGTCCATGTGCTTAAGTATCTGGAAATTCTACCAAGAAAATATACTTATTTAACAATTTTTTTTGCTATATAATCCGCATGTTTTTTAAAAGTCAAATTATCATCAATCATAATGCCTAAATACTTAAAGTCTGTTACATTTTCAATCTTATAATCATCGATTTGTATATTACATATATAGTTATTCGCATCTGTTGAATACTTATTTTTGATCAACATAAATTTTGCTTTATCCAAATTTAGACTAAGAAAATTTTCATTTAGCCACTCGCTCACATTTACAAGTTCTTCATTAATTGTTGTAATAATCTCATCTATATTATCACCTATACAGTATAACGGTGTCATCAGCAAACATTTGGATATGACATTTTTTAATAATACATTACGATACATAATAAAAAGAATTGGCCCCAATACCGAGCCTTGTGGTACACCATTGCGCACCTCCTGTATGTTTGATAAACTGTTACCAAATTTCACTTGTTGTGTTCGATTATCCAAATATGATTCAAACCATTTTATGACTGTTCCCATAATACCAATTTTTTTCATTTTTTTTAACAATATAGATCTGTCAATGGTCTCAAAGGCTCTTCTAAAGTCTAAAAACACCGCACCCACATATTTCTTTTCACCGATTGCACCTTTCCATTCAACTAATACTGACTGTATAGCAGTTTCACATGAGTTAGATTTACGAAACCCAGCTTGATATTTACTTAAAACCTCATTATTGTCCAAAAACTGTACTAATTGGTCTTTCACTATTAATTCTAACAATTTTTCATATGTTGGTAACATATTTAATGGTCTAAATTCATTACAGAGGATAGTATTCACTTTCTTCTCTACAGGTATAATGGTAGATGTTTTCCATGCTGTTGGTACCTTCCCATATTGTAATGACAAATTTATAACATCCAAACATCTGTTGCCAGCTACTTCAAAAACTAACTTCAAAATTTTGCTATTAATTCCATCTATGCTACTATGTTTATTCGGCATATCAGCGTATGCCAAGTTCTGTCATATCTATTTTTGCAAAAGTTTCCCAGCTGGTGTTTACTGATATAATATTTTGTATAACAAAATTTTCATCATATTTTTTGGTTATTCCACCAACTATATCCTCTATACTTTCTATGAAAAATGTATTAAATGCATCACATATTTCTTCTTCATTGGATAGAATACCTTGTTTAGGAAATTTAACTTCCTCTTTAACACCATCATGTTTATCTTTCAGGACTTGCTTCAGAGTCTTCCACATTTCAATGGCATCGCCTTTGCATTCATCAATTTTATTTGTGTAATATTCTGTCTTATATTGTCTTACTAGGTTCACTACTTCATTTCTCTTACTTTTAAAACTCTGCCAGTCATTTTCTTGTTTGGTAATTATTGCCTTTTTGTAAAGCCTATCTCTTGCATGCATGTTTTCTTTTATCTCATCACACCACCAACCTTTACTCCTGCACTTATGACTCATTACTACTGTTTTTAACGGAGCATGTTTATTTAGTATCTTAAAA
The DNA here is from genome assembly GCA_963680705.1 of Rhagium mordax. Classification (NCBI taxonomy): domain Eukaryota; kingdom Metazoa; phylum Arthropoda; class Insecta; order Coleoptera; family Cerambycidae; genus Rhagium; species Rhagium mordax. The sequence goes on along the minus strand of OY796656.1, from coordinate 72,611,408 downwards.
ACTGAATCTGTAAAATTCGAAGCTATTTTTTCAACATCTGTAATATTCGAATTCCAATTTTCATTTAACATGTCTAGTTGAAACTCTGTTTCATTGAAATTTTTATAATTTCTTACTACTTTTTTATTTAAATGTTGTTGGTTTTTTTCTTTTAAATCAATTGTAATCAAAGAATGGTTGTTATTTTGGGTGTTAAATGAACTTCATATTGTAATTTATTTTTGTTTGTCACTATCAGATCTATCATTGTACTGCTACTATTTGTAACTCTAGTAAATTGCTCCATCACTTGAAACATCCCTAATCTGTTAAAGCTTTCCTGTAATTTGTCTCTGTAAAATCCCTGCACCGCCATATTTATGTTAAAATCCCCCATAATTATAACTGTACTAATACCAGAATCATAATTGCTTAATACATTTTCAAATTTGGTTATAAAATCACCATGATTTGAGTTTGGAGAGTAATATAGATTTATTATCATATATGGCTTATTCTTTATCGAGTTTATCGTTACCTTAATGCCTAAAATCCAATAGTTTAGATCTTGGATTTCCTCTATAGTTTTTGCAAATTTGACCCCTTCTTTTATGTAAATTATTGAACCACCTGTATGTCTGCTTGAAGAGAGGCATATAGCATATTTATATCCATTCAAGGTAATTTCATTCTTTTGGATATCATTTGTAATATGTGTCTCAGACAGGCACACAATTGTAGGATCTTTTGATTGTAATATAATTTCCAATTCATCTTTGTGTGTTGTTAGACCTTGTATATTTACATAAAGAATATCACAAGATGAGTTTAATTGCTATACAGGGTTGCTCATCGATTTTAGGTATAGGATATTGTTCATAAAAATTGCAGAGAATTAACGTGCCAATTCAAAAATAAAATAAAATACATGGCATTCCATTTGAAAAAATTGAGAAAATGCTCTTTGAAATATACTAACTTGACAATTGTATAAAAAACACCCTGTATAATATAATCAATATTTGGTGGTTGTGCCGTTTAAGTACAACTCTTGGCTACATAACTGCAAAATATTTTTTCTTAATTAATCGTAATACTCATACAGCGAATTAATTTGTTAAACCTGGTCTTGGCCAAAATTTTCCCATGCTTTCGAATAACTCGGCAACGCCGCATCAAAAATAAAAATTCAAGATGTCGTTGGAAAGAGAATTTTACGCTAAATTAAAAAATGTAAAAATATATAGGGTGTTCCATTTAAAAAAAATGACCTTGAAGGTGCTCTGCTGTAGCGAGTCACCCTGTATATTTCATAATATTTTTAAAATGTGCGTATTTTGATACTACACCACTTCCATAAAAAATTAGCTTCCCAAATCTTTTTAATAAGGCCGATATTGGACTTTGACGCACTAATGAGCAACCCTGTATATATCATAATTTTTTGTTTTTCTATTAATTGATTGAATAATTCTCTGATAACAACTACAATTACGATCATAGATAGAATGATTGATATCTAGTTTTAAATTGACTTTTTTATTCATATTAATGCAGTTTATACAAATTGGGGTATTATTTTCACATTTGTCCATTTCATGTTTTTTAAAACACGTAAAACATACTTTTTCATTTTTACAATCATTTTTTTTATGTCCAAATTGTCCACAATTAAAACATCTTATAACATTATAGTATTCATATACTCGACAATTTCTGTAATTTACATGTATTCTTTCTATCTGTATTATCTCTTTCATAATATTTGGCTCTACTTCCATTATAACATTCCCAGAATTTTTTTTTACAAGAAACTTTCTTACAATTTTCATTTTTTTCTCATTTTCCATCAGGAAATCATTTTGACGAATTAATGCTTGTAATATTTCCTCTTCATCCATCATAATAACTTTCTCCTCAACACCAACTATAATAATCTTAGGATTCTTAAGTTCCGATGTATTTATTTTATATTTGTCACCTAATTTTTCAGTAACTTTATTCCTCATTGTTTCCGTTGATTTTTTGTCAGCACATTCAATTATCACCCCACCATCACGAATCCTTTTCATACTCTCTATTCCAACTTCTATTTCAGCAGGATCAATTTTACTTTGGATATCTCTTAAAATGTCAACATTCTTTTCATTAGCCATCGGTTTAACAATTATAACTGGTTCTTTTACAGCTTTTGCATACGATTTGTTGGTACTAGGTATATTTGGCACTACTTTATTATTATCCAGTACTGCTATTTTCTCCTGGAGTTGTTCAATTTTTTCTGTTTGCACCCTGACTGGTTTTACTAGCTCCAATAATGTACTTTTTATATCCATCTCACCATTTTCATCAACTTTACTCACCATGGTATAATTATTTTCACATTCATCACAATAGTACTTTAGTCGGCATCCTCCCTTTAATATGACTGCTCTTTGTTCAGTTACACTCAATCTGGTACATATAAAACAATATTTTTTATTGCAAATTGTACATACTGCATATTTTTCTTCATTTACACTTTTAGAACACTTTTTGCAGGTCATTTTTTTTAACCATATAGGTTAGGTAAACTCAATTTGGGCTACCCAAATGTATTAAGATTTAACTATAAGATGTTGAATATTTATACCACTACTCTATCTACTTATTTTTATTAACTGTATTTTCAATCTAGTTTTATATCTTATTAGCTTTAATTAATTAATTTTCACAGGAGCACATGTTTACACCACCTAACCTTAATAAAATCTTTTTAAACTAGGGTATGATTTTTTACATATAGCATTAATGTGCCCGTTGAAAGTTAGTCTTTGATCCATAATTAGTCCTAAATTTTTTACCTCGCGTTCCCATTTAATTATCTTAGAATCCAATTTTATTACAAGGTTATCTGTATTAACATTATTACGGCTAAACATTATGGCTTGAGTTTTACTGGGGTTGATTAATAACGAGTGGTTTAATGTGTAACTAAGAATATTTGAAAGGTCATCATTAATAAGAGCAAGAGTGAAATCAACCCCTGCAGGAGTATTAAAATTGAACGGTGTATACAGCTGAAGATCATCAGCATACATATGCCAGGAGCAATTTTTTATTACTGTACCAATATCGGCTGTATGTATGTATTACACTCGTATTCAGGGAGAATCGAAAATGATCATTGACAATATTTTTTCTAATATCGATATTAATTCACTAAATCCAAAAATCATTTACTCAGATATATCAGACCATTTTATGCAATTACTTTCTGTTGCCACTGCAATTCAAATGTGGAAGAGTGTGCTTTTCAACTAAAACGAAATTTTAATAACGTTGACGATCTAAATTATTTTAAATTTTTGTTATCGTAAGAAAAATGGAATTTTATGGCTGAAGGTCAGAGCTGTGAAACTGGTTTTACAAATTTTTACAGTACCTTTTTGGAAATGATGGATAGGGCTTTTCCAGTGGTATCATGTAAAGTAAAAACAAAATGTAAAAGTAATAAACCATGGATTACTAATGATATTATAAATGAAGGAATATTTTTAAGGGATCTATATAAAACTTATAAATTAACGAATGATAACGAAGTTTATTTAAGGTATAATTATTAAAAAAAAGTCATCGTGTTAAAATTGAACAGGCTAAAAAAAGTTACTATGAGAACAAATTTCTAAATTCAAATAACAAGTCTAAAGCGGCATGGCAAATTATTAACAATGAAAATGCCGACAAGGAATTACCTAAAAACTTCGTCGACTTATTATATCAACAACTTGCAAATTATTGCAGATGAGTTCAATATTTTTTTTATTGAGTCCATAAAAAAACTAACTGAAACTATGACACTTGCTTTGCATGATAACAAACAAAACATAAATAATAACACAATTTTTTTGTTCCCGTTCATCTCTAATGAAATGCTGAATATAATAAAATCCGTTTCCACTAAAAATTCATCGGGTGAAAACGAAATACCGTGTTCACTCCTAATAAAAGTAGCAGATTTCATTGTAGATCCATTAACTTATCTTGTTAATTTATCTTTCATGGAGGGAGTTTTTCCTGACATCTTAAAAAAATCTCTAATATTACCTATTCACAAAAGAAATAATGATAAATGTATAATCTCAAACTATAGAGATATTGCACTTCTATCTGTTTTTTTCTAAAACTTTGAAAAATCCTATTATGTTAGACTAAACGATTTTATAATTAAACAAATTCTTTTGTCATCTTATCAATTCGGTTTTCGACAAGGCTTATCAACAATAGATGCTTTTCTATCGCTTTATAAAAAAATTTTAGACAGTCTTGAAAAAAATCAAACACTGCATGTCTATATTGTCTATTCTTCGATTTAACACGTGCTTTTGACATGGTTAATCGCAGCTTACTACTAGTTAAGCTTGAAAATCTTGGAAATCGGGGTCCAGCATTAACCTGGATTGAATCCTATTTAAGAGATACCAGTCCGTAATTTTAAGAGATGGTGGTAAAGTTGTTAAATCTAACTATCTCAAGGTTTCCACGAGCGTTCTTCAAGGGAGCATTCTGGGACCTCCATTATTTATTTTGTTTATAGATGATATCGTGCTTCACATAGAAGATGTGTTCATATCACTTTTTGCCGATGATTCCACCATTGTGGTTGATTTACATGATTTAAACGAGCTCAGCCGTAAATCTAATATTACGATCAATTCTATGCAAAATTACTGTAGCAGTACCGGTCTGCCACTTAACAGTACTAAAACTGACTTATTACTTTTCTCTATTAGGAAACTAGATTATAGTCTGTTAGTTAAAACTAATAATCGTATAATAAAACAAAACAATTGTGTTAAATTTCTTGGAGTTCACATGTATTCTTTCTTAAACTGAGGAACTCATGTTGATTTTGTAAAGAATAAATTATCTACATTCACATTCTAAAAATTTATTATTTTGCGTTTGTCCAATCCTGTTTAAATTATTGCATTATCTGTTGGGGTAATTGTTCTCGATTTAGTGAAGTATTCACACTGCAAAAAAAAAATCATACGTACAATGTCCTTCAAATCACCTCGTCATTCCTGCAGAGTCCTTTTCCGAAAATTGGGTCTATTAACTGTTCCGTCTCTCTATATTCTAAACTGCGTTTCGTACATAAAAGAACATCTCGATGAGTTCGTTAGCAAAAGTGACAGTTGTCACAATTTGCGTGAAAATAATAATTTGAATATCCCAGTTCATACCTTATCCATTGTTGCAAAAGGTCCCAATTTAGTATCAATAAAATTATACAATAAATTACCATTACCTATAAAAAATAATGTTATTTATCTGTTTAAAAGAGAAGTAAAGTCACTTCTACTTAAATATTCATTCTATTCAGTCGATGAGTACTTAGACGCTGACCTTTCTACTATTGATACAATTTAATATTATGATAAGAGTGAAAATATCTAAAAACTAAATATTTTTTCCTATTTTCCATTTCCCATATGATTATGCTATAAGTTGTTAGTTTTTGCTTTGTTTGTTTCTTATTGTCTCTACTTAATTTTTGTATTTTATATTTGTCATAAAAAAATAATGTTATTTATCTGTTTAAAAGAGAAGTAAAATCACTTCTACTTAAATATTCATTCTATTCAGTCGATGAGTACTTAGGCGCTGACCTTTCTACTATTGATACAATTTAATATTATGATAAGAGTGAAAATATCTAAAAACTAAATATTTTTTCCTATTTTCCATTTCCCATATGATGAAAAACTAACAACTTATAGCATAAGTTGTTAGTTTTTGCTTTGTTTGTTTCTTATTGTCTCTACTTAATTTTTGTATTTTATATTTGTATTTGTATTTTTTACAATTAATATTAAATTTTGTGTAATTTTACTAAGTCAACTGACTTTATTCCAATGCTTGTAAAGTCAATGGAAATAAACATATTATTATTATTATTACACCGCAGCCATTTCTAAAGTTGCTGTTCGCTAATGTGGTTTTACTGAGTTCGACCATTTGCCTTATAGGCCTGATCTTGCCCCTAGTAACTATTTTTTGTTCTCAAAGTTAAAGGCTGAACTCAGCGGGCGAAGGTAATTTCTCAATTTTAAATTTCCGGTAAAATCGGAAGTGATATTAAAAAATTACCACCAGTAAACAACCCTTCTATAGCTGGCAAAAAAGTTACCAAAAACTTACATCCAAAAACCAATATTAAAAAGTTACAGCAGTAAAAAAAATACAATGCTAAAAATTTAGATAATAAAAATAAAATAAATAAAAATGTAGGTAACAAAGTACTCAACGGGCAAAAGCCCCGACTTGCATTGAATTACACCTACAAATTCAAATTGGTAGCCAAGTTTATTATTTTACATCAGAGGGATACACTTATCATCCCCCATCATTATTAAAAATAAAATAACTCAAGAACTGCAAATCTGAATTTTTCGAATAAGAACAATTTTGCTTAAAATATAATTCTTAATCGAATGGCATGTTTCAAAGCTTTCTCGATCAAAAAATAATTTTAAACTGCAGCGCCATCTCTGGTGATAATATTAGTAAATTGTACTTCCTGAAGAAGGCATTAAAAGGGAAATTCATTCCTGGACACCTTTTATAACTCTTTTTTTATTTTGTTTAAGGCAAAATAATGATTCAATAAATTCTATTCTTACAAATACTTTATATTTTAGGTAATTGTAATTTCGGTACGTCCACGGTTAAAGGTGCACTTTAGTCAACAATTACCAAGAATATCAACTTCCTTACCCTTAATTTCATGGCAATTAATCTCAGTTGGTAAATCGTTTCAACCAGTTTTGGCTTGGGGACGAGGAAACGAATTAAATTATACTAGAGTAATAACACATGGTTTTAGTAATAATCGTATAAGACTGTTACCTCTCAGAAATGTACAGGTACCATACACTATGACTGCGTTACATTGGCTGGGTACACGACATTTGGCACTTTTAGATACTAGTGAAAATCTAAGATTAGTAGAAGTGCGAACACAACGTGAATTGGAAGTATTAGAAATTGCAAATGCTGGTTTAGTGTACAGTTCAGCACATTTTAAAGCTCTCGCAGTTGGAGGAGGAGTAAGTGAAGCATTTGCTCTTGCAGGAGAACGTGCTTGTTATAATAGTTTGTCTAGTCGAGGAGATCAACTGTTAGTATTAGGAACAAAAGCTGTTCATATGGTTAAATTAAGAACATGGCCAGAAAGATTATTATATCTTAGTGAGCAAGGAAGGTGGGCAGAGGCATTGAATTTGGCAACAGAGGAAGGCATAAAGAAGGAAAATTTTACAGTAATTTTATTGGATAAATATTTGGAGAATTTGAATCAAAATACCGTGGATAAAGAGAGCCTTACTGCAGCATTCAACTGTTGTGTGAAATTAAGTAAAATGTAAGTACTTAAAGAAAATATATTAATATGAATTGTAATTCTACTTATCTATTCCTAGTAATACGAGAGAAAAAATTAAACTTTTTTTTAAATCGGCATTAAAGTACAGTCGGTGCCACCCAAATGTGAACGCATTTTGGTTCAGACTTTGTTTAGTGGCGTAACACAGAGAGGGTATATTGACAGAAAATAATATTACTTTTATTATTTTCTACCATAATAATAATTGGAAGGACGAAGGATGACACGAATAATATAAAAGAAGTTATCAAAATAGTGTACTAATATTTCCTACATGTTAATGGAAGAAGGTTAATATTAAGGATGTTCAAGGGTTTCATCGACGGGGCAGAGGGGAGTAGCGGGACGGGGGAGATCCCGGGGGTGGGAGAACGCGTTATTAGAGGTGGCAACACCGCACATTTCTCCTGTGCTCGCGTTTTCTTTCTGCTGGTGTTGTGACAAAGTGTCTAACCTATAAAAAATCACTTACGATACTTTGGTCGGAACTACAAAACCCAGGGAGAAGAGCAAGCAATCAAACTGTTGCGTGGTGAATGTGATGGAAAATCACAAGTCATCAAAACCAAGAAAATATTAAAAAGCGTTCTAGAGTACCTGAAAAGTTTGCCATAATATATTCAAGAACTTCATTTCAGCTTCACTTCTAATATTCCTAGTAGTTCTATTCTCCGATAATATTTATTTATTGTTAAGTATGAAAGTCTATTTCTTCTTGTTATCTGACATGCTTGGATGAAATATATTTTGATATTTTACATAAACATGATTTGATGTTCTACTTGATAAAAAAAGTAAATTATTTTAATGAAGTTTCAATAAATTGTTTGACGTTTGACGTTATAAATTATTTTGAATTAGGAAGGATATTATAACGCGCTCTTTCTCTAAATGCGACGTCCCCTTTTTCATAGACAAAATCTTCCTTGAAGTGTCTTCTATACGTTGCATAGTTTTTTTCCATCTTCTCTGCATTTTCTCCTCTATATTTTACTCTGAGAAGGTCTCCGAACATACAACATGCAATCTCCATAAGACTCCATGTTAAAATCATAGATTTCATTTTCGTTTTTCTCTAAAAACTAATCTCTTTTGCTAACATTTAAATCAGCAGCCACTTCACTCAAAGACTGATTTTCTTCCAATTTAGCTATAGTCCTCGCTTTTTGCGCTTTAGTTAAATGCCTTGGCATAGTTATCTTTGCTTTTACTTTTTTATCTTTCAATGACAAATATATTAGACAACTATTTTCAAATTTTCATTTAACTATGATTAAAGTGTAAATTACACTATACAATTTTGCAGTTCACATTTGGGTGGCACCGACTGTACCTCAAAATCATCATTAAAGTGCTAGAATTAGAGTAATCCATTATTGTACGATTTTTGTAGTTGGCGGAGGTGAAAGATAAACGTAAACATAAATTTTTCATTGCTTGTGACAATAATTGTGTTATTATAAAAAGCAAATATAGTTTTTCAAATTCAGAATTCTATTATCACTATTATAATTGCTAAAAATAATGGTTTACAAAAAATTAATCCGATTTGACGTTTAAAAATAATTATGATATTTCTTAATGTCGCTTAAAATTTTAAATAATTATGACATTTCTTAATGTCACTTAAAATTATTTAAAAAATATTAATCTTAATTTCACAGTTTCTAGATTTAAAGAAAAACTTAATATGTACCTCGGCATTAAAGTTCCATTTTATCATTCATGTGGTTTATTTACCTCGGCCCTAAGGGCCTTGGCAACTGAACTCCACATTCATGGTAAAAAGTTGTACTTTAATGCCTTGATACATAAATAACTATTTCTTTAAGATTTTGATTGCAATAATTTTCCCCCATTTTATTAAGAAAAAGTTGAAATTATAATAATTAGCAAGAGTTTGAACTGTTTGAAGGATAAAGTTAATTTAAGAACAGGTTTAAAACACTTACTTTTTGAATAAATATATAGGCAGGGTTGCAAAATAGAATCAGTCTATTGCAAAGTTCAAATCATCAAATAAAATGAATAAAAGTAGAAAAACTCATGATTTTATACTCTCTTCTAGTGTAGAAATAAGATAATGAAAATAATAACTCTTATATTAATAAAATTTAATATTAAAAGACGGTGTTGAAGAAACTGAACTGTTTAGGAGGAACGTGCTATTGGCTCTCCGATTTTTTTTGTCAAGCATTACTATGAATGGAATGTATTTACCCATTTATCCATTTATTAGTAACGAAAAAAATGACTAGTTCGAAATGTCAATCTAGTTTTTATGTATAGTGTTCTTTGTCATTTGTAGGAATGTCCTTGAGATTTAATAATTTTTTTTACAGCTTTTTTTATCAAGCCTTTGTTTTCTTCTCGTTATCGCTTTTACTCCATCAGTACACACCGCAATAAATTTTTTCCAGTCCAAATCTTCGTTTTTTGTTGTCCCAATAAATACATCAAAAAGTCTTTGTCTAGTTGCATGACCTAGTATAAATTTGCAAAATAGCATATTTTCTTTAATTGACTCATCACATTGGTATCGAACAAATCATAAAAACTTTGCCCGGTTTGTCATGTCTGTTGGTTTGTCAAACTGATTAGCAGAAAATTCACTTGACTTCAAATTATAAATTATTTGATTGTGGACACATCGGTAGCCATTTTGTTAAGACTTCTTGATATTGTGTCATTTGAAAGTGGACTAGATTTTAAATTTCTTGCTTCTTTCGGGCCTATCATAATATTGATCATTATCAATAGCAGCGGGCAGAATGGGATTTTCCACTGTCGTGTGGAATTTCGACTCCTCGGCCACTCTTAGTGCAACTAAATAGGACGCTTGAAGTATTGAGGTTTCGTTTTTGGCTTGCTTTGTCAATACAAGTTGCTGATTTTTCAAGATAAGCAATATATGCTAAAAAAATTCTAATGGTTTGCTTTATAAGGATTTTATTACCTAAATTGTAATAAGACCATGAGACTCTCTGCAGGTGGTGAGAAGCGCAACAATTGGCTAGGTCTTTATATTTATCAAAACAACTTAAAACTACAGCAAGCCATACGGCGAAAGAAATGGAAGTTAATTAACAATTAACGAGTAAAACAAACAGTGTGATATACCTTCAGGGTATCATATAAATCAATTTAACACGTTAATGACCGGGTGAGGTCTAAGCAGTGTCACGGGTATATGTGCTTCTGGGACAGTGTGAGATCAATGTGGTGTCACACAACATGAAAAAAAAAATGGTTTTTAATAACAATTTTGGAATTTTCCTTATACAGATCACCTGACACTCCTTTAATCAATTAATCCAGAGTTCAACAAAATGTTATTAAATTTTTTTCTCATATTGGTATATTCGGTTAAAACCTACCGAAATCTAAAAGAAAGAAATGCCGGTCCTGGGGGCTCTTTTACTTGTTAATACACCTGTCGTTAACGTATTAACAGGGTAGAACGGGAATAGCGGTTTAACTCTATGATTACTGTGAAGTTAAAATAACAACTGAATTTGCAAAGTGCTATAAAGCTAAATAAACAAGTTAATTTCAAAATGAACAAAAGAGTTTGCTAAATGCAATTCCGTTCAAGAAACAGGATAATACTAAGATTAACAAAAAATCGCCAAAGCATTAATTTACTTTATTATGCACCATAACCCAAAGGCAAGAAAACGTTAAACAGACAGATGCACAGATCGACAAATCTCACATAGATGAGTCCGGATTCACACAGGGTGTAGGGCGCCACAGGCTTTCGTTTGATACCAGTGGAAAGCCAGAAAGAACTGTATGTTATTGGTTTTTCTGCACCATACTTAAAGAATAATAAATTGCCAACAATCCATAAGTTGTACGGCAAAAACTTAAAACTAGAAAATTCTTGCTTTAGGCAGGAAACAACAACATCTCTCAGTTTCACTGATTAAGAACAAACACCATACAGCTGCAGCCAGGTCAACACAGGTCGGACAGGACTCCTCTCGGTTAATGCCTCCTCACTTCCTCCACTGCATGTTTTTAAGTCTTCCACAGATTCGGTTCGGCACGCGCACACACTAATGAACACTTCACAAATATAGGGTGGGTCTAAGGCTAATATTTAACCTAACAATTTATTTATCGGTATTTCCGTTTGTAATTTTGCTGGGACAGGTAACACTAATGCAATTTTATTAAATGCTATATATATATATCTTCGAGTTAGTATTAGAAAATGAGCCGTTACATTATTAAATTGATGAGGCAATGTGAGTAATCCTAGTATCTTTGATAATTTGGGTTAGAAGTTAATCATTAATTAATAAGGAAAGAAATAACGACTCGAGTTAATCAATAGGTTAACATTAAAAGATTGCTACCAAAATTTAGCCTAACCAGTTGTAATTGAGAAACGGTTAGATGTATTTCAGAAACCGTCAAATGTAATTGAGAATAGTCAAATGTAAATCAGAATGGGTTAATTGTAATTGAGAATAGTTAAATGTAATTCAGAAAGCGTCAAATGAAATTGAGAATAGTCAAATGTAATTGAGAAAGCATTAAATGTAATTCGGAAAGCATCAAATGGAATTCAGAATGGGTCAATTGAAATTGAGATCATGCAAAATTCGAAACCTTTACATAAATACATAGATTATCCTTGAAATCGATTATTCTGTGAAAAAAAATACCGGCCATTCAACTGACATAATTGTTTATGATGACAGTCACAAGTGACTTTTATGAGTTAAGTTTACAAATGTATTTTGTATAAAATTTAAAATGTCAATTTGAATTTCGTAAAAGTTGGTGTCCTTAATTTAATAAACATATTTAAAACATGGAACTAAAAGACAACTGTGAAATTTGTCGAGTAAAGATGACGAGAAGTACCGTTCTCAAACTCCAACCATGTCGTCATTTATTACATGAAAAATTAAAAGTTTCGAAGCAATATTTTCTTGAGCAAAAAATTGAGCAACTTTATCGTTATTTAATAATAATAATAATAATAATAATAATGTTTATTGAAGTAGGCCTAAGTCCTAATATATAATACATACGATGAATAGTAATTATTTAATATTTAACCAACATCTCTTACGGTTTCTGTTATCCCCATATATTCTCACTATGTAATTTGTGGCTCCCTGTATATGACATCTCAAATTTTCATAATCTCAATTTCGCATTTGACCTATTCTCCATTTCATTTGACGCTTTCTGATTTACATGTAACCCTTTCTCAATTACAATTAACGCATTCCCAATTACATTTGACTCTTTCTCGATTACATTTGACTATTCTCAATTACATTTGACGGTTTCTCAATTACTTTTGACTATTCTCAATTACAATTAACGCCTTCTGAATTACATTTGACTATTCTTAATTACATTTGACGTTTTCTCAATTACAATTGGAAGGTGTAGCCCCACCAGGCTTATTGCAATACATTATTTGCTTTCTACATTCGTAATACTGAACTCATCAGTTAAATGTGGACTGCAAATAAGCTCCTTAAGAGTTTTATGTCTTGTTAAGACATTAGAGGATAGACGTACACTTTGACTTAAATAGTAGAATTTAATTTTGCTATTTATTTTATTAAATTATAAACTTACCTCTATGGATTTCTGAATTCTTTGGATTTCATTTCAAATATATTCGCCTAGTCGGGCAATCATCCACATTGCAATAAGTTTCACCAGAGGACGACACGGTCCACATTTACATCTCACCGACTTCATGTCGATCAAGGTTGACAAGAACTAGGACCTTCTGCTTTCTGGCGGCGTACGTTACCTGTACCATGCTGATGAAGGCTAATAAGCCAGAAACCGGTCCATGGGATGGTGACGTGCGCTGCCTAATAACAGAAGGAGTCCTTTTGGATTAATCCGTCTGGTGGGGCTTATTGCAATACATTATTTGCTTTCTACATTCGTAGTACTGAACTCATCAGTTAAATGTGGACTGCAAATAAGCTCCTTAAGAGTTTTATGTCTTGTTAAGACATTAGAGGATAGACGTACACTTTGACTTAAATAGTAGAATTTAATTTTGCTATTTATTTTATTAAATTAATAATAATAATAATAATAATAATAATAAACGTCTTTTATTTTCCTTATTTTAGCAGCAGTATAAATACATTTAGGTATATTAGTAATAACATAATTTTCTTCAATATTTGTTCGTAACCATTCTCTTTATTTTACTTTTAGTATTCTTGAGTATATTGGTTTTATATAATAACAATCAAGTTTTATTTTTACAACAAAAAATTAAATTTAATTGGACGTTTCGAGGGTGATCGCCTTCGTCTTCAGCATTGGTACATTATTTTAAACACTTAACTTCAATTTTTCTACGACATCTGGTCCATACTGATTTCTGATTTCTTCAAAGAAACCCATGACTTTGCACTTATTACCATTTAATAAGTGTATTCACAGTAATATTCCAACTCTTACTGTATTACTTAATTTTCTTCAATATTTGTTCGTAACCATTCTCTTTATTTTACTTTTAGTATTCTTGAGTATATTGGTTTTATATAATAAAAATCAAGTTTTATTTTTACAACAAAAAATTAAATTTAATTGGACGTTTCGAGGGCGATCGCTTTTGTCTTCAGCATTGGTACATTATTTTCAACACTTAACTTACTAAAAACTTCTTAACTATATTATCTCTAACATTATAAATTTATTTTGTTCTGATGAACTAAACAAAATTTCAAGTTTCAAGTTTTAAAAAGTGGGATTTTTAGTCTATACTGAAACGTAAGCCGCCTTAATGGTTTCCTATGTGACGTCACTATTATAGTAAACTAAACGCACAGATTATAAAAGGTTAACTATACTAAACGTTTCCTATCAGTTTGACAATCAATCGAATCTGGATGGTTTGCAATTTGGTTTTATTCGGATTATTTTAACTAAACCTATTTTTATATTCAATATAATCTTCCATATTGTTTTCTAACTTAAACATACAAAAAAGTTATTTTTTTTTATTGATTTACAGCTGCCTTTTTGGAACATTATTTACAAACTTTACCATATAACCTCTAATTACTAACAACATTTTATGACAATAATGAACTTTAATTTTTTTTATTTCTATTAATTGATACAAGATACAAGATATGAGTGCATTGTACTTAGAGTACTGTTATTATGAGAAGATGCCAGGCAATTAAAACGCGCAGAAATGAGTTTATGCATACCCTTCATTTTAAGCCAATGAGAGCGACTTGCGTCATATTCAAGGGTTGTGCACAGTGTCAGCGTCAGTATACAGAGGGTTTTGTTCGCAGGCGGTCAGTGGTTGAACCAAGAAATATATTTATTCACACACGTTACCTCCGCCCCGGGCATCTTCTCATAATAATATTACTCTACATCGAAATGATCTTTACAAAAGTACAGTACGTACACTTCTTTTCGATAATAATTTTGGATCTCTTCTTACAAGTTTAATCCAAGTTAATGTTTCTTATTGTAATATCATTCGGCACTTTAATAAACAACTTTTCTGGTGTTTTTATACTTGTACTTTTGCAATTCGGCACCACACACAGAGATTATAACTCACTATTAGGCAACTTAAACAGAAAAATAAATTATAATACCATATAAAGCGTATCTGTCTGCGAATGTTTACTATAATAGTGACGTCATACCCAAACAAATCATAGCGGTTAGCGTTTTTGCGCGAAATTTAAAAACTTAAATTAAATATGCCGTTTTAGACTATTTAGCGATTTCGTTTCAAAAAATTCAGGCGGATCATTACTACCATATAAACTATACTCGTCAAAATTCGCTTCGGGACACCTTAAAATTGACCAAGATTTACAACGCTGTAAAACTGTCAAAAATGTATGGATTTGTGCCGGGTTTTTAGCGTTTCAAAAGAAATTTAATTGGCTTTCATCTTACCTATTTAACTCTAAGATAAAGTTACAAAAACATGTTTATACAGGGTGTCAAACGAATGCCTGTTTTTTCAGTCAATTTTTATCTTGATCGCAGAGTTAACCAAACACCCTGTATATTAGAATTTTATAAAATTTGTTTGTCTTATGTGTCTGCTTTAAAACATTTTTTGAATTTTGCTCCTATCTTTTTTGTGGAAAAAGATACAGAGGTTTTAGTAAAACGTTACATTTTCACAATAAAATAACGGATGGATTTGATTATTAAAATTTAGGTATATCGTGATTGACCACAAAGAGCACGTATTGTAAACGAGTTTTTTTACCAAGAGGGTATAAACCGCATGTGGTAGTCTGCATTATCATCAGATTTAAACCCTACAGAGCAAATTTGGGTTCTACAGAGACGAATATCTAGTCGAAACCATCAACCTGATACATTGCGAGAACTTAGAGAAGCCCTTGTAGAAGAGTGGAACCAATTTCCAAACGAGATAATTAATAATTTGGTTCATCACATGCCACAACAGAACGTTGCAGAGAATTATAACATCCAGAGGTGCCCTAACTCATTTTAATGTTAATATGAGTCCTTATGATTATAAAAGTATAAAAGATTGAGATTTTTTATTTTATTGTGAAAATGTAACATTTTATTAAAACCTCTGTATCTTTTTCTACAAAAAAGATAGGAGCAAAATTCAAAAAATGTTTTAAAGCAGACACATAAGAGAAACACATTTTATAAAATTCTAATATACAGGGTGTTTGGTTAACGCTGTGATCAAGATAAAAATTGACTGAAAAAACAGGCATTCGTTTGACACCCTGTATAAACATGTTTTTGTAACTAATAGGTAAGATGAAAGCCAATTAAATTTCCCTAGAAACGCTAAAAACCCGGCACAAATCCATACATTTTTGACAGTTTTACAGCGTTGTAAATCTCATATGGCCCTCTGTGATGCCTTAAATCATAAAGCGCCGACTCCTACGGCTTCATGATCTCTTATTAATCACAGTAGTGGATCAGAGCTTGTTGAACTTCTTCCGTACTGATTGCCGGGTATACTTCGTCTAGCTCTTCTAAGACTCTGACAGAGAGCATCGAAGTGTCATTATCGAATGGACTCGTCGATTCGTAGATTCCTTTCCAGGAGGCTTCGACATTAGCAACAGTTGGCGGAATTTCAACAACACGCTGTGGCTCTTGAAACAGACAAGACGGGTTTGTTTGGAGCAATTTTTTTTGTGTTCGAAACTCCGCATTCATTTTTTATAAATGACTTTATTTAGGCTTTATACAAGCATAATAACAAAAAACATATCCAATTTAATATACTCACATTGATGTTTCATCTCTAAACATACAACATACAATTATTATTAAGTTTATTGGACCGTGCATAATAAAAATTGGACTAAAAATTACACAATTCAAAAACATCTAAAAATAAATTATTGAAAAAAATTTTTTTAAGTCACCACAAAATTCATTCATTATGGTCACCAATTGAAAAACTATGTCCCCAAGAAGATGTACCTTTATTTCAGCTCATCAGGGAGACTAGACCACGTTAAATTCAAATTCTACCTATATCTTGAAACTTATACTTAATATTGTAAAATTTATTGACATTATAAAATATTTTGTAACCATAACAAACAAATTTTTTAATTCCTATAATTGATATGCCTCCTATATCTTCTCGTCCCTTTGCAATCTACTCTACTTTCTTTTTTGAGACTCATTGCTTATAAACAAACTTATTTAATTGGTGACCATAATGAATGAATTTTGTGGTTAGTTAAAAAAAATTTTTTCCAATACCTAATTTATTTTTAGATGTTTGGAATTTTGTAATTTTTAATCCAATTTTTATCATGCATTAGAGAAAGTTCAATAAACTTAATAATTGTATGTTTAGAGATGAAACATCAATGTGAGTATATCAAATTGGATATGTTTTTTGTTATTAAGCTTGTATAAGGCCTAAATAAAGGCATTTATAAACAATGCATATCAAGCAAAGAAAGAGAATTGTAAAAAAAAACTCCACATTCACATGACCAAAGTCTTCTTTATTGCCATGAATGTTCAAATCCTATCTACTTGATGGTCTGCAGCACTGTCCGATGTAAAGTATGGTGTTAGCATCTCAGTCTGGTTGCTACACGCCAGACTTTGGATGTATACGCCTTGCCTGCTATTATGCATTCCACCGCACCCTGGATTTGAGAAGCTGTTGTCTCGCCGATCGATTTTCGCCCCACTTAGTCTAAAGCATGCATAGGTTGATATTATCATCTAGTAGATTTCCAGATACTGGGAAACTTTTATACAATCCATTTTTCCTAATACGTGTAGTTCTTGAGAAAATTGACTGTCTTCAGACTTTTAGATAACGTTAAATATCTCCGTAACTATCCTCTTCAAGGATTTAATGTTCAAATTATTTATATGCAGAATTTGGTGGTCTTGCAGATGCCTGATTAAAAAATACATCGTTCCATTGAAAAACACAAAATGACCTTCAAATGACCTTGAAACTAAACCTACTGAAAATTTGATGTCATTTAGTAGATTTCCAAGAACTGGGAAATTTTTTTATGAACCATTTTTTCCTAAAACTCAAAAATAATAAAATGTACCTCAAAAATCTTCATTCAATGGAACACCATTGCTTCAAGTTCATAAACCACTCGTAGATACATTAGTGATTGTAAGGAAAGTCCAAAACATTTTCATATTTTTTGAAAATCAAAAACATAAGTTTATAACAATGTATGTTATGTTTATATATTGTTCTGTAATTGGATTTTTCTGTTGGGCAATAAAATAAAATATTATTATTATTATTATAAGAATCGACGGTTTAAATATAAATAAATATTTAATACTCGCCCTGTATAGAATTTATTCTGCGTATGATCGCTTTGAGTCTTATGCGGTATTGATTGTAAATTATATGATTGAAAGTAATTTAATTATTGTTAAAATAATTGCTTATTAGTAAAAGATTGTTAATTTTACTAAAACATGGTTTTTATAATAACACAATTATACCATATTTTCATTTCAAAACACTACATAGGTAAGCATTCAGTGAAATTCGTGAATAGCGATAGCATAGCAATAGTGAGGTTGGCCTTCGTGAATCGAACCAATGCATGACGGTAAATGTTTTATTAGAAGGCAATTATTAGTAAAATACAAAGCCAGTTGCAAAAATAATGGTTTCAAATATCGTAGTTTACTGTTAAATATGACCGAGTTATTTTTTCCTTAAATAAGATGATCATCTTTTAATGGTAAACCCATCAATTTCTTATACATTAAAAATATGATACGCAATTCCTTAGATAGAAAATGTTACTGACAAGTGAATTTGCCACAGGCCATAGCGGCAGCCGATGCATCCATGGCTCTTACCTCCACTCCAAATATACGAATTCGAACAAATGCTGTTGCCCTATGTAGTGTCCATACTTAAAGGAAATAAATAATAGGGTTGTTTTAGAGACATATTATGTAATGAATTATTAGAAGCAGTGTCAACTGACCAAACGAATCAAGACTGGTATTATACTTTATTAACAGAACATGTATGTAATGGAGGAATATCAAATTTATCACCTTCTGTTGTCCAACAATTAGTGGCATATTTAGAAGAGGAAGATCATCAGTTACTGGAAAACGTTTTGTTGTCACTAGATATAACCTGTATGGATTTACATCAAGTTTTAAAAATATGTAAAAATCTAAACTTATATAATGCCTGGATACACATTACTACAAAAACGTTAGGGGATTACACAAACCCATTAACAGAATTTCTTTTTGACCTAACTCCTGAAAATCATAAATTAGGCAACACAATGTTAGTTTATGTGTCTTGTTGTCTAGCTGGCTTAGGTTATCCTACTGGAAATATACATGAAAATGATATTCCCAGAGTAAAACACGATATTCTAAGATGTTTAGAAACACTTCATTCAATCAACAGCACCAGTGATGAACCTAGTTATCCTTATTTACGTGCGCTCTTAAAATATAATACTAGAGAGTGCTTAAATGTGGTTGAGTTAGCATTTACAGAAGTTGAGTTTACAGGAGAAATGGGCCTTTTACAGAGACAAAGACTTGTTCAAATATTAATGCAAATTGTAACTCCAACAGAATTTACGGTAAGTAAAAAAAATCTATCTAGTGTTAATAGTGCGATCAATATTGGAATAGACTAAATAAAAAATAAAATAATATTTATTGTATGCAGAAGAATAAATTTTACAAACATACAAAGGGTGCATGGTACCGCATAGCGTGTTTTGACATACACCTAACAACAAAAGAAACATACAATAATACAATAAAATAATGTCATAATATAAACAATAAAAAAAACTAGATATATATATGATTTGAACAAGCAAAAGTATAACATCATGGAAACAAACAATAAAGTATGGTAATCACTATTTAATGTTATTTCTTAACTATAAAATCTCTGGTTTTGTTTTTAAATGTTGCAAAATTGATATTTTCCACAGTTTGCAATAAATATTAATAATAATCAGCAAAAAATCTTTTTCTCTCATGATAATCGTGTTTTAAATATATAGGGTGGTCCAAAGTTTGGGTTTCAAACTTTGGGACGGAGTAGGCTGGAAAATAAGTTGAAAAGTTCATATGAACTTATACAGCAAATGGCGCTTGGACGGCGCCTTTTTCGGAATTTTGCCTATCCTGATGGGCTAGTTGCGCCACTGAAAAGCATCTTATTTTATTAAATTAAGGCAATTAAAATTTCATTAATAATGCACTGACCAAAATTTTAGTCGATAGTACTGGAGCCAAGTAGAGATTTTGATGAAAGCAACCTAATATTCGACAACCTTAAAAAATGCATATTTTTGAGGTTAATTGTGACGTCGTGTGCACCGACAACCCATACCGAAATAGTGATTTTACTTTTGTGCAGTAGTATTACTTTTTCAACTAAACGCGTCATTTGATGACGTGCAACGGTTTTTGTTTTGTATTAGTATACTTAAATAATTTAAAATGTCAAAATTCAAAGCTAGAAAATAATATGTATATTTAATTAATAAATAAATAAATAAATATAAGTTTATTGCATGAAGAAAAAAGACCTACATACAAAGGGTGAGAGGTACCACAAAGTGTATTTTAACTTCCACCTGTCTTAGTTTTAAAACTTAATAATAGTACAAAAATAATAATGATCAAGAAGTAAATAAAATTACAGATTTAGCAGCTTGGCATTTAACATAACCTTAAAGTACCTATACAACAAAATCAACAATACAATATAGGGCATTTTTCAAAATTCACCGTCACATTTACCGGTTGAAGGAACCGGTTTAGAATATTTTTTCCGGTGAATGTCCGGTTGCGTGTGTTTGGTTAATAATTTTGAAACGCTTCGGTTAAAGTTCTCCGTTCCTGTTTCCTGTTGACAACTTATTTGACATTTGTTTGTATACAAAACATTTAAAATAACATTTTGTGCTTGGAAAGTTTCGTTGTGCTTTCTGTTTTTTATCAGAATTTCGTTGTCTTTTCACATATTTGTATTATTGCAACATGGCCAATAAATCAGTCAGTATGGTAATATGTATTGCAGAAGATGAAAAAAAAAAGGCAGCAGTTCTATAACGAGTCTTCCTCTGATGAGGAATTGTTAGAGAAAATTGCCAACAAGATTGAACTCAAAAAACATGATAAGATTAAAAATTTTATTGAAAATATTGTTTTAAATTATACACCTTCTGATTTTCAAAAACATTTCCGGATAAGCAGGACAAAATTTGATCAGTTCAGCTTAATCAAAAAAATTACTTATATTGAACTTTTTTGAAATAAAATATTTCACCGTAACTGGCTACGATTTTACTTACTAAATACATTTTGTAACACTATATTATTTTCATTTAACATGACTCCTTTTTCGTTGAATACGGGTTTCCAGGGCTCCATTTTAATAAAAACATATACAATTTTCAGCCTTCACTAAATGACACAAAACACAAAATTATTAAAATTAAAGTGAGGTTATTAAAACCACCGAGATATCAACCGAATTCCAACTCAAGAACCTGGTGGATGCGGTGCCTAACCGGTTGAAACAGCTGATTACACCGGTAAATTTAGAAACTCCTCATTTGTGCTAATCGGTCAATTCTGAAACGGCTCGATGAGAAACCGGTTGGACCGGTGTACTCACCGATGAATATTGAAAAATGCCCATAGTGACATAAAATATAGTATAAAACATATATGCTATTCACATTTTATTTACATGAGGGGAGGCTATGATATGTTTTTCTTAGGTTGTCTCAGGGTTGTCTACTATTGACAAAATATTGAAGTGTCAGATTTAATTGATCGTCACTGTCATTTATTTTTGGCTGAATTGCCAAATTTTTTACTGATAACATTGCTGTGATTTCTTTAGGGTCTCACTCTGGCAACTATGTAGAACCAATTTGAATTTGTGGTTATGTTTTTGACTTTTCAACATAACCTCAGTAATTAAAACAGTCATTCATACCAACAGAATTCAAATTTTCCAAAGCCTCCCCTCATGTAAATAAAATGTGAATAGCATATATAAGTAAAAGAAAAGACACATTATCACAGTAACAAATTTTCTCTAATAATGAGATCTTTGGTGGAACGTTTAAACTTCACAAAACTCATGTGGTTTAGTCCTGATCAGCGACTTATAAAGAGGAGACTGGCGATAAGCTGAATTCGATTAGCCTGAACAATATTACCCAGTTGATGCCACAATTGCCACAGAGCGGTTGCACAGTTACTTTCGTTTTGTTATTCTACATGGCTTTGCGCGCTATTTTGAAGTCTTGTTTGATTTATGTGTCAGCGCGCTTTTCTATCTATTTTCGTGTTAATTCTATTTATCTGGTTAATTATCTGCTTTGTGTTGTTAATTATCTGCTTTGTGTTTAAAAACATTATAAATATGGTTAAACAGTGTTTGTATTGTAAAACAACTTTTATGTCAATGTCAAATCGTAGTTTTCACATGTAAGTACATAAAAAGCATATAAATAATTTTAAGTTGTGTTAATTATATTTATATATATATGTAATTATATATAATCTGATTTGGTTAACTGACAGTTTTTAGAAATACTGTAGCAAAAACCAAATTTCGAAATAATTTATAATTTCAGAGTGATTTGCAATTCCTTACTGCCTCCGGAGCCATCTTAATTATCAATCATAATATTTGAAATAAAATTTTTAAAATATCTTTTTGTTTTATTATGCCATAAACATTAAAAAAATAGGGCAATTTAATGCTCTAATTACGCCAGTGTAAATCTATTTCTAATTATGTAGTAGCACACAAAATAAAACAAATAACAATTTTATTTGTGAACTTTGCTTTACTTAGTTTTTCTTTTTGATGCTCTACCACCGGAGAATCTGCTGTTATAGTAGATTTTGATGGCGATTCAACAGATACTGTAGAAGAACGTGAATGAGATAATGGTTCTGACCTGAAAATATATTCTTTCTCTTCCTTTTCTTTTTTGGGATTTATTACCACATTTCTTGAGATTCCTATCCAAAAAAGTTGAATTATCTAAAAAATATTCAAATTAACCAGTTTAAAACTGGGAAATAACCTCTACGCCTTTGACGTAATGTCCTCTGACATTACGTCAAACAATCGAACAAGACTTTAAAATAGCGTCGCAAAACCGTGTAGAATAAACAAAACGAAAGTAACTGCGCAACCGCTGTGTGGCAATTGGGCATCAACTGGGTAATATTATTCATGCCAAACAAATGCAGTGGATACATAGGCGATCTCCAGTCTTGTATTATTAAGTCGCTGGTCCTGATAGTAAGTTATAAATATGGGCTGCCTGATAACTAAAGCAGCCTTTGTAAAATTCGGTCCTATGAGTCGGGATTGACAAAGCATTTTTATTTCTGATATTAATGTTATGCAAGTCTTTACGTCTAACAATTAGTTCTCTTAAATATTCAGGAGTTTCTGTGCTTACAATCTTATAAATTATACAACTCAGGTGTAAAAAACGCCTTTGGCCCATGTTCAGCCATTTGGTATCTTGCATATGCTGACTAATATGATCTCTTCTTTGCAGGTTGTGTACAAAACGAATACAGGAGTTCTGTATTTTTTGTAGACGGTATTTATTGAATTCGGTTAAATATGGTCCATAGACACAGTCCATATAATTGGACTGAGATAAAACCAGAGCATCAGCTAAATTACATTTTATGTGGGAAGGTAGATAATTGCGAAACTCTGAGATGCTTTTTAACTTAAAATATGATTTCTTACATATACTATTCACCTGGCAGTTAAAAGTTAATTTTTGGTCCATGAGTAGACCCAAATTTTTGACCTGATATTCCCATTTAACAATCTGATTTTTTAACTTGATTACTAGGTTCTCTACTGAGAGAGCAGTACGTGTAAACATGATAGCCTGAGTTTTATAAGGATTAATAATTAAAGAGTGGTCAGTAGCATAGTCGTTAATATTTTGTAGGTCTTTGTTAATGTATTGTATTGCCAACTCGGCACAGTTTAAATTGATGCCATTAATAAGTTAAAATAGTAGAACATTAAAAAAAATTACAAAACAATTTAATAAATGCTATTCTGAATTATGCAATTTTTATTCATACTTAATTCGCTCTATTACATGGCATTTAAATTAATTCAGTAGACCTTGTATCATAAGTTGTTAGGGTATAATTATTGTTCAAAGTGAAAGTAACTATGTAGATTACCTTACAAAAAATAAATAAATAAGAAATTTCTAAAAAATTATTGTAATTAATTTAGAAGTCTGTTGTTGAATGACTTTTTTGCCATGGTGTCTTAGTATCGGAAGGAATGTGTTGGAATCCATTATTGCGATTAAATATAATCCAAAGAAAAAGAATGTATGCATTTAAAATCAAGATATTTCAAAATCCCACATCTTCAGTATACCAAACTCATAATTCTAATAATGAGCTAACCTCCCTGCGGTTTAGCAAAAATATTTGTCACAGATTTTAAACCCAAGGCGATTTTATTTAATTTTTTTTTGGCATTAGGTGTAACTAATCACGAGACAGAAAATTTGTATTTAACCACTTAGCATTAGCATCTAGTGAACAGTTTAGTAGTGACCAAGAGCAGATAAAATAGCTTTTTTCGCATTTTGACAGATAATACGCTATTTTACTAAATTCAAAATCGTTTAATAAAGTTGCACTTTAACACATAGAAATGTCACTTTACTATTATAGTAATGTCAGTGTTAATAAAAAACAGTTTGACAGAAAATTGTTTATTTAAATATTGGAACCATTGTTATATACAGGGTGAATCTTAGAGTGGGGGCAATAATTTTGAGGTTAATACTAGTCCGTAGTACATGAATCCGAATTTTTTTTTTGTAGGTTGTAAAATGGTCGAGTTATGAATTTTTGAAGAAAATTCGCGATTCAATTTTCCTCTAATTCCGGCGCCGCTGGGCAAGCACTTACTGCATTACGTGTGACCGGTCGACAGTGTTGCCAAGTGTAGATGATATAAAACTCTCGCTAGCGCATTCCACTGGCGGGGTACCCAAATTCAAATAAAAAGGGTTTAAACAATATTCATTTTTCATAGTGAACGGTGTCGCCTCCTATAAATATGGCCCCCACTCTAAGATTCACCCTGTATATTAAAAGTACAATTATTCAAATTTGAAAAGTTAACAACACGATAAAATATGTATAAAAATAGCTTATCTTCTCAAAAAATACGCTAGCACTTTCATCAGTTCTTAGTGCGTTTTGTGGCATCCTCCACTTACAAAATATTTCACATACCTTCTCGTATTTTTCCTTGGATTTTAAAGGATGTAAGCTCGAAGTTGCTTCTCGAGCCCCATTTAAAATGTCTTCAGAACAATTTTCAGTAGCAATAAGATTTATTTTATAATTATTAATATAACAAATCAATTCGACTCGAATTATATTTAACTGTTATATAAACAAACAAAGCCGTGTCCGTTACTTAACTGTTATATAAACAAACAAAGCCGTGTCCGTTACTAGGTTACGGAAATCCTGCACAAGTACCTACTATGACATTTTTTAAATTTCAAACTTTGCACTGCTTTTATATCTATCACCATACAGTTACAAGCCATGAAGTATGAAATCTGGCAACGCGGAAGGTAGACCTGGTTGTGTTGTTTACCAGTCGTGGTGTTTGTTTAGTAATTGCTTTTTAGACTTTGTACTGTTTGTACTTTTATACTGTGTTAATAAGAATTATTATTAATAATTCATTAACTTTGTTTATTTCAAGTTTTTAAACTGGACAAAGGTAAGAAAGCATTATATACGGTCATTTAATGAAAACATCATCTGACAGATAATGGATGCAAACAATGTTTGATGTTAGGAAAAGTGATAATAATTTAATTAAATAAAAATATTTAAGCACTAAAAATGTATGTATATGATTGACTTACCAGTATTTTATAACCTGTTATAAATATAACATAATATAATAATGATATAAACTTATAAAAACAAAAATAAAATAGTATTGTACACCTTGCAAATTGTTATTTATAAATGAATATCTACAGTTTATTTGACAAATGTTACAAAATGTTTCTATCAGTGGATGTTATAAATTTATAAATTGTTTGCATCCAATTATTTGACATTACATATGACTGATGACGCGCACTAAATATGCGTTTATTTATTTATTTTTTATATTGTAGATGCCTCGACATTGCTGTATACTATGCAAGTACTTTAAAAACTAAATCCTCAAATAGTACTTATCCTTTCCCAAAGGATCCAGTGCTGCAAAAAAGTGGCTTAGAGCTATACACACGGAAGACTACTGCATTAGTAAACATTCAGCTAGTTGCAGTTTGCATTTTAAAGACAGAGAAATTACAACCATGGCGCTTTATAAAGATAGGTACCTAATACGCACAAAACTAAACTAACATATCCTCGTTTAAATGAGTATGCAGTTCTTCACATATTTTTCAATCAACCGAAGTATCTTTCTTCAACTAAGCCAGTGTCTCGATGTAAACCTGAAGAAAGAAGACAAGATGCTTTACAAAGGCAAAATAATGATATTGAGCAGTTTCTTGCCGATGATCATATCAAGCTTTGAATATTTTGTGCAGGCTGTGCCAAAAAAATGATGCCTCAATTAGTGGAATTACAAGTGTGAGAACAGTGTCTTATATTTTTACATTTTAAATATTGACTACGACAGTGAAGAATATGATTCTGATAGTAGCGAAGTAGAAGTAGTTTCAAGTATTAGCGTAAATCAAAGTTTTAATGTTAGTGATTTTGTAAATAGTCATGAAATGACATCAAGCAATTTAGAGTGGATTTTACCCTATTAATAGTGTATATTCTAGAATTATATATTTGTAAATTATTCATTCTTGGCAAAATAAATTTATTGCACAAGTTTTGGGATCTTTATACTTTATTTCCTAAAAAAAAATCCTTAAATCAGTGCATGAAAGTAAGGGATGGCTGAATTACAGGACTACCATTGACAGGAAATGCGATGTTGCCATTGTTACTTCATGGCTTGTAACTGTAGGGGGCTATGCTATCACTATTTGCTTATAATTACCTACTAACACAAAACGCGAAAAAATAGTATAAACAAATCTTGTAAGAAAAGCTTTTCTATACTTGTTGTTTAACGTATAATACCCTGACCTAAACCGATGATCTTTTGTCACTAGAGATAAGCTATTAACAAATTCACATCGGTACCAAAAAAAATTAAAATTACTTTGAATAATATCAATAAGGTATGCGCATGATTTTTGAATTAAATGTAATTTTGTAAATTAACTTACTAAATGGCTAGCGCAATAATAAGAAACGGCTAAAATGTAACCCATTATCCAAAAAAAATTAACAAAAATTGGTTATTCCAAAAATGACTGTGACATTATGCAAATGGCTGCTGTGGTGTTGTGACATCAGAAACTCGCATTTCCATTTAATGTTTGATGTTGTGTAAAACTTGTTAAAATAGCGTTTAACACAGCATTTTTCAATGGAAAACAAGGATATTATTGATATTAAGCATCGAAGGTACTGTTAAATACCGCAGTGCCAGTCCATAAAAAAAAACACCAGAAAAAAGATTTGTCTCATTACCAATATACGATCAAACGCTAAATTAAAGAAAAAAACTAAAATTATGGTTACGTACCATGAGAAGGAGTGAAACTGATATATCAGAAAACACCAAAGGGGTTGTATGTGAGGATCATTTCAACGTAAGTGCGTTTTTGTACCTTTTTAAAATCATAGACTGTTTATGTAAAAAACTCTCATCCATAGTGTTCATGCTTAGAAGGATAACCTCCATTGTAAACTCTGAGGCCGCACTCACGTGTTATCATGCCATATTTCACTCTACATTAAAATATGGAATACTTAAGAAAAGTTATCACGAAACTTGTAAACCACTATTTAAACAACTAAATACACTTCGCACATAAATTATGGAATAGGTAAAAAAATGAGTCAAGTTTATACGTTCATATTTTTGTTAATATTGAAGCAATTTCAATAATTTTTTTATTGTGGATAGGTCATTTCTTCTGCAGTTTAATACCGTATGTTCGATTTAACTACGAGTTTTGTTATACAGGAAAACGCGAAAAGTATGAGGGCATGTAAATTCCATAAAATTTCAATTTGATCTGTGGCAATTAGGAGCCTATGAAAATTTATTTTTATAAGTGTTTCAGTTACGGCCTATCCTATTGTACTCACTGCGCCAAGCAATTTGCCATACGGTTCTTGGCAAATAAAAAATTGGTAATTCTTTGAAAATTGTTCTGTTGCCAATAACTGGTAAAAAACAATAATTTTAGTGGATTTTGTTTCATTTTCCTCTCATTAAAGAGTAATGAAACCAATATCGAGGTTAATAATACAAGTTGGAATAAAAATAACTTAATAAATTTATTTAACAGGAAAAATAACGATAACAATAACAAAAAACTAAGCAATAATGCAAACTAATAACGGGTATTACCTTCCCTGGCATTTACTACAGTTTGGCATCGATTGAACATACTTAAAATTAAATCTCGAATGAACATTAGATCGACTTTTTGCCAGGCCTCCAACAAAATTAGTCTTAACAGGCAACAGAAAAATTTTCAAAGAATTGCCAATTTTTTATTTACCAAGAACCGTATGGCAAATTGCTTGGCGCAGTGAGTACAATAGAAGAGGCCGTAACCGAAACACTTATAAAAATAAATTTTCATAGGCTCCTAATTGCCACAGATCAAATTGAAATTTTATGGAATTTACATGCCCTCATACTTTTCGCGTTTCCCTGTATAACAAAACTCGTAGTTAAATCGAACATACGGTATTAAACTGCAGAAGAAATGACCTATCCGCAATAAAAAAATTATTGAAATTGCCTCAATATTAACAAAAATATGAACTATAAACTTGACTCATTTTTTTACCGATTCCATAATTTATGTGCGAAGTGTATAATGACAGTTTTTGCTCAAATAATTTATGAAAATATCTACTATGTTAAACAAAATTTAAGTAAATTCCAAACATTCAGTGACGTGGCGAGGAACAAAGGAAATTTGATATATCCGTACACAAGACTTAAAAAGAACGAACATAGTGGCGTAAAATTTTACAATGCCTTGCCTATAAATATGAAAATGCTCGGTGTAAAAAAATTTAAATATGAATTAAAGAAACTTTTAATCAGTGCCTGTCTCTATAATATTCAAGATTTTTATTCATATTACAATACTTATGTTTTTAATGTGGAATACTAACATACCACTGTTTACTGTATATCCATTTTACCCTCGATTTTACCACTGATTACTTGTATGTCTATTTTTATCTTACTGTATGTTTATTTTTTATCTTACTGTATGTATATTTTTATCTTCTTGTTATTTATTACTTTTAAATTCCTAAATTAATTTGAACTTACCTCTGTATCTCACATGACGTGTCTATAAGCAGTATTGTTTCTCAGATTAATAAAATTATTATTATTATTATTATCATACAATTTTAGGTTATGTATTTTACTTTTTTTTTTCAATTGGAGGAAGATTTAGAAAACTATATGATGTTTAAATTAATGGGTAGTTATAGTCGCGGAAAAAGATACATGAGAAGGGTGAAGTGCGGCAAGACGTATTGTGTGCATAAGCGCATTGCTCTTTCTACCATATAACGTCTTCCGTCTCAAATATAGCTTGCATTAAAGCGAGAGATAAGGTCATTGCCGTATTATTAGCGCATGCACATTCTGAAGTCCGTTACTGTCTTGACTGGAGAAATCTGCATCTCAACGATTGTATGTGCGTGCGCTAATAATACGACAATGACCTTATCTCTCGCTTTAATGCAAGCTATATTTGAGACTGAAGACGTTATATGGTAGAAAGAGCAATGCGCTTATGAGCACAATACGTCTTGCCGCACTTCACCCTTCTCATGTATCTTTTTCCGCGACTATACATACATTTAAGAGATCATGTATTTTGATTGTCAAACTGGTAGAAAAAGGCGCCTTCCACTTAAATATATGGAAATGTTATTGATGGGCTCCCTAAATTAGATACTGACCCCCTGCACTATATTAAACAGGCTAATATCACGGAATCTTTGTGCTTCCGTGAGGTAACATACAACGAAGTTAGAGACATACTAAATTCCTTAAAAAACAGTAGTAGTAAAGACATATATGGCCTAAATACTGACTTGATAAAAACTATAAAAAATCACATTCTAATTCCCTTAACTAAACTTATAAATGAAAGTTTTAGGACTGGTGTATTTCCAGATGCACTTAAAATAGCATCTGTTGTTCCAATTTTCAAGAAAGGTGATACAGATAAAATGAGCAACTATAGGCCAATTTCCTTGCTTCCAATCATCTCAAAAATCTGTGAAAAAGCTATTAAAAATCAAATAACTGAATATTTAGAGAGAAATAAAATATTATTTAAACATCAATTTGAATTTCGTGAAAATTTGTCAACAACAGATGCTATCTTAAAATTCACAGAACACACATTACAATGTTTTGAAAAAGGACTCTACTCTGCTTCTTTATTCTGTGACCTCAGCAAAGCGTTTGACTGCATATCACATACTTTACTGGTTCAAAAGTTGTCTAAATATAATTTTAGTAAAACAAGTATTTCCCTTATCAAATCCTACTTAGAGAACAGGAAACAAATGGTCAGGTTAAACGGAATAATATCTGAAGAACTATATATTAAATCTGGAGTACCACAGGGCTCTATTCTGGACCCTGTTCTATTCCTAATTTATATCAATGATTTGCCAAATGCACTTGAAAACTTCACATGCATATTTTATGCTGATGACTCAACATTTCTCATGTCAGATTATAGCTTGGATAACTTAATGTCGAAGTGTGATGATGAGCTCTCTAATGCAAAAAACTGGTTTACAGCTAACTCTCTAGCACTCAATGAAACAAAAACAATAAAAATGGTCTTGAGTACACGTGATTTGAGAAAGTTACCCAATAACCCCACCAGCACTAAATTTCTAGGAGTATACATTGACCAATCTCTACATTGGGATGCTCATATTGATTATGTTGCGGAACAACTATCAAAAAATATTTACTGTCTAAGACAATTGTCTGGATTAGTATCTTTAAATGTGCTCAAAACAGCCTACTTTGCTTATGCCATTCTCGATTATCTTATGCCATTCTGGCCTGGGGGCACTCTGCTGGTAAACACAGACTCTTTGGTCTTCAAAGGAAGGACGTCAGAATTGTGGGTGGTGTAGGGTATCGGGATGACACTAAACATCTTTTTATAACGCTTAAAATACCTACCTTACCTTGTATATACGCATTACAATGTATTTTATACATATATAATAACTTAGATAACTTTAATACCCATGCTGATTTGCATCAGTACGAGACCAAATATAGAGACAGTATATGTCCTGAATTTACTAGACTTACCCGGGGACAAACTGGTATTAAATACTATGGTATTAAACTCTATAACCTAATACCTAACAGTTTGAAAACTCAACCTCCAACAAAATTCAGGTCCACAATGAAAGACTATTTTCTAAAAAATGCATTTTTCACATTAGAAGAAATTGAAAAAGAAATTGTACATGTGAAAATGTGATATATTAATAAGCTGTAACTTTTTCTAAATTTTATTACTAATTTAAGTCTTACACAACTTTTCTTTTCTTTTAAATTTATATGTTATTCGTCTTTATACTGAATTTATGTAAAAAACCTTTTTTGACTTGTGTACATTTTTACAATATTAACATAAATAAAATTTACTTTACTTTACTTTACTTAAAAGTAGTACAGCAACAAAGAGAGCAACATTGGCCAAATTATCTCTCTGGGCTTTTACAAAATCTGTTCCACTCACTTTTCCGTGAAAAATGTTAATATTTAACACCGAAATCGCACATTGAATCTGCACGTAAACATAATGACATATTGCAGAACGACGAACATAAAAGATTCTGTAAAGTTCTGTCAAAAAATCGAGTGTGAGATTCGAATTCCATCGTTTGTTCTCGGCCAGTGGTCGTAAACTTAAAAATAATATGAATTTTAATTAACAAATACATAAATATAGGGTACATTGTTGATAAAATTTTATTGTTATTCATTTTTTTATAGCATTAACTATCTTTTATAACCAATTTTGCTTAAAAATCTCGCATATGCGCATACCCTATTAGTACAAATTGGTTCATGTTCATTTACCATATACTTTTAGTTTGATATTTATAATAATAAATTCCATTTACACTTTTTATAACACAACACACGCGGTAAATCATTTATGTGCTCTTGTTTTTCCAAAAATTACTTACTTACAGCCTTATTCATAGACAAATTGTTCGCGACTAAAATGTGACTAACTAGGAGTTAGTTGACAACTAAGGAAAGTGGCATTCATAGTGAAATTTATGTGTTAATTAGTTATATCTTTAATAGCTACTAGCTTAAAATTTAGTCAGATGCCTACCCTTGTTTAAATCGAGTTTAACCTCAAAATTTTAAGTTGAAAGATCTTTGTTTATAATCGTTAGAAAGTATGTACGTGTTTTCTGTTGATGTTGACGTGGTTATTAAATTGTTATATTATTAGCATTAATAATTGGTTTCAGAAGGAAAGTTCCAGTCGAAAATCTAAAAACAGTATTGAGGTCCTGAAGTAATCCTGAGTCCAAAAATGTATTCATGAAAAATGTATTCATAATAAGTGTGAATTTTGGTTACGGCGGGTGGAGATTAAGGAACAAAATTTTCAGGACCCGAGAGGAAGGATGGATCCTAACTCTCTTGAAAGTCCTGTCGAAAAAATCCTCCAGTTAAAAAATCTATACACGGCCTCCGGAAAAGTATTGTTTTACAGCAAAATCGACCTTTTTAAAAAATTCGTATCTCGGGTAATATAAAAAAGAATTCTTAATTTTTCTTCTTGCCCGCTGTCCAGGTCCTGATCCTCTAAATCCAAAGGGAGAGACTGTATCTCGTTTCTAAAGGGCGCAATGTCGAGAAATGCCTCCGAAAATACCAATATCGGCACTTTTCAAAAAAAACTATATCTTAGAAAGCAGAATCGATAAAAATGATCTCGCCCTGCGATTTTCTAAATTTCTGAAATTTCATCTAGTTTTCAAAAAAAATATTTGATTTTCGATAACATCTGGCATCACACTGACGTTTTGTTAAACATAAAACACTACACCTAGTTACAAGATGAACAAAATTCCCCCAGAATTGCAGCGTTGCCGATTTGTTTCCTCTAATCATTCCTCTTAGTTACGTTTTAGTTAAAGCCGTACTAATAATTAGTTTTAAATTTCTATGAATATGGTGTGGCTAGTAGCCAATTAAAATTTCTTAGTAGCGACTAACTAGTCATTTTTTAGTAATGTATTAGCGATTTAACTATAAATAAGGCCGATAGTATTTTTACACAATCGTAAATTAATCAATTTATGTTGCAGGAGAGTCAGATTATAAACCTTGCTTGTTTCGTATCAAGGTTAGTTGTTTCAAATAATCTTGAACTGGAAGAAGAAATGTTAAATAAAGTAATAGAATCATTGACTGACACGGTAGGAAAACCTTTAAGTTTAAGAGACCATACTGAAAGGGAGCAGGCTTGGTTAGACTTATTAAATGCCAACAAATTAAGACATTTGAAGACTAGTGAACTTCTTAAAATGGCAATCGAAGCAAAATGCTTCCGAGTTGCAGAACATTTATATGAACTGCAACATGATTATTCCAATATTATCTGCTGTTATCTTAATGATGCAGTTCGTAGATCTGAAGTTTTTAATTACATAATAAACTATATTAACATAAGTGAAAGGTGTATACAGGAACAGTTTTTAGTAAATTTTAAAGAACTAATAACAGTCAGTAGTAAAAAAACAGGTGAAATAGTGATTGAATATTTCCCTTATTTGATTGAACAATTTAACAATATGTTGGATGATTACTTTGACTTACAATATGAATTTTTACATGAGATTGTTACCAGTGAAATAAAACTGCCTCCTCGAATAGCAGAAATTTATTTAGAACAGTTATGTATTAAAAATAAAAGTGCCATTTGTAATTACATACAACTTGGTTTATGTCGAAATAAAAATGCCTTAACTATAACAAGAAAATATGAAGTACACGAAGCTACTGCTCTTCTTTTGGAGCAAGATGGTGAATGGTCAGAGGCTCTTGAGATATTGCTAAAGCATAATTTGATTGAAGAAGGAGTTAATTTGTGTATCCGCGGAGCAGAACATTTGGATCCTGAGGCAGCACAAAACCTTTGGTTAACATTGCTTCAGTACAAAGGAAGTACCAAAAATATATCACTAAGGCAACTTCTACATGCAGCTGCTCCACATGTTCCTCCAGCACAATTACTTGAGTTAGTATCTAATGCAAATTTTGGTGATATTAAAGGTTTGTTACAAGGCATATTAAGTGATTATACACATGATGTTCAAATGCTTTCAACGACTCTTAAATTGTTGGGAAAGGATTTACATTATGGTAGGTATATTTTCGTTAAAATTGTGATTTAAACGTACAATATTTTTGCTTTCTTCGGATATTAAGACACTGTTCTAAGTGGAATAATAGCTGAGTATACCAAAGCATAACACAAGCTGATATTTAGACTTATTGGCCATCTCACAGCAGCCTCTAATCTCATAGTAGTCGAGGTCAGGAGTCGGGATTTTTTCGGGTTTTTGCTTTTTTTGCCAGAGCGCCAATCTAGAGATCCACCTCCGTTTTCGAAGTCGCTGAACACGATGGTGGTGATCCAAACTTTTTTTTTCCTTGGCAACCCCTTCAAATTGGCAAAAAACCACCCCCAAATCGCCCTCCCGCTTACAAATGATTTTCGAATCCCTTTTCTGGCCTGGTTAAGACTTCCTCGAGTACAGAGGTTCGGTCTTCCAGGCAGATGAGCCAAGCCACCCCCACTCCCTGGTTTCCACCCCCTCTGAAGGGGTGGAAAATGTATTTTTTCATGAAAAAAACCTTTTCACTAGTAATTATTAAGTAAACCGACCTCGTGTTTGTACGATTTTTTTTGAAATTTTATATAGGTATACCGGGTGTAAACGAATAGTGGGCCACCCCTGTAACTTCCTAGTTTTTAAAGATATCGGGATAAAATTTTGTATGGTGAAATTAGGTAAGATTTACAACTTTTTGTGACCTATCCGCCATATTTGTCACTTCCGGTTTCACCGGAAATGACCCCAATAGTCTTTCCTAAATGGACCACTCAATATGTTATTAAATTTTTGAAATAAAGATCACATTTTGGATACATTTATGCTATTTTGAACTATTTATACATGGTTGCACGAAAAATAATTCGAATTTTAGTTATCAACTAGATGGCTGCGAATATGTTAAAATTATTATTGTTCCAATGTAATTCATATAAAAAATACGAAAACGTCAATATGTCCAATAATACATCATACAGGGTGCTCTAAACTCATTAAAATCACATTTTTCAAAATAACTTTTATATTATTATATTATTACACATATATTAAAGAATTAAAAGAAAAAATTTCGGAATTTAATAATATAAAGAATAATATGTTAGAAAGTATTAAGATTTTAACACTAGACAATGAAGTTTACACTCAGGAAATATCCAAACTTAAGTCAGAATTGACTAATTATTACAATAAATTGAATGAAACTAAGCAAAATACTGATAGTAACAATAGTAGTAATAGTAACAATGACTTAGGAGTTAAAACAAAAAAGAAAGAGAAAGAAGAAGCTAAGAAACAAAAAAAAATCTTAATATTGTGTGATGAAACAGGCCGTGGAATTGGAGCGAAGATTAAAGAATGTTTAAAGTGTCAGGTAGAGACAATCATTAAACCAGGTGCGTTATTTGAGAATGTAATAGAGGGAATAAAGAAACTGACAGAAGGGTATACGGTAAATGACTATGTGTTAATAATTTGTGGTTCAAATAACTTTAAAAATAAGATGTATCCTAGAGTAAGTGAAATACACAAAAAGATCAAATTTTGTACTCACACCAATATTTTATTGAGTACAATACCTCAATTTAGCTTCCATACAAAAATTAACAAATTTGTAAAAAAATTTAATAGCAGATTTCTTGAATATGTAATTAGGTTAGATAGATATGCAGAAGGAAATATTAGATTAATCGATATCTTGGACTCTAAAGGAAATTTAGTTAATAGAGAGAAAATATGTGAGAAGATTATTAATGAAATTATGTTTGGAAAGAAAGTAAGTAACTTAACATTTATATGTGTCAATAATGACAGTAGACTTGTAGATATAAGTAGGGAA
Organism: Rhagium mordax; assembly: GCA_963680705.1. Taxonomy (NCBI): domain Eukaryota; kingdom Metazoa; phylum Arthropoda; class Insecta; order Coleoptera; family Cerambycidae; genus Rhagium; species Rhagium mordax. The sequence goes on along the minus strand of OY796656.1, from coordinate 72,575,064 downwards.
GAACAGAGTGGTAGCAGAGATATAGATGAAAGTTTAAATGACAGCAATTTTTTTTTAAATCTAATTTTTCCAGGAGTAGAAGAACTATAACCCAAAGGAAAAATTACAATTGTTTTTTGTTGTATTTGAATTCGCAGAGTTTACCAGCACACTATGATGAAATTTATAGAATGGTTCTTGATAAAAAACCTGCAGTAATATGTTTATCGGAGACACATTTGACAGAAGATATACGCCAAAGTGAAATCATGATCCCAGGATATAATGTTTATAGGGTAGATAGTATGAGTCGTCACACAGGTGGTGCTTTAATATATAGTCAAAGTAGTTATAAAGTATTTAATATTAAAATATATTCAATGGAAAAAGTGTATTGGTTAATATCTTTGCGAATTCAGTTTCAACAATCTATTTTTAATATTGTATGTCTTTATAAGTCGCCGGCTGGTAGTACTGTTACATTTCTGGATTTTTTTGAAACTTGGTGTAATGAAAACTTGGTAGATCAGAATGTAAATAGTGTTATTGTGGGTGACTTTAATATCAATTGGTTAGATGACACTAACATTTATAGTAAGAGACTTAAAAGTTATGTGAATGAAATTGGTTTTGAAAACATTATAAATGAGTTTACTCATCCAAATAATAATGGAGGATCATTAATTGATTTGGTACTTACTAATACTAATGCAAGAGCTAAAGTTTTGAAAAAGCCTCGAATCAGCTCTCATTTTAATATAATTATAAATCTAGATCAATTTAGTCATAGTAATAGTTCTCAGTATATGATAAGTAGGGGTAGAAATATTGATTATAGAAAAATTAATGTTGAATTGTCAAGGGTGACGTGGGATTACAGAGTAAAGAATGTAGACATTATGTATCAGAATTTGTTAGGTACTATATTAAAGATATACAATGAGGTAGCTCCAAAAAAAGAATCGAAAATAAGATATTACTATCAAGAATGGTGGAATGATACTGTAAAGGGTGCAACACAAACGAGGGATAAATGTTATAAAGATTATGTAAATCTTAGAAATGAGCACAACTGGAATTGTTATAAACAGGCTAGAAATAATGTGGTGAAAGTAATAAAAAATGAAAAAAGAAAGTATTATGCGAAGAAAATCGACTTAAATAAGGGTAATCCATATGAAATGTGGAGTACATTAAAAAAAATTATTCCACGAAATAATATTTCTAATACAATCTCTCAAATAGAATTTGATAGGAATGAAATTGTTAGTGATCAAACAAAACTCCCGAGTTTATTAAATGAGTACTATGTCAAAAGTATAGAGAGTATAACAAAACAGATCGACAGATCAGGTATAGATTTCTCTTTTGAGAACATAATAGCTGATAAAAAATTTGATAACTTTTCTCTAGTAAGTGCTGATGAACTTAAAACAATTATATTTGCTCTACCTAACAAAAATAGTCCTGATGATGTGAGCATAACTTTAATTAAAAATTGTTATGAAACTTTATCAAATCCACTATTGAATATGATCAACTCCTCACTTTTAACGGGTAAAGTACCAACGGATATTAAGGTTGCTACTATTGTACCCATTCCAAAAATTTTAAATTCAATTAAGGCTTGTGACCTCCGACCAATTAACATGATTAGTTCCATGGGAAAAATTCTTGAAAAAATAGTTTGTGAACAACTGACATCTTTCCTAGAAAAAAATGAAGCATTAACAAGTTTTCAGTCTGGATTTCGTAGCAAACATAGTTGCGAATCTGCAATACAATGTGTACTACATAAATGGAAACTTAGTTTAGAAAAGAAGCAGATTACACTTGCAGTATTTCTGGACTTACAACGTGCGTTTGAAACTATAGATAGGACAAGGTTATTAATAAAATTAAAAAATATAGATATTGATGGAATTGCACTACAATGGCTGACTGATTATTTGGATAATAGATCACAAAGATTAAAATTAAATAGTGTAATATCTTCTGAAATAAGTAATAATACTGGAGTACCACAAGGTAGCACATTGGGTCCATTGTTATTCCTAGTATATATAAATGACATCGGTGCGGTTGTAGACAATTGTAGAATACATTTGTTTGCTGATGATACCCTTATCTATGTTAGCGGCTTAGATATTAGTAATTGTTTCACAATCATAAACAATACATTAAAAAATGTGTATAGGTATTGCTGTACTAATTCATTAAAAGTCAATACTAAAAAAACTAAGTGGATGCTTATTGGACCAGGTACAGATACAGTTTTAGTAAATAGGCAACAAACAATTTACGTTGGCACAGATGAAATTGAGAGAGTTACAAAATATAAATATCTTGGGGTAATTATTGACAGACATTTATCATTTAAATATCACACTAGTCATATTTGTAAGATGATAGGTTTTAAAATAAGCTACTTAAGTAGATGTAGTGGTTATTTGACTCAATGGGCCAGGCTTACAATATATAATACATGCATTCTGCCCCATTTAAATTATTGTGCATCAATTTTATACCTTTTGAACAAAAATGAAATGGATAGACTTCAGAAATTACAAAATAGGAGTATGAGGCTAATATTAGGTTGCTCTAGACTGACACCTATTAAGGATATGCTGAGTACGTTAAGGTGGCTTTCTGTAAAAAGATATGTAACATTCTTTACTCTTATATTTATATTTAAAATTAAAAATGACCTAGCCCCCAGATATCTCAAGGATATGTTGGTTTATAATACCAACATACACAATTACAATACCAGAACAAATCTAAACTTTCATTTACAAACATGCAGAAAAAAAAGTACTCAAAATAGCCTATTTTTTAAAGGGTTAAGTGAGTATAATGATTTACCAGTAGACATCAAGAACAGCCCTACTTTGAATATTTTTAAACATAGACTTAGAAAGTACTTGATCGATGAGTAGTCATTTATGTTGTTTGTCAGAAGTCTCAAACTATAATTTAATTATATATTTATATATTTTACTTAAAGACTCGAGTAGTCTGTTTATGCTTGTATATTTCAATTTTATTTATATGTACTGTATTAGTCTTTCGCTAAATAAAGGATTTATACTATACATATTGACGTTTTCGTATTTTTTATATGAATTACATTGGAACAAAAATAATTTTAACATATTCGCAGCCATCTAGATTGACAACTAAAATTCGAATTATTTTTCGTGCAACCCTGTATAAATTGTTCAAAATAGTATAAATATATCCAAAATGTGATCTTTATTTCAAAAACATAAAAACATACAGGGTGGTCCAATTGGAAAAGACTATTGGGGTCATTTCGGAAGTGACAAATATGGCTGATAAGTCACAAAAAGTTGTAAAACTTACCTAATTTCACCTTACAAAATTTTATCCTGATATCTTTAAAACGAGGAAGTTACAGGGGTGACCCACTATTCGTTTACACCCGGTATATACAGTGTGTCTCACTTTTCACCACTACACCCCAATATCTAGGCCATTTGTTGATCGATTTAGATCAAATTTGGTATACTTCTTTTCTTTTAGATTGTGCTTAAAATAAAAAGTTATTAATAAAAAATTTTTTCAAACTTAAATACGCCTACTACTATGATCCAAAGAAATAGGCAAAAATTAGGAATTTATATTAGCGATTGAGATAGAGTTTTTGTTTTAACAGATTCTTGTTCAGCATGACCTAAAATGCCTGTATACCAAATTTTGTTAAAAAATTCCTTCACAAAAAAAAAAGTAATAAAAATCTAAGATTTCAATAATAATCACCCTATATTTACATAACTAGGTAGTCGGGTGATATAATGACGCTAATTAAGCATTAGGAGACTTTTTTTTAGAAAATATCAAATAACTCAACTTTTATAATTTTTTATTATTGAAATCTTAGATTTTTATTACTTCTTTTAAAAAAAAAAGAATAAATATTTTTTAACGAAATTTGGTATACAGGCGTTTTAGGTCATGCTGAACAAGAATCTGTAAAAACAAAAGCCCTATCTCAATCGCTAATATAAATTCCTAATTTTTGCCAATTTCTTTTGATCATAGTAGGCGTATTTAAGTTGGAAACATTTTTTTATTAATAACTTTTTAAACACAATCTGAAAGGAAAGAAGTATACCAAATTTGATCTAAATCGATCAACAAATGGCCTAGATATTGGGGTGTAGTGGTGAAAAGTGAGACACACTGTATAAAAATACAAAAAAAATCGTACAGACACGAGGTCGGTTTACTTAATAATTACTAGTGAAAAGGTTTTTTTCATGAAAAATACATATTCCACCCCTCCAGAGGGGATGGAAATCAGGGGGTGGGGGTGGTTTGGCTCATCTGCCATGCCCGAACCTCTGTACTCGAGGAAGTCTTAACCAGGCCAAAAAAGAGATTCGAACATCATTTGTAAGCGGGAGGGCGATTTGGGGGTGGTTTTTTGCCAATTTGAAGGGGTTGCCAAGGAAAAAAGGACCACCACCATCGGGGGTCTCTGGATTGGCGCTCTGGCAAAAAAAAGGTACCCCTTCCGACTCTGACCTCGACTATAGGCAGCTATGGGTATTTCTGATATAAGGAGTATATTACTAAAATTGTGTCTCTAATTATTTAATATTTGGGTATTCAGGAATGGTTCTGTAAAATAATAGAATTGTTAAATGAATTACATGCAAAGAAAAAAACACATTTACATCAAGAAATTTCATTTGGCGAAATGTGTCGCGTCGGGAAAAAATATTCTTGTTTTTTTTACAAGATACAACATTTCAGAATTTCTGTTTATTGTCAATAGTTTTTGAGTATTTGCAATGTCAAATATGGCAAATTTCTATCTATGCATACCCATATACAGGGTGAGTCAGAAATAAGTACTGTAAATTGATAGACGGGAACAGCTTTGTGAATATTAAGAAAAGTTAAATACCATTTTTCTCTCAGCCGTTACTTCTACAAGGTATATAGAATTCGGATTTTCTGTCATATGGTTTAAATTTAAATTTACCGGTATAGAGCCAATTAAATTTAGAGTGGCAATGCAGAAATAATCATTGAAGATGTTGCTTGCTTCTTCACCTGAATAAATAAATTCATTGTTTAACTTTATACCTTCGAAAGCTTTGTATAGTTTACCTTACCGTTTTCTTTTTTAACAATATTGCGTATAGTTTTTGATTTATTGTCCGATTTGTTAATTTCTAGTTCATGTCTGTATTTCTCTTGCTGTAGTAAGTTGAAATAAAAGTTTTTATAGTCTGTATATGTTTGTTTTGGTATCAGTTTTTGTTAACATAGCTCTGCTAATAGGTTTAATGTTTCTTTAGCTTTTTTTATATCTTCTGTTATCCTCCCTGCTTTGACATTATTTGCTCTAGTCTTACATTTTTGTAAAGGAAATGCCGAGTTAAAGTGATCTGTAATTTTAATTATGAAATTACTATATTTGGTATTTACTGAGGAAGCTTCGTAAACAGTAAGCCAAGTTGCATTCTCTAATAAACTATTGAATATTTCATAGTTGTCTGCACTAAAGTCTCTTCTATACTCGATCTGTCCAAAACATGGAAATGGACTCCGCCCCATTAATTTTATGGCAGCGCAGAACGGTGCACGCAATAGTCAGTTTTACACGATGGAATTAATGAAAGCTGTGATAGCTTCAACAAAATTTGTTTATTATACGTGTTACACTGTTACTGCAGCGATGCTATATTTTTATAATGTTTATTCCCATTAAAGTTTCTATTATACATTTGCAATTTTGGACTTTTAAAAATAATACTTATTCCCACGAAAATTTAAACGATGTTTCTTTATTAAGTCCGCACTGCGCAAACTCACGATACTTTGTTTATTTCCTGCCGTCTAGATGTAACGACCAGCCGATTGCTGGTTTGTTTACATTTGTATTCGTTTTTAGGTTAGGTGCTTTTGCGAGTAATTTCCACATACTTAAGAGAACGTATGTGGTTATTTCAGGCAAAAAAGTTAAGTTTGTGATTTACTGTAACAATTTCACATAGGTAACTCTACTGGATAAACTCCAATGACCACAATATACACTACTCAAAAATAGCCAAAGCTGAGTCGTTTACTTTTCGGTTTCCACCACTGTACATATTTATTTATTAATATCTATCGTATGATTCTTTCGGTTCTTTTTACGAATAGTCGTGGTCAAGTACCTACATAATAATAATAATAATAAATAATAAAATAGTTTATTGAAATTACTACTTTGATACATAAAACAAAATATTATAAGACAGACAAGTATATAATGAACAGAATACCATTACTTTATAATAGCATAGCAATATTCAAAAGGTATAATTCATCAAAGATGATTTTCAATTATACCCTTGTGTAGAAAACCAGAATAAGAACAGAAAGAATATTACAAACATAAAAAGAGAAAAAAAAAACTTATAAATAAATAAATTTTTTGTATACATACAATGCAGTATTAATTCACTTAGGTTAAATTACATTCTGACTAGTAAGTAACGTATTTTTAATTTTTCTTCGAAAGCTAGCAAAAGAATTACCAGTATACAAGGTTGAATACTTATTAAAAATTTTTGCAGCCCGATATTCAAATGAACACTCAAAGAATGATTGGGTATAGTGAGATTATTACAAAATCTTAGGTCACGAGAGTGGGTGTCTGATCTCTTACGCAAAAGTTCATTTAAGTAGGATGGAGTCTCATGAAGAATAATGTTATAGATTAATGTTGCAAACTGCATTTCAAATCTTACATCAACTTTTAGCAAGTTTTGTTGAATAAAGTGGGGAGTCACATGCTCACGGCGGTTTATGTTGAAAGAATATCTTAAACATATATTTTGCATCATCTGAATCCTATTCCTGAGCTCTATAGTTAAGAAATTATAATACACAGTACTACAATAATCCAAATGACTTAAAACTAAACTATTTACAAGTTTCCACTTAATATGCGGTTCTAATGCAGATTTAAATTTATACAGGGTCTTCATTTTATAGTAACATACTTTTATTTTACTATTAACATGTGATTCAAAAGTTAAATTGGAATCCAGAACAACACCTAGGTTTTTTGCAGTAGCACAAATATTTATCACTGAGTTTCCAATTTTGAGATCAACCGTCTTATGTGTACTCGCTTTTAAACAATTCTCACGTGAACCTACACATAGAGCTACACTTTTATTCGGGTTTAACAATAAACCATTATCCAGAGACCATTGATAAACAATTTCCAGGTTATCATTTATATTCCTAATGACACTATTAACAGAAGACAAGTTGCTCGACATATATAATTGGGTATCATCCGCATAAATGTGCACATTACATTCAGGTAAGAGCTCATCGGGAAGATCAGCTGTAAATAAGGCAAACAGTAGGGGTCCCAAGACACTTCCTTGTGGTACACCATGAGTTGTAGTATGAAACTTAGATAGTACATTGCTGCATTTAACTGCTTGGCATCTGTCCTCGAGATAACTTACAAACCAATCTAAAGTCTTATTTTTACACCCATAATAGGCTAGTTTAGCAAGAAGTAGTTCATGATTAATAACATCAAATGCCTTACTGAAATCTAATAGTATTAAGTAGGTTACCCTAGAATTATCATCTTGTTTTATTTTTATTGAGAAAATTTTTTAAACACCCCATCATTTGCTAGAAGGCCAGAACTTAATTATAAGTTTTAACAAGTCCAAATAAATAAGACGTGTTGTTTACCTACCTATTTTTTCTTTTTTTTGCTTTATTCATCATTTCAACACATTTGGTAATGTATAGTCTTTCTATTTCCAATTGAAACAGTCAGTCTGATGAGTATATATCAGGCTTCATTTCATTACAAAGCGCTGTTTAAGCTGAAATAACATCCAAGTTCAATAAACTTACCGTATGTATACTGCAGTCGACCACATGAGTAACCGGCATACATAAGACGATATTTACTGATGCATTTTAATTGGAAAAAGAAAGACTATAAGTCAGTAGAAAAAATAGACTTTCAAAGCCCTACATATAACATAAATTTTTTAATAACATTAAAACGATAAGTAATAAGATAAGCGTATAAAATGTAATTGAAAAAAAATTATGTATGGTATCACTTTTATTTTCTACACTGAACTGTCAGAACCGACGTGCGGTTCCTATTTCTCCACCGAAAAAAACGACAGGCTAGACACTCCTCAGTGGAGGGTACCGAAACCATCCTCGGATCCTATGTGGAGGACTATAAGGCGACTTCCTTTGCCCGATGGATCTTTTAACCCTGTCGTTAAACCTTGGACGAAAGCTTGCCTTGGAGTCAGAATTGTTGTGTCTTTCTATACTTTACTTACAATATGGCCAGCGTTCACCCAAGTCTCATCTAAAAAGTACAACTTCTTATGTTCTTCCCGGTATCTCCTGATGTCTCGCAGGAATCTTCGCCTCCAAGCGATAATCTCATTTTTTCCTTAGGGCACTATTACTTGACCTTTTTGAGAACCTATAATGCCAAACACAATTACATTACAACACGAAGAAATAAAGAATCCGTTTACTCACCGAAAGCATTGAGTAAAGAATAATAAAGAGGTGCAACTGTCAAGGTTTCGAGATTTTAGTATTGTATTTCTTTGCCAATAATTTCATGATTGACTTCAATTTTTAGTGATACGGGAAGGTATTTGTAATGTGGCTGTATAGCCCTTAAAATTGAAGACAATCATGGCTGGTTGGTTGAGAGGCTAGGATACTAGACTCTCAGCCAGGAGTCCCGGGTTCGATTCCCGGCCGTGGCACTGGGATTTTTTCGGACAAAGAAATTAATCCTAGTATACTCGGATATTGGGTGTGTGTCCCTTGTCTCTAAATGTATAGCCCCCTCCCGCACAAGACCTTCAGAGTCTTCAGGGATAAAGGGGGTCGTATTATCTGTGGTGTTATTTATTATTATTTATTATATCATGAAGCTATTGGTAAAAAAATACAACACCAAAATCTCGAAACCTTGACAGTCGCGCCTCTTTATTATTTTTTACTCAATGCCGAAAGTCAATTTCTTTTACCAATAGTCACAAAGTATTTCGTTTAAGTTGAGGTAAAATTTTGTTTATAGTTAGTGGTTCATTTCTTTCAAAAAAGGAATGGATTATACGCTTTAGAGCACTTTTAATTCCTTCATTGATATTGTCCAAAATTGCCCTTTGTCAGTGGTCCACTTTTGGTGGTTGGAGTTGGTGTATTTGTTTGTATTCATGAAGAATATTGTAAACACTTGCAACACTCACACCTGCTGCCTTTGCAGTGAACTTCGCGCATTCCATTTTTGGCTTCTCCGGATTCTCCCTATCGTGGGCCTTGAAGATATTCAACACGTTTTCCTTATTCTCCACTGAAAAATGTCTAGCTTTTCGTTTTCTCGGTGGAGAAATTGCACCCCGTTCAGTCATCCTATTTCGATTTAACCCTAAAAAAAAACGATTTAATCAATATCATTCTTTTGCATTACATACATACCTTAATACTAAATACAGAAAACATAATTATAAGGTTAATTCTTATACGTACCTTCACAAACGACGAGTACAGAAATAATTATTTTCAGCAGTTAACTCTCCAAAGTCCAAATCTCACAACTTTTTCATAACCTGTGCATGACAGTTGACAGTGCAGGCCGGCTCCCCATTTATTCGCGTTTTTCGTATGTTTAATGCGTTTCGTGACAATCCATAACATAAGCTGATTGCTGATTGGTCTGTTGCAAAATACGTAAAAGTTTAATGTGTGACGCAAGTTCTTGTAGAGGCGGCCTTTCAGTCAAATCTAGCAGTTGCATTTTTTAGATTTTTTAGATTTAGATTTATTGAATGATATATAAATATAAATTACAATATTACAATAAGAGTCATAAAGAAAATAAAACGGATGACAACAACAACAATTATACATACAAATATATACATATATCTTTCAAAAGGTATAATTCAGCAAAGCTGATTTTCAACTATACCCTGGCTACATGCTAATGCTAAACTAAAAATGTAAAAATGATAAATAAGCAGCAAAATTAAAACAGGAACTAATTTTGATCTAATTCTTGTTGACTATGCAGTAATATGTCTTTAATTTTTGACTGAAATGTATATTTGGTTTGACAAGTGACAAACAAGGAAACATATTTGTTATAAATTGCACTTGACATATATTCAAATGAGCCCTCAAATTTCACTGTATTGTGTTTGGGAATAGTAAGTAGGTTATTATGTCTAAGCTGCAGGGCGTGCACGTTAGAGCGTTCAATTAACAGTGAATGTAAATAAGGTGGTATCTTATTTTTAATTACATTATATAACATAAGGGAAAATTGCAGTTCAAATCGGCCATTCATTTTCAATATACCAACACTGTTATAAAATGGTGTGACATGATCTCTATAATGAATATTGTTGTAGGCAAATCTAAAACAGGAATTTTGAATAATTTGAAGCCTATTTTTAAGAGCGGTTGTCAGAAAGTTATAATAAATGGGACTACAATAATCTAATTGGCTTAAAACTAAGCTATTTACAAGATTCCATTTTACGTCAGATGGAAGAACATATTTAAATTTATACAGGGATTATAATTTAAAGTAACATATACTGCATTTTTTGTTAACATGTTTTTCAAAAGACAGCCTACTGTCAATGACAAGTCCAAGGTTTTTCGCTTCTTCACTCATATTGATTATGGAGTCGCCCAGTTTTAATTCAACAGAAATAGAGGAGTTTGTTTTTGAACAAGCGGAACTAGTACCGATACAAAGTGCTGTACTTTTATTTGGATTTAAAATCAGACCATTTTCACACGACCACTGGTTAACTAAACTAAGGTTTATATTTAATTCACTAATGGTAGAATCGACGAGTGATGTAGAACTGCACATGTAGAGTTGAGTGTCGTCTGCATACATATGTATACAGCAGTCTGCTGTTAATATAGTGGGTAGATCTGCTGTAAAAATTGAGAACAATAGCGGTCCTAGAATGCTACCTTGAGGTACCCCATGTGTTATGGGTAGTTGATTAGACACCATACCATTAATTTTAACTTGCTGATTTCTCCCATTTAGGTAACTATTAAACCAGTTCAGAGCATTTGTGTCACAACCATAATAGTTTAGTTTGGCTATAAGTAATTCTGTGTTAATGACATCAAATGCCTTGCTGCATTGTAATTTGGGTTCTATAAATACGACGAAATTCCATTCAAATTTAGCGGACATTTTTGGGGCGGAGTCCATTTCCATGTTTTGGACAGATCGAATATACTCATATAAATTATTTGATATATTACCATGAGCAACATACAATAACTGAGCATAGTGATCAGAAATATTTGGGTTTAAGATGTTTGTCATAAGTAGCAAAATTTGATATATAAATATTATCAAGGCAAGTTGAAAGTGCCATTTACTTGTTCTTTTCCAGAGTTCTGGAAAAATAGCTTTTTCACCCCGATCCACAAATCTGGTCGCGAAATGAAATTATTATTATATACTGCAATAAATTTTTCACCAACATAGGTCTGGATATGCTAAACAATATTAAAGTTCCTGATAATATTCATCAGATTCAGTTTAACCCTATTTCATCAATGTTCTTAAAACCAGTAAATAATAATGAAATTATAACAACAAATCAACTCCTTGAAAAATAACTGCGCACCTGGAGAGGACGGTATAGACTCAAAATTAATTAAAAACTTTCATATATACTTTCTGGAACCCTTAAAATACATTATCAATTTGATTTTCAAAACCGGTATAGTTCCATCCTACTTTAAAACATCAATTGTGACTCCAATCTACAAAGCCGGCGATAAAACCCTAATAAGCAATTACCGCCCCATTAGCGTTATAAACAATTTTGCCAAGATCTTTAAAAAATGTTTAAAAGATAGACTTGTAAATTTTTTTACCAGAAATAATATACTCTCAAAAAATCAATTTGGATTTACGAATGGCTAAGTACTACAGATGCTTTATATGAACTTACAAACAATATTACTGGTAACCTGGATTCTAATAACAAGTGCATAGCAGTATTTCTAGACCTCGCAAAGGCATTTGACACAGTACCACACGATTCTCTCCTGGATGTTCTTAACATTTATGGAGTTAGGGGTACTGCGTTGAATGTCTATGGGAGCTGTCTGAATGACAGGACACAGAAAGTAAAAATTGGAGATACCTACAGAGAACCCTTGAAATTAAAAATAGGAATACCACAAGGTACTGTCCTAGGCCCATTATTATTTATCTCATACATAAACTCCTTAACGAATATCAACATAGAAAACGGGTTAGTGATTTCTTATGCAGATGATACGACAGTGGTCTTTAAAGGGAAAACATGGTGGGATGTAAGAGACTCAGTTAGAACAGGTATTGAGAACATAAAAAATTGGTTAGATTCCTATAAATTAACACTAAACATTAATAAAACTAACTACATAGCCTTCTCACTCTGCAGCTAACCGTCCTGAATTTAGACAATATACATATTAATGGCATGGATAAATAGATAAACGAGGTTCCATTTACCAAGTATCTAGGCATTAATTATTGATAAAAATCTTAAATGGGACCAACACATTCAAAGACTTAACAATATACGAAAATTAATAAATAAATTTTATACGCTTCGGGAGATATTAGGAAAGAAACTTTTAATCGGTGTTTACAAGGCGCTAGTTGAGTCCCTAATAAGATATGGAATTGTGGTGTGGGGAGGCCTTTACAAGAATTCTTTGAAACAATTAAACATTATACAGAACTATATTTTAAAAATCATTTATCGAAAAACCAAGATGTATCCTACCTGATTGCTATATTCTGATGTAACACTAGATGTTAGATCTTTATACAGGGTGTTTCATCGAAAAATAAGTCGACCTGCCCAAAAAAAAAATATCCAGTGGCGTGGGAAATAGGGTGAGAAATAGAGGGCGTCACCCCAGTATCTACGCCACTGGTGATTTTTGACATGAGTTATTCTTATAGGATTGTAGATATGTAGTTCAGTACTGCCTGTGCAAAATTTCGTTAAAATCGGTCGTATGGTCTAGAAGTTATGACAAAAAAACTATTTTTTTATTCCAACTTTGAAGGCCTGTAACTTCGTTATTATGCATTTTTGATATAAGTTTTTTGGGCAGGTCGACTTATTTTTCGATGCTCTATCACCTCCTTAAAGGACGACATTTAAAAATGAAACACCCTGTATATCTAAGCATATGCTCATTTGTACAGAAAAATAAGAATCTGAGATATTACGTAAATCATTCCTATAATACTAGAAATAAAATAAATAAACATTTAGAAATACATTGTAGTCATACCAACATTAACCTAAGATTCTTAAATTATCTTGCTCCTAAAATTTATAATTTTCTTCCGCCAGATATAAAATCAATAACAAATTTGAAAAAATTTAATCGTGCGTGCATGATCTACATTATACAGAATGTAGAGAGGTTTATGACACTATTTTAAAATCAAAATAAAAAAAAAAAATAAAAAAAAAAGGTAACATTAGTTTAATATGTATTGATATCTATTAATTTGATGTAACCAGTATTTAATTATTTTATTTTAATAATAATAATAATAAAAGTATTTTATTGGTATTACCAATTGGCCATTGACCGAAGTCGTTCAGCCTGTTACAATTATTTACATTTTTTTATTAACATTTGTGTCATTATAGGGTATTGTATTAAATATGTATATAAAAAAAAAAAGAAAAATAAAAACAATGAATAGGCAATGTGAATCTCATTGATTATTAAGTGCGGTGATGTGTTCCCATAGCGTTAACTCTGTATATTTCCTTCTGTTGGGTGTTCCTTGTTCCCTAATTTTGCAGAGGGGTTGGATGATTTGTATGTTTTTTTCTTCTTTAGCAAATTTTGTTGATAGGGATTGTAGTCTTTGGTTAATTGGTGTAATATTTGTGATTTGGTATAGCTGGTTGTTAGGGGGGTTATAAAGAGAATTTCTGGGGTGTCTCGTTTTGGTAATGGATCGTAATGTTGTTGTTTCTGCTATTTCTAAGTTCTTAATGACTGGTCTTCTTGTGTTAAGGTATAACGGATGGCTGTATTCTAATATCGGTCGACATATTGTACTGTAAATATGGGCAGCAGTTTGTTGATCCTCTGTTTTTATATGTTAGGCTTCGGAAATGTCTGCCTCTTGCAATGCATTTCTTCTTAATAAATTTTGTATTCTTATTAAAATTAAGCTTATTGTCTATTGTGACTCCAAGATACTTTATTTCAGGTTGACAATGTATTGAGTTATTTTTAATAGTTATTGTTGGAGTGTTTAGGGAAATATGGTTAAACACAATGTATTGTGATTTTAGAGGATTTGGTTTCATTCGCCATTTGTTGAATCATGATAATGTTCTATCCATCAACTGCTGAAGTGCCTCGACTGTCTTATAGATATTCTTGTTATGGCTTACAAGTGCGGTATCATCGGCATATTGGAGAATATACAAATTTAGGTTTAGATATTCTGGTTCCAGGGTAAAGTTATATATATCATAACAATATATATTGTAGAGCAAGGGCGAGAGTGCAGAGCCTTGTGGAACACCTTGTTGAATTGCAATGTTTTGTGAGAGATTGTCGTTAATTCTCACTTGAACGGTTCTTCCACACAAGCAGTCTTTGACTAGAAAGAGCAAATGTTTGGGGCAGTTGATTACCATTAGTTTATATAATATGCCACGGTGCTAAACGCTGTTGAAGGCTTTATGGATGTCAAGAAAGATGGCAGCACTACACTGACCACTAAGCTTTGCAGTCTGAATGTTGGATGTGATGACTGTTAGAGGGTGAATAGTGGAATACTTCTCCCGAAACCCAAATTGATATCTTGGAATAACATGCCCAACTTCTTTGTGTAGAACAATTTTTATGATTTTTTCCAAATTTTTTCCTAGAACAGATAGTAGGTAATGGGCCGATAGTTGTTAACATTTGTGTGGTCTGTATTGGGTTTGGGAATTGTGATTAAGGTTCCCTGTTTCCATTCAGGTGGGAAATAGCAGTGATTGAGACAGTATTCGTATGTTTTTTTAATGTGTAAGTGTATTTCGTAGTTGAGTTTTCTTATTATGTTTTTCGTGATGTTGTCATATCCTGGTGCTGTATTTTTACCTTTATTGAGCGTTTCAAAATAGGTTTCTTCCTTTATCTCTTTTGTGTCTGGCACTGGGTTTTCCGCGAAATATGCCTCATACCAATTGTTGACTTCTTCATACTGTATATCGTCAAATTGAGCATTGTTGTTTTCCATGTAGGTTTCTCTAAAATGTTTTGCAAATAGTTGGACTTTATCAGGGTCAGAATTATACACTCTATTATTTTTCTCAAGGTAAGGTAATCTGTGTTGTGGTTTATATTGAGTCAGTTTCTTAAGTTGTTGCCAGTAGTTTTTCCCTTGATGCTTATTTATTTCATTACATGTTTCCATCCAGTTGCTTTCTTTATATTTCCTGATAAGTTTTTGAATGTCCTTGTTGTAGTTATTGATATGCCTCTTATGATCATCATTTGGGTGGATTAAATAATCTCTATACATTTTCCTTTTGTTCTTTATCATTCTAATGATATATGGTGGCAGTTTATATGTGAAGTATCTCACTCGTTCTTTAGGTGTATTTTCTAAGATTGTTGTCATCAGTTTTTCGTTAAATTGTTTGATTGTGTTCTTGTTCATTGGTACATGTTGCATGTCTTCAATGTATTTTGTCATAATACTGTTCATTTCTTCTATATTACATTTGTTGTAGTTAATTCTTTTTTCCTCTTTGTCCTCAATATTCCTGCTGAGGTTAATAGATATCTCTATTGCTGTGTGATCAGAGCCAATGTCTGGGTGTGTTTCTATTTTCACGATGTTGTTTTTGAGGTTACTTGTATAGAGTATTACGTCTGGTGTTGTATCTGGATTGTTTGGCATGTGAAAAGTAGGGGGCGTATTTTCTTTCATAAAATTGGAGTTTTCTAGAAAATTATGAATCTGTTTTTTCTTGTTCCTGTTGACGTTGAAATCGCCTATAATGACAGAATATTTGTATAATGCTGCTTTTGTGAATATGGTTTGCTCGATGTTTGCTGTTGGGTGAATGTATACTAGGAATATGTGTAACTTGTCTTCCAGAAACGGTATGGTGAAATGGGTTGCTTCGCATAAGGGGTTATTTATTTTTGGTGGATTGTCTTTGGTCATCTTTAAACCAGGGTGTATTTGCACCAGGCTACCTCCTCTCACATTATTGTTGACTATGTTACCATCAAACTGCAGGACATCCCAATTTTTATATTTTGTGTTACTGGTGTTTTTGGTCTTTGTTTCTACAAATAGTGAACAATTGATACGATTTTTTTCTATAATATTGCTAATAATATGTTTTTTTGGAATATAGCTGTTGACATTGGCATATAAAATTTTAAATATCGACGTGAACTTGAACATTATAAATTCCTTGTAATGGTTGAGTTGGCGATATTGTCGAGGGTTGATAGAAATCAAACTTCAAAACATACATTCTGCTTCCTGAAAAATGTGTAACTGTGTCTATATTGTATTGTGCTACAAATCGTTTTCTAAGCTTAGCAATTAATTCTTCCCTGTCTGTGTACTTTTCTTTATTTAGTTTGTTTAGGTAAGTATTGATGATCATATCGTGAACTGTAATTGTAAAGTATATCTTTGAGTTTTTGGTAATTTTTGGATTTATTTTGCTTGATTTCTTATTCAGAGATTTTACTTGCGTACTTGGTATGCCTTCAATTGGTTTCATAGGTCTTTTCGGGCACTTTAATGACCATGCTGTATGATCTTCTGCTCCGCATCCTGTGCACTTTGGTGGAAGTTGTGTATTACATTTAATGTGATAGTGTGGTCCGTTGCACTTGGTGCATTTTATTGGTGTAGTACAGTTATCTCGAGTATGAGTAAATTATAGGCAGCGGGAGCAAGGTTGAGGTATTGGAGCTGGCGGTAAACTTGGGTAGACCGGAAAATGTCTGTGTTTATAAAAGAGGCCCTCATTTAATAATTTTTCTGATGAGCTCATGCACCCAGTTATAGTTCTTATGAGGTAGGTGGCTTTATTAGTAGTTTTTGACACAATTCTTTTGCAATACCTGTGGGTGATATGCGATTGCGTAAGAAATTCACCAATTTCTTCTTCTGAGATGTCGTGTTCTACAGATAGATCCGATGACCACACTGTATGAGTTAATGGGGGCATTAGTGTTTGTTGGTGTAGTTGAGAGTTGTGTTTCTTTGTAATTTAATATATGTTTTTGGCCGATAAGCTTCCTTAGTGTCTGAGCTATTATGTTTTTGTCCTGGTTAGTGTTAAGAAGGAATCCCATTTTTGTTTTAAGTATCATATCGTCGGTATTCGGGTGTTCATTATCCCAAATATCTGCCATCGCTTTTCTTGTTATTGTCTCAGGTGCTTTTATGTAAAATAGTGTTTTAAAAGGTTTTTGCGATATTTCTTTCATTTTTGCTGAGATATTTTTTTGTCTGATATGTCTTTCATTTTGTGTGAAGATCTCTTCATTTAAACTAGTGTTGGGCAGTGTATATGTGTTTGTATTAATTGAATGTTTTTGATGTGGAAGTTCTTTATCAGTGTTCTTGTTTTTGCTAGAGTTTCTGTTTTCATTATCTGTGTCTTTTTTACTTGTGTTTTGAATACTTGAGTTTTCTGAGCTTCCTGCTTGTTGATGTCCTATAATAATATTATTTATTTCTTCTGGTGAGAGGTGTTTGTTTTTTTTTGAGATACTTCCTAATCTACTTCTTGCTTTTCGTCTGTGTCTCACTTTTTTCCATTGACCATCATCACATATTTCCATTTCACTATAATAACTTCCATCACTTTCACTAGACATTTCAAATTATTCACTAACAACTTGAATTAAGAACAAAAGATAAATAGGTGTTAACTCCCCCACTGTTGGAAAGAGACTGGTTTTATTTTATATCTTTGATATATATATTTAAGCAACGCACATACGTTCAGCACATATGTTCAGTCATCTAGGCGCATATAAACAAGTGTTAATTCTAAGAATTAGTGTTTACAAGATATATGTATTGTGTAATTAAATCTAAAAGTGCTTAATAAATTATTATTATTATTATTATTATCGAGCCATTTGTATTCAGTCTGAGATACCCAAACTTTTTGATTGTTTGGCGACTACGAGAATATCATGGGATACCGCACACATTATTAACAGTGAGCAACACAGTTTCATGCGAAGGAAAAGTACTTCAACTAATCTACTTCTTTATCAACATTTTATACTTAATGCTTTTGAACGTCACTCGCAGGTGGATTCAATCTACACCGATTTCACGAAAGCATACGTGTTGATCATGTATTACTCATAGCAAAACTTAGGGCTTTGGGTGTTGAGGGTTGCATGCTTGAATGGATTCGTAGTTATTTATACAATCGAACACAGTTTGTCAGATACTCTGATGCTGTGTCATCTTCTCTATATTATAGTTACCTCAGGCGTTCCTCAGGGATCGCACATTGGTCCAATATTATTCAACCTGTTCGTCAACGATATTACTGAGTCTCTCATTAACTGTAGTTCCTTAATGTTTGCTGACGATTTTAAACTTTTCAGAATCATTGGCAACATCTATGATACTTCTCTATTGCAAATTGATCTCAATAATTTGTCTCGATGATCTTCTAAAACTCAACCCAGCTAAGTGTAATAAAATTTCTTTCTTGAGAGGTAATAATCCGATAATATTCGATTACTATATTATATTAACAACGAGACTTTAATTAGGGTAAATTCTATAAAAGATAAAAATTTAGGTGTAATATTCAACAACAACATGTCATTCAAACCCTATAATTATCTCAATAATCACATCACAAGCACTATCCTGTTTATGTTAAAATTTCTTAGACAATGTGCATTTAAGATGGGTCATATGAATATTGCCATAGTGATATCTTGCGTGAGTTAAACCTTCTTTCACTAGAGCATAGAAGGGCTTTCTACATAAATTGATTAATGGTAATATGAACTGCCCTGAGATACTTCAATTGATTAACTTTAATCTAAATGATTGTACAGGGTTCCCCATATTAAACTACCCATTTTATTATTCGAATAAAATCCTTTTAAGTCGAGTAAAAAAATCATTTATTACACTAATGTACAGCTAATTGTATGGGATTTATTACGTACTCAAGATTTGTTCAACTTTTAAAAATCATGTCCTCAAATGCCCTCCATCAACTTGAACTTTTAATTCTGAATGCAAAATTGTTCATCACCCGGCGAAGAAAATCTCCAACTATCCCTGTAATTTCTTCTCGAATGCGGTCTTTCAAGTCCTCAATTGTTGCAGGGCGACTTGCAAAGACCTCTCCCGTATGAGCTTCACACAGTCAGAAACTCCATGAGGATTCTGCGAGAATTTTTTAACGACCGTATAATTTCTCGATTTGAAAATTTGCCCTGCCTCCCCCTAGGTCTCCCGACATAACGGCACCCGATTTTTTTCTGTGGGGGTATTTGAAGGGAGGTCTTCGCAAGTCGCCCTGGCAACAATTGAGGACTTGAAAGACCGCATCGAGAAGAAATTACAGGGATAGTTGGAGATTTTTTTCGCCGGGTGATGAACAATTTTGCATTCAGAATTGAAAGTTCAAGTTGATGGAGGGCATTTAGAAGACATGATTTTTAAAAGTTGAACAAATCTTGAGTACGTATAATAAATCCCATACAATTATCTGTACATTAGTGTAATAAAAGATTTTTTTACTCGACTTAAAAGGATTTTATTCGAATAATAAAATGGGTAGTTTAATATGGGGAACCCTGTAGAATAAGAAACTCAGAACTCTTTAAAATACTTTTTTATCAAACAAATTATGGTCAAAATGAGCCTATTAGCAGATTACTTCGAACAGAAACTCGTTCCATACAAATATAGAGCTCTTTGACTCCTTATAATAATTTTGTTTATTTTATTTTTATTGTAATATTTTACCTTTTATTTTGTTTATGATTTATATCGAAACTATTTTATGGTAACTTACTATGTTTTGTTTACTTATTTGTAAATTGCAAAATGACTTAGCCGTATAATAATAAATAAATAAATAAATAAAAAATTAGTTGAGATGTTCTGCATTTTGCATTAAATAATTTTATGTTCTTTAATGTTTTCATATCAGGTGGTAAAATATTATAAAATTTGGGAGCTAAATAATTTATGAATCATAAATTAATATTTCGATTGCTAGCTGGAATTTTTAGATGTTTATTAATTTTTGTTCTAATGTCGTCGATGTGAAACATCATGGTACAAATAACGAAAGGTAGGATATCTAGCGGTTTCAAAATCATCCACCGCGTGCAGTTACATCATAGCGAGAGCAAATATTCTGATATTATCATACTTCTTGTTACAACCATCACATAATAACCCACTGGATCCCTCAGAATTCCTAACATTACAAAATTTAGCTCTACAAACATTTGAATAATTGAAAATGGTTTGTTTACATTATTTTATGTAGATACAGTCGGCGCCACCCAAATGTGAACGCCTGAATTGTATAGAGTAATTTACACTTTAAATCATAGTCGGCGTAAAATTTGAAAATAGTTGTCAAATATATTTGTCAAAAGTAAAAGCAAAGAATGCAAAGTTAACTATGCCAAGGCATTTAACTGAAATGCAACAAGCGAGGGCTATAGCCAAATTGGAAGAAAATAAGTCTTTGAGTGAAGTGGCTGCTGATTTAAGTGTTAGTAAGAGTTGTATATTTTATATAAAAAAAGCGCTGGCAAGAAGAACAAAGACTGCAAAGACCTATAAGGCAAGGTGTAGGAAAGGTTTCCAATGAGAAGGAAGACAATGCTGTGGTCGAATTTACCCATCAGAATCCTTTCGAAACCGCTGTCAAAACTAGAGAAGAAACATTCCCAGGGTCTAACAGAATAGCGCAAAGACGTCGTAAGCTATCTGGCGTGAAGAACTGCTGATTTTTAAATATAGAGATTAGTTTTTACCATTTTTGTTTTATTAATATTTTTCTAAATTAAGTGAATTATAAATTATTATATGTCGAAATATATTAGTTATTGTTAATATACTTAGTTTGTGTCATTTTCTTTCTCACAATCGTTAAACATAAATGAATTAAAGGAATAATTAATATTAACCTTCTTCCACTAACATGTAGGTAATATTAGTTAATTAATTTGCTAACTTCTTTTATATTATTCGTGTCGACCTTGGTCTTTCTAATTATTATTATGGTAACAGAAAATAATAAAAGTAATATTATTTTCTGTCAATATACCCTCTCTATGTTACGCCACTAAAAGTCTGACTTACTACAACGAAATTCAGAAGAAATTTCCATGACAACCAAAATGCGTTCACATTTGGGTGACGCCGACTACATTTCAATATTGAAATCGTATAGGTTGTTTAGGTGAATTAATTACATACCCTTTGCAAATCTCTTCCACAATTTGTTTTAAGAATTATTTATAAAAGTAATACGCCACATTAACAGAAACTTCGAGTTCATCACTTAATAAACACGGGTAGAATGACAGAGCAACAGTTGTCAACTCATGCGGTGATGTCATTCACATGTACGCAATCCTATCTTTCGTTTATTGTATTATGGTGAACATAATTCTTTAATGTACTACAATTATATACACAGGAGAAAGTTGCTAATGAGTAAAATGAACAAATATTCAAGATGTCATTAGAATATAATAAGCTGGTAGAGTATAGTTTATTTTCTCTGTAGATAACTTTTAATATAGGTGAGAACGTTCAACGGTGTTTTAGTTTATTTTCATACGTGCCACCCCATAATATATGCAACGGATTAAGGAATCAACTAAGGTTTTGTAGATTAAAATTATTAATTCTTTGTTTAGAATCTCTCTTAATAAGTAGAATTTATGTAATAATTGTCTGACATTAATAGTTAAACTATTTATATGGGCTTCCCATTTCAAGTAACAATTACACCTAATTATTTTTGTACTTGTTTCCTTAATGACACCATATAAATTTTCAATATTAATAGTGTTAAAGTCTGGTCTATTTGCCATACTTATCGAGAAGGCTAAATAGTTAGTTTTTTTACATTAAGAGATAATTTATGTCTAACCCAGCGATGGGAAAATTTTTTCGTAGGCGGGCCAAATTACAAAATGAAAATTTACGACGTGCCAAAATGAAATAATTTACTTAAATTTTGTATGTTAGGGATAATTCAAATAGAAAATAATGCTTTGTATTGTTTTACGTACACGCATATTAGTAATAATCACGGTTTTAGTAAATAAAACATGATAGTTTATATCATAAAGTTTATTAAAATTTTGCTGGAATTATAGAGAAGTGGCTCGTTAGTCATGGGGCAATTTTCAGTTGTCATTTTATTTAGTCACGGGCCGGATAAAATAAGCCCACAGGCCGAATTTTGCCCACGGACCGTAGTTTGCCCATCGGTGGCTAACCAGTCCTTAATTCTGTTAATACTGCAAATTACTTTGTTTTTTGTTTCAACCCACATTTTACCTTTAAATATTACTGCTGTCTCAGCATAAGATATAATAGATGCGTTGATATAGTTCAGTTAAAGAATTTATATAAGTGATAAACAAAATTGGGCCTAAAATGGTCCCTTGTGGGACATCCACCCATCCTTATTATAAAAGGTTCATTTATATTTTCCCTGATCCTGACCATATGTTTTCGATCAGATAAATAATTTTTAAAGACATCTAGCACGATACCTCTCATGCATTATTGTGATAAAACATTAAGAAGTGTATCATGAGATACCGTGTCAAATGCCTTTGCCAAATCAAGAAAGACTGCTATACATTTATCTTCATTATTTAAAATATCAGTGACTGTTTTTACAAGTTCATATATTGCATCACTTTAAGTCCACTTTATCAACAGAGCCTGGCTTAACATATTTAGGAGCTCTTATAAATAAAAAATATAATTATAACCTCTTGGACAAATTGAAAAACATTGATGCCTGTTTATTACTACCATTCAAAAATGTGTCTGTGCAAACTTAAAATAATCAACCAGGTATGTGCTATGTGGAATAATGAAAAAGGTCCCAAAGGCAAACAAGTGATTATGTGCTCAAACAATAAAATTCAAATATTGTCTAAAAGTTATTTGTGGCATCGTTAATTTTTGTTCTTCTTATTTGGAATTTATTGCCACATATTCTTAAATATTTTGAAATTCCAGATAATCAGTTACAGTTAAAGGTTGATTTTTTGACATAAAACTAATAAAATAAAATAATATTTTGCAGACGTTTTGGAAACTCAGTCTGTTTGTTTTTCAATACTTAGATTCTCTTTGATTTATAATTTCGTGAAATTACGCAATTACAAATAAACATTAAAATCATTTTATCTCACTTAAATTAGTTTACAGTAAAATATTTATTTATTTATTTATCTGCTGGAAAACATTACAATTTACATTTTTATACTATATTATCACATTTACATTATATTATATTAAAAATATAGTTTAATAATATTTAAAATAAATGCTTGAAATTGTCCATTTATTTTCAGGTCTTGCTAAATCCCTATCTTCAAATGGCAAGGGAATATCAGTATCGAATCTAACTTGCAGTTTATGCCAGAAAACATTGTCTTTTAAAAAAGAATTGGAAAGGGAACAAACAATTGTTGTATGGAGTTGTGGTCATTGTTTCCATTCAGCATGCGTTAAAGCTGCAGAAGTTAATGATACATGTTTACAATGCCGATTAAAAGCTGTTTTTCTATCCGTTACAAAAAAATCTATAAACAATCAAGATCAAATATATTCTAATATATATGTTCGACCCGATTTAGAGGGTCATTTCTAATTATAGCTAGTCCAATTAATAGTGTTATTAATTAATTTATATGTTACGATTATATATAAATCATAATATATTTTATTGCATTCTCTATGTATAAATTTGTGATATTTATATTTTTATTATTTGTACAAAAAATATATACATGTTAGACCAAATCAGAAATTCCTTTTAATTATTTTCACTGTTATACTAGCTTGTATGATTTATTTAGTATTTTTTTTATTAATTTTGTCTTCATCAGATAAGTTTAATGTTAAAAATAATAAACTACAAGCATCTTGTATCCTTGATCCACAAATTTAACACGTCCTCATTTTTAAATGGTTTTATGGAAATTAAATCACGAATAAGACAATAGGTACCCCTGTTGTCAGAAAAAATTGCTAACAAGGTATCTACTTTAACCAAAACCCAATTATTTAATTTTGTTAATTTACTAAAAATTGTGCCTAAAGGACAAATATTTATTGCAGCATTAGGATAAGCTCAAAAGAAAACTCAAAGAAAAGAGTGACTTGTACACAGTTAGGCAAATAGCTAAGTCAAATCAATAATTATTGCGAGTTCATCACCGATGCTCTATATCAGAAAATCATGGGCAAAGAAAAAGTCCATGAGCATGGAATGCGTTAAAGCAGCAGTTTGAAGCAACATCAAAAGATCAGTTATTCAAGATGTGTGTGTGTGTGGGGGGGGGGGATACGTACTGATTTTTTCACATTCAGTTGGGATCAAAGGGAAGATGTATTGCTAAATCATAGATAAAACCCTCTAGATAGGAAACTTGATTGTAAGTCCCCACTTATAAATATAGTTTCTGGATCAACCAAATGCGACGCCATTATCGCCAAACAATCAGCTCGATGGATAAAGTAGGCAAGGCTGATCAGCTCTGTGTAAAGTAGGGGCATCTGTCATTTGTCATTTGTGTCGCGTGCCATTTTGAATTTTGATTTTGTCTGATGTGAGTATTTGTGAGTTCTGAAGCTTCGTTATTGTTCTTTATACTTTATTAACTCTGAATTGATACTAATCCAGTGATTTTTACATGCTTTGTGACGACGAAACGTATATAAAACTAAAAAGTGTTATGTTCCTGATTGTGAGGATGGGACGAGTAAAAGGCACCGCTTTCCTCTAAAAGACAAAAACAGTTTTAACTCTTCGGCGAATGTAAAAACATCCAAAGTTTACTACCCTAAATTCACGCAAGACATAAAAAAATTAATATGTATGTAGAATGAAATAGAAATGAGTGTAAAACGGCATCGATGTCCTAGTTATTGATATTTTAATTTTATATTTCATATTTTGATTAAACAGTACAGAGCATTCACAAAAATAATAAACACATTTCAAAATACTTCACTTCGTTTTATGGTTTAATATTGGTATATTCAAAAAAGTTTTCCAAAAAGAATGTTGAAATTGATGGAATATTCTTAATGTTATTGTGTATTTACTTTGAACTGTTTAATAAAAAAATGAAATATAAAATATCTGCAGTAAACCATAGGTCGCACTATCGCATATTGCGATCAATTTGCATGTAGGGATTTGTTGCTTAACTATCTCACCGATAACAACCAGTGTTACAGATGATAGATATAAACATACATTTTATTTTCAGCTGCCTCGCAATAAATTGTGGATGAAAATAATTTATTTTCATATCTACTTATCTGTAACAGTTGGCTAACATTTGTGACAATTAAGCAAAAAAATCCTTGTATAAAAGTGGTGCAGCGAAAGTTCAGCTGAACTTTGTTCAAAATTTAAGGATACCATTCTTGCAACAATCGGCATCCTTGAATTTTGAACCAAGTTCAGTTGAACTTTCGCTTAATCACTTTTATACAACTGGTCCTAAATGAGCATGCCATTTTAAATTTCCTGCATTTTGTCCATAGTTTGCAGATCAACCACTTCACACGCCACATTTTCATGACTGCTTAATACAGTAAGTTTCCTATCTACATGGTTTTATCTATGTGCTAAATCAAGAAGTCTTTGGAATGAGTCAAACAATGGACTTGCAGCAATACATTACCAAATTTAATTTTGGTATGTACTATCGCGGCCGAAAAAAAGTAATCGACTGATTTTCCCGTTGTAACTATGGTTCTATTCAGTGTCGCATCAATCCCAATATTTTTTTATTAGTGTCAACGTCATTGTCATATTAAGCAAAAATAAATTTTGTATTACTTAATCATGCCTTATCATGTTTTGAGTGAAGAAGAAAAAGGCTACATCATCGCCAAACTTGGAGAAGGGTGGTCTCAACAACGCATAGCAAGTGAAATTAATTGCAGCAAAAGCACGATTCAAAAACTAAACAAAAAGTGGAAAGAAACTCATGATTTGAGCAGGGCAGTGGGTTCTGGGCGGCCAAGAAAGAGTTCTCTAGAAAACGACAATACCCTGGTTAACTATGTGAATTTAAACCCATTTTCTAATTCTATTGAAGCCAAAGAGCCAACCAACTTCCCAGAGTCTGTTAGGACAGCAAGAAAACGGTTGCGAGAGCAAGGTCTATTTAACTGTGCTGTGCTAAAAAGCACCGACTAACAGATGATAATAAACAGGCAAGAATGCAGTTTGCAAATACTTTAATTAATGAATAAGATCGTTACTGGGAGAGAGTGGTCTTTTCCGACGAAAAGATATTTCAGTCCTGCTACAATGGTCAACTGCGAGTTTACCGTCCCAGGGGTCATAAGTTTGATGAAGAATATTTGTACAAAACAGATAATAGTGGAAGGTCTGTCTTTTTGTTGCTGCAATTAATTTGACTTGCAATGCATTGTTAAGACCACCGTTCTCCAAGTGTGGTGATGCTGTAGCTTTTTTCTGCTTCTCTCAAAACAATACTAATTAATTGTTTTCTTATAATTAAAAAATATTAACAACTTATTTCTTATTAGTTTTTTTTAAATAAATACGACCCCACCAATGATTTCTTGTCAAAATTTAATTGACATAACTGATGTAAACACTCCCATTTACAAAGGAAAATTTTTCGAAAAAACATACTACTTGATAAAAAATCGATTACTTTTTTTCGGCCGCGATAGTACATTTTGCCAAGTAAATTTGAGATATTTCGGTCTAGTTGAATGTTATTGACCAAGGACGAGAATAAAACATTTGATGAGCTAACAACGCAGTTGTAAATGTTTGAAAGAAATTTGGGAAAAAGTAAGGATGGCGACAAGTTCTCTCAAAATTAAGATGGCCACGTTGGTCAAATAAAAGGTGGTCTAATAAAGAAGATCACTGTAATTATTGTTAAAAGAAGGAACATTGGATTTGAAATTACAAGAAGTGGATAGCTGATAGTGATCATCTAAGAATAAGTTAGGGAGTGATGCACAAACCAATGCGCTCGACAGAAATGTAGCCCTTATCTCAATCTGCAATGAAGTTTATGAACTCCAGGTGATGTTAACGGATTGATGGAATGGTAATTGGAGCAACGAGACGCATTACAAATGGATGGGATTGTTCGTAGATATTATTCAATTCAAGACCTCAAGTGGCATAAGGGTAGCTGGTAAAGAAACACTCGAGGCACTTGGGCAAGGAAGTTTTGTCAAGAGTCAATGACAAAATAAAAAAATTAACTCTTTCAGACGTGTGGTATGTTTCGAAGATTTCTACAAATCTCTTTTCTGTTCTAACTGCTCGGGACAGAAATCAAATTAGTAAGCTCAAATCCGAGACGACCCAGTGCTGGTTCCACGCAGATGGCAAAACAGTACTGTGTGGAGTTCGTGAGGCACATGGTACATTGTACAATGCACTTATCGAACCAATTGTTGTTGTTGCTGCTGCAAATAGTTCAATTTGCAACTCTGTCACGAGAGGTGAGAACATCAAGATAAGCGACATATAAGAAAAAGAAACAGGCTTCAAAATAAAATTTTAAAGCATGCTACCGTTTGGAACCAGGGAAAAGACAAAGATCCAAGAACAGACCTCTGAGGTTCACCATGATCTATGTCTACTATTGATGATGTTATACCGTTATACACTTGATTTCTATTTTCCAATTATGATTTAATTAATCTTACATCACTGGAGGAGGAGAAAATTTGGTATTTGTATTTTAACGTTTGAATATTCTTCATTTATTTGGTATTAGAATAATAACAATAATGATAATAATAATAATAATTCTTTATTTTCATTAGACTTACAAGATAAGCATAGAATATAGTCAGATTTTTTGTATATTAAAATACACTAAACTAATAAACGACAAACACTGTTATATAATATTAAAAATGGGAATTATAAAATTAATTAAAACATACTTGACAAAATATGTGCATTGTACAGGGTTATTCCACATATTTAGAGAGCGTCTACCTCGCTTATTATAAAAGGTAGGAAAAAACTTTAAATACAAAAGTTGTAGGGTTTGTCCTAAATCGTCGGAAAGTGTTGCGCAATATCACGAATAGATATTGGAAAGTTAAAAAAAAAACACAAAGTTGGTAAATTTCTAATGGAACACCCTATATGTTTTCAAAAAATCAAATAGATCTTTTTCATCTGAATTCAAAAATATATGATATGTTGATATTTGGTTTAGCCGTTTTCGAGATATTTGCATTTAAAGAAAGTGATTATATTGTTTTGCCATTACGCGGTTGCCATGAAAAAACAAATGCTCCAAACGTCAATAATAATTATTGTTTATTCGTGAATCACATTTTCTTCGTTCTATCCATAAAATGGGTTTTAAGGTTAGAACTCACAGATGCGTCTTGCGTTTTATTTTTGCGGTGCGGCGAAAATAAAGCAATACAATTCCCTCGTTTCGAAATTCAAAAAAATTTAACCAATCAGATGATCGCCGCAAAAAAAATAAAACGCAAAACTCATCTGTGTATAATTTTAAATGCAAATATCTCGAAAACGGCTAAACCAAATATCAACATATCATATATTTTTGAATTCAGATGAAAAAGATCTATTTGATTATTTTTAAATATATAGGGTGTTCCATTAGAAATTTACCAACTTGGTGTTTTTTTTTAACTTTCCAATATCTATTCGTGATATTGCGCAACACTTTCTGACGATTTAGGACAAACCCTACAACTTTTGTATTTAAAGTTTTTTTCTATCTTTTATAATAAGCGAGGTAGACACTCTCTAAATATATGGAATAACCCTGTACATATACAGGCTGTCTTCTAAAAAACGGCCAAAGCCATAACTCAGTGAAAATTTAATTATTATTTTTTTTAATTGGGGAATATACAGCATGTCCCACTTTTAATGGCCCCCCTCTCACAACTCAGTTATTAGTTATCCGATTTCAACCAAATTTGGGTTACTATTAACGGCATTTGGTGTGATCTTTTTGAATTAAACAAAACTTATTTTTGTCAGTGGCGTGCATTTTTATTAAGAAAAACGGGGTCACTTTTTCGAGAAGTCATATTAGGCATTTTTTACAGAAAAACTAATGCAATATTATTAATCAGCATGCTTTGGAACCCCCATGGTCAAAATTTTACTACATTTTGATTAAGGGTTTCCGAATAACGGGCCCAGTAAAAATACATTTTTTCAGTCGTAAATAACTGATAACTTGAAAACGGTTTGTGTTTCGAAAAAAAGTCATTCGTCATTTTCAATTTAAATTAATTTACTCTAACACATCATGTGCTCAAAAGTTTGAAATGCCGCAGTCGGAAATAATTAACTTGACAACGGTTTATTTTTCGAAAAATAGTTTAATTTAATATCAGAGCAACCTTTTTTCTTTTGGTATAAAGTTGATTTATTGTCACATAAAATCATTTTTTATCACTTAATGCCCAAATAATGCAGGACCTGTTAAAATATTTTTTTTATCGTCCAATGAAAAATTTTTGCTTGCAGCTTTTGAAACTTTTGAAGGCATGGGGAGATAGAGTAGTAAATCAATTTAAATTGAAAATGAGGAAAGACTTTTTCGAAACGCAAACCGTTTTCAAGCTGTCAATTATTTACGATTGAAAAAATGTATTTTTACTGGGCCCGCTATTCGGAAACCCGTAATCGAAATGTTGTGAAATTTTCGGCATGGGGGTTCTAAAGCATGCTGATTAATAATTTTGTATTAGTTTTTCTGTAAAAAAATGCCTAATATGACTTCTCGAAAAAGCGACCTCTTTTTTCTTAATAAAAATGCACGCCACTGACAAAAATAAATTTTGTTTAATTCAAAAAGATCACACCAAAGGTCTTTGACACCGATCCAAATTTGGTTAAAATTGGATAACTAATAACTGAGTTGTGAAGGGGGGGCCATTAAAAGTGGGACACGCTGTATATTGGCCCACGAGACGCTCTTTTCAGCATATAAAATATGGAGGTACTACTTCCGGTTTTACCGGAAGTGACTTCATTGTCATTTTTTTAAATAGCACCCTATACATTTTTTTCGAAATATCTACTAAGCGTAAAATTTCCTTTCCGATGATGTGTCACAAGTCAATATTTCAATATTTTCCCACCAATAACCCCCTAACAACTCAATTCTTCTCGAGGTAAGACAAATTGCTATTAAATTATCAATTGTGCCGTGAAGAACAAAAACAAACACAAATGTCAACAAATCGACATTTAACATTAGTGTCACAGTTTTTTTGCACTTTGTTTTGTTTTATGATGTTATAACAATAAAATCTCTTTCCATGGCACAACTGATAATTTAATAGCAACTTGCCTTACCTCGGGAAGAATTAAGTTGTTAGGAGGTTATTGGTGGGAAAATATTGACTTGTGACACATCATCGGAAAGGAAATTTTACACTTAGTAGAGATTTCGAAAAAAATGTATAGGGTGCTATTTAAAAAAATGACAATGAAGTCACTTCCGGTAAAATCGGAAGTAGTACCTCCATATTTTATATGCTGAAAAGAGCGTTTCCTGGGCCAATACAGGGTGTCCCTAAACTACGTTCGGAAAATTCGGGAGGTGATTGCATGCGCGAAAATATGAAGAAATGTTCCTATAGACATGGGTCCGCAAATGGCTCCTAAGGAAGCTACGGCCCCCTGAAGTTGGCACCCCAAATATGTTTTTTTTTTAAATATCTCAGGAACTCTTTAAGCTACTGACATAAAATTTGGCATGCTATCTACCGTTAGTAAGGGTTATGAATCTGCATTATCAACAATAGAAAATATTAACCAGAGGCGTACTAAACTGGAGGGGGCTCCTATATTTTTACCACCAATTTTTTTGTTTGTCATTTTCTTGCATTTTTGATATCGGAAATGAATTTCCTGAACAATTTTACGTAAGAAAGATCCCCTTGTTGGAGAGCCGTAGGACGCACCGTTTTCGAGAAAAATGGGATTATGTAAAACGGTGTTTAACTTACGTGCAGGTAGATTTTGAAGATAGGTAATTAATTAAAATCTAGTGGGCACCTGTCAAAATCTGATAGACTTCTGTCAATTTTATTATTAATAATTCAAAACAGTAGTTACTTGTTGATGGTGCTTCTTCTGTTGAATTTGAATTAAAACTCAAAAATGGAGGCATACATTGGGGCGCCAACTTCAGGGGGCCGTAGCTCACTTAGGAGCCATTTGCGGACCCATGTCCATAGGAACATTTCTTCATATTTTCGCGCATGCAATCACCTCCCGAATTTTCCGAATGTAGTTTATATATTCCCCAATTAAAAAATAAATTAATTAAATTTTCACTGAGTTATGGCTTTGGCCGTTTTTTAGAAGACACCCTGTATATGTACAGGGTTATTCCATATATATATGAAAAATAAAAATAGACACATTAAAATTTAATATATTTGTCATTCTTCCACATTAGAGCATTCCAAATATTCAGAAACAGAATAAAAGTTATGCTTCAAAAGCATCATTTTTGCTCTAGATTTGAAAACTTTATTGTCATTCAATAATTTAAGGGGTAGTGGTAGTTTATTAAATAAATTAATAGACATAATCAGAGGCCCATTAGCCACTAATGACACTCTATGTTGGGGTATATCGATTTTGTACGTCGGCCTTAAGGAATAATTTTGATTTCATTTCTATTTCTCACGAACATATGTGGATTACACTTTAAATAACATACACAGTTAAAAATATATAGACAAGAAATCGTTAAAATACCTAGTTCAGAAAATAGGTTTTTGCAGGAGTAACGTGAGTTTTTAAATAACATAGTACGTATTATTTTTTTCTGTAAAATAAACAGTTCATTAATTTTGTTGCTGTTTCCCCAAAGCATTATACAATAGTTTAACCGTGATTGAACATATCCGAAATAATACATTTTAAGAACATCTAAACTAACGTGACCTCTTAACTTAACTTCCATATAGAAAAACAGGTGACTTTAATTTTGCTTATTAAAAGATCAACGTGAGGCGTTTTAGAAAATTGGAACGGTAGATACCAGTGGATCCACACCGGTAAATTGCGGTTGAACAGTTCATTAACCGGTAGAGTTGTTATTTTAGAATGAATCCGATAAGTTAACATTATTTTACTGCTTGAAATGTGACAGGTAATGAAAGATAAATATTTGAAATTGGAAAATGGATAATTGTGAAATATTAATATTGTCAACTGCAATAGAAAATCAATTCACCGATCACATTATCGAACGACAGTGATACATACCGGTATATACCGTATTCCTTTTTTCGAAAACGCCTGTGATTTCCCCCAAGATAAATGAGAATCGATGTAAAGCCCTAGAAATTTGACATAATCACTTTGTTTAATACTTTTCCCGTCAAATCTGACAAGTAAACTTTCGTTCAGATTTTTTGGTGAAAATAAAAGAAAATCTGTTTTTAGATTATTAAGCGCAAGCCCATTATCAATACAATAATTATGAATGGAAGATATAGTTATATTTACTTGAGTACTAATATCGTGAAAA
Source organism: Rhagium mordax (assembly GCA_963680705.1). Taxonomy (NCBI): domain Eukaryota; kingdom Metazoa; phylum Arthropoda; class Insecta; order Coleoptera; family Cerambycidae; genus Rhagium; species Rhagium mordax. Next base: position 72,542,148 of record OY796656.1, on the reverse strand, counting down.
TTATTAGCTGAAACAGATGCCGTGGTATCGTCTGCAAATATTGTAATGTATGACCCCTTAATCGTATCAGCCTTTACTGTCATTTATAAATATAACAAATAAAAGAGGACCCAACACATTACCTTAGGGGACACCAGTGTGGGTAAGACTAGACGATTGAAATATTTTTCCTTCGTGCTTTAACTGGACCTCTTGTGACCTATCTTTTAAGTACGATTTAATCCAATATAGAGGAGGACCTCTTAACGAGAGGCTAAATCGCCCAGTCCGTACCAACGTTGCCAAGTGTACAAAACGTGTTTTCATGATAGTGCCGCAAGATTGCGCGGGCGGGTGCAGTATCCTTTTATGTTAAAGAAGGAACATTAGTTAATCACTAAATAAATATCATAAAAACACTCGCAATAGACCTCATGCCTGATGCATATAATAAAAAAAATTCCTTTATCAGGGGAATAACACACATATCTAACCTGCCTCCGGCTTCTAACTCGCAATAGACCTCTTAATAAAAAAAAATTCCTTTAATCTAATAAAAAAAAATTCCTTTATCAGGGGAATAACACACATATCTAACCTGCCTCCGGCTTCTAACTCGCAATAGACCTCTTAATAAAAAAAAAATTCCTTTAATCTAATAAAAAAAATTCCTTTATCAGGGGAATAACACACATATCTAACCTGCCTCCGGCTTCTAACTCGCAATAGACCTCTTAATAAAAATAAAATTCCTTTAATCTAATTTAAAAAAATTCCTTTATCAGGGGAATAACACACATATCTAACCTGCCTCCGGCTTCTAAACTCGCAATTAATAGACCTCATGTCATGCCTGATGCATTTAATAAAAAAAAAAAAACAAGAACATGGGATTTGAACCCGGGACCTTCTGCTTGCCAGCTGAGCTCGTTTCCGCTAGGTCATCACGCCACTGACAAAATGCGTGTAAAGAAAGAATAAGTTCAGTTAGGTTTCGGGTAACACGTTCTGTACACTTGGCAACGTTGGTACGGACTGGGCGATTTACCCTATAATGACCTCATACTCCATATTTATAAAGCTTGTCAGCCAACAAATTATGATTTATCGTATCAAAGGCACGACTTAAATCAAATAATATGCTGGCTGTTTTTTCTTTTGCTTCAAAGCTATTAAGTATAAAATTATAAAGCGCCAACGCTGCATCTTGTGTCGAAAGACCCTTTCTAAAACCGAATTGATTATTTGTAAGTAAATTTTCAGCAATTAAAAAGTTTAACAATCTGGTGTAATAGGTTCTTTCATAAACTTTGGAGAAAATGGACAGAAGTACCACTCCTCGATAATTAGAAATTTGAGATTTGTCGGATTTTTTATGAATTGGTATCACTATAGACTTTTTGAGGACACTAGGAAATGTTTCTTCACAGAAGGATATATTTATTAGTACACTTAGTGGACCACAAATGTAATCAATTACGTTCAATAATAACGAACCAGAGACATGATCGAAACCAGCCGAATCCTTGGCAGCTATGGATCTAATAATATTTAACTTCATCTTCTGGGACAGGAGTTAAGAATAGTGAATTATCATTAAATTCCATGTATTTGGAACTATTTGGGACAGCCATATTACTTGTTAATGAATTTATTGAGTTTTTGAAAAAATTATTGAAGCTCTCGGCAGCACATTTAAAATCCGTTATATTATTACCTTCTGTATCCATAAAAGATGATGATCCAGTGTAAAATACAATTGTTTTCAAGAAACAAACAAATAATTTCCAAATTTTTATTAAACAACAGAACAGAAGAAATGATAAAACTAAATTCTACTGATCACCAAAAATGGAATTATACTGGTGAACAAAACTCATCAAACGTTCATCTAAAACAAAAACAATAATAATTAAGTATATATTTTGCATTGAAATATAATATAGGTACCTTTTTTAAATGCGGCAACAAAATGTGAATTATTTTTAAAATAAATTAAAACACTATGCAATAATGAATTATCTGTGGATAGATTAGCTGCAGTTAAAAATTTACGAGGATTTGCACTATCTTCAGCTATCTTCAGAGCCGAGAGAACTTGACCCTCACTTAAAAGAATTTCTTGAATTTCTTCTTTAGCATCTATTCTAGCTAACATATCAAGAGCCATTTGTGAAGTGGAAGGGTGCATGTTTCCTAATGATAATAGTAAACAAGCAAGAGGTTTGGAGTTGGAAATTACCCCATACTGCAACAGTTGCTGAAGGGCAGTGAATTTTTTTTGTTGTGCCTAAAAACAAAATATATATTATACAGGGTGTCCCAATTTTAAACCGACAAACTTCGGGTACAGAAAGTTCACATACAATTATGACATACCCCTTCTAACATTTCTTCTCTATCGAGCCTCCTAACGGAGATACAGGGTGTTGAAAATTCAATTTATTTTTTGTTTTTCTTTAATAACTTCGACCATATTAAAGATAGGGAAACCAAACTTGGTACACATAGTTAGGTTGTGAGGGTCCATCTTTGCTATGGTTCAGAGTTGAACTGAGGCGCGCCAGTGGCGTGCGGTATGGTCACGTCAACATAATTTTAAGGAAAAAAGTATGTGCACAAATTTTTTTCGCAATTCTGATCAGATTTTCATAATTTACGGTTAATTTTCTAAAAAAACTTGCTCATCTAAAATTTTGACTGAGGCATTAGTTTTCGAGATATTTGCATCTGAACAAAACGATGCACCAGTCTGAACCATAGCAAAGATGGACCTTCACAACGTAACTATGTGTACCAAGTTTTGTTTCCCTATCTTTAATATTGTGGAAGTTATTAAAGAAAAACAAAAAATAAATTGAATTTTCAACACCCTGTATCTCCGTTAGGAGGCTCGATAGAGAAGAAATGTTAGAAGGGGTATGTCATAATTTCATGTCAACTTTCTGTACCCGAAGTTTGTCGGTTTAAAATCGGGACACCCTGTATAATCGGGATCATTTAAAAAGACCGCGATAAAACGTATTTTAAGAATAATTTCTTGGGTTGGTTGGGGTTGGGAATTTCGTGTACCTCACAAAGACATTCAATAAAGGATGGGACTTGCGCATTTCTTGCCTAGGATTTGTTTACAATGGAAAAAGATGATTGATAGCCACAGCTTTTTTTGTTTCTTTTTAAATGATCTCGACAATAGAAATTTGTATGTAATTTTTAATAACCATCCATCATATTTCATTTATATTACATTTGCATTAACAGAAAAAGAATTATTCATCAAGTTTAATGGTGAACTAGCAGGCACTTACATATTATTTATTATATGTTATGTATACATACAGGGTGGTCCGAAGTTTACCTGACAAACTTCGGCAGGTGATAGAGGGACTTAAAATAAGTGGAAAAGTTGCTATCAACTTATGTCCTTAGGTGATTGCTAACAAAGATACAGGGTGTTAAAGTTTTGTGAAAAACAAACCATTTCTTTAATAACTCTGAAATTATGAAAGGTTTTGACTTGAAATTTTAGGGGCGGCGATGTTTTTTAAGCCTCTATTGTTTTGCGGAATCTTGCCTTTGTACTGCTTCCAGTGGCGCCGTTACGGGGTGCGGGAGTTAAATTTTTCGCCGAAACTATGTAACACCACTGCTTTGTACAGTTGATTTTGAGATTTTCTGAATCTCTGCTCAATTTGGAAGAAAAACGGTATCTTTTTAATTTATTCGGACAACGCTTACTTTTCGAGTAAAATAGCAAAAAGAATTTCCATGACTAAACTTTATTGCAAATTTATCATTTATTTTACATTGCTGAACAATCTTGGCATCTTGATACCCAACATTAACACTATAAAAACTGACAGGGCGACAGGTCAAACATTGACTGACAATAATGTTTCATTGTTTACCATGGGCAACTAGGATTATTAATTTTATTATTATTGTAGTAAAGGTTTTAGTGTTTTAGTAGAGATATAAAGCAAAAACAGCCGTTTTACTTTAAAAGTAAGCGTTGTACGAATGAATTAAAAGATACCTTCTTTCTTCCAAATTGAGCTGAGATTCGGAAAATCTTAAAAACAACTGTACAAAGCAATGGCGTTACATAGTTTCGGCGAAAAATTTAACTCCCCCACCCCGTAATGGCGCCACTGGAAGCAGTACAACGGCAAGATTCCGTAAAACAATAGAGGCTTAAAAAACATCGCCGCCCCTAAAATTTCAAGTCAATAGCTTTCATAATTTTAGAGTTATTAAAGAAATGGTTTGTTTTTCACAAAACTTTAACACCCTGTATCTTTGTTAGCAATCACCTAAGGACATAAGTTGATAGGAACTTTTCCACTTATTTTAAGTCCCTCTATCACCTGCCGAAGTTTGTCAGGTAAACTTCGGACCACCCTGTATATCATTGCGAGTGCGATTATTCTAATATCATTTAAGTTCTTGTTACAACCATCACCTAATAACCCACTGGATCCTTCACAATTCCTAACATTACAAAATTTGGTTTTACTAACATTTGAATTGAAAATGGTTTTTTTACATTATTTTATGTACAGTATCGTCGCTTTTAAATGATCGCAGTATCAACTTTACAAATCGATTTCTAATTCCGTCGTAAGTCCTGGGTTATAAATAAATAGGTAAGAGCAAAGCAAAGACAATTGACTTGCTCTTTATCTGTTTAATTATAACATTGAACTTACGATAGAATCAGAAATTCACATGTTAAGTTGATATCGCGATCATTTAAAAGCGTCGACACTGTACATATCAATATTGAAATCGATTATTTAGGTTAGTTAAATAATTGCATACCTTTTGCAAATCTCTTCCACAAGTTGTTTTAAGAATTATTTATAAAAGTAAATATACCACATTAACAGAAACTTCGATTACACCACGAAATAAACCCGGGCAGGATGCAGATTGCTGAGGCTCTACGACTAAAATGGGCGTATGTAGGTGGAATTCATGGGTCAGACGTAACAGTGGAAGATATGAGAGATTACCTCACCAAGGTCGATGTTGCTAATTCGATAGTTGTTAACAAACTGAAAACAGCAGGAAGAAACTCTTCTTTCAAAATAGGCATACCGGAAAACCTTGTATCAATGGTGTATAACCCAGATTTCTGGGCGGAGAACATCTTTCTGTTTAAGGGACTTTGAATTTAAGGAAAATTTTTTATCCACAAAGTCACCGTCAAGTGCCCAAGCGAACACTCCGAGCAAGTTGACTTTTGAGACAGGCACAACATAGGAATTGTTCATATTATTCCCTGGTCCATATGTAATAAATTTGCTAGCAAAATAAATTATTTAGTTTACAATGTCAACAACTTTAATGTCGCTGAATGATTCATCCATTTATTCTATACAATAGTTTAATAAAATTATGACTAATATACTATTCATTTTTATTTTTATTTTTTTGTTACGAATTTTGCACCTATCACGTTTTTCCGTGCACTAATATTTATCTACCTTATGTATCAAAATTAATTTATTATTTTCAATTCTTTACACTTGCAATGTGTTTCAACTTACTGTTTTTCAATAATTTTTTTTTTAGATTTAAGATAAGGTCAAGTGTAAGAGTTAGCCCATGGCTAAACTTCGCCTTATCAATAAAGGCGTTTTTATTTATTTACTTATTGACTGGTTTTCCAACTATATGACCGATGTTACAAAAAATATAAATTTTATAATACAGTATTTGTGGGTTATTTTTTGGACAGTAAATTAAAAACACTTTAATGCGATTGACCGGTTTCTCCGGTGTAATTTAGATAAAAGATTATTTTTAGAAATGATTCATATTATTAATAATCAAAATTGTGTAAATCTAAGAACGGATATAGAGGGATTAAGTAATGTCTATAGAAATGTATTAAAAGGTGGTTAGTGTGATATTAATTATTTTAGGTTAAGTAGGTATTCTTCTTCTTAGGGCCGGTTGTATAATGTCGGATTAAACTGCGGAGTGCCGATTAAACTACGGCCTTGAAAAAAAGTCTGTTTTATAATTGTCGGTAATCTTCAGTTTGCAGATTAATTACGTCACAGTAAGGTTAAACTTCAAACGGAAGATTGGTACCGGTTAAACCGTGGAATAACAATCATAACCTAATAATTGATAAAATTCGGTGTTTTACACATGATGGACGTATTTGAAATATTTGATTATTTACTGTCTGATGACGACGAAGAAATTATTAATGTAATTGAGGGTGCTCGAGATCCTAGAAATTTTAGAATCAGGCCTACTCACATGGAGGAATGGAATGAAAAAGAATTTATAAATAGATTTAGATTATCTAAGCATTCGGTTACTGTTTTATTGGAACAAATTGAAAATTTATTATTGCATCCAACATAATTTTCGTTTCTTTATATATTTTAAAATGGTGTACGTACTTATTGTGATATGCGGGGAAATGTAAAACGAGGTTTTGTTAGCCAAAAATTAAAGTTGCTTTTGTGCAATGTTTTTGGCATAATACCTATTGATCAGTTATTATTGCATTAACTTTTTTCAGAAATCATGCCCTAACACCTTTAACACAGTTGTTGATTGCCTTACGGTTCTATGCATGTGGAAGCATGCTTATTGTTACTGGAGACTTTGGTGGTGTACACAAGTCAACTGCCTCTCGTATAGTTAAAAATGTTTCTCGAGCCATTGCTTCATTGGCTCCCATTTATATACGATTACCTGAAAACGCTAATGAGATAGCCAACGAAAAACAAAAGTTTTTGGAAATTGCTAGATTTCCAAATGTAATTGGAGCAATAGACTGCACACATATTCGCATACAATCTCCAGGTAAGTGGATTATAGAGTATACTGCCTATATAATTTAATTACTAATTATTATTTCAAACTGCTCTGCGTTTGTTATAGCCACTTCGGTAAAATAATACATTTTAAGGGTATTTATTTGGGAGGTCTTGCCCTCGTATAGTATGTATTAACTCTTTCAGGTGGCGAAACGGCAGAACACTTTAGAAATAGAAAGGGATATTTCTCCCTAAATGTGCAGACTGTTTCAAATGCAAGGGGAAAAATTATTAACATAGTTGCACGCTGGCCAGGAGCTAGTCACGATAGCACAATTTTTAATAATTCAAGACTTAAAGCACAATTTGAAGAAGGGAGATATGAAAATGCTGTATTGGTGGGAGATTCTGGTTATGCTTTAAGCAGTTATTTAATGACTCCACTTGAGAATCCTCAATCAGAGGAAAATTTATATAATGAATCCCAAATAAGAACAAGGAATGTTGTGGAGCGGTCATACGGTATTTGGAAAAGGAGATTTCCAATATTGAGATTGGAGATGAGATTGAAACTGGAAACGGTACAAGTTATAATAGTGGCTACAGCTATAATACACAATATTGCTTTAGAAATGATGGATGAGCTACCCGATGAAAATATTGAATATGAGAACGATAATGATGAAAGAGTTGATGCAGTACCAGCAATTCATGGTAATGGATTAATAGTTAGGGAAAATTTAATAACTCAGTATTTTGCTAATTTATTATAGTATAGTTCGTAATTGTCACTCACTATTAATAAAAAAATATTAGAAACCATTTAATTTTTATTAAAGTAACACAAAATAAAAAGTAAAGATCAAAACAAGTACTAATAACAAAATGGGGTTACCAAAACCTATCTTCATCAACAGCTTCATATTTCTATGAATTTTACTACTTCAACAGTATAGGAAATCAAAATTTTTCAAAACAACAACAAATATTTATTCTAGATCGTGAAATACAGAATTCTTATTTTTCACACATTTGAACTAGATACTGTAGATGCTAAAGTTAGATTTATCAAAGGAAAGTTTGAAATTAGAATTGTAAACTAGCAAGTATTGCAGCGCTACATCACAGACATTAAGTTATAGATCATATATATCGTAGCATTAATTATCATCATTACATGTTAATCTTCGTAATCGTAAAATCTCTAAATTCATTTGCTGAATTTTTAAGTCATGTAGTTGCTTGTTTTGCTCCATCTTCAGTATATATTCTTTATCTTTAATTTTCATATCTTGTTTCAGGCTTTCCTGCTGTAATTTAATTAATTCTAATTTGGCCTCATATACAGAATTAATTTTAAGCCTACAATCAGCTGTCAACTCATTTTTTTTCTTTTTTTTTCATTAACGGAGTAGTATTTTCTTTATTTGTTGTTAAGGAAGTATGTGTTATATCAAGAGGACTGGATTTTGGTAGTTTTAAGCTAGTCGGGTTCCATGATGCCCAGACAGTATTACCTAAAAATAAATATTATATATGTGCTTATAATACCCATTAAAGTTCTAAGAAATACAGTCACATCAGTTGAATGATGAATGCTATTTTCCTACGAATACAAGTAGATTTAATATGTGGTATTGTACCACTGCAACTTTTAAAACTTAAATATTTTTTTGGACGAGACAGATTAAAGTAACAAAAACTGTACTTACTGGTACTGGTATTTTCCACATTCTCATTACATCCAATATTTCTTTTTGCAAGGACGTTCTCCTTTGTCTGGCACGCAAATGTCGGTTCTGTATTATTATTATGAGTGGCATGACAGCGGGCTGTCAGATGTAATTATTATTTCTTCATTCGTATAACTTGTGCTAGGTTCACTGGCACCTTCGTTAGCAATAAAGTAATTATCACTGTCAAACTCACTAGATAAACCCGTTACACCAATAGTTAGTATATCTTTAATAGCCATGTCAGTCTGTGTTACTTCTATTGTATTACGAATTCCACCACCAGTCTTGTAAGTTTCACGTTTCTCAGCAGCAAATTTCCGTTTTGTTCCTTTTTTTAAATTTTCAAATTTTGTTCTTAAATTTTTTGCAGATCTAGGAGCACAACCGCTATTCGCGTTGAATTCTTCACATATTATTTCCCAGGTATTTATTTTTTTTTTCCAGGTTACTGCATCCGTTACTTTGCATTCAACAATGGCACTGTATTTTGTTACCAGGTTAATCAACAAGGCAATCTCATTTTCTGTAAAATTTGCCGTTCTTCTTTGATCCATTTTTGTAAACACAAAATAATAAATAATATAAGAAAAAGAAAGGTTATGTTGATGTACAAAAGTCGTTGGTACAAATCATCACGTCGCAATTTTTAGTCAACACAGGTGTGCCAACTATGTAAATTTATATTTGTTTTATAAAACCGGTATTTGTAAAGTAAGGTTTAAATCTTGGTTTAATCCTAAGTTTGAACTTAAGATAAATCGACGGTTTATCTAATATTATAATACTGGGCCTTATTGTCTTGATAAAATAATTTTTCAAGTAGTTCAAATTAGTAATATGTTAGTGCAGTACGATAAAGAAGAAGATTTAGTGAGGTTTGATAAAAGATATAGGTTAATGTTCAGATATTTATTGTTAACTATTAGTTTCAAAGAAAAAATTTTTAACGTGTTTTTTAATGTGTGTTTTATGTAAAAAATATTTTATTGACGTAGACGTAGTGTTATATTATGTTTGTAGTAGTGTTTTTTAATGACTGTGTTGATTGGTAAGTGTTGGTTTTTGTTTCTCATTTAATTTGAAATTATATCGTATTAAATATTATAGATTCTGATGAAGCCTTGTATTATATATGACTGATGGTCGAGATGGTAGCGTACCTGCCTCTCACCCAAAAGTCCCGGGTTCGATTCCCGGTCGTGGCAATGGAAAATACTGTGAGAGGGATTTTTCCATTATACACGGATATTGGATGTGTGTCCCTTGTCTTTAAATGTGTAGCCCCCTCCCGCACAAGGCTCTTAGAGCTTTCTGGGATAAAGGGGGTCGCAATTACATGTGGTGTATTTATTATTATTATTATTAAAGAAGAAACCGGTCAATCGCATTAAAGTGTTTTTAATTTACTTACCAAAAAATAACCCACAAATATTATTATAAAATTATAAGTGGACACAAAACTGAAAGAAAAGAAAAAAATATATAAACGTTTCAAAGAACCATTTTAAAATTTAAATGGCACTTTGACCTGAACTAACTATAAAAATTAATAAAAAACATAATTTAATGGAAATCGCAAAGTTGGCCACCGGATTGATTTTGGGGTATACTTGCGATTAATTGAGCCTATTTCTAAAGAATCATCTGGTGAGGTAGATACGATTACAGGTGGAGCTTTGACTATTACTTCACTTTCACTATTCAGTATGACACAAAATGGCATATTGTATTAAGTACCCACTTATCATAGGCACTCAGTTGATTCACAAGTAAATGTGATTAGGTTTTATTCTGATCTCTCTCTATATTATTTACAGCTATATTAAAATAATATTTGAGTACCTACTTGTTTCCCATTATTTTATGCATATTGTTTCAAGTAAGAGAAATTTACATACAAGATTAATTATTAGAAGTTCGTTGATATTGTGTTGTGCAGGCAAACAAAATTCGGAAAGAGATGTCATATAACTGATTAATAACCACTCTATTTTTCTTAAATCAGTTACAGGATCCAACTTTTGAAATATTTCAGTGTATATATCATCTTGACTTATAAGTACTCGTGGCGATGTTACATATTTTATTGCCAATGGAGCATTGGGAGGAGAGCCTGAAAGATTTTGGACCTCTGCTTCTATCCATTCTCGATACACATAGTTAATGTGGTTAAAAGAGACCTGTAATTTTTCTAAGGGTAGTTCTTCTTGTTTTATCCTTTCCAATAAGAACTGCAACAAAATTACAAATTGTCATAATTTGGAATTTATTTATCCATTGGAATTTATTTATATGACTGATGGTCGAGATGGTAGAGTACCTGCCTCTCACCCAAAAGTCCCGGGTTCAAATCCAGGTCGTGGCAATGGAAAATTCAAAATACTGTGAGGGATTTTTCCATTATACACGGATATTGGATGTGTGTCCCTTGTCTTTAAATGTGTAGTCCCCTCCCGCACAAGGCTCCTCTAGAGCCTTCTGGGATAAAGGGGGTCGTAATTACATGTGGTGTATTTATTTTATTTTATTAATTCACTTTTATTAAAATTTGTTCCAAACAATAATTCACCCCAAGTATCAAACTAGAAACTGTATGTTACAAGTCTACACTGTCTACAGTCTACACTCAAATAACATATGGTCCTAAATAAGGGCTGCAATACCGGTATACCGAAAACCGGTACTTTAGCAATATTTTTCAATACCGAAATACCCTATTTATTGTTTAAATGTTAATGGGCTCATTTCGGAAATTTTTTTTAGTTCATATTCCGAAAGTACACCTTGTAAATAGTAAATATGCAAAATATAAAAATTTTTTTTCAACTGCTTCTCCCTCAAAATAAATAATGAAAATAGAGCGCTGTGACGTCACACCACTCGCAGCGGTCGGCCGCTAGCTTGTTATATAGTTTCATACCGGCGGCAGTTACTACACACAAGGCGGAAGTGGTAATTTCTTTCTTCTTTTAAGTGCTTCGTCCTTGGTACAGCGAAATCTAAATACCATATATCCGCATAACTCATAGAACCAGTGGAGTCGGGTGGTGTGACGTCATAGCCGTTTCAAATATGTTACGAATTTGAAATTAAATATTAGGGTTAATATTAACGCTAGCGATCTAATTTTTTCACTATATACTTAGAGGATGAAATACTTACGGAAAATGCTAAAATAAATTAAAAAGCAAATATCACGAAATGAGCCCATTGTGGCATTTCATAAATTATTTCTCTTCCTTATCTTTTTTGGGATTTATTACCACATTCCTTGAGATTCCTATCCAAAAAAAGTTGATTTATCTAAAAAATATTCAAATTAACCGTTTAAAACTGGGAAATAACCTCTACGCCTTTGACGTAATGTCAGAGGATCAGTTAGAGGATGTTTTTTGACAACTAATAGGAATTAAATTAATACAAAAATACTGCGCTGACGTTTCGGAAACTATATCCGTTTCCTTTTTCAAAGTTTCGGCTTTAGATTTTTATGTAATGTGTAGAATAACACGGCATAAAATAAAAATTGTTTATATCATTTCCATAGATACTTACCATAGAAATGTTGAAAAATATACTAAATAATATTAATTTTATTGAGTTCTTCTCTCAACATTGGTAACCAAATTGAACAAAATTCTACCGAACAATTTGATACGCATTTATCTTCATTAGGTAAAATTATTGCAGATTCTTTGATTTTTCTTTTTTTGTTGTCTGCTTCTTTGGTCAAAATTTTTGCTGAATCCCATTTTATCCTGTGATCGTTTTTATAATATAATTATAAGTTATATTAGAAAAGGTGATATAGAAAAAATCTAAAATTTGTGAACATGCTTGGGAATACGATCACAGGATAAAATGGGATTCAGCAAAAATTTTGACCAAAGAAGCAGACAACAAAAAAAAGAAAAATCAAAGAATCTGCAATAATTTTACTTAATGAAGATAAATGCGTATCAAATTGTTTGGTAGAATTTTGTTCAACTTGGTTACCAATGTTGAGAGACGAACTCAATAAAATTAATATTATTTAGTATATTTTTCAACAGTTCATTAGTTGTCAAAAAACACCTCTAACTGATCATCTGACATCACGTCAAAGGCGTAGAGGTATTTCCCAGTTTTAAACTGGTTAATTTGAATATTTTTTAGATAAATCAACTTTTTTTGTATAGGAATCTCAAGGAATGTGGTAATAAATCCCAAAAAAGATAAGAAAGAGAAATACCCTATTTATATCGGAAAATACTGGTATTTCGGTATCTTTATTATTTTATTGCACAGATTCTTCGGTCGGCACTGTCGGTTTGTCGGCCGTCGGGTTTGAGAAATGAAGACGTTGAGTCGTGGTCATCGTGGAGTCTCGTGTATGTGTCTTGCTTATCCGCACTCTACGCAAAGTTAAATTTATACTTATAATATAATTTAATCTGCACTTTTATGATTGATATATTGATATCTCCTGCTCTTCCCTATACAATAGAAAATATAAATAATAATACACTCATAGTGCAGCGATCTGCGATAATTATTTTATTTTAATATTGTTTCATTAATATTATAATATTAGCCTAGTGACTTAGGTGTTTGATACTTCCACTTTTGAGTAAATCCAAATCGTTTTAACCATGCATAGAACAAGTCAAAATAAGTAGATTTTCGAACAGACCAACCTCGAGAAATCATGCCTGCTCCCCCTGCCCCCCACCAAAGGGGCGACATGCATCTGCTTATATACATTTTTTTTCTCGAATATGGTAAGAGATAGAGAAATGAACTTAGCGCCATTCGATAGAGCATACAATTTCGCATAAGACCCTTATTTTGTTTTTTACAATTTTCTCTTATGTAAGACCCCACAGAAAAAAAACATGGAGGGTGGCTGCTAACAACGACACATTTTTGGTTACAACTCTAAGACGGCCCGATAAATCGAAATTTTACAAGATATAAAAAAGAAAGATAATTGTTTTATCAATCGATTGGTATACAACTGATATAGGTTATTTCTTTAAATAAAGCCACCACCCAGCAAACACAAAATGTCTGGCAAAACAATGGGCCATTACAGTTATTGCTGGTAGAGTGATGGCAATTTTTGCCAATACTTGGAAAGTGAATATAGAGTACAGTCTAACCATTATAACCTCCGTGTTGTAATGGTGAATTGATGGTTTTGTGTGTTAAATATGCCCTTCCTGTTACTGGGTAGTTGGAATCACTTTAACGTTGCTGGTACATTAAACAAGTTAAAGCACTTTTTTGTCTGTGACAAACCAACGTTTTTTAAGTGATGTAAAAAATCGTTTATTATATCGTTATTTGCCATCAATAATTCATTGTTGGCCGAATACATAGTAACCAATATACAGTAAATGTATCAATGGGCCATTATTCTATTCTTGCGAATGTAATTGTAATATTTTGTTAATACAAGAAAAGCGAATTAAAAGTGCATTACAATTTACAAATCGTGTTGTAACCTTACTTTTAAAATTCCCGCGATGAGAACAGCGAAACTTTTGACATTTGACAGCTAGACGAGAACCGAGAAGGTGAAGGCACGCTTAAATAATTTATGGTTGATTTCTTATAATATTCATATAAATCATACGAGTTTTGTGGTTATTTTAGTTCCAGTTTGAATTCCTCATTTATTGTGCGTTTGTGTTTTGTGGAATAGTGCAGATGTAATTGAAAAGAAAAGTTTTACATGTCGAAGGATGTCATCTTCTACTCAAAAAAAAAATGGCATATAGGTAGGTATATAAAAGTCGCCTTATATTTTATTAAGATAATTCATCAAACACAAAAATAATATGGATTCTTCATTTCTTTGTGTCATAATATTTAACATCCTAATTAAAAAAAACATTCGTTTAACTAGTTTATTTATAAAACATTAGGAATGTTTACCTAATAAGCCCATATTTTTACGTTTTTATTTTGAGATAATACCTTGTAATACTTTTCTTTGAGAAATTCTTAGGTATATTAACGTTAATCTTGATTTTTTTTGTCTTTCGCGTTCTATTAGAGAATGATTGTTGCCTGTTGGGTGTTATGTGAAGGTATAGACCTTCTTTCATTGTGATTTGAAGCCTATATGCACCACCTTAACTGTCACATAATTTTTTTTTTTTTAGATTCCGTAAGAATAAATCCTTTGTGTAAAGATTCATCCAACAAAAAATATTAAAGATATTATAAAAACGTGGTTACGGGGTTCAATGGACCGCGAAGGAGGATGTACAAATAGGACCACTAATTTAAGAAGACGAGATGGATAATTAGAATTAATTTATGGTTTCATTACTATTTATTTAATAATAAGTAAGTCTATTGGCAGTTATACTTCTGTTGTTAATAAAAAAAATATATATATTTTATCTTTCAGTACCTATATGAGTTTAATATACCGACAATTTAGCGTTATTCATTAGTCATCACCTAATATACCTACATATATGCTTTTCTTCAATTTTGTTTGTATAGACTTTTTGAAAAATATTTTAATAAGTACATTATACCTTTCACTTGAAGAATTAAAATAATATACTATTAAAACAAATTATGAAAATAAAAAAACCGTCAATGTTTTGAAAAAATAACTTTCTATTATGAAGACTGACTGTAATTATTCTTTCTTTTATGAAAGTTGAGAAGAATAATACAGTTTTGAAATGGAAATAGTATAGGTGTTTCTTTGAAATCGTATGTTGAACTATTTTAAGCTAAATCCAGAACTCCAACTAAATTGTAAAAAAATAATAATAGGTAACCATTAATTTTTACTAAAAGATGTATCCTTTATCCTTTATTAATACTACCTACGTTTGGTGGTGATGAGCATTAATAAGAAGTAGCCTGCATAGAATGATAGAAGATCAGCTGTCAAGTCGTTACAGAAAAACAAGCACTGTTTCAAGGTAGGTATGAAAATTACGTATGTTGCAAAAGTTTTAGGGATTTTTATTTATTTACTTATCCCTACTGAAATACTGTACAACTATCAAATCAAATTAGCTAATTTATCTCAAACAGAAAAAAAAACAATAAGACTACTGCTAAGGGTCCGTTGGGTTCGATAGTATGTAGTGTCTCTTTAGGCGCCCAATCATTGCTGTTTAAAATTTATTGGTATTTTTTTAACGATAAAAAAATCTTCCAAAACTTTTGCACGTTATTGTCACAACAGTCCTTTGAGTAAAAAAAGGTAGGTATGTATATGCAGTATAGTGACTATCGGAGTTTGAGAGGCCTTGCACCTGCACGTACTGTCCCAAAATACAGGAATTGTAGATATAACTGAGGTTGACATTTACTTGAAAGAGAAAATAGCATTAAAATTTCAATTTATGGTAATCAATGATAAACCATCCATGGTATCTTAATAAAATTATGAGCAGTTTTTCATTAATTACGATGGTGTAATGTAAATAAATGTCAGCCTTAATTATATTTGCTATTTCCGTATTAGGGAACAGCATATGGGTGGAGGTCTCTCTAATTCCAGTAGCCACAACTGCATATATTGTAATGGCAAACCATTGATAGTATTCACTTTCTCATCACATAAATGTTAAATATTCGATACAGTGCCAACAATGGTCCCCACTGCATATATTGTAATGGCAAAACAATCGTACTTTTCATTCATGTCGTGTAAAGAATAAGTGTAAAAAAAGCACTGCACAGCCATCATTGGCAAAGTGTTCCGTGGCCGAGCGCTGGCCGGTGTTTCACTTAATTCATTAATTTAGCATTTCTTGCCAGTACTCTGCCAATGATGCAGTAAAGGCATGTATGCAGTTTATTAACAATGGGCCAATCATTGGTGTTTGCTGGGCAGTGACGTGCAAAGAAAAAGCTGCACATGTAATTACGTTAGGATCGTGTTTAATAATTTACTGTTCTTCTCACAAAGTGAAAAAATATATGGAAATTTTTTGGGTTTGTTCGAAAATCTACTTATTTTGACTTGTTCTATGCATGGTTAAAACGATTTGGTTTTACTCAAAAGTGGAAGTATCGAGGCATTTCCGAGCCGCAAGTCACTAAACTATATTGCTAATTATTCAGTTTTTAGTGTCCACAGATATAAATGATGTAAAAGTTTACGTGGGCAAAATATTGGACAAAAAAATTCAATATTATAATTGACCGGTTTCGATCAGTATATTGATCTTCTTCAGAATCTACAAACATGTTACTTATATAATCAAAGTAACTTAAAATTAATAACAACATTAAAATTACTTACCAATTATATGTATGCAGCCAAAAGGCAAAGTCAAAACACATATGTAAATAATTTAATGTAGTCGGCGTCATCCAAATGTGAACTACACTTTAAATCATAGTCGCCGTAAAATTTGATAATAGTTGTCAAATATATTTGTCATTGAGAGAAAAGTTAAAAAAGTATAAGCAAAGATAACTATGCCAAGGCATTTAACTGAAGCGTAAAAATCGAGGGCTATAGCTAAATTGGAGGAAAATTGATCTCTGAGTGAATGGCTGCTGATTTAAATGTTAGTAAAAGTTGTGTATTTTACATAAAAAAAGCGCTGTAAGAAGAACAAAGACTACAAATACCTATAAGGCAAGGTGTAGGGAAGGTCTCCAATGAGAATGAAGATAATGCTTTGGTCGAATTTATCCAGAATCCTTTCGAAACCGCTGTCAAAGCTCGAGAAGAAACATTATTCCCAGGGTATCTCAGAACAGCACAAAGACGTCTTAAGCTATCTGGCCTGAAGAACTGCTGATTTTTAAATATAGAGATTAGTTTTTAACATTTTTATTTTACTAGTATTTTTCTGAATTATAAATTATTATATGTTGAAATATATTAATTATTTTCAATATACTTATTTGTAAACAAACGAGTGACGTTTAATAGGGTTAAATAATACAAGAGATAAGAATATTGCTTTGCAATAACTCCGAATTGCAGCAATAACTCCCAATAACTCTGAAACACGTGTCCGTAGCTGCATCATGTTTCTTTTTTGGGGTCTGCGGCATTATTCTTATCTCTTATACTTATTTGTATCATATTTCACAATCGTTAAACATCAATGAATTAAAGGAATAATTAACATTAACCTTCTTCCACTAACATGTAGGTAATATTAGTGAATTATGTTAACTTCTTTTATATTATTCGTGTCGTTCTTCGCCCTTGAAATTACAATTATGGTAATAGAAAATAATAAAAGTAGTATTATTTTCTGTCAATATACCCTCTGTGTTACGCCACTAAACAAAGTCTGAATATGTCAATTATTAATTTGTTTTTTAAAAAAAATTTTTACCTTAATTTCGTATTGTGATGTACTATCGCGGCCGAAAAAAAGTAATCGATTTTTTATCAAGAGGCATGTTTTTTCGAAAAATTTTCCTTTGTAAGTGGGAGTTTTTACATCAGTTATGTCAATTAAATTATTTTGACAAGAAATCATTGGTGGGGTCGTATTTATTTAAAAAGAACTAATAAGAAATAAGTTGTTAATATTTTTTAATTACCTATAAGAAAACAATTAATTAGTATGGTTTTGAGAGAAGCAGAAAAAGGCTACATTATCACCAAACTTGGAGAAGGGTGGTCTTAACAACGCACAGCAAGCGAAATTAATTTCAGCAAAGGCACAATTCAAAAACTAAACAAAAAGACAGAATACCTTCCGCTATTATCTGTTTTGTACAAATATTCTTTATCAAACTTATGACCGCTGGGACGATAAACTCGCAGACTGAAATATGTTTTCGTCAGAAAAGATCACTCTCTCCCAGTAACGATCGTTTTCATTAATAAAAGTATTTGCAAACCCCATTCTTTACTCTTTATTATCATCTGTTAGTCGGTGCTTTTTAGCACTGGCACAGTTAAATAGACCTTGCTCTCGCAACCGGTCTTGCTGTCCTAACAGACGCTGGGAAGTTGGTTTGCTCTTTGGCTTCAATAGAATTAGAAAATGGGGTTAAATTCACAAAGTTAATCAGGGTATTGTCGTTTTCTAGAGAACTCTTGGCCGCCAAGAACCCACTGCCCTGCTCAGATCATGAATTGTGCTTTTGCTGCAATTATTTTCACTTGCTATGCGTTGCCCTTCTCCAAGTTTGGCGATGATGTAGCCTTTTTCTTCTTCACTCAAAACATGATAAGGCATGATTATGTAATACAAAATTTATTTTTGTTTAATATGACAATGACGTTGACACTAATAAAAAAAATATTGGGATTGATGCGACACTGAATAGAACCATAGTTACAACGGGAAAATCAGTCGATTACTTTTTTTCGGCCGCGATAGTACATTAAATTATTTACATGTGTTTTGACTTTGCTTTTTGGCTGCATACATATAATTGGTAAGTGATTTTAATGTTATTATTAATTTTAAGTTAGTTTGATTAAATAAGTAACATGTTTGTAGATTCTGAAGATCAATATACTGATCGAAACCGGTCAATTAAAATATATTGAATTTTTTTGTCCAATATTTTACCCACATAAATAATGCTAATCTAATAGCAATATTGAATAGCAATTTGTTATTCATTTGTATTGTTATTTTGTTATTGTGTATTTTGTGGAATTTGGATCGTTTTTGTTGTTGATTTTAAATAGAAACATTATTTTCTGTTATCAATTATTATAGTGAACGTCAAGAAATAGTTTATTTCGTTGAAATGCTTTGTTTCGTGGCTTCTTAAAACAACGGTATAATATCGGTATACCGGTATTTTTTTAACACGTTGAAGGACACTGACGCCATACAGCGTCCTACTTGATATCTCAAATGTGGCAGAACGCTGTACAGCGTTGCAACTTTTTGTCTAAAGTATTGAAAAAAGAATTAGTGACCAAATTTACAAGTTTTTAAATTGTGCTGTGTCCTTCAACGTGTTAATAAATTACGAAATCCGGTATTTCCAAAACCCTTCGGTATTGCAATCCCTAGTCCTAAAGTTCTCGGAAAATTTTAAAATCTTCTGAAACTGTATCAAATGACGTCAAATCAAGTTGCCGTTGAAAATAAAATGTAACAATTAATTTGTCTTAACATTGACAGTTTAGTTCAAATTTATAAAAATGCCTTATAAGTTAAATATTCGAAGAGGAATATATAATATAGCTGGGCGCATGCCAAAGCGTAATGTTGAAATTTATCAAGAACAAAATATTTCCGTTTCAACAATTTACAAGAATATTAAAGAATGTGAAGAGGGTATATACCTTGCTTAAATTTACCAAAAAGTGGTAGACCGAAAATCCTGCACCACGCAAGAGAGCAAAGACTAGTTGAAGCTAAAGACCTAATTGGAGTTTCGCAACGAAGATTAGCGCAATGTTTCAAAGACGACAGTTTTAAGAGCAATTTCCCGAAATAATATGATGTTTCGAAAAAGAAGGAAGGCACCAAATTATAGCTTAGCTCAGTTAAAAAGAATTCCCAGATGTTGTCATGCGCTAATACGCGTTCATTTTGTCGATAAATTGATTGTTATGGATGATGAGAAATATTTTACTTTATCCCATTCAGAGATGAAAGGATGGAAAACTGCAAATGAAGACCAATTAGAGAAATAGAAATTGATCCTGCAATGATGGAACATGACAGAAGAAAATTAAGAGCCATCGAAGATAATCGTCCATTATCAATATGTTAAATATGAATTTGTTGTTATACAGGGTTGGGCAATGTGCCGGAACACCCGATTTCTGGCTAAACTATAAGTTCGATTAAAAAATACTCTTAACAAAAGTTTTTGTAGTATTTTCGTTCTATTCAGTGACGTACTTTGATTTCCAACAGCTACTCTGTTTTTCAAGATATGACGTCATCGGCAGTTTTTTTAAATGAATAACCCTGTATATTTTTACGTTTTCAGATAGATACTTTTTCAACAATTACAATGATATAAGGTCTGGTGGGTGTGCGACTTGTGGTTTTTATTATATTATATTAAATAAAATAATTAAATAAAGAGTGGTAAATAAATATTATTTAATGAAAATGTCTGTTATTACAAAATATTGAGCACTTTAATATTGAGAAAAAATTATTCATAATAAATGTTCAAACTGGAGACCTTCAGCAGTCTGACCATAGAGATAGAATATAAGGAGATGCTATACGATATAAATAGGTAAGAAAATAACGGTACTACTGGGCGGAGCTTATTGTAGTAGCAATATGGCGGCTTTAACAGAGTTGGATTAAGCGCGATCCCACAATTCGATTTTAGTTGGTCAACTTTAAACTTTCGTAATCAACTAAATTCGGTGCAGTTTTTGGTTCTTTTTAGACAAGATATTTAATCTAGTAGAACTAGTTTTATAGGGCTTATAGGTCCCTTTGAAAGAAAACTGCACTATTAGTTCAATAGTACCAATTCCTACAGCTTCTTAATTGGGTGTGTGGATGATGGTGAATATGGAAAGTAAAACAATAGGCAAATGAGTAAATTTATCTTTAATTTATATACCCATGTTATACATTGTTTCAGAATACATAAATATACAGTACCCCAAGAAAAATTATAGCCAAATTGGAAACAAAGACGGGATGATCGTGCGTAAAGCGTAAATAAAGAAAACGATCAGTGAATGTGTAACGCCCACATTCCTTCGAAGTGTACGTACCAATCAGAAGATTTTCTCCAGGGCTATATTGAATAACTGACACGTCAGCGCATCTTCCTGTCGCAGTCCTTTGTGTATTTCGAACGGTTCCTATATTATGTCGTTCTGAAGTTTAACTGCGGACGTGGTATTAACCATGGTCATTTTAATCAGACAAGTTAGCTTCATTGGTACTCCGAGTTCGTTCATAACATCGTGCAACATCGACCTAAGAATGTTATCATACGCTGCTTTAAAGTAGATGACAAGTGGTGCATACCAGTGTTATACCAATGTCAAATTCTCTGGATTTTTCTCGGATTTGATGCAAAGTGAACATTTGGTTGGTAGTTGAGCGACCTGGTCTGAATCCTGACTGATATTCTCCGAGGTGGGCTTCAGATAATGGTTTCAGTGTTTCATTTGGGTTGGTCCTCCGGCCAGCAGCTCTTGAAAATGTTCTGTCCATCCAAATAGAATATATTTTTTATTGCTTATTAAGTTTCCTCCTTTGACTCTGACTCTACAGATATTAGTTCTTGGTTTAAAAACCTTTCTTGTCGCATTTCTCTTCCCTTCTAAGATGCTTGTATGTGTCTACCGCTGCCCTTTGTCCTACGCTGTAGCATGTATAAAGTACACTACCAATAATAGCATTTATATACCATAATTTTGTAGGTACGGTTCTGTTTAATGTTTATACTAACTTATGAAATGTTATTCCCGACATCTTTTTATCCACGCCGTCTCTGCTACAGCAGCGCACAGCACAAGACAAACTAACAAAAAATACTTCTCAAAACACAAATGAAATGCTAAATAATGCTCAACATAAACTGACAACAAATGACACTACAGTTTGACATTTTTGACAAAAAAGTAGTAGCAAACATGAAACCACTTTTGCCACGTGATGCCGTCTCCCTATTATATTCTATCTCTATGAGTCTGACAATATCCTAATCGATCAACGAAGGCTCTTAAGGAATAAACAGCCAAACTCTTTATTTAATTATTTTAATTAATATTTAAAAAACCACAAGCGCTGTAAGAAGAACAAAAACTACAAATACCTATAAGGCAAGGTGTAGGGAAGATCTCCAATGAGAATGAAGATAATGCTTTGGTCGAATTTATCCAGAATCCTTTCGAAATCGCTGTCAAAGCTCGAGAAGAAACATTATTCCCAGGGTATCTCAGAACAGCACAAAGACGTCTTAAGCTATCTGGCCTGAAGAACTGCTGATTTTTAAATATAGAGATTAGTTTTTAACATTTTTATTTTACTAGTATTTTTCTGAATTATAAATTATTATATGTTGAAATATATTAATTATTTTCAATATACTTATTTGTAAACAAAAGAGTGACGTTTAATAGGGTTAAATAATACAAGAGATAAGAATATTGCTTTGCAATAACTCCGAATTGCAGCAATAACTCCCAATAACTCTGAAACACGTGTCCGTAGCTGCATCATGTTTCTTTTTTGGGGTCTGCGGCATTATTCTTATCTCTTATACTTATTTGTATCATATTTCACAATCGTTAAACATCAATGAATTAAAGGAATAATTAACATTAACCTTCTTCCACTAACATGTAGGTAATATTAGTGAATTATGTTAACTTCTTTTATATTATTCGTGTCGTTCTTCGTCCTTGAAATTACAATTATGGTAATAGAAAATAATAAAAGTAGTATTATTTTCTGTCAATATACCCTCTGTGTTACGCCACTAAACAAAGTCTGAATATGTCAATTTTAATTTGTTTTTAAAAAAAAATTTTTACCTTAATTTCGTATTGTGATGTACATTAAATTATTTACATGTGTTTTGACTTTATATATCATTGTAATTGTTGAAAAAGTGTCTATCTGAAAATGTAAAAATATACAGGGTTATTCATTTAGAAAAATTGCCGATGACGTCATATCTCGAAAAATAGAGTAGCTGTTGGAAATCAAAGTACGTCACTGAATAGAACGAAAATACTACAAAAACTTTTGTTAAGGGTATTTTTTAATCGAACTTATAGTTTAGCCAGAAATCGGGTGTTCCGGCACTTTGCCCAACCCTGTACATACATATATGATGTTAATTTTTGTAATATTAAGTTAAAAAATATTATTAGCTTTTAAAAATTTTCCGAGAACTTTAGGACCATACGTTATACTATGAAAATAAAATTAAATAAATGGCAAATTATATGAGACTGGCTGAAGAACATTATTCAGCCATTTGGTACTTTCTTGTATTTTACCAATAAAGAGCTATTAATAATAATAATAATAATAATATTGTTATGATTTACCAAAACTTTTGAGCTGTAGAAACTTATTTAAGTGAAGGACAAACAACTTGTTATATAAAATTAAAGACATTGTTTGCATTTAAATATCTTCTTTCGGAAAAAGTTAAATATAAACTAATAGAATCCCTAATTTTACCTATGTTTGATTACTGTCTACCATTGTATTTTAGTTTTTTAACTCGTGACTATAAAAACAAGCTACAAATAGCTCAAAATTCATGCATGCGTTTTGTGTACCTAACAAAAAAGTATGAACACATAACAGCGGTATATAATATAAATCACCACCTGAAAATTGAACATAGATATGAATATTTATTTGGAGTATTTCTTATGAAAATCTTTACTAATAAGTGCCCTGAATATCTGTATGAACTATTCATCCCCAGGAGCAACTTACACAATCTAAACTTAAGAGCAAATGTATTATTTAATATTCATCCACATAACAGCACCAAGTTTGAATCCTCATTTAGCTATGTCTCAGTTAATCATTTAAATAAACCGGAATTCTATAACTTAATAACAAAATACTCAATAAATACTTTCAAGACCAAATATAAACAAGTGGCAATGTCACATCAAATCACTGGTTATATGTAATGTGGTGACTTACTTAATTGTTGGTTAAACTATGTATGTTTTATTTATGTACTTTACATTAGCTTTGTTTGTCATCAAAGTGTAGTGCTGAAAAGTGTAGGTTTAAAAGTGTACAAAATGTTAACTAGTGCAGATGTGTAATTCTATAACAAACAACTTTAGAGTGTACGTACTCTTGTCAGAAAATCAACATAACCTATAAATAATAGCAATAATAGATTCACTACCAGTATCTTCACTCTCATCATTAAATAACTGTGACAAAATCACATTATTTCAATTCATACCTCTGTCAGACAACCCGTTTCAGTAAATCTCAAACTTCAAACCACAGAACAGCTTCAAACTTCAACTCAGGTGCCTGCGCTGCACTATCGACACTCGTTACACCTCCTCAGGAGTCAGTGTCAAAAGTGCAAGAAAGTGTACACTATACTGGTATACCAAACGGCTAGCACTGTCTGCGCTAATTTATAACAAACGACTTATTGGCAAAAAGTGTAAAAAAGTGTACACTAGTGGCTGATGACAAACAAAGCTTATATATGTTTTATTGATTAACTTTCAAATTATTTTAATCTTTTTATACACAGATATTTTTGACATTTTATTACTTTTGTTATTTTGATATTTTACTATTCACTATTTATTATTACTAAGTATGTTGGGTATTGTGGAAGAACGTTTTTAACGAACAATTACCCTTTGTGTATTTGTATATTTACTTTACATTGCGCAATAAAGATTTTTATTATTATTATTATTATTATAAAGTTTTAGTAAAAATCAGTACCTATCTAATGATATTCTTAAAAAGGGTTTGTTCCGTTAATAAATAAATTAAAAATAAATAAATAATTATTTACCTTTAATAAAACAGTTTTACCATGTGTTCGTTTCAAAGCAACTCGAGTGCAAATACTCAAATCTGGTATCTGATTACATAATTCAGATAAGCATAACTTTATATGCCATAGACAACCCAACTTTGCATCAATTACAATATTTGGTTGAAAAACAACCCAATTTGGGGAATCTAACGTTAGATAAGGATAGAATATAATAATAATACTTGTCTGTTGGACTCCACCAAATTTGTGGGTACCAGTGTGATAAACTTATCAATAGGATGATTTATGTAGGGCTGACAAAAAATTAAAAATTGAGTTACGTTCATTATATTACAAATTTAAATGTGTTTTTTGCCCCACAAAGTTAACTATTTACCCTGAAAACGCATATTGTGTAAGAAGCATATTATACGCCTAATATCATAAAGTATTTCTCACAAATAAACAAATAAGGTTTATACGAATATGTGAAAATTGTAAATTTTGATTTTCATGTTTCAAGCTATAAAATAAAACATTTGCATATGTGTTCAGATTTTTGGCCTAACTACCAAGCACATGCATCAGTGGTAGTCTCTAAACCAGTGCTGCAGAACTGCAACACAGGCTTTTAATTTACAAAAATAATATATGGCATGCTTTGCAACAGCTTTAACTAGTAAAACGATGTCTAGAAGATTTGCAGCACTGGTTGAGAAACCATCACTGACATGCATAGTATTGCACGGCAGAGACTAAAATTGTTTATACTGAAAGAAATGGACCAGTTCCTATGCTGTGATATTCGACAGCAAAACTGGTACTCCTGATATCATCCACATTAGACTTGACCAACAATGGTCTTTAGCCACAGTTCATCCAGATTCAATTGGTATTAATTTTTTTATTGTCATAAATATTCGTTTATCGTAAGTGAACTATACCAGAGTGCATTAAATAATTTAAGTAAATACTTAAATACAACAGTGGCGGCTGTTGAATTTTCGATGTTCAATTTTTCCTATTTAAAGGCATAGGACCTCTACCAAATTATAACAAAGTTTCATTTGGGATCAAAATGAGAACATTGGCGGGAAAAAATTGAAAAACAATTTGCGATAAAAATCGAGAATCCTGGGGCTCACCTGGAAAGTTCAGAAATTTTATATATTTGGATTTTTTGGTCAGGCAAAATTAACAACTCAATTTTTAAATAGCTTATAAAAATTGATTGATTTAAACAACAAAACAAAAGAACATGTATTGATAAAACTAGAAAGATGGAAGTTTATTATACTATGAATATGATGTGTCGCAAATGACCACCATTCTTGTAAAAGTGAACCTCGTCACTCATGAAAATATTGTTTTCAATACCCGATGATTGTTATAAATAAGACGACAAGATGCAAGTCTAATAATCTTACCCTGATCATTTATTTCCTGAACTACTGTGATCTCGTACGGGTGAAAATGCATCATTTTTAACAGTCTTCGTGTACTTCGCGCAGTAAAATTCAGTAGAGTAGCATGTTTAGCAACAGATTTTTTCGGACTAGCAATAATTGCATTCTTACCCGTTCTTCGTTAAGTGCAATGCAGGCAGACCTTGGTCTTTTTGTCTAAAACAGACTCCCGTGTTTATGAATCCAAACTGAAATGTCGAACATTAAATTGACGTCGAAAACACCTTTGATCGGGAACTAATTTTAATAAATTTCTCGATACAAAAAATGCGATGTTCTGTTGACCAACGCTGCATTTGACATCTGTCAACAATTGTATAAAAATCTCTAAAGACTACTCTTCCAGATAAAAATGACGCCATAGTAAATAGTTGATGTTTTTTAGTTATCTATTAATGGAACAAAATAGGTAATACATTTTGCCTGAATCGGTATTAAAATAATCTTCAATACAATCATATGTTCAACTGTTTTTCTGTTTTTAGATTTACATTTTTCTGGAATAATGCTATAAGAATTAAGTTATTTAATTTTTAATTTATTTTAAAAACAAAGCTAAAGCCCAGTGCAATAAATATGAATTTATTATTCTTCTATTTGCCAATAATCTATTTGTTTTGTGATGTTTAAAAGAACATTTACTTTATCCTATATTGTTAATATAGTACTAACTGCCTAGCAATGAATTGCGGAAAGGTCTCTTACCAGCAGCACTAGTAACGTTATAAAAATCATAACATAAGTTTTTGATAAACAAATTTGCAAATAAACAATCCCATTTATCTTGGATACTAGCGTAACGATAGTTATATATGATTTTAGACTTTTGATTTGTTTTGTTCTTATAAAGGGATATCATTAAAAATTTCTTAAGTATTTTTTGTAAACTCATAATTCACAACGTTATCTGCTTCTTACGTTACACGAGAATTTTAAAGTATTTGCAAACTATTATCTCGTAACGCAAAAAGCATCTTAACGTTATTAGTATCGTAAATTTTCTAAACTAACAATTTATTACTTCATCTGCATTGATATCTAACTTATACTACCTTCACTTAATATTTCATATGGGAATTGAAAAACTATGTGCAAATGTACAAAAACAAAATGAAGGATACATAGTTCACAATTATGTGTTTGAGGCTCTACAAGTCCAGGAAGTACTAAACTAGTTGGGCGAAAAGACCTGGCTGGTGCAATGGTATTGTGGTATCTGATACTTCCATCACTTTCTCCAGGCAAAGCAATATCAAATATTTGTGAACTTCTAGATGCCTACAACAAAAAATGTGGTATAAAACAACACTACAGTTCCTTATAAAATTTATTTATAAAAACCCGACACACAAGCAAATAATAAATGTTTTCTAAACGACCTACTTTATAATTATTATAATAGGCAACGCTATAGGCAAAATATTTTTATGTTTATAATAGGAAACTCATGCATTGCTAGCCATAGTTAATTTAGCATACAGGATTTGCACCCACAGGCGCATAATACTGGAGGGTGTAATAGTTATTTTCCTAACAAGTGCGGAAAGTTGTACTTTTCCGCACGCGACTGCCGTTCAAGTGCGGAAAAGACAGTTTCCGCATATGTTAGGAACCATATTTTTCCTAGGAATTAAGAAACTAGACTCTACTTTAAAAATAAGCTACTGTTTGACTTGATGTTTGTTAATTGTTATGTGACTAAGAAACGTCAAAATGAGACAGTCATGACTATATGCTACGTGATTTTTTGATATTTAAAGTTATAGGAGCTACTTCAAAAGAGTTAGTATAAATAGAAATGATTTAATTTCATTAAATTTGTATCATTTGTATCAAGAGCGAAGCACTTTAGATGTTTAACGTATAAAAATAAAGGCATAAACACTTCAATCGCAAGCAAAATATACAAAACAATTTGCAGACCTATACTGGAGTACGCCCATGTTTTGTATTTAAATTGCCGAAAACCAGCACTGAAAAATATACAAGTAGCGGAAACATCAACCCTCAGAACAATTACAAAAATGCGACACCCTACAAATTCCCTCCACAATCCGACCAATGAGCTCCTCTATCGTAAAACAAAAATTCAACCGATACAAGAGAGATTAATAAAATTGTCTACAAAATTTGCAAACCACATACATAACCTGGAACTAATACAACCACTTTTAATTACAAGAGACAGAAATCATCCGAAATACAGATATCCTGAGAAAACGCTACAAGAAATCCTAACATCTCTACATGAAGAACAACAATAACATGAAACACTATTGCCTCTTATGAAATGTTTTTTTTTTTGTGACTAATATAATATTGTAAATCACACATCTTCCCGTAAATGTTTATAACAAAAAATACTTATTATTGTAAAACACTGGCTGAAGGACTTCGGTCGATGGCCAATTGGTAGTCTCATAGTATTTTACCAATAAAAAGCTATTATTATTATTATTATTATTGTATCATAAAATTACCCAAAAATGCAAATAAAAATATAATTCCTTTCGCGGAAAAATACGTTTTTCCGCACTAGTGCGGAAAAGTGATACTTTCCGCACGCTCGTAGGAAAAAGTTTTATCGATTAATAAATAATAATAATAATAAATGGCTTTATTTAATAATAATGTATAGGTATGTACATAACATTTCTGCCAAAGGTACAATACACGTTGTGAAATATAATAATAGTTTAAAATAGTCCTGAAAGAAAAGAAAAAAAAACATTATTATTAAAAAGGCAGAGTTCAACTACTCAAAATGAGATCGTTGCTTATCCACTCAACCTCATAAATAAACTACGTTGCATATACAATCCAACTATACCCAGATTTTTAACATAAATATTTAGATTGTCTTTTACGTAACTGAATTTCTTTTGGGGACCAAATAAAATAGCTTGCGATTTATTAGGATTTAATGTCAAGCAATGATTATGGGATGCTACAAATAAGGAATTTAAATCGCTATTTATATTATGAACTGCAATAGGCAATTCAGTGTCCTTGAAGGAATAACAAAGTTGCGAATCATCTGCATAACAGTGTACGCTGCAATTATTTATTTATTTATTTATAAATACAATATCCAACGGGAAACAAATCCCAATTACAGGATAAGGTTGGAAGCAACCTACAAACATGAAAAATACAACATAAAAAAAAGAAGAAAAAACAGAACTAACTTAAATCTAAATATTCAAAAAAATAATAACAACAATAATAATTTATATAATATTACAATAAAGCACGGATAGTAAATTGAGAGAACAAGATAATATACAGATAAGTGTAAAAGTAAATAAAAAATGCACAAAACTAATAATTTACGCAGGTGAGACAAACAATTGTTTGATAGATGATACAGAACAAAAAAATATATCAAGTCTATCTTCGTACATATGGTAATTCTGAATCATTTGAAAGAAAGGTGAGGCGGTAAGTAAATTAGTACGAGCTGTTGGTAAATGAAATGCCGTATTGGACCTGGAATTTACTCTTGGCACATGATAAGATAAGATATCCTTGATATAGATACGGAATTTATTTTATTGCAAATGACTTTGTAAAGAAATATAATTAAATACAATATGCGCCTATAATATAAACTATTTACTTCAAAATTGGCTAAAAGTGCTTCCTGAGGTATACCTCGAGGAGGATAAACTCCATATGTAAGGAAATGTAAATATTTAAGGTACCTACGCTGCACACTTTCTAACTGGGTTGTATAAGTAATATAAATGGGACTCCAAACTACAGATGCATATTCAAGCTTACAGCGAACAAAAGCGGAGTAAAGAATATTAAAAGTTCTAACATAGTGAAACTCTTTAGCATTACGGAGTACAAAACTTAAGCCTTTATAAGCTGACTCGGTAATTATGCGAATGTGTTCTTCAAAAGACAACTTGCAGTCAAATGTAACACCAAGATCTTTAAAATGCGTAACCCTACCCAACGAGGTGTTGTCAAGCTTATAGTCAAACATAACGGTGGATTTGCGCCTAGAGTATGACATGACATTGCACTTACTAATGTTCAAGGGTAGATGATTTTTAACACACCAAGTGTTTAATCTATTCAGATTATCTTGCAGTTTAACGCAGTCTGCAACAGATATAATTTCAATATAGATTTTAAGATCATCAGCGTATAGTAAATAATTTATATCGAACAGGTGTGATAAGTCATTAATAAAAATAACGAAAAATAGCGGCCCAAGAATCGAACCCTGTGGAACCCCTGAAGACTGTAAAAATTTGTCCGATTTAAAACCCCTGTATTGAACATATTGGAATCTGCAACTAAAATATGAACGAAAAAGGTCTAACAAAGGTATGGACATACCAATTTCATCAAGTTTCAATAGTAGCAATTCGTGGTCAAGCCGATCAAAAGCTTTGGAGAAGTCAGTATAGACGACGTCGACCTGACTTCAAGTACTTCAGAGATGTATTGTGTTATTTCCACAAGGTTCGACGTAGTGGAACGCCCAGACATAAACCCATGCTGATGAGGAGATATTAAGTTTCCACAGTGAAAAGATAAATGATCATGAATAATTATTTCAAAGACTTTGCAAAAGTTGCAAATAATAGAAATTGGTCTGTGATTACAAATTTCGTTTTTGTTACCTTTCTTATAAACGGGGCATATTTTCGATTCTTTCCACAACAGGGGAAACGTACAAGATTTCAGCATAAAATTAAATATAATATTCAGCGGTTTGGCAAGTATTACTGCGCAATCTTTTACTAGAAATGCGGGAACTAAGTCTGGGCCCATAGTAAAATTACCTTTCATTTTCCTGATGGCTGCAGTTATATCATTTTCCCTTATTGTAGATATAAATAAGGTATTGGTATTAGGGTTAACATGGAGATCATCCTTTGGCGCGGTGCTAGGAACACCCACTTTTAAAAACGAATCAGAAAAATAATTACAAAAGCGTTAATAATATCAACAGGTTTGTCTAAATGAATATTATTAAAGTTCAAACTAGATGGTATAGTGGTAGAATTAGTATACTTGTCATTAGACTGGATGTATAAATGCAGAATAGGAGAGGACCTAAAATGGAGCCTTGTGGTACGCCATTCAAAATTGTTAATGGTTCTGAAAAATTAGCCTTAAATCTGACAATTTGTTTACGATTTACTAAATAGTTTTCCAATAACCTTATCGCGAGCACATCAAATCCTATATAATGCAGTATTGCAAGAAGTATCTTATGATTAATGCGGTCAAACGCCTTAGAGTAATCTAATAGGACAAGGAGAGTAAAATTGCATTGATCAATATTTGTTATTATATCATCAGAAATTTATAATAATGCAGTAGTGCAGCTATGAAGTGGTCTAAAACCTGATTGAAATTTAGGTAAAATATTATTTTCATTCAAAAATACTCTAATTTGTCCTACCATAATTCTTTCAATGATTTTGGGCAACATAGGTAAAATATGAAAGGTCTTAGATCTTTGAAACTTTTAGGACAATTATTTTTTGGCAACGGTGTTACATATGCAATTTTCCATACATCAGGGAAGGTGTTAGATTCGATACAAAAGTTAATTATATGTACCAAAAAAGGTAAAATATACGGGCATGCCAGTTGAATTAGTTTTGAATTGATTTCATCAAACCCTGTAGAATTTGATCTTAATTTATATATTATATTAAAAACCGCATCTTCACTTGTCAACTTAAAGGAGAATTTGCTAATATTACTCCTATTATTATTTTTGTAAAAGTTGATTGTATCATCACTAGGTGCACCGGGTGATTGTGACGAGTTAATAAAATGTTTATTGATTAAATTTATGTCATCTGTTAGCTCACCAGGAAGTTCGGCTATTTTAGACTTGGAATAAATATTAAAATTTTTCAGATGTTTCCACATATTATTTTTATTATCCATTCTTAAGGTATGCATGAAGTAAGCTTTCTTTTCATTTTTTATTGCCTTGTTAGTAACATTTCTAATTTGTTTGTAATAATTAAAATGATTAATGTTCTTAGTTTTTTTTTAACGCGACAATGCTTTATTTTTTAATTTTATCATAAATCTTAGGTTTTCAGTTAACCATAGAGCTTTTTGTTTAGTAATTGTAGTGGTTTTTAAAGGAGCATGCCGATTAAATAGTTGCAATAAAAATGCATTAAAAATATTTATTTTATCATTAATATTCTTGATGTAAAATATGTCATCAAATGGTAGTTGTCTCATGTCGTTATCAAAATGTTGTAAATTAAAATTCCTGAAATCCCTATAGCATATTTTAATGGACGAAAGTTTTATAGCAGATAATGAAATAGTACAAGTTACTAATTTGTGATCCGATATATTATTAGGAGTATCATGAACTTCGCAATTTATTATGTTTAAGTTGTTGTTACAGATAATGATGTCTAACAAAGTCTCACTGTACCCTGTAGCTCTGGTAGTAGAGCTAACAACTTGTTTAAGGTCAAAGCTTTCTAAGATACTGTTTAACTGCTTACATGGATATAATTCGGTATTTAATATATTAATATTAAAATCACCAAGACATACAATATGCTCATAAAAAGGAGCAAATGAGTTAATAGCTTCTTCAAAGGAATTCAAAAATTTGACTACAGATTGTTTTGGTGGCCTATAAAATGCACCTAAGCAAAAGGAACCCTCAACGCAAGATATAGACAACCACAATTGCTCCGTATCATAGTCGATCATATCATTTAACACGCTAGTATTTAAATCTTGTCTGACATAAACAGCTAATCCCCCACCTCTAGTACCTCTGTCTTTTCTAAACAATTTAAAACCTTGTAAAGCCACAGCTTCATCTGTAATATCTGAACATAACCAAGTTTCGTTTATAGCAATAATATCGTAATTATTGTTAATCACTTGTTGTCCAAGAAATACCATTTTAGGTAGTAAGGAACGTATGTTAAATTGCACTATACATACATTTTTAAAATTATTATTTAAGTTGGCCATTAATTTATAGGTGTAGTGTATTATATAGGCGAAATCTATAAAAAACTTTACTTAAAATCGATTCTAGATTTAATAAAATCGATTTGTTTTACATAGATGGGGCAGGACGTATTAAAGGCCTCGTGTTTAATGTCAAAATTAGTTTTGAACTTAGAGTTTGAATAAACGCTATTTGTACATTTTTTAAATGAATTATCAGAACATATAGCACATGAAAATTCACGTTTTTTACATTCATTTTAAGTGAGATTAAATCCATTACATTTAAAACATCTAGTAACGTGATAATTCTCATAGACAGGACATCTTTCAAAACCAATATTAATTTTTTTAGCGGCTAACAATTTTCGAAAAGCAGATCCGTTACGTTCAACAATAGCAAATGAAATATCACTATTATTTTTCGTAGTTTTAAGTATTTTTATTGAAATATTATCCTCATTTTGTAGGAAATGATATATATATGAACAGTTTCTGGGCACAGTAATAAGTACTGAAAATGCTAGAACTTACAAAGAACTCACAAATTTTCAGAGAAATAAAGTGAATAAAATCATAAATCTTACTGTGGACATTTGTCACAATGAAAATAGTGAGGAAATTAGTCAATTTGCAGAAGATTATAAAGAATACTTGTTACAAAGGCTCCAACTCAAAATATATAACAAACGTATTGGAACAGCAGCAGTAAATGACAATCAATACAATACAAAAGGCATGTGAATGCAGAAATGATAAAATCATTCATATGAAATAAGCCGGGTTACAATGACCTCCCAATTAAAGCTAAGACACTCCCTAATATTCCAAATGGGCTAAAATGTTTTGTGGTTACAGCACCGCTGTCAAAGAAAGATGAAATATATATCCCAGATTTCTGGCCGAGGGGAGTAGGTATAGAAAGATTTTTTGATTTTAGGAACACTGTGATTTTATACAAGAAAATGGCATAATAAATGAGAGCAGAGAATCAAACTCTCAGTTAATAAATGATATTCATCAAAATGTTCAATCTATAGGGAAGTGCATATATGAACTGAACCAGTTTCCAAAACAAAATAGAGAATATATAACAAACGTATTGGAACAGAAGCTGTAAATGACAATCAAAACATTACAGGTTTTGCAGAAGAAGAGTGGAAGGTTTGGCTCTATATCTAGAGTAAAAAGGTATGTGAATGCAGAAATGGTAAAACCATTTATACGAAATAAGCCAGGTTATAATCACCTCCCAATTAAAGCCTAAGACACTCCCTAATATTCCAAATGGGCTAAAATGCTTTGTGGTTACAGCACCGCTGTCAAATAAAGATGAAATATATATCCCAGATTTCTGGCTGAGAGGAGTAGGTATAAAAAGATTTGATTTTAGGAACACTGATTTTATACAAGAAAATGACATAATAAACGAGAGCAGAGAATCAAACTAGGGAAGTTGTTGCGGCCGCACACCAACATACAGTATATTGCAATATTAGGTTATTTGTCATTTCACAATAATTATTTTTATGTATATATAAATAT
The DNA here is from genome assembly GCA_963680705.1 of Rhagium mordax. Taxonomy (NCBI): domain Eukaryota; kingdom Metazoa; phylum Arthropoda; class Insecta; order Coleoptera; family Cerambycidae; genus Rhagium; species Rhagium mordax. The sequence goes on along the minus strand of OY796656.1, from coordinate 72,507,279 downwards.
ATGTTTTTTCCCGATTTCTTTCCTGTATTTCTTTTGCCAAGGCAGATTATGTTTTTTGTTCTAATTTTTAAAAATGCGCGCGAGCTCGCTGAAGGTGTAGACTTCCCATTCCAATCAAGAATCTCCTCTGGGAAGAATCGAACAGTGTTCCACTAATATCTAAACTTTCAAAAGTGTACCTTGTTTTTCTATATAATTTAAGATTTATGTGCTAGTGAGATAAGTTATTTAAAATCAGACCAGACGCTGGAGACCAGGAGGCCGAGGTAAGTCGCACTTTGTCAGCCGTTTATTTTTCTCTCAAACATAATGGTCCTTTATCGAGCCAAATTATATACCAGCATTTGGTATTAAATAACTGCCTTAGCAATAAATATTTTGTTTAATTTAATTCATTAAATAGGAAAGGAAAAAACCGTTAGTATATTCTTTATCAGTTTTTCAGTAGTTGAACTATAAAAACTGAACTGTTAAAATTCCTAAAATATTTTATGGGTGTATTATCAGCTGTTTATTTCAATTATTTAATTTAAGGTGAATTTTATCAAAATAAAATAATACCGTAACTCACATAATTAGAATTAACTTTCTTAAAATTTGCTAAGCTATTATTTAGTTTAATTTTCATTCATTTGTTTAATTTGATTCCCTCTTATCGTTCTATCTTAAAATTTAAAATTTTTTATTATGGCGACAAACGCTAACAAATTAAAACAAGCCAAAGCCTTACGTCAGTTGCAAATAGATCATGTTGAGGAACTCTTAGTGCTCGCCCAATCTGCTGTAACAGACGAAAGCCTTCACGTAAGATTTAAAATAAGATGTGATTGCTTAGAAAATATTTATGACGAGTTTCAAAAACAACATGATACTATTATTTTGCTTTTATCAACTACTGAATCTCCGGAATTTGAAGAAGAAAAATTAATTCGAACCTCTTTTTTCGATAACTACTTTACAGTTAAAACAATTTATACCAATATTTTTTCTGCTAAACAGTCCACTGAATCTAAAACTAATTTTAACAAATCTCCAAATGTCAAATTACCCAAGATATCATTACCCGTTTTTGACGGAAATTATAAAAATTGGATAACATTTTATGATCTATTTTCAACTTTAATTCATAATAACGACACTCTGTCTGATATTGAAAAATTTCATTACTTATTAAGCTCACTCACGTCACATGCTTTTACACTTTTAAAAGGTATTGCTATTACAAGTCAAAACTATGAAACTGCTTTTCAGACGTTAGTTAACCGATACCAAAACCGCCGGTTAATTGCAAATTCATGCTGGCAAGCGATTTTCAATGCTCCTAAACTCGCAAATGAATATGCGGCGGGACTTCGCCAACTATTAGAAATTTTTAATGAAAATCTAGCTGCCTTACAGAATTTGGAATTACCAGTGGATACTTGGGATTTCATTTTGTTTCACATACTTATACAAAAATTAGACGTCTCTACTATCAAACGGTTTGAACTTCAAGAAACATCCACTGAAATTCCCTCCTTTTCTAACCTCAAAGATTTTCTTTCAAAACAATGTACCGCTCTGGAAGCTGTTGCTCTTTCCGTCTCTACTCAGAAAACCACAAAAAATATGCCCACCTCTCAAGGTTCTTCTAAATTAAATTTTGGCTCTAATAATTTTCGTTCCGTCTCCCCTAAACATAACTCCTCGTTTCTTGTGCAATCAAACACTTCAGCGAAAGCAAGTTCGTGCAATTATTGTAAGTCTACTCATATGATTTACCAATGCCCTGCTTTTCAAAAGCAAAGCCCAGCGAACAGGTTACAGGTCGCCAAAGAAAAAAATTGGTGTACTAACTGTCTTCACTCAGGTCACCGTATACATGGTTGTAGCTCACAATCTACCTGTCGTGTTTGCCAAGGCAAACATCACACCCTTCTTCATGTATCTTGTGATCTACCTCCAAATTCTTCCATAAACAATCAACACGCTCCTCTACCGGATGCGGCGCCCTCTTGCTCTGAAATTACCGTAGCTCAAGTCCATTCTCTAACAAATTTTCTTCCCTCAAAGACAGCGGTCTTACTCTCTACAGCTCAGATAGAAATTCTTGACGCTTGGGATAATTATCAGTCTGTTAGAGTTCTCATTGATGCAGGTTCACAAGCTAATGTAATCACACAACAGAGTGTACAAAGGCTTGGTTTAAATACGTCTAACATTTCTTTATTTTTCGGCCTAGGTCAAACTATTTCCTCTACGTCCAGTGGCGTCGTTTCCACTATTCGCCCCACTGGTCAAACTTCTCCAACTTTCAACATTGACGCTGTTGTTCTTCCCAAAATATGTAACCCTATGCCTAATTCTGTCATTTCTCTCGGCGATTGGAAATATACTTCTAATATTAAATTAGCCGATCCTCAATTTCATATACCGGGTGAAATTGATATGTTGTTGGGCGCAGATATTTTCTCACAAATTCTTCAAGAGGGTAAACTATCTGGTAGTAAGAACGAACCTACCGCAATCAATACGGTTTTCGGATGGATTCTAATGGGGAAGGTTAATTGTAGTCCAAATCAATCTTTTGTTAATTCATTTATTTCCTTTGTCGATTCACCATTAGATTTAACCATTAGAAGTTTCTGGGAACTTGGAAATACCTAAAATTAATATCTCTTCCCCTGATGATGTTCTATGTGAACAATCATTTATGGAATCTCATTGCCGTGATTCTACAGGGCGTTATAGTGTTGCTCTTCCATTTAAAGGTCCCGAGCCTTTATTTGGAGATACTAAAACCGGTGCTCTTCGTCGATTTTATTCTCTTGAGCGACGTCTACTTCGAGAAAGATCCCTTTATAATTCATACCGTGATTTCATGCAAGATTATTTGGAAAGCGGACACATGGAACTTGTCACTTCTCCAAAGAATTCTGCCAAAACTTTCTACATTCCTTATCATTCTATCTTAAATCCTAATAGTACTACATCTCCTCTTAGAGTTGTTTTCGATGCTTCTGCGAAAAGTGCAGATGGCTTTTCTCTAAATGACAGTTTATTAATTGGACCTAAACTTCAGAAAGATATTGTCACTTTGTTATTGCATTTTCGCCTTCATTCATTTGTTCTCACCGCCGATATTAAGCAAATGTATCGGCAGATAGATGTTCATTCTCGTCACAGAGACTATCAGAGAATATTGTGGAGGTTCTCCCCTGAAAGCCCCGTGCAGGAGTTTAGACTTAAAACCGTTACCTACGGAGTTTCGTCAGCGCCATTTCTCGCTTTTAGAACTCTTCAACAATTGGCTGACGATGAAGTCGAAACTTTTCCTTTAGCTGCTAACATCATTCGTTCTGATATGTATGTAGATGACGTAGTTACAGGGTGTTCCACGCTCAACGAAGCTATACAACTTAAAGGTCAGCTCACTTCTTTGTTACAAAAAGGAGGATTCACTCTACGAAAATGGGCTAGCAATAATTCTGACTTTTTAAAAACTATTCCTGAAGATTTTCGACAAACCCAGTCTCTCGGATTTTCAGACGAAAATAATTCAGGTATCAAAGTCCTTGGTCTAAAATGGCTCCCTTCTTCTGATGTTTTATTTTACTCTCTCGAAACTAATAATCGCCCTTGTACCAAGCGTACAATTCTCTCAGAAGTAGCGAGAATTTTTGACCCTCTGGGGTTTCTGTCGCCTCTTACCTTCTTCACAAAATATCTTATTCAGTATCTTTGGACTTTAGGACTAGAATGGGATCAAACCCCTCCAACACCGTAGGTTGGACCGGTGGAATCAATATAAGTCGGATCTTCCATGTCTCTTAAAATTAAAAATTCCACGTTACTGTGTTCCCCAACGATTTGACAATTGTCAGCTTCACGGGTTTTGTGACAGTTCGGAAAGAGGTTATGCTGCCGTAATCTATTTTCGCTTTCAACTTTCTAATAAAGTTTATATATCTCAAATTTGCGCCAAATCTAAGGTGGCGCCTCTTAAGAGAATTTCTCTTCCCCGGTTAGAGCTTTGTGGCGCGGTTCTCCTATCTCAATTGGTAAATTTTATTGTAAAAGCCTATTCAGGAAAACTTTCGTTCGAAAGTATGTTTGCATGGTCAGATTCTTCGGTGGTATTATCGTGGATCAGATCCTCTTCTCACCGATTTAAAACTTTTGTTAGCAATCGTGTGAGTCAGATTCAAGAACGAATTCCTCCTAATCGGTGGTTTCACGTGTCGTCCGTAGATAACCGCGCGGATTGTGCCAGTCGTGGATTATTTCCCTCTGAACTAGTAAATCATCCGCTATGGTGGGCGGGGCCATCATGGCTCAAATTACCTCGTGACTCGTGGCCTACAGGTACTCCTGATATCTCTCAGTTACCTGCTTCATTGGAAGAAGAACAAACAATCATTCTTTCAAATTTCGTTCTGTTGGATACTATTGATAATCTGCTTGACAAATATTCTTCACTCTCGAAAATAAACCGCATTCTCGGCTATTGTTTACGATTCATTCGAAATACTAAAACTCCTAATACTAAAACTTGTGATGCATTCACTGCTCAAGAATTGTATGAAGCTCTATTAATACTCGTTAAACGTGTTCAATATTTATGTTTTGCGGATATCATCGACAATCTTCAAAAGGGCAAATCCATTCCTAAACATTTTCGAAAATTAAATCCGTTCTTTGGGGATGATGGAGTTCTCAGGGTAGGCGGTCGACTGACTCATTCCGGACTACTTTATGATCAAAAACATCCAGCTCTATTACCTCGCAAGCATCGTCTTACCGAGCTTATAATCGAGGATGTTCATAAACGAAATCTCCATGCTGGTCTTCAAACTATCCATTTTCTTCTGTCTCAAAATTTCTGGATTCTTTCTCCAAGACGAGCCATCCGACATACCCTTTCAAAATGTTTACGTTGTTTTAGAGTTAAACCTACACCATACCAACCCCTGATGGGTAACTTACCGTCCGTCAGAGTGAATCAAGCAAAATCTTTTCAATGTGTTGGGGTAGATTTCGGAGGCCCGTTCTCAATTACCTTAGGAAAGGCAAGAGGCATTAAATCTCAGAAGGCGTACCTGTGTCTTTTCATTTGTTTCGCCACCAAGGCAGTTCATCTTGAACTAGCCTCGGATTTGACTTCCGAGCGTTTCCTTGCCGCTTTAAGGCGTTTCATAGCCCGTAGGGGTCGCTGCTCTCATATTTTTTCTGAACAAGGAACGAACTTTATTGGAGCAAGGAATGAACTGACTGAGCTTATGAGACAAGCGACAGAGTCCGAAAAATTGTCATGGTAATTTAATCCACCCTCCGCACCTCACTTTGGGGGGCTCTGGGAATCAGGCATTAAAGCCGTGAAATCTCACCTCGTACGTGTCGTAGGTGAACAAATATTAACCTATGAGGAGTTCTATACGATTCTTGTGCAAATCGAGGCCCTCCTAAACTCCCGTCCTCTCTGTCCACTCAGTTCTGATCCTCACGATCTGTCTGTCTTAACACCGGGACATTTCCTCACTCTAGAACCCCTAACCTCTCTTCCAAATTCTGATCTTTCCGACCTTTCATTAAACCGTTTATCACGATGGCAATTACTTCAAAGACTCCATCGAGACTTTTGGAAGCGCTGGCACTTAGAGTACCTCAACACTTTGCAACAACGACAGAAGTGGTTGCAGTCAGATTTTTCAAAAGTGTCTCCGGGAAAATTAGTACTCATAAAAGATGAGTTGTACCACCATTAAAATGGCGTCTAGCCCGAATTGAGCAAATTCACCCTGGCACGGATGGAGTATGTAGGGTTGCGACCGTGCGTACAATCAAAGGCTTAATGCAAAGGCCACTGGTAAAACTGTGTCCTTTGCCCATTTCTGATAATTAATAAAATGCATTCAGCATTTTAGGTAGGCGGTATGTTGCGGCCGCACACCAACATACAGTATATTGCAATATTAGGATATTGGTCATTTCACAATAATATAGTAAGTTTATTGAATAGGAGAATCCTAATATACAAATTCATTTAATATAGTAATTTACAAAATAATTTAACATAACATAACGTAATAATACAATATAACATAATAGTAAAAAACATATATATATATATATACATAGCCTACGGATGATACGAAGCCCGGTAAATATCACAGGCAAGTCGAAGCCCGGGTTGAGAGGTAGGGGATTGCAGTGAATATTGTACATTATTTTAAAATTTGTCAGTTAGTGTTTCAACAAAATAAAGCCTGCGGATGTTAAGAAGCCCGGCGGTGTTGCCGTTAGAAATAGATATCTTGGGAGGTATGATAATAATACTTTATTAACATATCTAAAGCTCTACAACAATAATAATAAATAATTTTTCACAGTGTATTTTTTTCATTCAAGAGTCCCACATTTTTTTCCTGCATTCTATATTTGTAAAGTGTGGAATGTTTTTATAGTCCCTTTTTAATACGTGAAATATATATTTCTTAGTGCATTTGAAATATTATAATTTGCTTCCTAGTTTTTCCTTAACGAAAAATAGAATACCTCTGCTTTCTTTGTTGAATAATCTATTGCATACCAGAAAAAATATTATTGTGAAAAATTCACACCTCGATAATTATGCATTTTTTACGCTCTACACAACTGCCTTCTCTTAGTTAATGAATATTTTTTCAGGAACAGGTTAGATTTGTATAAATTTTTTTTAAAACTTTTTCTTATATTATGGGCTGTGGCCTGTAGTACATTTTTTCATACAACGTACAGGACTGCAACGTAAAACCCTAGATTTTCGTGTATTTTTGCTGGCGCCCCTGTTTAGTTAAGTGATTATTCGGGTTATTTAAATTTCTCGGGACACATGTAGAGTCAGTCAGGAATTGTCACTTTAAAGGAAAAAGGGATGAAGAGTTTCGTGTATTTTCGCTTGCGTCCCTGTTTAGTTAATGATTCGATTTAGTCGGATCCGGTTTAAAAACCTCGGGAACATATAGAGTCTGACAGGAATGACAGATGAAAGGAAAGAAGGTTCAGGGATGAAGGGTTTCGTGTATTTTCACTGTCTGGCGTCTCTGTTAAGTTAAGTGATGATTCGGGTTATTTAGTTGGATCCGGTTTAAATATCTCGGGAATCATGAATTGTCCCTTGGAAGGAGAGAAGGTTCAAGGATGAAGGGTGTCGCGCATTTTCGCTGGGGTTCCTGTTTAGTTAAGTGATGATTCGGGTTATTTAGTTGGTTCCGGTTTGAAGATCTCAAGAAACATGTGGAATGCGACAGGAATGTCCCCTGAAAGGAGAGAAGGGTTTAGGATGAAGAGCTTTGTGTATTTTCACTGGCGTCCCTGTTTAGCTAATTGATGATTCGGGTTATTTAGTTGGATCCAATTTAAAGATCTCGGTAAACATGTAGAGTCCGACAAAAATGTCACTTGAGAGTCAAGAAGTTCAGGGATAAGGGTTTTGTTTATTTTCGCTGGCGTCCATGTTTAGTTAAGTGATAATTTGGGTTATTTAGTTAGATCCGATTAAAGATCTCGGGAACATGTAGAGTCCGACACAGCTGTTGGATGAAAGGAAAGTAGGTGTAGGGATGAAGGGTTTCGTGTGTTTTCTTTAGTGCCCATGTTTAGTTAAGTGATGTTTCAGGTTATTTAGTTAGATCCGGTTTAAATATCACGGGGAACATATGGAGTCTGGCAGGAATGTCACTTGAATGGAGAGAAGGTTCAAGGATGAAGGGTTATGTGTATTGTCGCTGGCGTCTATGTTTAGTTGAGTGTTAAATCGGGTTATTTAGTTCGTTCCGATTTGAAGATCCCGAGAAACATGTAAAGTACGACAGAAATGTCCCCCGAAAGGAGAGACGGTTCAAGGATGAAGGGTTTTGTTAATTTTCACTGGCATCCTGGTTTAGTTAAGCGATGATTCGGGTTATTTAGTTGGATACGGTTAAAGAGCTCAGGAAACATGTAGAGTCCGACAGAATTGTTGCATGAAAAGGGAGATGAAGGGTTTTGCGTAATTTTGTCGGCGCCCCTGTTTAATTAAGTGATAATTCAATTTATTTAGTTGGATACGGTTTAAATATGTAGAGATGTAGAGTCCGACAGAATTGTTGCACAAAAGGAAAGAGGATTTAGAAATGAAGTGTTTCGTGTACTTTCACTGGCGTCCCTGTTTATTTAAGTGATGATTCGGATGATTTTGTTGGATCAGGATTAAAGGTCTCTGGTAACATGTAGTGTCTGACAGGAATGTCTCTTGATAGGAGAGTGGATTCAAGGATAACGGGTTGATTTCGCTGGCGTCCGTGTTTAGTTAAGTGATATTTCGGGTTATTTAGTTAGATCGACTTTAAAGATCTCGGGAAACATGTAGAGTCCGACAGGAATGTCACTTGAAAGGAGAGGAGGTTCAATGATGGAAGGTTTCGTGTATTTTCACTGGCGTCACTGTTTGGTTAAATAATGAATCGGGATATTTAGTTGGATCCAGTTTGAAGATCTCGGGAAACATGTAGAGTCCGACAGGAATGTCACATGAAGAGAAAGGAGAATCAAGAATGAAGGGTTTCGTGTATTTCAGCTAGCGTCCGACAGGAATGTCATTTGAAAGCAGATAAGTTTCAAGGAGGAAGGGTTCCGTGTATTTTCGCTGTCGTCCCTGTTTAGTTGGAGTGATGTTTCGGGTTATTTAGTTGGATCAAGTTTAAAGATCTCGGGAAACATTTAGACTCCGACAGGAATGTCCCTTGAAAGGAAAGACGATTCAAGGATGAAGGGTTCCGTGTATTTTCACTGGCGTCTCTGTTTGGTTAAGTGATAATTTTGGTTATTTAGGAGGATCCGGTTAAAGATGTAGAGATGTAGAATACGACAGAATTGTTGCATAAAAGGAAAGAAGGTTTAGGGATGAAGTGTTTCGCGTACTTTTACTTGAGTCCCTGTTTAGTTGTCATCATTCGGGTTATTTTGTTGGATCCACTTGAAAGATCTCGGGAAGCATGTAGAATCCGACAGTAATATCAGATGAAAGTGGATAAGGTTCTGAGATGAAAGGAATCGTGTATTTTCGTTGGCGTCTCTGTTTAGTTAAATGATGATCCGTGTTATTTAGTTGGATCCAGTTCAAGGATCTCGGGAAACATGTAGAGTCAGACAGGAATTGTCATTTTAAAGGAAACAAATATCAGGGATGAAGAGTTTCGTGTATTTGCGCTAGCGTCCCTGTTTAGTTAAGTGATGATTCGATTTAGTTGGATCCGGTTTAAAGACCTCGGGAACATATAGAGTCCGACAGGAATGCCGCTTGAAAGGAAAGAAGGTTCAGGGATGAATGGTTTCGTGTATTTTCTCTGTCCGGCGTCTCTGTTAAGTTAATCATGTAGAGTTCGACAGAATTGTCCATTCAAAGGAGAGAAGGTTCAAGTATGAAGGGTTTTGTGTATTTTCTCTGGCGTCCCTGTTTAGTTAAGTGTTGTTTCGAATTATTTTGTTGGGTCCAAATTAAAGATCTCAGAAAACATGTAGAGGGATTATCACTTGAAAGGAGATGAATTTCAGGGATGGAGAGTGTCCTGTATTCGCTGGTCCCCGTTTAGTTAAGTGATGTTTCGAGTTATTTAGTTGGATCCGGTTTAAAGATCTCGGAAACATATAGAATCCGACAGGAATGCCACTTGAAAGGATAGAAGGTTCAGGGATGAAAAGTTTCGTATATTTTCGCTGGCTGGCGTCTCTGTTAAGCTAAGTGATGATTCGGGTTATTTAGTTGGATACAGTTTAAATATCTCGGGATTCATGTAGAGTCCGACTGGAATGCCACTTGAAAGGAAATAAATTTCAGGGATGAAGAATTTCGTGTATTTTCGCGGGCGTCCCTGTTTAGTTAAGCGATGATTCGGGTTACTTAGTTGGATCCGGTTTAAAGATCTCTGGAACATATAGAGTCCGACAGGGATATCACTTGAAAAGAAAGAAAGTTCAGGGATAAAGGGTTTCGTGTATTCTCGCTGGCGTGTCTGTTAAGTTAAGCGATGATTCGGGTTATTTAGTTGGATCCAGTTTAAATATCTCGGAAAGCATGCGTAGAGTCCGACGGAATTGTTACATGAGAGGAAATAAGGTTCAGGGATGAGAGGTGTCTCGTATTTTTATTGGCTTTGCCGTTTCGTTAAACGAATCATGTTATTTAGTTGTATCTGGTTTAAAGTTTTAAAATTTTTTTGACAGTTGTCAAAAAACTGTCAAAGTGACGTTTAAATGTCAAAGGGAGAGAGGGGCGCCATCTACGAACCGAGAACGGTTTCGGGGCGCCGAGGACGTCCGGATCCCGAAACTGCGATCGGTTCCGTCTTGGGGCTGATAATAAGGAAACGTCAATTTCGGACCATAACCTAAAAGTTTTATCGCAACGCACTGTAGATTTCGAGATAACCTAAAAGCGGCGCTTTGACATTGACGTTGTAATTTTTAAGTATTGTCAAGACCTGCGCGCGCATCCGGCGGCCATTGATCTCGTATCTCTTTTTAATTTCTCAAATTTTACAAACCTCTCCGACACGGTGCTACCAAACGGCTAATAACTTTTCTTAATACTCAAAGGATCGCAACGAAACATCGACGTTGGGATTTTCCCGATATGATTCCGCCTACGAAAAGCCAATCTCCCCCGTGAAAAAAGCCTTTGCGGGCGCAAAGTACACGAAAAACCGCTCCCGAATTAGACGGACATAGCCTTATCACATTTTAATATTTATAGATATAAAAGATAGATAAAAAGAATAGAATATAGAATAGAATAGATAGAATAGATAATAATAATAATAATAATTGTAACTAGTCAATAATCACATAATCAAAAATTAAGAACTGAATATAAGTCTAGGTACTAACAGAATAAAATTACCAGATCTGCTAAAAGCTGAATCAGATTCATGATCAGTTAATAATGGTAGTTAATGCATCCGGAATTATTTTCTTTTTTATTTTCCGTTTACCTTGCCTGTCTCCTCTTCAGTAGTATATAAAGAATACTTAATATTTTTATATCATTTTAATTCCATTATCAATTTCTTTGTGCAATTTATTTATATTGAATCTGTTATTGACGATATATATTTTAATAATTTAATTGAGAATTAATGTATCTTGTTAATTTTTTTTTTAATAGCAACTACATAACAAATGTAAATTATTGTTAATTAGAGTTTTATTCAATAAATATTTATTTTAGTTATTTGATTATATTATGGTCACCAATTAAAAAACGAAGTCCACAAGAAGATGTACATATTCTTTCGCTATTTGTAGCTCATCAGGTAGACGATTAATCTCGAAAAACAAAATGATTTACTTGAACTTACATTTTACAATTAATAAACTGTCATGTAACCATAAAAAACAAATTTCTATAATTAATGCCGCCTACATTTTCATGCTTTCTTATAAAATACTCTTCCTCTCTTTATTCGAGACTTGTTGTATAAACAACCTTATTCAAGCCTTATATTGGCCCAATAATAACAAAATTATCTAATACATTTATTGATGTTCCATTTCTGAACATGCAAATATAAATTATGTTGAATTCAAAAAAAATCGTTGAAAACAATTTAGAACGTTATTATTGTCGAACAATGCAAAAACAAAATACTCTGCAGGACTATATGTCACATACAGCATTGCAATATATTGCAGAATCCATTTAAATGTTTTACGTTTTGCTTTAAATGTAATGGATTCTGCAATAAAAGTCAGTTACCCCCCTACTTTTGACTGGTTTCAAATATTTTTTGGAGTTTTGGGGTTATACTCCAAGATAGATTTGCGAGTGTTTGACTCTAAATAAAAAAACCGATATTCCAAAATGGCGTCTGGTCGCCATATTGGATATTTCTCTAATGTCGGATCGAGGTGTGTGACACCTTAAATTAAAGATCTAATCTTAACTTGCCCAAATTTCGAGTTAATGCGATGACAATAAAATGCTCGATTATTAATCCCAGTAAGCATTTGAATTGAATATAATGTAAAATGATGTTTGAAATGCAATTTTTTACTATTTATTAAGAATTTTTATATTTAAACAAATATTATTATCTTATTAATTAGATATAATAAATAGTACGTTTATTTACTTTAGCAAAAATACTCGAAGTGAGTTCCATTTTGTTCACAACAGCAAACCCGTTTTATAAATTTTTCGCGAACACTTCTGAGCCTTATGCTACTTCTAGATGTGTTAAAGACAGCTCTATGGTAATTTCTTTTCTTCAATTATTCGTCAAATATCAAAGCGGCTTCGATTTATCATTTAAAATTCGCGGCATGATTATTATAAGTCACTTTATGTAGGTAGAGAAAGTATGTAATAATGGGTAAATAATAACTGTCAAATTTATTTCCACATTTTCAAGGCACATCATTATTATTTTCCTTTTACAGGATGAGCTTTAGTGATATAGATTGTCCTGTAAATTAATGTATTTATTCATTTGACTAGGTACTTAGTCACTAAAATTTGCAAAAGTCTTAACTATATAATGAAAAAATGTATTTCAAACATTATTTTACTTGCCTTATTGACAAACTTTCATTATGTTCAATTCAAATGCTTACTGGGATTAACAATCGGGTATTATTGAGTCAAAAAACCAGGTAAAGAAACTAGTGCCCTGTGTAAACATTCAATTTGTTGTAATGCTGCCATTTTGTTATACATCATCGGATTACCTAAGGCAAGTTACTATGGACGAATATACCTTTAATTTAAGGTATCACACACCTCGGCTCGACAGTAGAGAAATATTCAATATGGAGACCAGACGCCATTTTGGAATATAAATTTTTTTATTTAGAGTCAAACAGTCGCAAATTTATCTTATCTCCAAAAAATATTTGAAATCATTCAAAAGTTAGTAGAGGGGTAACTGACATTTGTGCCTTACTATACATTAGTCATCTAGGTCCACATAAACAAATTAATAACTTACAATATTACTCTGTAAAACGCATAAGATGTATAATTCTAAAAGAGTTTAATAAAGGTAACTGTTAATTTAAATAATTATATATTATCAGCTACCTATTTCTAAATTTAGTCAATATCTTACCGAAATATGTAATTAAAACTATTGAATCTCATAAAAATCAATAAATTAGGTATTGTACCATTTACATTAATTACAACAGAATTAGAGAAACAAATTTATAGTACCTAACACATTTTTTTCAAATTAATAATAATTCACTTATTTATGTAACTGCAATTAAATTAAAATTAAGGCAAGAAATATTAAATTCCATTTAAATTAACATACCCTTTGTCAATAGCAGATTTGATTGAAACAAATTCTATAAAGGAATTAATAAATAATATTCATGTGTATTAAAATCGAAATACAGATTAAATCAAGTACCTACTTGATTTAATCTTAGGTACCTACCTACCTAAGCCAAGTAAAAATCGAACCTATCTTTTTAATTTTCTATGGTATAAAAGTGTTCAATTAGTGATTAGGGAAGCTAAACTGCATAGTTGCCAAAATTAAGGGCTTCCTATGCACGGCGAAACATAGCGGGCTTCCTATCATCCGTGAAACTCAGACAGTGTATATACAGAGAGCGTGGCGGCCCTCTGGTGGCAATCACACTGAACTAAAGGTGTATATATTGAGATATAATACCGACTTAGGAAGCCCGGCTGATTTTTTGAAACAACTACAGATGGAGTCACCTACCCCTGATAGACTTATATACGCAATAATTTTTAGGAAGCCCGATTCGGGCTTCGTAAATTTGCCGCGGGCTTCGTAACATCCGTGAAGTATAGCGTTTCGGGCTTGGTAATGCCGGATTACATGTGTATATATATATATATATATATATATATATATATATATATATATATATAAACACACATATATATATACATACATACATACATATACACATATACACTTACATACATACACACATATACACATATATACAAACACACATACATATACATATAAACAATAATAATAAGTGATAAACTAATCAATTGACTTAATATAATTCATAATTTTTCGTTTAAATTGTGATACAGAATTAGATTGCTTTACATCATTTGGTAACTTATTATATTGGTCGAGACCTTTGTACAACAAAATTTTCATGGTTTGACTTAGATTTTGCCTTGGTATATATAATTGGTTGTTATTTCTTGTATTATATTGATGTATTTGGTTGGCAAAAAATATAAATTTGTTTAAATATGTAGGTATTAAGTTATTTAAAATTTTGAAAATAAAAACCATAGCCATGTAAAGCAATCTATCTTTTACAGACAACCACTGAAGACACGAAAGCATATGTTGGATTGAAGTATAACGGCTACATTTTAAAATAATTCTCATTCCTCTATTTTGTAATTTTTGAAGGGCAGTTATTTTATTTAAATCAAATTATTCCCATTCCAATCAAGAATCTCCTCTGGGAAGAATCGAACAGTGTTCCACTAATATCTAAACTTTCAAAAGTGTACCTTGTTTTTCTAGCAACATTATCAATCCTGTATTCAAAGTTAATAGTCTGATTATTCCTAGATCGGGAAAAAAACATAAAGTGACATTTATTTGCATTTAATTCCATGCCATTGTGCTCGCACCACTTTGTAAGGTTATCAAGATCTGATTGTAGATTCACACAATCATTTAAAGTGGATACCTTCATGTATAATAAGAGATCTGCAGCAAAGAGAAGAAAATTACTGTGTGCAAAGCATTTATGAATATCATTATAGTCCAATAAAATTAAGTGAATTTTAAGTCCAACCTAAAACAAATTTGGGACAAGCTGATATTAGAATGATTGTGTTCCCTAGGGGGTACTTTTTATGTGCCTAAAAGTCCCCAGTGATCCCCCGAGCCAAACCACCCCAAAACCACCCCCAAAGGTACAATTTTTTATTATTTTGCGATTTTCTCAAAAACCCTAAACTTTTCGACAAAACTTCAAGATACATTTTTCATAAAGCTTAAAATTCCCTATCCAGTGGTATACATATTAGAGTAATTTCAAAGCCCTCTATAGTCTTTTGAAAATAAATAAAATTTAAATTCTGCAAAATTATTTTCGATTTCGCAAGTTCTGACCAATACTTTAATACTACAATAACACTACTTGTGTTTAATTGTATTTTTTTCATATCTGCGGCACTCATGTAATTCGCAATTATTTTTTTAGTACCATAATAAATGTCAAAATACCGATATGCGGTACTTTGGTAAGAATCACACAAACAATACCTACCTACACAGTACACACCAAAGTATAGACTGGTCAAAATATTGATAAAAGCTCTCCGTACCATTTTTAGAAGCATTTCATATTACTTTTGAGCAAACGGTCTTTTCCCCCTATTTCGACCTCGCTGAAACCGAAAATGCCGGTTGCCAAAGCGAAATCTCAACCGGAAGTGAGATATCCAAGATGGCGGCCAAAGTAGCGCCAAACCCCGAAATCGGCGCTATGAAGCCCCCATACGACTTTAGAACACGTCCAAAATGTCTAATTATATGCTTTTGAGCATAAGAAATTCAAAAATATCGTGTAAAATTATTTTTGTGAAGTTTTTAACAAGATGGCTTCTAAGATGTCGCTGCCAGTACTCTCATGTTGGTCGTTAGCATAAAAAAGAGTGTGACATGTCGTGATATATGTTTTGCAGCATGAGGATTTCAAAAATATACTCAAAAAATACTTAGGCCTAAAATTTTATTCAAATGCAATGAAAAATAAACTTATGACTTTTTTTACTACGAAAAACAGATCGTACAAAACACTACTGTGTCTCTCCAGAATTTAAACAAGTACGTTTGTAGGGGGTGCACAACTTCAAGCATGGTACAGTTGCTTTTCTGCAACTGCACTTTTTAGTATTACACAGTCCCTTACAGTGACAAATAATGATTTCAGGGCACGTCTTAGGGATAGGGTCTAAGCTCATGAATCTTGGCACTAGTTCCTCCCCGGCAATGTTCCAGCCGCAATCTTCAAGCAACGGAAGTGATGGTTTTGGGAGTTGAGCATTCTCCCAAATACATACTTGCCAATTTAGATATTGTTTAAAGAACGTTTTATCTTGGATATCTCACTTTCGGTTGAGATTTCGCTTTGGCAACCGGCATTTTCGGTTTCAGCGGGGTCGAAATAGTGAGAAAAGACCATTTGCTCAAAAGTAATATGAAATGCTTCTAAAATTTCAGTTTACTGAAAATTTGATTATACTAGTAGTAATAAATCAGGAAATTCGGAAGTTCCAATGATACAAAACGTTGGCTATGTCATCACTTTTAATTTTTTTTTATAGTAAAGTACTTCCAACTAATTAATGTGGTACCAAAGGGTGAAACATTTTTATTCAATACGTAAATTTTGTTAAATATCACTATGAAATTAGATGTATAATAGTTTTTGATGGCTATTCGAGTGAACATTTAAGTACCAAATTTACAGAACACCAACTTAGAGCAAAGAAAGCAACTGGGCAAGAAGTTAACTTTACACCTGAGACATCTGTTAATATAAACCAAGATAATTTCTTAGCAGTTTCTTCAAATAAACAGAAGCTGATTAATTTTTTAAAGGCCCATTTTGTTAATGTCGGTATTTCAATGAAAGTAGCAAAGACTGATGCAGATTATATGATTGCTAAAACAGCAGTGGTTTGTGCCATAGAAACTAACAATCCCGTAATTGTTGTAGCACTAGATACAGACATTATGGTGTTGCTTCTAGAACATTGTGCAACTCAAAATATTTGTATGCTGAGACCTGGTACATCGTACATCTGGTAAGCCAAATAAGCTAACAAATGTACGCATTACAAAATATATTAGATAAATCTATTTTTCAAAATACACTATTCCTTCATGCTGTGACTGGTCAGCATTTTTTAAAAAGAGCAAGAAAACGGCATTAACAATTTAACAAAGTAATAATGCTCTTTCTAACGATCTTTCCATATTTAAAAGCGATTTTCCGAATCTATCTGATTTAATAAAAGCAGGCCAAAATTTTATTTTAAAATGGTATGGCAGTCACAAAAGCGAAAACTTAAATGAATTAAGATATTATAAATATTGTCACACAACTGCCCGTCAAAATTTGTTTCAAAATTTTGAGCTCGCTACATTGCCACCCACATCTGAAGCTGCTGAACTTCATATTAAAAGAGTTTACTTGCAAGTACAGCTATGGATGAGCAACGAATTAAATCCAGAGGATTGGGGGTGGATAAAAAAGGATGGCGCACTACAACCGCAAAAGAATTGCACCCGAATTCATTTTGAAATTTTTGTTTTGTGGATGAATATCCAATTGCTCCAGTAAGTCCTGTATTTGCAGCAAATTTAATTTATAATACACTGCAAGTTGTAGTTTTTGTCTGGGACAATATTGCAGATGTGTCTTTAGTTGAGGATGATGAGGATTTTTAGTTAATTTTGTTTAAGTTTTAATTCATCTTTTAATGAAAATGTTTTGTTTTTTGCAATATTTTTATTTTTGTTACTCTTTATAATCAAAAGAGTGACGTTTAATATGGTTAAATAATACAAGAGCTAAGATTAATGCCATATACCCCAAAAAAGAAACATGATGCAGCTACGGACACGTGTTTCGGAGTTATTGCTCCTCGTCAGCGTAGCGTAGCTAAATAAAGAATATAAGATCTAAAGCAATAACTAATAAAGGTTAGAAAGCACAGTACACAGTACTCAAATTCGTGCTTTCGTGCATCATGGACCACGATTGCAGCCTCAAATGACAGCAGTCGGCGGTATATGGCATTAATCTTATCTCTTGTATTATTTAACCCTATTAAACGTCACTCTTTTGTTTGTATTTGCCTAGGTAGAAATAGAGCTCAATGTGCCGACTGCTGTCATTTGAGGCTGCAATCGTGGTCCATGATGCACGAAAGCACGAATTTGAGTACTGTGCTTTCTAACCTTTATTAGTTATTGCTTTAGATCTTATATTCTTTATTTAGCTACGCTACGCTGACGAGGAGCAATAACTCCGAAACACGTGTCCGTAGCTGCATCATGTTTCTTTTTTGGGGTATATGGCATTATTGGTATTGGAATACGTAAGTTTTTAATTGTTCGTATGTATGTAGTTTTTTAATTGTGTTTATGTAATTTTAGTTATTGTACTTATGTATTTTTACACCATGTATTGTTTAAATGACCATTTTATCTGACGTGTGTAAACCTTTTGTGTATTTCTGACACCAATAAATTTCTATTTCTATTTCATTAATCTTATCTCTTGTACTCTTTATAATGTATAACTTGTTAATAAATTATTCAGTTTTTTTTAAGTTTTTAACTTATTTAGTACTTGGAGATTTGTGTGCAAACCGGTAAGATATTCTCAAACTTAAAATTATTATTATTATTTTTTTTATTTAAGATTTATTGTCGCATCAACCTTGTTGGTTATTAGCGACGTATCAGTTGATATGTCCAAAGTATACAAATAAATATAGGTACATTAGATACATTATTAAATACATTATTAAATTTTGTTATACACATTAATATCTGACAGGAATAACAATAAATTTTTTAAGTTGCACTTGTCACCTAGGATTCTGCATAGATCTGTTGGAAAAATTATTTGTAAACATAAATATATATTATATTAATAATATTAATAAAAATAATTGCGAATTACATAAATGACGCAGATATGCGCAGATATATACAAAACTTGTAAAACACTGTGCACATATATTGTCTGAACCTCTTTCAATATTAATTAATAAATGCTTTCAAGAAGGTGTTTTTCCTGAAAAATTGAAAATTGCCATTGTGAAATTATTACACAAAAAAGGAGATGTCTCAGAAATAAATAACTATAGGCCAATTGCCTTGTTATCGGTAATATCAAAGGTAATGGAAAAAATTGTAGCTAATAGAATCTACAATTTTCTTATAAAATACGATATATTGAATAAAAATCAAAATGGATATGTAAAAAATCGTTCTACATCTCGAGCCATCTTTCAAATTCTAGAGGACATAATAAATGGAATAAATGAAAACGAATACACTGTTTGCTTATATATGGACTTAAGAAAAGCGTTTGACAGCGTTCATCATCAAACTCTATTGGACAAACTAGAGATTTTAGGACTTCGAGGACCTATACTACAACTCCTTAAATCATACCTAAGTAATAGACAACAATATTTAGTTACAGAAGATGAAAATACAGGTAAATTGATAACATCAGAATCGTACACAATAGAAAGAGGGGTACCTCAAGGTTCTATCTTAGGACCTATTTTATACCTCTTATATGTAAACGAGTTGCCAAATATATTAAATCACATAACAACTTTATTTGCAGACGACACATCAGTAGTAATACGCTCGTCTGATGTCAACACTGATAAAATAAAGCAAACGATAAGAGTCTCTACATAAATGGTATCAAGAAAATAACTTACGGCTAAACATAAATAAAACTAACATTATTGAGTTCCACAAAAACTTAAATATGTCAATCAATTTAGAGAATGAAATGCTCAATCCAAACACTGTTACAATGTTTTTGGGAATAAACATCGATTACCAACTAAACTGGAAAGAACATGTTAACCACATTTCAACAAAATTAAGCAGTTTCAACTATGCTTTAAAAATTTTAGCAAGATCAGTTAACAGAGAAGCAAGCTTAAGTGCTTATTACGCTTATGTTTATTCACGCCTAAAATATGGTATCATTTTGTGGGGAAATTCAGTAGAAGCCGAAAGAGTGTTTAAAATCCAGAAAGCTTGTATTAGAAGTATATTCCACTTAAGGTACAAGTAGTGAGATGGGGTCATGCGTACAATTGCCGGTCTTCGATCTTCGGAGCAAAGCAGCGGTGGTCGGAGCCGGGGAATGGATGGGTGACCGTATCTCATTACATTACCGAGGATAGTGCAGCGGGCTAGATCGCCCTTGAGTGGCACAAGGCGACTAGTTACTGCCTATCTCTCCTGGGTTCGAGTCCCAGCTCCGGCAGATGGCAATGTCGGAGGGAATGGGTGTATGTGGTGTGTCCTGGTTAAGTGTCAGAATAGCTCTAAGCTAAACTTCGCCAGGACGTTAATATAAATAAGACGATTAAAAAAAATAAAAAAAAAAAAAAAAAAAAAAAAAAAAAAAAACATGTAGGAACAGTTTCAAAGATAATAATATACTTACCTCACCCTGCATCTACATTTACGAATGTGCATGTTTTGTCAGAGGTAATTACGAATTATTCAGTAACCAGAAACTAGAACATACCTACAACACAAGAGGCACAGAAAACCCTTACTTAAATCCAGTACAAACAACAAGAGCCAAGGTACAAAAAAGTGCACCATATCAACTAATGCGTATTTATAATAAATTACCAAATCACATAAAACAGATGCCGGAAAAAACTTACAAAAAGTGTGTCAAAGATTTATTGTGTAAATATGTATTTTATGATATTGACGAATTTTTTAAAACCAATTTTAATTAACTTTAACCAACTCAGCTGAGGTAGTATTTTAATGTGTAATGTGGAATATGTATTTTAAATTCATGTTTTATGTGGACATAATATAACATGCAATATCTTATACAGACAATTTAGTACCTATGCTTTTTTTATTTGACATGTTCTATACTTTTGTATTATATTGAATAAAGAGATATTCTATTCTATTCTATTCTATGATAAAAATACAATTAAACACAAGTAGTGTTATTGTAGTTTTAAAGTATTGGTCATAACTTTGCGAAATCGAAAATAATTTTGCAGAATTTAAATTTTATTTATTTTCAAAAGGCTATAGAGGGCTTTGAAATTACTCGAATTTATACTATTTAGGTGTGTTTGGTGACCCAGTCCAAAACTAAAAGTTACAACTTCCCACTGTAGTTTTAAAATAAATATCACTTTGACAACAACTATCAAATGTAAAAATCCCGAGTGTACATGTTTGTACACCAAACAATAGTTATTTTTATACCAAGGCTGCGAAATTCTTTTTAGCGTTCCGAGAGAAGAATTATCGCCGAGGCCGCTTGCGGCTGAGGCAAGATAATCTTAAGGACGCTAAAAAATTTCGCGGCCATGGTATAAACACTATTTTTTGTGCAGCCATAAATTAAACTTAAGAATTATGGTGAAAATAACACCACCGGTTATGCTATATTTAGAGGTGGTTTTAATGTTACAGCGTTCCTATGGAAATATTTTGTACGTATACAAAACATTTTGACAGTTCTTATAATATCGTAAAAATGTCTGACAGCGATAGTGATATTTCAGTTTCTTGACCTCCTCCAGAGCTAAAAAGTATCGTAAATTCGGCACTTTCTGATTTAATACCTGAAAAATCTAAACGGCAATACGAAAAATGTTACAGCGACTTTAGAGATTGGTGTGACAAACAAAATGTTAAGACGGTGTCTAAAAACATTTTATTGGCTTATTTGTGGAGAAACCAAAAGTTGTAAAGAGTTCATCATTATGGAACATATATTCAATGTTGAAGTGTATGCTCAACGATCGGGATGGGATCGATGTAAGGAAATTTTAAAAATTGGTACCATTTCTGAAGAAGTCAGTAGTCAGAAATCAAAAGTTTTGACGTGTGAACAGATTGATTCATTCCTAAAAGGAGCTAGTGATACAAATTATTTATTGTGGAAGGTAAATATTAAACAAGTTGACTTGTGATAAGTTGTTTTATTTATTGTAATTATTGTTGTAGGTAGTTTTGGTAATGGGAATATCAGGGGCATTGCGACGAGATGAACTAGTAAAAATGACACTTGATGACATTCAGGAAGAAAATGCTGTATTAATAGTAACTGTTCCTGATACGAAGACTGACGAAAAGCGTGTATTTACTGTTACTAATCTTTATTATAATAATAATTAATAAATTTGTTTAATAAAAAATAAAACTTTTCCTTGTCATATTTTAGAAATGCTAAATTTTGAAGTGACTTAAACGTCACTTATATAAGTGACTTTTGGTTTGACGGCAGTGACTTTCGGTTTGGCGGCCGTTACTAAGGGTAACGGCCGCGAAATTGGATTTCGCGGACTGTTTTGCGAATGCGAAATACTCACTTCGCGAACGGCTGCACAAAAAATAGTTTTTAAAGTTCTAGCTATTTGAGTTCAGTTCATATAATTCGCTGACTTTAGTCCAGGACGTTCTGAACTGGGTCACCAAACACAGCTTATGTATACCACTGGATAGGGAATTTTATGCTCTATAAAAAATGTATCTTGAAGTTTTATCGAAAAGTTTAAGGTTTTTGAGAAAATCGCAAAAAAATAAAAAATTGTACCTTTGGGGGTGGTTTTGGGGTAGTTTGGATCGGGGGATCATTGGGGACTTTTAGGTACATAAAAAGTACCCTCTAAAGAACACAATCACGCTAAAATCAGCTTGTCCCAAATTTGTTTTAGGTCGACCTATTATTTTTACTGGCCTATTAACGAATACATTGAACAATAATGGACCGAGATGGAGTTTGAATTTCAGATGATTCAAAGTTGTTTATTCGAACAACTTGTGTGCGGCCTAACAAATAGCTCTCATTCGTAATGTTCAAATGATTTGTGGATGGATTGCCTTGGGTATCACATTTCACATCGGTGTAAACACTTGCAAAATATTCAGCAAATAAGTTGGCTAGTTCGGGACCAGAAGAGCAAGTCAGATTATTATAGTACATTTCATTAGGAAGATTACTTGTTTTACGCTTACAGTTGCCAAAATTCCAGAAGGATTTGAGATTACTTGAAAGAGCATGTTCAGTAGATGCTACATAATTAATGTAACAATCTTGTGATAGTCTCTTACAAATCGATCTCAGCCTGGAAAATTCATTATAAACAGCGACAGAGCGAATTAATTTGTACGCTTATGTGCTCGTTTTTTTGATAAATATAATTCTTTAATTCAGGTGAGTGCCAGCGAGGAAATTTTTTAGACGAGAACTTTTTTAGTGGAACATATACAGTGTGCGCCAAATGTATGGACCGGGACTTATAAAAGCTAAAGTAAGCGGCCAAAAAAATTGAAATTTGATATGCGCATATGGGACGTATTTTCGCATATTATGACTTGATTTCCAAGTATTTACCCCTTTTATTACAGAATATACAGGGTGTAGGTAATTTTTTTTTAATGGTAACGGCCAGTACTTGTTAATTTCTGAAAGTACAATCTTTTCTGCTTCTGACAGTGTATCACAAGATGGGGGTTGCATAAGAAAAAATCCGAGAAAAGAAATAAAATGTGAAGTAACACACGAAATTAATACTACAAATTCAAACGCTGTCAAACACCAGAAAACAATTGACAGTTGCCATTGAAATAATATAAATAGTGTGGCGACATATCTTATGCATTCTGAAGAGCATTTTAGCTTAATACACATACACTTATACAAACCATCTACTTAGTATATACATCAATATAAATATTTATACCAATTAAACTAATATCCTTAATAACAGTAATTTCTATAAACTGCCAGTATTGAACAATTAATTATGATTTAATTAGGTACATCCAATGATGTTTATAAGCGGAATATACTTAAATGTGCCATTAGTTTCCTCTTAAAGGTATTAAGATTATTACTATTCGTTATATCATTCGGTAATTTATTAAATTCATTTAATCCCTTTAAAAATAACAATTTCATTGAGCCAGTGTATTGTGTTCTGGATATGTGGAAATTATTTCTTGTTCTTGTGTAATGTTGATGTACTACATTATTTCTTAATGCGAAGCCATCCAAATAGTTTGGTAACATACTTTTTGAAAGTTTAAAAATAAAAGTCATACACATATAATATATGCGTTTTTCTACAGAAAGCCAATTTAATGTTTGAAGCATACAGTTAATTGGTGAATATCTATTGCACTGTAAAATAATTCTCATACCCCTATTTTGCAACTTTTGCAAACATTGCATGTGATTTGTGTCTAGAAGATACAGCATTGTAGAGCAATAATCGAAATGTGGTTGGATAATTGTTTTATAAATTGTAATTCTTGAGGACAGGGAGAGACGCGAGGAAATTCTTGAGAAAAAGAAAAGTTTTTTTGAAATCTTCTTTTGTATATATTCTGAATGTTTTTTAAATTTTAGAGTATTGTCTATTATGACACCTAAATATTTAATTTCCTGCACCCATTCAAGTTTATCATTATTGATTTTTAGCTGAATTAAATCCATGTTTACTTGACTTAACTTATATGGTGTATTTAGAATCATTGCCTTAGTTTTAGTGACATTTAATTTTAATTTATTTATATTTAAATAGGTATTTATTTTCTCTAACACATCATTCATTCTAGTTACTGCCTCAGTAATATCTG
Source organism: Rhagium mordax (assembly GCA_963680705.1). Lineage (NCBI taxonomy): Eukaryota > Metazoa > Arthropoda > Insecta > Coleoptera > Cerambycidae > Rhagium > Rhagium mordax. The sequence continues at coordinate 72,482,857 of OY796656.1, read as the reverse complement.
TTCCACTACATGATAATAAAGTATCATCTGCAAATAAATTCATGAAATCACATTTTATGTAATTTATATCATTTAAATAAATTCTTTTATTTATTTATTTTATTTATTTATTTTATTTTATTTTAAGGTACACCACCCCACAGTACATGACCAATTACGGGGTGGGAAGTTACAGAAATCAAATACAGAATAAGCAAAATTTAACACACATTACACCAAGTACATTAAAATAAACTTTTACATAAATCATTCACAAAAGTCTAGAACAAAAAAATCTTCTTGATATTTACAATATTTGAATGAAATATATCAAACTTATCTTGCAGAGAGGTATACGTTTCACACATAAAATATAAAGGAGAAAATCTAAGAATGTTAGTTCGTGGGGTAGGAAGAAAAAATGTTTGTGGATGACGAGTTAAAACTGCAGGGGCGTGGAAATTTAACATATTTAGAATATTTGGACAGTCAACTAAATTATTAATTATTTTATACAAAAACAATTGAGAACAAAGTTTCCGGCGGTCTTGCAAGCTAAGGAAAGAAAACCTATTTAGCAACTGCTCGTGTGGAAAACCAATTGCCGGGTATACTTTATCAATTTTAAAAGTTAGAAATTTTAAATACCGACGTTGAATATTCTCGATACTGTTAGAATATTTAATATACCCCGGATTCCAAATAAGGGAGCCATATTCTAGTCTGGATTTAACGAATGCATTATAAAGCATATTCAATAATTGGGTGTCATCAAAACCAGTTGCGTTTCTTATTACAAAACCTAAACTTTTGTAAGCAGATAAAACCATATTTTCAACATGTTTGTTAAAAGTCAATTTTGAATCAAAAAGAATTCCCAGATCTGTACATTCCTCTAGTCTGTTTAAGATGGTACCATTAAGTTGGTAATAAAATTGTAACGGATTGTTCTTTCCACTAAAGGTTATGACATTACACTTTGAAATATTTAAAGGCAAATTATTTAAAGTACACCAATCATTAATATTATTTAAACTATTTTGAATTTGCTCACAGTCATAATCGTTATCAACAGTACAAAATAATTTCATATCATCAGCATATAGTAAACAATGAACGTCTACACAGGTAACTATATCATTAATAAATAAATTAAATAAAAGAGGCCCCAGTATCGATCCCTGTGGTACTCCCGATGGAACCAAAAATCGATCAGACTTGAAACCATGGTATTCCACAAATTGAATTCTGTCTGTTAGATAAGAGAATAATAGAGAAATCAATAAATCTGAAAAACCAAATAATTTTAACTTATTGAGAAGAATACCATGATCAAGTCTGTCGAAGGCTTTGGAAAAATCAGTGTATATCACGTCAACTTGATGGCCCAAATCAATACTCTCAGAAATAAATTGCGTAATAGAAAATAAATTTTTAACTGTCGACCGACCCTTTACAAATCCATGTTGGAAAATACTGATCTGCCCTCGTATATTATTATAGATACTGTCGTATAGCGAAATTTCAAAAACTTTGGCAAAATTGCAGATTATTGATATAGCACGATAATTTTCAACGTTGAATTTATCTCCTTTTTTGAATATTGGACACACTCTTGATACTTTCCATCGATCTGGAAATATCCCAGATTTTAAACACAAATTGAAAATAACCGTTAGAGGATAAATAAATGCAGAGGCACAATCCTTAATAATAAAAGCGGGCACATCATCCGGGCCCTTCGTGAACTTAGGCTTCAGCTTTTGTAGTGCTTTAAACACATCTTCTTCACTGAATTTACTTATATGCAAGAAATTTGTTGAAAAATCCTGATTATTAATGTTAATATTAGAATTATTATTTACGGAGTATGAGGTTTTAAAAAAAGAAGCAAAGGTATTGACAATATCTAACGGATTGCTGTATTCAATGTCATTATATTTTATGTAATCAGGTATTGAAGACGTGTTTTTCTTAGAATTTACATAGGACCAGAAACTTTTAGTATTTGATTTAATATTGTTTTGTAGCTCTTTCAAATAATTGTTGTACGAAATACTAATGTCATTTTTTATTTTTGTTCTTAATAATTTAAACTCATTACGTGAAATTTCATTATTGAATTTTTTGTAGTCTTTCCAAAGTATGGCTTTTTTCTTTATATCTAATATATTTAATATACCCCGGATTCCAAATAAGGGAGCCATATTCTAGTCTGGATTTAACGAATGCATTATAAAGCATATTCAATAATTGGGTGTCATCAAAACCAGTTGCGTTTCTTATTACAAAACCTAAACTTTTGTAAGCAGATAAAACCATATTTTCAACATGTTTGTTAAAAGTCAATTTTGAATCAAAAAGAATTCCCAGATCTGTACATTCCTCTAGTCTGTTTAAGATGGTACCATTAAGTTGGTAATAAAATTGTAACGGATTGTTCTTTCCACTAAAGGTTATGACATTACACTTTGAAATATTTAAAGGCAAATTATTTAAAGTACACCAATCATTAATATTATTTAAACTATTTTGAATTTGCTCACAGTCATAATCGTTATCAACAGTACAAAATAATTTCATATCATCAGCATATAGTAAACAATGAACGTCTACACAGGTAACTATATCATTAATAAATAAATTAAATAAAAGAGGCCCCAGTATCGATCCCTGTGGTACTCCCGATGGAACCAAAAATCGATCAGACTTGAAACCATGGTATTCCACAAATTGAATTCTGTCTGTTAGATAAGAGAATAATAGAGAAATCAATAAATCTGAAAAACCAAATAATTTTAACTTATTGAGAAGAATACCATGATCAAGTCTGTCGAAGGCTTTGGAAAAATCAGTGTATATCACGTCAACTTGATGGCCCAAATCAATACTCTCAGAAATAAATTGCGTAATAGAAAATAAATTTTTAACTGTCGACCGACCCTTTACAAATCCATGTTGGAAAATACTGATCTGCCCTCGTATATTATTATAGATACTGTCGTATAGCGAAATTTCAAAAACTTTGGCAAAATTGCAGATTATTGATATAGCACGATAATTTTCAACGTTGAATTTATCTCCTTTTTTGAATATTGGACACACTCTTGATACTTTCCATCGATCTGGAAATATCCCAGATTTTAAACACAAATTGAAAATAACCGTTAGAGGATAAATAAATGCAGAGGCACAATCCTTAATAATAAAAGCGGGCACATCATCCGGGCCCTTCGTGAACTTAGGCTTCAGCTTTTGTAGTGCTTTAAACACATCTTCTTCACTGAATTTACTTATATGCAAGAAATTTGTTGAAAAATCCTGATTATTAATGTTAATATTAGAATTATTATTTACGGAGTATGAGGTTTTAAAAAAAGAAGCAAAGGTATTGACAATATCTAACGGATTGCTGTATTCAATGTCATTATATTTTATGTAATCAGGTATTGAAGACGTGTTTTTCTTAGAATTTACATAGGACCAGAAACTTTTAGTATTTGATTTAATATTGTTTTGTAGCTCTTTCAAATAATTGTTGTACGAAATACTAATGTCATTTTTTATTTTTGTTCTTAATAATTTAAACTCATTACGTGAAATTTCATTATTGAATTTTTTGTAGTCTTTCCAAAGTATGGCTTTTTTCTTTATATCTAATATACTACTCGTATACCACGGTGGATATTTTCTAAGACGAGACACTGATTTTGGTACATGTAATTCAAAAATATTTATTATATGTTTATAAAACTCCTCGCATGCCATGTTAGGATCATCAACTCTAGATAAAAATGACCAATCAGTGGTACTAAGGTTCTTATATAAATTTAAAAAATTTGCCTTGCGAAAATTAAAAGTCTCTTTGTCGTTTACTGGGAAAGGGTTACATTTTTCAGAATCTTTCAAATACATAGATATGTTAAGAGCAGGATGGTGATCATCTTCCAGGAGTAAATTATCTTCCGATTTATTAACTTCACAATATTTATTAAATAATACTAAATCCAGCAGTCTGTCATTTGAATTAACTACGTTATTAAATTGCGTTAAATCGTAATAATTACAAAAAGAGTTTATTAACATGGTTTTTTCAGAAATTATATTATTCACGCAATACTCAGGAATATTAAAATCTCCCACAAAAAGAACATCACCAGCACAAGTGTGTTCAAAAGTTTCAAGACATTCAAAAAGTTGGCTATAATGTGTTATGTTCAGACCCGGCGGTATATATACTACAAAAATAAAAAATGTATAAAAGTTAGATGTTATTTTAGCTCCTACTATATCTATGGAAGGAACAGCATTATGTATACAACCTAAATTAATTTCAGTCAATTTAATGTCTTTATTTGCCGCCAACAAAACACCACCGCCTCTTTTCACCTGACTATTTAAAATATTTCTATCATCCCTTAATACATTATAATCGATACTCATGAATTCAGAGTTTAAGACATTAGGCTGAAGCCAGGTTTCACTGAGCGCTATGATATTATAATGACATGCGTGTACAGCATTAAGCAGATCGTGTGTCTTAGTATTAAGTCTGCGTACATTCTGATAGTAGATATTTAAAGTGGGAATCGTTCTACAAGGTTTTAAAAATTGACTCTGATAATGATTTTTTTTCACATCCATGAAACCTCTAACAGGCAAGCCACACGGTAGTTACTAGTTAGAAAATTGCAAGTGAGACTTAAATTCAGAAATTTTCTGTTTGAACACGAAACATTCCTTAGAGTCCCAGGCCGCATGGTCGATACTAATATTAGATTTATTTATTTCATTATATTTGACACAATTTATGCATTTTAAAACAGAATTTTTACAGTCTTTAACTATATGACCATCAGAACACAAAGGACAGTGTAATTGATTATTACAGCTCTTTGAAAAATGATTGAACCCACTGCAGTTAAAACATCTCTTAATTTCAATAGAATCATAAACATCACAGATATTATAACCCACAAACAGCTTACCATTACCGGTCGACATTATCTTATTATAAGAATCTACATCAATCTGCAAAACAGCTTGGTATATATCTTTATTTTTTTTGTTGATGAGATTTGGAGCACTTTACATTCAAATTTTTCACTAATTAAAGACTTATTCTGATATTCCACAAAATTAACGATATCTTCAGCGCTAAATTTATCCGTCATACCAACAAGCCTAATTCTTGGATTGAAATTCGCCACGTCCTTAATATCATATTTATCACCTAATTTTTGAAGAGCCAATTCCTTGAATTTAGAAACTCCAGCATTATCCTGACAACCGATGAGAATTCCACCTTTATTAATATTTTTTACACCTGAGATTTCAATTTCAGAGGCCACAGGATTAATATGTTGAAGAATTTCAGTTTTAGTTACATTGTTTTTTTGTAATTGATTTTTAGGTTTAATCATTACAGCAGATTTGGATTCAACAACAGCAGAATACAGCTTTGTACCAACAGGCTTGCTATTATTATTCAAATCTTCAAATTTTTTATCAGCCCATTTCATAAAATCAATTTTCAAAAAGTTAAACATTTCACCAATCTCAGTAAGAACTGCCTTAAATTTGTCTTCATTTGATTTAGTATCATCGTAACATGTGGGGCATTTCCAGGATAAACCAGAGACTTTGTTTATGTTTTTTAAAATATCAGCTGATAAATTAAAACAGTCTGCATGAAAGAGTTTGCCACAAAAACCATCACAAGTAACTGTTTTTGCACGACGCACTATCACTTGGTCACAAAAACTGCAAATTGTGTCTTCCATTTGGTTGTTATTAATTGTTCATAATAAAATTACGATAAAATGCCACTAGATTTAGAAAAATAAAGATTTTTTATGGAATCACCGATTCTTTATACGTATAATTCACGTTAGATTCAAAATTTAGCACCACTTATAACTATAGAAATATCGATTTTTAAGGAGAGCAAAATTGTAGACTTCTTTCGACACTTGCTCATGAATTATGAACAATAGAGGTCCAATAATGCTTCCTTGAGGTACCCCAATGTTATTTGCTATACAATTTGACACTGATTTTTCTACTTTAGTAATTTGAAACCTATTACTAAGATATTGCTGACACCATTTGAAAACCTTGCCTTTGATACCATAATAATTAAGTTTTTCTAATAATATTTGTCTGTCAATGGTTTCAAAGGCTCTCTTAAAATCAAGAAACACAGCTACAACAAATTTATTTTCATCAATATTAAGTTGCCACTTATTCACTGTCAATTGATTTTGTCTAAAACCAGATTGAAATCCCATGAATAAATTATTAGAATTAAAATAATCAAGCAATTGTTCATATACTGATAGCCAACAGATGCAAATAGACTCCGCCCTAAAAATGATCGCTAAATTTGAATGGAATTTCTCAATTGGTTGTATTTATAGAACCCGAATTACAAAGCAACCGCTAGATTTGACTGACAAATGACAGCTCGGTTTTACACATTAGACCAGTTAGAACGCATAAATGCTAAACTTTCTTATACGAGTTGTAATAGAACTTTGAGAAAATAAAGAAAAAATATTTATTTTATTTATTTGGACATGCTAAAACTTATAATAGTTAAGTTCTCGCCTTCTAGCAAATGATAGGGTTTTTAAAGATTTTTATCAATATAAATAAAACAATATGTAGGTATACATGGTGGTGAATTTTTCGATGCCCACCATTGGTATCTGGGAAACTATGAGATATAGAGGATCGGTTAAATTAGACAAAAGTTGCGCTATTTTATGATCTACAATTCCCTGCCGAGAAATGCTGGATATCCTGATTCGTTCGCGGTTTATCCTGGAAAAATAGTGATGAAAATAGTGATGAAAATAGTGATTTCAAAACAAAATTACTATCTTCTATACCATTTATGCGAATTTAATGAAATTTGGTAAGGTTATATTTTTGACCACTACCATGGCGTTAGAAATTTTCTAAGCCTTCTAGATTTTGGGCAACGATAGTCAACTTTTTTTTCTTATGGCCGCCATATTGGATTTTTAGACCATTAATTAGAGAAAATAATTCTCTTTTCACCTATGTCATCAAGAAAGACTGATATTTTTAAAACCATGTTGATGTTCGAATTAATGTAAAAATAATTTATAAAATCCAGTATGCTTTGGAAAAATAATTGCAAGCAACATTGTAATCCAAACGCTATTATTAACTTGTACATTCGTAAAAAATTACAGAAAAATGCCAGGTTATTTAAACTCCTATTAAATATTACAAACAAGCCGACTCGGTGGCGCAGTGGGCTAAAGCGTGAGTGACAGACATGGCTCTGGCTACACTGCCTATCGAGTCCCGGTTCGAGACCGGGCACCGGCAAATGGCAATGTCGGTGGGTATGGATGTTTCTCTGTGTTTTTTCAAATGTGTAGCCCCCTTCCGGACAGCCTCTGACTTTGGATTTGGGGGTTGTCTAATTTCTGTGGTGTGTTTTGTTTTTTTTTTTTATGTTTTTAATTAATTAATTAAAGAGTCAAGAAAACAAATAATACTATTTTTATTTTATAAATTGTTTATAATATTTAATAGGAATTTAAATAACCTGGCATTTTACTGTAATTTTTTTACGAGTGTACAATTTAATAATAACGTTTGGATTACAATGTTGCTTGCAATTATTTTTCCAAAGCATACTGGATTTTATAAATTATTCTTGAAAGTGAGTGAGTGAAGCTGAGTTTGTTGTGTTCCTACATAAAAATAGTAATATATTGGTCAATAGTTAATTGTTTTAAATGGAACTGGTATCAAATTTAAACTAGAGACTGCCAGAATCATTGTTGATTGAATGCATCTAAAATTATTAACTGCTGTGGTGCATTATGCAGCAAAAATATCAAATATAATTTGCAACTAAAACATATTAGACAGGAAAAAAGCCAACAAAAAGCTAATATATTTATTTCTTTTTATGATAACTTGTTTTTTGTTATCATAAGGATAAAAAGCTATATCTCAAGAAAGAAAATCGTGCACAGGACTGGACTTTAAATAATCCATCAATTTATTGGATTTAGGAATGATTATAAATGTAATCAATTACAAAGATGGAGTGTGACATATGTAAAAAGGATAGCACTAATGTAAAATGTGATGGATGTTCTAAAAATATATGCATAAAATGTAGCAAGCTAACATCACAGAAATTAAAGTTTTAGAACTGAAAAGTGGGAGACTATTGAAATTTTACTGTCAAAAATGTAGTAAATTTGAAACTTTTGAATTACTACATCAAACAATTGAAGATAAAATATCCATTATTGCTAGTAAAGATGAAACCATATCGCTATTAAAACAAAAATTGGTAAACTTAGAAACAGATAGCAAGAAATACGTGCAAACTCCACTATTTAGCCAGGTTCTACAGAATAATCAAAATACAACATCACAAAACTCCAATACAAATAACATCCCAAACGCCAAAACTCAATCAGAATACAACCGTCACTAAAAATGACCTATTACAAAACATTAAACCTGGAAGCTTGAAGATTGGTATAAACAACACCCGTTTCACAAAAAATGGAGGCATGATTGTAAAATGCCAAAACAGAACTGATCTAGAAAAGTTAAAAAACGAAGTAGAAAATAAATTAAATGATTATGAAATACGAACTACGAAAATGAGAAAACCCAGATTTAAAATAACTGGATATGATGGAGATATACTAGACTTGAAAAAAATTGAAGCATATATACGTGACCAAAACTATATCATTGAAGAAAATGAAGAATTTACACTGACATACTTAAAACACAATAGTAAAAGTAACACTTACACAATATATGGAGAATGCTCACCCGCGTTATTTCAAAAATTAATGTATCTCAAAAAAGTGTTTGTATAATGGGAACGCTTACCTATTTATGAGGATATATCAATTCAACGTTGTTATAAATGTCAAGAACACTATCATAAAGACTCTAAATGTGGAAATAAAACTATATGTGAATATTGTGCTGAAGAACATAATGTTAGTGTGAATGTCCAAAATCTTTCATAAAATGTAGTAACTGTACAAAGGCTAATGAGAAATACAAGTGTAACTACAACCTAAATCATAAAGCTAGTGATCCTGAATGTCCCTCGTACCAGTACATAATAAAAATTCTGCGTAGCAAAATAGACTATGATGGTTTTAATGGCTAATGCACAAGAAATGGAATTACTTCAAAACTTGATCAAGAGATCCAAACCAAACGAGTAGATTGTAATTTAATAAATTCAGAACTTGAATTAGATAAAAAAATATTAAATATTATTCATTTTAACATTCGAAGTTTACAAAAAAATTTTCATCAGTTACTAGTGTTTCTAGACGCTTTCAACCTGTTTTATGACATTATAATTCTAAGTGAATGTTGGGTTCTAAAAAATGACAAACTGTTTAATATCAATGGATATAACATGTATTACAATCAGGCCAACATAAATAAAAGTGATGGTGTAATAATATATATAAAATCAAAAATCAATGCCGATATTAAAAATTATCCACTGTTGAAATCAGGTGTCACATTTAGTAAAATTTCCTTTGTACTAAACAAAACATGTTATGGAATCACATGCGGTTATAGGCCACCTTCAACTAATATTCAATATTTTCTTGAAGATCTGGAAAATTACTTTACCCAGAATCTGAATAATCAGGTGGAACAATTTATAGGGGATATAAACATAGATACACTTAATAAAGCTGATAATAATGTAAATCTATACCTGTCAATCTTAAATTCACATGGATATATATATTCACTATAAATGGACCCACTCGCGTAACACCAATATCTGAAACATGTTTAGATCACATTTTCATTAGGAATAAATTAAAAACATCTTTATACAAACATAAATCTGTTATACTAGACGCTGACCTAACCGATGATTTTCCAGTTATGATTAACTGTTATTGTGAAAATGTGGATTCTGCAAAATTGGACCTAAACGATATTGAAAACAAATGTCAAAAAAAGTCAAATAAAATTGTATCTATATATATACATTCTTTATTGAAATAGACTTTGTCTAATATACAAATACACATTATTACAATATACATGCACTAACACTACTGACAATAACATATTAATTATAAATATATTTGTTATATCACATTCCTTGTATATATTATTAATTTATGTTTAAATACATTAACAGAAGAACTATTTTTAATATCTAGTGGCAGATTATTATAAAGACTAAAACCTTGAAAGAACAAAGATTTCATGTTGCTTTTATATTTTGTTCTGGTTATGTATATATTGTTATTATTCCTTGTAAAATAATTATGTACTTCATTATTAAACTTAATATTATTATGTAAGTAAGAAGGTGCCAAATTATGTAATATTTTATATATTAAGATCATAGTGAAATAATAAAGTCTTTGAGAAACAGAAAGCCATTGCAAGGTATTTAACATCATTGCAATTGGTGTGTAACGATTACATTTTAAAATAATTCTCATACCACGATTTTGAAGTTTTTGCAATTGTGATAATTTGTTTAAATTAAGTTGATATAAAAGAGATGCACAGTAGTCAAAATGTGGTATTAATCACTTAACCTTTCAAAAACTAATAAGTAAAGAAAATTGGTCAAATGTTTTAAACACAAATGATGTTGAAATTGCAACCGATAATTTAAAAAAAATAGTTTCAAATATATTAGATATATCTAAAGAAGAAAAAGATTTTAACCAAAAAGGCCACAAGAAAATTAAACCGTGGATAACAAATGGTATAATTAATTCTATAAAGGAACGAGATAAACTAAAAAAGCGACTCATGACAAATCACAATGCAGATGATGAAACAATGTATAAAGAATACAGAAATAGACTAAATAAGCTAATAAACAAATGTAAATATAATTATTATAGGAAAAAAATTGACGAAAACAAAAATAATATAAAAAAAATATATGCAGTCATAGCAGAAGCGACAGATGAAAAAAGTAATATAAACGACAATAATTTTCAGGTTAATGATGACAATAATAAAACTTTTTCTAACAAAAAAAACATGGCTAACTATTGTAATAGATTTTTAACTAACATTGGTATTGAAATGCTAAACAAAATTAAAACACCTAAACAACGAACTGAACTAAGATATAACTCATTATCTTCAATGTACCTAAAACCAGTAAATGATAAAGAAATTATTATACATATTAACTCACTAAAAAATAATAGCGCTCCTGGTCCAGATGGAATAGATGCCAAGCTAATAAAAAATCACCATCTATATTTCTTGAAGCCTTTGAAATATATAATTAATTTAATATACAAAAAAGGCATAGTTCCGTCATACTTTAAAACTTCAACTATAACACCCATATACAAAGCCGGAGACAAAACCAAAATAAACAATTATCGTCCAATAAGCGTTATAAATAACTTTGGTAAGGTATTTGAAAAATGCTTAAAGGATAGGCTTGCCAACTTTTTCGACAGCAATGATATTTTGTCAAAAAAACAGTTCGGGTTTATTAATGGATTAAGTACATCAGACGCCTTGTATGAACTCACAAAAAATATTACAGATAACCTCGACAATAACCACAAATGCATAGCTGTTTTTTTGGACCTCGCTAAGGATTTTGACACTGTACCTCATGAATCCCTCTTAGATATTCTCAACTATTACGGGATCAGGGGGACTGTGTTGGAGGTCTTTAAGAGTTATCTTGAAAACAGGATGCAAAAGGTAAAAATTGGAAACCTATACAGTGAACCCTTACAATTAAAAATAGGTATACCCCAAGGTACAGTGCTAGGTCCTTTACTATTTATTACATACATTAATTCGTTAACAAATATAAAAATAGAAAATGGCCAGGTATATTCATATGCTGACGACACAACTGTTGTTTTTAAAGGTAAATCGTGGGAAGAAGTAAAAGAGGATGTTAGAAGAGGAATTACTAAGGTAAAAAATTGGCTAGACACAAATAAATTAACACTTAACGTAAAAAAGACAAATTACATTGCTTTTTCACTGACATCAGCAAACCGACCCAATTTTGACAACATATCGATAGAAGGTTTTGATAATGACATATATGAGGTGCAATCCACTAAATATTTAGGCGTTATCATAGATAAACATCTCAAATGGGACCAACATGTTCAAAGACTTTGCAACAGTATTCGCAAATTAATACCTAAATTTTACACCCTAAGGGAGATATTGGGAAGAAAACTTTTAATTACTATATACAAGACTTTAGTTGAGTCCTTAATACGATATGGTATAATTGTTTGGGGTGGTCTCTATAAAAATTCTTTGGTACAATTGAACACAGTACAAAATTACATTTTAAAAGTAATATACAGAAAAAATAAATTATACCCCACTCGACTACTGTACTCAGATGCAATACTTAATGTTCGCTCCATGTATATACTATCTACATGTTCTTTTGTACAAAAAAATATAAAACTGAAAAAATATATTAATCATTGCTTTAATACAAGAAATAAACTAAATAAACACACAGAAATACCGAATAGTAATACTAACATTAATATGCGATTCTTAAATTATCTAGCACCAAAAATTTACAATATTCTTCCGTTGGAAATAAAAACAGTAACGAACTTAAAAAAATTTAATCATATGAGTAGGTCCTTTATTTCGCAGAATTTTCAAAAGTTCATAACACTTTTTTAATTGTAACTGTTAACATCCAACCATTAATTGTATTTAATGTAAATATATTCTATTATTATATTTCAATTATTATCATACTAGTTATATTATTAGTGTTAAGAATATACAATTTAGGATTAATGTCAATTTAAAATTATTAATTAAAATAATGTATGTACAGGGTAAGTCTCCTAAGATTGACACCCCCCTTATCTCACTTATCCTTTGCCGATTTAACTGATTCAAAAAAGGAGTGGACACGGTTTTTGATGAATTTTTATAATCTGAGAACGGATATTAAAAATCTCGTAAAATATACAGGGTGGAAAATAAAACATGATTTTTTTAAATGGAACACCCTATATATTTTTAGACCAAAATAATGTCCTTAATTTTCTGAATCCAAAAATATATAATTGTTATATAATCACTCCACCTGTTCGTGAGATATTACTAAAAACTTATCACATTACGGGTGTCAATTATAAAATAAAAACATCAAGATGCCTCTGGAAACAATGCATATTTGCATTGTTTATTTATTGACAGATATCATCCAGTTTTTTGTGAGATAGTAGTTCACTCTCTTAGATATTAGTGTAAAAAATACGTAGTGTTCGTGAAGAAGCAAGTTATTTTGAAAATGGTATATTCATTGGAAGAGCGAAAAGAGTTACTTGAAATTTATATCCTTCCAAAAATAGTTTTAAAAACATTGAGTTCTGTTTCTTCTCCTGTTTTTATTCTTCGCCTTTCCCTTTTCTTGTCTCTCAGAGACTCGGTATTCGTAAACTTTGCATAAATGTTTTTAAAACTATTTTTGGAAGGAGGTAGCCTTTCTGGAAATAACCTAACATACTCCCTCCGAGCAAGAGACTTATTCTTGTTGCACTGAATATAAATTTCAAGTAACTCTTTTCGCTCTTCCAATGAATATACCATTTTCAAAATAACTTGCTTCTTTACGAACACTACGTATTTTTTACGCTAATATCTAAGAGAGTGAACTACTATCTCACAAAAAACTGGATGACATCTGTCAACAAATAAACAATGCAAATATGCATTGTTTCCAGAGGTATCTTGATGTTTTTATTTTATAATTGACACCCGTAATGTGATAAGTTTTTAGTAATATCTCACGAACAGGTGGAGTGATTATATAACAATTATATATTTTTGGATTCAGAAAATTAAGGACATTATTTTGGTCTAAAAATATATGGGGTGTTCCATTTAAAAAAATCATGTTTTATTTTCCACCCTGTATATTTTACGAGATTTTTAATATCCGTTCTCAGATTATAAAAATTCATCAAAAACCGTGTCCACTCCTTTTTTGAATGAGTTAAATCGGCAAAGGATAAGTGAGATAAGGGGGGTGTCAATCTTAGGAGACTTACCCTGTACATATTATAGATAACTCGCTAATTTGCACATACAGATGTTTAGTCATCTAGGTGCATCACAAACATATTATTAACAACAAAAAAAAAAAAATGTACTTTAAATAACTATATATTCATGTACTAATTTAAAATGCTTAATAAATTTACTTTACTTTATTTTTACATTAATTCGAACATCAACATGGTTTTAAAAAAATCAGTCTTTTTTGATGACATAGGTGAAAAGTGAATTATGAATTTTAGTTTCAATTCTAATAAGACAAAGATGAATTTGGTTGAAAATGAATAAATAAAAGGGAACATGTCGTATATCATCATGAAGATAATTTGACGTAGAATTCACACATCACATAAAAAACATACCTAGGTTCCTATTTAAAAAAAATGTGAAACATTCAGCTTTTGTTTTCAAATACACGAAAAAAAGAAAATGATCCTAGTAGACATTATGCATGTCAAATGTTTGCCAATAATGCTATTAGCAAAGCAACAATAAATAATTTTTTTATTTTCACAGCCTCCCAACCACGTTTTGTTTTCTGGCGGCGAATCAATGGCCAACTTAAATTTAGTATAAAAGTAATGTTTCGACGCCATCTTGAAAGCAAATGTCAATGTGTTATACATCATTAGAAAGAGAATTTTATGTAGATTTTAAATGTGAAAAAAAATTGGGTGTTCTCATCTAAAATAAGAAAGTTGATACCACTTCCGGATAAACCGGAATGGAGGGCAATGAAATTGCTGACTCTTGAGGTGGACGACTGCGTATTTGTCCAACCCAAACTCCATTCCAATTGCCCGCGTGTATTCCTCGACCACCCTGAGAGCATTTTGAAGTTCTCGCTCTCCGGAGGTATAGAGTTTAAGGTCATCCATATAAAATAAATGGGTGACCTTATGCCTCCGGTTGCTGGGTGGCCCACACTGATACCCGCGGGTTTGGCGGAGTCCAACAGACAGCGGCAGCAGTGAGATGCAGAAGAGGAGCGGACTCAAAGAGTCACCCTGAAACACTCCTCTCTTAAATGTCACCAACTCTGTCGAAACTCGCTCGGCACCGGATGTTATGGTGAAGCGAGTTCTCCAAAGCGGCAACAGTTGTTCAATGCATCTCACTAGTGGTGCTGGTACCGCAAGACATCCGAGCAAGTGTAACAAAAGCTCATGGGATGTTGTATCAAATGCCTTGCGATAATCAATCCAGACCATTGAGATTCCGCTTGTATTGCACAGAATCCTGCGTAATACAGCGGTCTATCAGCAGGTTTTCCTTGCAACCTGCCAGGCCCTTCTTGGCACCACGCTGTTCGTTTATCTGTTGGTAGACCGGATCGACAGACCTCAACATCCTGGTATACAAGATACGAGTAAATAACTTGTAGCAGGAGTTGAGGCAGGTAATCGGTCTATAATTTTTTGGGTCAGACAGATCCCCTTTTTGGGGACTAGCACAGTTCGCCCCTCGACAAACCAGTCCGGAATTTGCTGCCCCTCGTTCAACCATGAGTTGAAAACTCGGGCCAGATGGCTGTGGGTGGAAGGAAACTTCTTCCACCACCAGTTGTTTATACCATCTGGACCCGGGGCAGCGAAGTTCTTGGTTCCAACAAGTGCTTGTTGAACCTCTTCCGTACTGATTGCCGGGCACACTTCATCTGGCTCTTCTAAGACTCTACGACAGAGAGCCTCGAAGTGTGCTATAGCTGGAGTGTCATTATCGAATGGACTCGCGACTTCGTAGATTCCTTTCCAGAAGGCTTCGACATTATCAACAGTCGGCGGATTTTCGACAACATGCTGTGGCTCTTGGAACAGGCGAGACGGGTTTGTTTGAAACAATTTGTTTTGTTCCAAACTCCGCATTCGCCTGACCAAAGTTTTGTTAATAGCCATAAGCGCTCGAATCCTATCTAGACAGTGCTGCTTGATGGTCTGCAGCACTGTGCGATTTAGAGTGTGATGTTAGCGTCTCAGTCTGGCTGTCACTCGCCGGACCTTCGGTGTAAATGGTCTACCTGCGACTATATAATCCACCACACTCTGGATTCGAGAAGCGTGTTGCCTTGCTGATCGAATTTTAGCTTCGATCTTCTGTATGCACCGCTTAGCTTTCTCGTCCCACAACTGCGCTTGCCAGGCGCTGTTGTGGAACGAGTTGCTTGGCGGCAACGTACACCGCACTGTTGATCTGCCAGATGTTGGCATCTTCTGAAAGCTCCTCACTAATCAACGAATCCATTCGTGCCAGGTCTTGTGGCTTTGGGTTAACCCTGGTGTTAAGGTTAACCCTCATCCTTAAAGCGATATCGGTGTACTCAGGAGAATGTTCCTCGTCAGCTGGTATTTGCCGCGGTGGAAGTGCGGCAGGCACTTCTTCACGCTGACGAGGTGCCCTTACGTAACCTGTTCTGCGCAGGAAGGATACTTGATCTTTCAGATGTTGTTGAGAGAAGGCGCGATACTCCGGGTGCATATCGCACCACAACCGGTGGAATCGCGCCATGTATCCCTTGCGCGCAGGTTCACTGCTCTCATGGCAGTTGAGCAGGTCATCCCGTAGTTCCCTCTTCCACCTAAAGCGTCCTTGAACAATTGCAGGGTCGTCATTGTGAAGACCGTCCGGTAAGGCCCCTCCCACCTGTCTTTGACCCCCATCTGAAAGGGGTCGATTGTGAGGGGCCTGTCCTCTGTCGTGGTCTAGAACCAGAGGTTTTGGGATTACAGAGTGGTTAACCCTGAAATCCCACGTCCGACATTTGTCAGAGAGGGTTGCCTCTCCCTGTCCAGAGTGCACCGCGAGGAGGTTGCCGGTCCGCATTTCGCACCCCAAAATTATTATTATTATTATTAATATTATTATTACAATGTTGCTTGCAATTATTTTTCCAAAGCATACTGGATTTTATAAATTTTTGGGCCATGCTTAAATATTTAAACCTTAAGCCACAAAAGTCGTTGCTTCAACATGAAGATCCTGGTGCTATTAATGACTATTTTATAAATTCCATACCTAACGTGCAATCTACCTTAGATCCAATGATAACTAAATAAATATGATCAACCATATAATAATAATAATAATAATAATAATAGTAGTTTATTATTTTCCACATAACAGAATACAAATAGAAATAGAAAATTCACAGAAAAATATAATGAAAATAAAAGGCCTTTAAAAGGTAAGCTGCAAAATGGCCATTTTGCAGCTTACTGATAAAAATCAGTTGCTGATGAAGCCTGTAATTAACTTAAATGTAATGCAATTCAACAATGGCAATAATGTAATTAACAAATGTGATTTATAAAAAGAAAAGAAAAGAAGGAAATGAAAAACAAAGAAGTGGTACAGCTAGAAATAGATAGAAAAAAGAACGAAATAATTGAAGGAAAAGGAAAAAAAGAAGTAAAATATCCATATATATATAGAAATAAAAAAAAATCACTGCAGAGCTAAAAGACCATTTTTTATTTTTTTTTTAAATAAGTTACAGGAAAGGGAAAAGTCGGTAATTTTCAATTTGTTAATGCAAGAGGCTATGTTGTATGAAAATGAGCGTTTAAATATCTCTTTATGATGGGCAGGGATTGTTAGAATGTGTTTTCTACGAATATTCAGATTGTGAACGTGGGTTCGATAAATAATTTGATTATGCAGATAAGGGGGCGATTTAAATTTTAGGACTTTATAAAAAAAGCAAGTTGCATGAAGTAAGCGTCGGTTGTACATATTTAACCATGCTACGTGTTTTAATTTGTGTTTAATTCTTTGTCTACGTCGGATGCCAAATATAAGCCTTAAGCAAGAATTTTGCAATTTCTGAATGCGCCTAATGTCAATGCTATCCAAACATGGACCATATATATTATCGCAATAGTTAAACTTTGAAAGTATAAGGGAGTCACACAACATTGTCCTTATTCCTTATTTAAATAATACCTGTGTAAGTAAATAATTTTTAAGATAGAATATCCCTTCCTTAACATATTAGTCACGTATTCTTTAAACCTCAGTTTATAGTCGATAATGAGACCAAAATTTTTTGCAGAATCTTTAAATGGAATAATGTCATTATCAATATTTAATTGAAGATTATGAAGTAAATTAGCTCTTGCATTTTCGCTACCAAACAGGATTGCAACAGATTTTTGTGGATTAATTTTTAATAAATGGTCTTTAGATGTTGATAACAGATTTGATAAGTCATTATTAATATTGATGTTAGCAATAGCAACTTCAGATGTGGTAAAAGAATAGTAAAGCTGTGTATCATCTGCATACATATGGTAATTACAAAATTTCAAACACTTAACAAGATTAATTGTATATATAGAATACAGAAGTGGCCCTAATATACTTCCTTGCGGAACTCCAGATGTAATTCTAAGAGTATCTGAACATTTATTATCAATCAACACATGCTGTTCTCTTTCTGAGAGAAAGGAAGCTACAAATGATGAAGCAGAATTGTCAAATCCTATATAACGCAAAATTGCTATAATTATTTCATGATTGAGCATATCAAATGCTTTAGTATAGTCAAGTAGGATAAGAACTGTAGCCTTGTTATTATCGCAAGCACTAAAAATATCATCTGTGATATCAGAGAGAGCCGTAGCACAACTGTATCCACGCCTAAAACCAGACTGTTTTATAGGAATCACGTTGTGTAAACTTAAAAAAGAACATATTTGCATTTCCATAACTTTTTCTAAAATCTTTGATAATGCTGGTAGAATAGATATAGATCGTAAGTGACTAAATTCAGTTGGAAGATTAATTTTAGGGAGAGGAATAACATTGGCGTGCTTCCAGTTTTTAGGAAAATATGATTGTTCAATACAAGCATTTATAATGTGTGTAATAAAAGGTACAATACCGGGTGACCACGAAATGACGCTCGCCCTTATATCTTCTTTGTTTTACAAGATATAAATTTCAAATTTGGGCATGTCAAATAACGGTTAAATGTGCATTATTTCAACTGTTTTATCACTTTCCGCCGCTTCCGGTTTCACCGGAAATGATACTAACTTTCGTTTTTTAAATGGAACACCCTGTATATTTTTACATTTTTGGATTTAGGAGGTCATTTTGGATACAGTTATGGCATATCGAGATAAAAATATTATTGACAGATATTTTTATGAGCAAATTTATTTGTTCATCTAGGCGGCCGTGATCCCAAAAAAATTTTTTGTTTTGCTTCAATAATTAATAAAAAAATACGATTTTGATATCAAGCTGTCAAACTATTCATTTGTTTCTTTCGTTACATTTCAAAGGCACCTATTTGATAGAAATTCAGTGTTAAATATTAAGAGAGAGTTAATTTGCATTTACAACTTGTTAAATGTAATTTTTATGTATTATAATATGAACAAATAATGAAGTGTTTGGTACCAAATTATCGGTAATGAAATGCTTTATTTAAATAACGTAGTGAGCCACCATGGTGCCATTTAAAAAAAAATAGTTATTTTAAAAAAACGATTTCCGAAATGTTTAAGATCTTATAACACAAATGTCATACGACATAATATCATAATTGTATTTTTTGATTAATTATTAAAGCAAAACAAAACATTTTTTTGGGGTCACGGCCGCCTAGATCAAAAATTAAATTTGCTCATAAAAATGTCTGTCAATAATATTTTTATATCAATATGCCTTAACTGTATTCAAAATGACCTCCTGAATCCAAAAATGTAAAAATATACAGGGTGTTCCATTTAAAAATCGAAAGTTAGTGTCATTTTCGGTGAAACCGGAAGCGACAGAAAGTAATAAAATTGTTGAAATAATGCATATTTCACCGTTATTTGACGTGCCCAAATTTGAAATTTATATCCTGTAAAACAAAGAAGATATAAGGGCGAGCGTCATTTCGTGGTCACCCGGTATATGGACAGCATAAAACAATAATAATAATAATAATAATAATAATAATAATAATGTGCAAAATTCGGACCGGCAACCTCCTCGCGGTGCACCCCGGACAGGGAGGGGCAACCCTCTCTGACAAATGTCGGCCGTGGGTCCTCAGGGCTAACCATCCTGTGGACTCATTTCCTCTGGTTTTCGACCGTGGCAGAGGACAGGCCCCTCACAATCGACCCCAGTCGGATGGGGGTCAGAGACAGGTGGGAGGGGCCATACCGGACGGTCTCAATTATGAAGACTTGGCTATTGGACACGGACGCTTTGGGTGGACGGAGGGATTAAGGGATGAACTGCTTACCTGCTACGAGAGCAGCGAGCCTGAGCGCAGGGGGTACATGGCGCGATTACACCGGTTGTGGTGCGATATGCACCCGGAGTATCGCGCCTTCTCTCAACAACATCTGAGAGATCAAGTATCCTTCCTGCGCAGAACAGGTTACGTAAGGGCACCTCGTCAGCGTGAGGAAGTGCCTGCCGCACTTCCACCGCGGCGAATACCAGCTGACTAGGAACATCCTCCTGAGTACACCGATATCGCTTTAAGGACGAGGGTTAACCTTAACACCAGGGTTAACCCAAAGCCACAAGACCTGGCACGAATGGATTTGTTGATTAGTGAGGAGCTTCCAGAAGATGACAACATCTGGCAGATCAACAGCGCGGTGTACGTTGCCGCCAAGCAACTCGTCCCACAGCAGCGCCTGGCAAGCGCAGTTGATAGGGTCGAGAAAGCTAAGCGGCGCGTACAGAAGATCGAAGTTAAA
The DNA here is from genome assembly GCA_963680705.1 of Rhagium mordax. Lineage (NCBI taxonomy): Eukaryota > Metazoa > Arthropoda > Insecta > Coleoptera > Cerambycidae > Rhagium > Rhagium mordax. The sequence goes on along the minus strand of OY796656.1, from coordinate 72,462,062 downwards.
ATTCGATCGGCAAGGCAACACGCTTCTCGAATCCAGAGTGTGGTGGATTATATAGTCGCAGGTAGACCATTTACACCGAAAGTCCGGCGAGTGGCAGCCGGACTGAGACGCCAACACCACACTCTAAGTCGCACAGTGCTGCAGACCATCAAGCAGCACTGTCTAGATAGGATTCGAGCGCTTATGGCTATTAAGAAAACTTTGGTCAGGCGAATGCGGAGTTTGGAACAAAACAAATTGTTTCAAACAAACCCGTCTCGCCTGTTCCAAGAGCCACAGCGTGTTGTCTGGAAAGGAATCTACGAAGTCGCAAGTCCATTCGATAATGACACTCCAGCTATAGCACACTTCGAGGCTCTCTGTCGTCGAGTCTTAGAAGAGCCAGACGAAGTGTACCCGGCAATCAGTACGGAAGAGGTTCAACAAGCACTTGTTGGAACCAAGAACTTCGCTGCCCCGGGTCCAGATGGTATAAACAACTGGTGGTGGAAGAAGTTTCCTTCCACCCACCGCCATCTGGCCCGAGTTTTCAACTCATGGTTGAACGAGGGGCAGCAAATTCCGGACTGGTTTGTCGAGGGGCGAACTGTGCTAATCCCCAAAAAGGGGGATCTGTCTGACCCAAAAAATTATAGACCGATTACCTGCCTCAACTCCTGCTACAAGTTATTTACTCGTATCTTGTATACCAGGATGTTGAGGTCTGTTGATCCGGTCTACCAAGAGATAAACGAACAGCGTGGTGCCAAGAAGGGCCTGGCAGGTTGCAAGGAAAACCTGCTGATAGACCGCTGTATTACACAGGATTCTGTGCAGTACAAGCGGAATCTATCAATGGCCTGGATTGATTATCGCAAGGCATTTGATACAACATCCCACGAGCTTTTGTTACACTTGCTCGGATGTCTTGCGGTACCAGCACCACTAGTGAGATGCATCGAACAACTGTTGCCGCTTTGGAGAACTCGCTTCACCATAACATCCGGTGCCGAGCGAGTTTCGACAGAGTTGGTGACATTTAAGAGAGGAGTGTTTCAGGGTGACTCTTTGAGTCCGCTCCTCTTCTGCATCTCACTGCTGCCGCTGTCTGTTGGACTCCGCCAAACCCGCGGGTATCAGTGTGGGTCACCCAGCAACCGGAGTCATAAGGTCACCCATCTATTTTATATGGATGACCTTAAACTCTATACCTCCGGAGAGCGAGAACTTCAAAATGCTCTCAGGGTGGTCGAGGAATACACGCGGGCAATTGGAATGGAGTTTGGGTTGGACAAATGCGCAGTCGTCCACCTCAAGAGAGGACGATGCGGGGAATTCCATGAAGATGCGCAGCTCGCAGACGGAAGCATCCTACGACATCTGGATGCCGGAGAGACCTACACATACCTGGGTGTGGAACAACGACACATCCAGGATGTGAACCAAATAAAGGAATCTCTCCGTGGCAAGTACAGACACCGACTCCGAAAGATTTGGTCTTCTGAACTTTCGGGGAAGAACAAGGTGTCTGCCACTAATATGCTTGCCGTTCCGATTCTGCTCTACTCCTTTGGAGTAGTTAAATGGCGAGTAGATGAGCTGCGCCAATTGGACAGGGATACCCGCAAGATGATGAATATTCATAGGAGTATTCATCCTAGATCGTCCGTTCCTCGTGTGTACCTCCCACGTCAACGGGGAGGCCGAGGACTCTTGAGTCTGGAGTGTATGCATGGCAGAGTAGCACTAAGTATGGCATGTAACATCCTAAGGAGCTCGGATCCGCTCCTACGGTTAGTGAGAGATCATGAAACCGTGGGAGTTGGCGCTTTATTGTTTAAGGCAGCACAGAGGGCCGCAGATGAACTCGGTCTCGTGTTCGACTACAGGCGAGGTGCTGATGCAGAATCAGTTACTGAGCTTCCGTCGAATCGTCTGACAGCCCGCATTAAAACTGCCGAACAGAGCATTCTGTTCAGGCAGCACGTCGAAAAACCCCTGCACGGTGTTTTCTATAACAACATAGAAGCACTGGGTTTATCGACAAAGCTGACCTTCGCATTTTTAAGGTCAGCAGGGCTGAAGTCGGAGACCGAGGGATTCATTGTGGCCTGTCAAGATGGTGTTATTAACACCTTGGTCTATCGGAGTCGCGTGATGGGTGTAGAGGTCCCTGATATCAACTGCAGGACCTGCCGTCAGGCGCCGGAGTCGCTCATGCATTTATTATCCGCATGTCCGATATATGCGACTTCGGTCTACATCCACCGACATAACGCGGCTTTACGAGTGCTATACTACCATCTACGGCACTCGTACGAGATAGACCAAACACCAGTGCTGCCTTACATTCCCGGAGATATCGAGTCCGTTGTCGAGAACGAGAAATGCCGGATTTACTGGAACTACTCGTTCCCGACCGTCAGGCTAATTCGAGCCAATAAGCCTGACATAGTCCTCCTCGATCATCAGACCAAGGTGATGTATGTCATCGAGTTCTCAGCGCCTGCTGAGACAAACATCGCCTTGAAGGAGGAGGAGAAACGTACCAAATACAGAGATCTCCGGTACGAGCTCCAAGTGCTATACCCAGGCTACTCTGTCAAGATGGTCGTCCTGATAATCGGTGTACTCGGAGGTATGAAGCCCACGCTGCTCTCCGCATTGAAGACCATGCCTGCCTGCCAAAAATCGACAGAGTGGTTGGCTGGTCAAATGCAGAAAGCGGTCATCCTGGGTTCCCTCCGTCTACTTAGGGCACACGAGTCTGGAATCTACAGTCACTAACCCCGCGGGATGTGGGGAGTGGCTGTAGATTATTCGCTGGCGCTTTCTCCGTGTGGTGTCGGAGGCCATGGAGAGACTGTCCAGCATCGGGCAACCGAAAAAAAAAAAAAAAAAAAAATGTGTCAATTAAATATATACAACACTTGAAAATACATGAAACAATAAAAAAAAGCAAATAAACGGGAAGAAAAATCACAAAAAGTAAAACTTTGTCGGTGGTTAATGTTGCCGTACTTCATTGCTTCTCCGTTTCCTAAAAGACTATAGAAATACAAAAATTTAAAGAGAAAAAAAACAAAATTTACTATTCTATACATTATAGGTATAAATTAAATAATTACATTTATTATTTCTTATAAATCACATATATGCATACATTCTTATACATCTAACAATCAAATTAATAATTATATAGGTATGCATATGTCATTTTTTGATTTGTTCATATCTTCTAAGGGTATTTATTTTTAATGTCAATAAGTTGGTGAGTTTATAATCTATTTGAGTTTAATAACCAATCCCTAACAAAATTATCCATTACAAATATTATTTCCACCCTAATTAAATCTAGTTACCATCTACATATAATTTATTTGAGTATATTTATTTATTTCTATTACTATTAACTTGATAACAAATTTTATTTCTTTCTTTCAGGATTTCTTCTACGATTGGATTTTTGAACTACAGATTGAGAAGTTGCTTCTACGTTTATCGGACGTTGTAATACTTCGGCTTTGTCTTCACTGCTCACACTTATATTGTCATCTGAGTTGCCGCCTTGTTCTTCGTTTGAGGTGACCACACCATTACCCAAATTCATAAAATGCTTGTAATGGAATTCAACATTATCAATAATAATTTTTTTCCCAACAATTTTAGCGCTTTGATTTTTTTCCTTAGCCTCCTTGTATTTTTTCCTTAAAATCTGTTCTACTGCCCTATCTTCTTTTGATTTATCATTATTAATAAATATTCCCGTACCTTTTAGCTTATTTATATTTTTGAATATCTCAATTTTTTTTAAATATGTTAAAAATTCAATAATAATAGGCGTATTTAAATGTACGCCCTTGGGTCTATATATATTTCCTATATCATTGCTTTGTAGTTTTAGTCCTAGCTTTTCATTTAAAATGTTTAGTGTATCTTCTAAAACGGTTTCATCATTTGATTCGAGTCCAAAAACTGCAATATTATTTCTATGAAATTTTCTTTCCAAGAGCTCAACACGTTCAGTTAATTGTGTATTTTCTGTTTGAGGTTCTGTTACTGTTAGATGTAAAGTTTGTATTTTATTGTTTAAGTCTTTATACTGACTATCAATCTTTAAATTTAATTGATGAAATCTCTGGTCGATTTTATTATTTATTAACTGTAGTAACTGAGCATTAGTTAAATCCGGGCCTGTCATTATAAGAAAGGTGCTGTAATGTACACTATGCGTATTTGTATTTTAAGTATGACAATGCAGAGCTAAAATCTCTTCGCCTGCGAAGGAGTGACTGAGCTGATTGAAAATTATGAATTGAAATGCGGTCGATCGCACCACTATCTTGTAGTAAACGAATATAGTCTTTACTCACTTGATACTATTTTAATTTTGTAGGTTATATTCCAATTTTGTTATACACAAATGATTTTCCACAGATACACTACCAATAAACTGCACTGCTAAGTTTTTTATTATATATCGTGTACTCGTAAACACTATTGATTCATATGAAGTAATATCCGTATTATAAGAGTTCTGCAAATATAGATTTTAATAGATACTGAATTAGACAAGAGCTAATCGTAGACCAACGGAAACGAAACTCAAATAATAAGTGTTATATTTAACTGATCCCACCCAAATGCTTTAGATCTAATACTTTTAATTATATTAAGTACAATGTTGTCACTAACTACCTGGAAACTAAATGAACCATTGACTATTTTATTATTATTATAGAAGTTAATTAAATTTATATCTGGTAATACATTATTACTTGCCGACTCAATAAGATATTTATTAAAATTATTTGCATGCTTTAAATTATCAGGTAAACTTATATGTTTCTTATTGCCTATATTTAACTTTTTTAATTCTTTCCATTTGTCTTTAACATTTGAGTGTTGAAATTTAAGGTCAAGATATGCTTTCTTTTCTGATCTTATTGCGCATGTTGTAAAATTCCTAAGTTCTTTATAATACATCAGGTGTTCGGGACGTTTAGTTAAACGAAATTTATTTAATGCCTTATTGCGCAGCTTTTGCATTAATTTAATATTGTCTGTAACCCAAGGACAATATGATTTTATTTTTTTGTTACTTACTCTAACTGGTGCGTGAGCATCAAATAGCAGAAGTATATTATCTGTAAGAAACTTGACTTTAGAATCTATGCAGTTAAGAGCAAAAATTCTCTGCCAAGGTAGGTTTTCAAGGTCACGTTGAAATTCATTGAAATTTATATTTCGCAAAGCTCTATAAGTGAAAAAATTTTCCTCGGGTGTATTGATTAAATCAGAACTCAAGTTGAAATGATCAGAAATCTGAACATCCCTTACACCAGTCTGGACAATATTATCAGAATTACAGAAAATTAAATCTATTAAAGAACATGGAAGTATTTGATATCCGAGTAGGTTCGGTAATTAGTTGATTTAAATTAAACATTTCAGTAATATTAATCAAATCACACGTATTGCTAGAATCCAAATTTAACATATTAATAATAATAATAATAAAATTCTTTATTGGTTAACAAAAAGAGATAACCAAATGGCCATCGACCTAAGTCCTTCAGCCTGTATACAATTATGTAATGTAGAGTATGTACATTTGATATTATTAGCTAGTTTACAAAAAAGAATAAATAATTAATGAATAACATGATTCGTCTGATGTATGTAAAAAAAAAAAAAAAAAATTTTTATTTTTAACTGTGTTGTCTATAGTATGTAATGTATAGAATGTGTTAGATCTAGCTTTCGGAAAGTCTATTTAGGATTTCTTGGAGCGTTTGTTCCGGATGTTTGTATCTGGGGCGATTCATCCTTCTGGCCAGCAGCAATGGTTCCATGAGTTGTTGGTTATGAAGTTGCTTGGAAAATTTGGTTGATAGATGTAGAAGCCTCTCTTCGATTGGTATAATATTAGTCTTTTGATATAGAGAAACGGTTGATGGGTTATATAAGGGATTTATAGGGTGGCGTATTTTGGTTATAATTCGTAAGGATGTGCTCTCAGCTACTTTGATATTTCTTTTAGCTGGTCTTCTACAATTTAAATACAGGGTATGCCCATATTCCAGAATAGGTCTACAAATGGTTTTGTATATTTTTGAGGCATTTCTAATATTAATTCCTTTATTTTTGTAGGTTAAACATCTGAAATATGTAGCTCTTGCCTTTGTACGTCGTTTGACTGTTTTGGTATGGAGGTTTAAATTAAGTTTGTTGTCTATTTGAATCCCTAGGTATTTAACATGTGGCAGAGGGTGAATTTGATGATTGTCGAGAGTTAATGTTGGAGAAGAGTTTGAAGGTGTATGGTTAAAGATGATAAGTTGTGATTTGGACGGATTGCATTGTAGTCTCCATTTATTTAACCATAGTTGTGTGTCACGAGCTAGCACTCCTAGTTTTTCCACACTTCTCTCAATTGTAGTATCATGGACAACGAGGGCAGTATCATCAGCATATTGCAGCATATAGGATGTACTCGATGGACTCGATGGTTCCCTGGAGTTAATATCATAGCAGTATATGTTGTACAATATAGGTGATAATAGTGATCCCCGTGGTACCCCTTGTTCTGCTGAAAATTCATTGGATGTGGCGCTACCGATTTTAACTGTTAGGTTTCTATGTTCCAAATACCTTTTGATAGTGTGTATGAGATAGTCAGGTAGATCTAGTTGTTTTAATTTAAAGAGTAGTCCAGGATGCCATACACTATCAAATGCCTTCTTGATGTCTAGAAATAGGGCTGCACTTTTCCAGTTATTTAGCCTGGCAGCTTGGATATTGGATACTAAAACAGTAAGCGGATGGATTGTAGAGCATTTTTCTTTGAAGCTAAATTGATGTTCGGGTATTTTATTGTTCACAACATTTTGGATTCTAATCTTGATTATTTTTTCTAGTAATTTTCCTAGAGCAGGTAATAATGTTATGGGTCTGTAATTATTGACGTCGCTGTGGTTGGCGTGGGGTTTAGGGATGACAATTATTTGGCCGTTTTTCCACTCACGTGGAAAATATTGATTTGACAAGCAAAACTTGTACATCATTAAAATGTGAGAGTGGATTTCATAATCCAGTTTTTTTATGACATTCCAAGGTATGTTGTCTTGTCCAGGGGCAGTATTTTTTTGTTTGGCCAAGATCTGGAAATATTCTTCTTCAATTACTATTTCTTCCATATTTTCATTATCGAAGTTATGCTGAAAATAATTTTCGTACCAATCCATAACGGTATTGAAATTTTCATCGTTATAATTTGGGTGAGTGGTTGTGGCATATTGTGTTTTGAATTTGTCTGAAAATATTGCAGCTTTCTCTTCGTCGGTGTTATATTCAGTACCATTGGCTTCGATAGTGGGTATATTAAATTTCGATTTATATTTTGTCAGTTTATTAACCTGTTGGTAAAAGTTACGTCCCTGTTGTTTATTTATCTCGTCACAGGCTTGGAGCCATTTATGTGTGCGATATTCCATAATCATTTTGTGTATGTCTTTGTTGAGGTCATTAATTCGTCTCTTAATATCTGTGTTTCGGTTTTGTGCATATTCCCTGTACATTCTTCTTTTGGTTTTGATTAGTTTTATAATATATGGAGGGAGTTGATGGGTAAAGTAAGTATTGGATATAGTAGGAGCATTTTCCATAATAACTTCGCTCAGTTTATTGTTGAAGCGTTCAATGTTATCTTCGTTAATAGGGTTATTATGTTGGAAGTAATATATGCGATCATATCTTCATTGACTTTTTCCTGATTGCATTTGTTGAAGTTGTATCTAACTTTTGTTTCCTCCATGATAGGTATTCTGTTGAGGTCAAAATTGATTTTGATGGATTGATGTTCGCATCCAATGTCAGGTAAAATTTCGATTTTTCTGAAATTTTTGGAAATGTTTTTAGTATATAGAACTAAATCGGGTGTGGTATCATTATTGTTTGGCATCACGAAGGTCGGGGCTGTGAGTGCTTTCTCAAAATTTGTATTTTTAAGAAAGTTGTTTAGCTGTTTCTTTTTGGCAGGATTTACATTAAAGTCACCAATAATGATCGAATATTTGTAGCGTGAAGCCATTACAAAAATACTTTCTTCAATAGGAGATGTTGGATGAATATATATTAAAAATATGTGTAGCTTATCTTCTTGGAAGGGAATTGTAAAGTGTGTGGCTTCGTTTAGCGGATTATTGATGGTTGGTGGATTATTTTTACCCATTTTGAAGAATGGGTGGATTTGTATAAGACTTCCTCCTCTCACGTTAGTATTAACTATATTACCGTTGCGTTGAATGATACTCCAATCACGATAAGAAGTACTAGTAGTAGTGGTAGTCTTGCTCTCTACGAACAGGGCACAATGGATGTTATGGTATTCGATTGTGTTGTTTATAATATATTTTTTTGGAGAATAACTATTTACGTTTGTGTATAGGATATTAAACTGAGACATGAATTTGGCTGTTATTATTTCCAGGGATTGTTTCTGTGGGAGACCTAAAATCGTTTTCTTCCATGTCGAAGAATATATATTCTATTGTTGCCCACGAAGGTTATTGATGTTTCAACATTATATTCCAGTCTAAACCGTTTCCTTAGCTTTTCGGTGATTTCTTCTCTGTTATTATTTTCAGGTTTATTAAGCTTATTTATGAAGGTATTTATTATAGTGTCGTGTATTGTTATTGGTGAATGAATTCTTGAATTTTTCTTGTCGGAATTGGTTATTTCATGAGATTTTTTATTTAGAGTTTTCACAGGAATGTTCGGAATACCTTCAATGGGCTTTAATGGTCTATTCGGGCATTTGAATGACCATGCTTGGTGTTCTGTTGATTCACACGAATTGCACTTGGGGGGTAGTTCACTCTTGCACTTTGTAGTGGCGTGATTATCTCCACATTTGTGACACTTTAAGGGTGTGTTGCATTCTTCCGTTTTATGCGTAAACATTAAACATTTGTTGCAAGGTAGGGGAGCCGGTAGTGGTGGAGTGCTTGGATATACAGCATAGTGGCGGCATTTGTAAAAAACTCCCACATTCAGAAGATTTTCATAAGATGATACTTCTCCCGTAATTATCCTCACCAAGAGTGTGGGCTTATCGGTTGTTTTAGAAATAATTCTTTTGCAGTATCTATGTTCAATATTTAAGTTTATTATTTTCTGCCATATTTGTGCTACAGCTATTCAAATTAACTGCAAATATCACTAACGTCAAATTTATTTAGAAAAGTAGCATGTCTGATGTCATTACAAAATGACAAAATAAAAATTTCATGGCCCACCCGTCATGATAGCTACCAAAAGACTAATATTCTTAGTAAGGTTACAGAAAAGTGCCCATAAATCGAAAACGGTGAGCACTAGGTATAGAGTGTATTACCTTTTTAAATAGGTAAATGTATCACCTTTCCGAATCAGTAATAATATACAGGGCATTTCATTTAAAAAAATTCAGTTTCGTGCATTTTTCTAAGTCACTTATAGAAAGCGTTCTCTAACTCACCCTGTATAAAATTTAAAACATTTGATTAATGGAGGAGATGCCCCCAGGCCTTGCCTAGCTGCAACTAAAAAATTATCTTTTAATTGCTGCGTAGGTAGGAGAAAACACGATTTACTAAAAGTCAAATTTTTGACAATAAATTCAGAAAAAAATTATTATCTCGAAAACCGCTTGAGATAATAGGGAAATATTAACAACAGTTACTCAGAAAGAGACGACGATCCAAAAAATGGAAAAATATACAGGGCATTCCATTTAAAATAACGAAGTTGTTGCCAGTTTTACGCATAAGTGGCAACACCGCACTTTCGAAAATATTTTAGTTAGAGAGATCATACTCGATTATCTTGGTAACCAAAATTTCAAAGCAATCGGTTGATCCGTTCTCCATATACTTCTAATACTCCACCCACCGTAGCTCACCCTGTATGTACCTAATAGTGCCAATAACATACCAGTTTAATTTCACAAAGAACAAAAATAACATATCTCAATCAACAAGAAAAATGAATTAATAATAGGCGCATAAAGCCAATAATAAAATTTTGAATTTGCTCACATAGCCCATTATAATTTTATAAAAATAACCTAAATCAAAACAAATACTTCTCTTTCAGATTAAAATTAATAAGATGCCAATTAAAAGAAATAAAAACAGGTAGGATACAAAAGAGGAATTCTTGTGGGTACCTACTTATCTAGTTGGCAATGCGGTTTATATCATCTTCGTCATCTATACGATGCACAACATCACGATATTTTACGTAAATATTGCCATGCATACACCACACATTTTTAGCACTGAATTTCTTTACAGCCTCATTGAAAACCAAAAGTCTTCTTTTAATAAGATCTTCTTTAATCACGATTCCTGAAGATTTAAGATGTTTTCGTTGTTTTAACACAGCAGAGCGTTTGTTTACCTCACGAAATTGTACTAAAACAGCTGACAGTTTATCAGTAGGGTTTTTTGCTGCTACTCTGTGAACGTTTTTAATATCAGAAGCTATGATATCCAGCTCCATCTTTTCTTTAAATAAATCCATAACAGATTTCTGCAAATTCTCACCATCTTTGACAGGTATACATGATTGACATTATATGATAAAGATATATTGTGATAGTGAGTAAACATGTGTATCTCTGATCAAATAGTGTGATTTTCAGTGGTTTATCGCTTTATTATATATCAAATTTTATACTGAACAACTCCTTATAAAAATTGCTACTCAAAAATTAAAACGGCAAAACTTGTTTGTTACTTATATTGCTGCAGTTCTATAATATCTAATTGCAACAAGTCATAGTCTGTCTACAAAAACTTATCTAGTAGGTATAAAATTATCTCTTAGGTAAAAAACCTAAACAAATGATAGTACAGGACTGGACTTAACATTTATAAAATGGAATGTGATGTATGCAAAAATTCTAAGGATACACTGTTCAACTGTGATGGGTGCAGAAAAAGTTTGTGTAAAATATGCGGAAAGCTTACATCATCAGAAATTAAATGCTTACAGCTCAAAGAAAGGGTCATGGTATTCCATTGTAAGCTCTGCAGACAATTTGATTCTCTTAGATTACTAAATACAATAATTGATGACAAAGAAACTATAATTCAAAGCAAAACTAAGATCATTAAATTGTTAGAAAAAGAGTTAGCTAATCTCAAATCACAAAACGGAAATTTAAATATTGCTAATGCATGTACCTATGCTTCAGCCGCAAAAAAAGAAGTAGTGGAGCAAAGAATTAATCTACCATGCCTTATTATAAAACCAAATAAACATCAAGAGTGTCTCGAAACAAAAAAGGAGATTGAACAGAAAATCAAACTTAGCAAAATATCAGTAGGAATCAATTTTATTAAAAATGGAAGAAATGGTTCTATCATCATAAAGTGCAATTCAGAACGCTCCACGCAAAATATGAAAGAAGAAGCTACAAAAGTACTCGGTCCAAATTATTCAATAAATGAAACTAAACTACTCAAGCCCAGTGTCAAAATAGCTAATTTAAAAAAAGATATTACTGAAGATGAAATATTAGAATCTATTACAAATCAAAATGAAGAATATGGTTTTTCTCCTCAGGATGAGATGGACGTGAAAGTTATCAAGAAAAATAAGAAAGGTGATAGTGCCTATGCTGTAATTAACTGCAATGGGTCCTCTTACAACAAATTTATGGCTGCCAAAAAAATAAACGTAGGCTTTGAAAAATGCCCAGTTTTTGAAAATGTTCATCTAATAAGATGCTTTAAATGTTTCTCTTTTAATCATAAAATAGAAGAATGCAAAAAATTGGAAAGTATTTGTACTTTATGTAGTGAAAATCATTCTTACAAAGATTGTGTATCTCAAATAAGGAAATGCATTAACTGTGTTAATTATAACGAAAAGTTCAAACCTAAATTTGATGTAAATCATGAGGTGTTTAGTTATAAATGTGACGTATATAAGAAGAATTTAGATGTTGTTAGAGAAAGAACTAATTATAAGTCTTAATTTTCAATTAAATATATAAACTCGATTATATGGCTAATATACGTGTAAAAAAATACTTGTCAATTGCACACCTTAATGTTCGGTCACTATTCACAGGCTTCAATGAATTTCAACAACTTACAATTGATAATAATTATGATATAATAGGTTTAACAGAAACATGGTTAACTAATAACACACCATCAAATGTTGTAAATATGAATGGTTATAAACTTGTTCGTAAGGATAGGGAGGGTAGCAGAGGTGGCGGAGTGGCTTTCTATGTTTTTTTTTTTTTTTTTTTTTCCTTATAGGTTGCGGTCTTTTGGCCCGCTGTACTGAAGCTGAAGCTTATTGTACCCCCATAGTCTCCCTATTCCATGAGACCCGTTCCTCCCACGAAGGCGAGTATACGGTCGATGGGAGCATTAGCTATCTCTTCCGGTGTCACTGATGGTTCACCGAAGTGTGCAATCCTTCTCGCCGCTAGGGCCGGGCATTCACATATGATGTGGTGAGGTGTTTCTTCCTCTTCACCACACATCCTACAATCTGGATCATCCTTCACCTTTATGTTGCTGAGATGTTTGTTTAGCGTGCAGTGTCCTGTTAAAATACCCACTGCAGATCTTAGCTGTCTTCTGCTCAGCTTCAGCAATTCCTTAGTCTTTGATTTGGATGGGTCACCTAAGAATATGCGTGATTGTCTCATTCCTGGTGCCTCTCTCCAATGCAAGTTGTGTTTCTGTCTTAAAAGTTCCTTTACTGCGCCTTTTGCGGTGCTATATGCGATCCCGCATGTCGGCTCGGGTCCTATCAAGGCTTTCTTTGCTCCTTCTTTGGCCAGCCTGTCAGCTTTCTCATTACCTGAATTTCCCTGGTGTCCTCGCGTCCATTCCAATTGCACATTGTTGTGTTCTGCTAGTTTCGCCAGGGGCTTCAGGCAATTTCTTACTGTTTTAGAACGTATTTCTACTGCCTCCAGAGCTCTAAGAGCTGCCTGACTGTCAGTGATGATACGGATTCTTCTGTTAATGTAAGACATCCGTACCATTTCTTGTGCACAAGCCTCTATGGCTGTTATTTCTGCTTGGAACACGGTTGCAGTGCTGCCCAGGTTCAGACTGAAGTATGTCCCTGGTTGGTCTCCCGCAATTCCTGCTCCGGTACTACTTGACGTTTTTGATCCGTCCGTATACCATATGGTATCATTTGGGTGACTTCGCATCTGCCTTTTACCCTCATCTTCCCTATCAGGTATAATTACCCTGAAGGTTTTTGTGAAGTTATAAGTAGTGCTGATTCTGTCAGACTGCATTTCAAGTAGTCGGTTATTTCCCAGTTGTTGGGCTATTTCTGTATGATATCCTTTTCTTGGAAAGGTCTCATACCCGTTGTTTCTTAGCCTGTAAGTCGCTATCAATGCCTCATTCTCCACCACTAGATTTAATGGAGGTAGGCATAGCAGTGCTTCCATAGCTGCGGTAGGCGTTGTTGTCATGGCCCCCGTTATCCCTAGGCACGCAAGTCTTTGTACCTTGTTTAGTTTCCTCAACGACTCTCCTTTTCCAGCTTTGTGCCACCAGATCAGGGAGGCGTAGGTTATTATTGGTATCGCAACCCTTTGGTACAGCCAATGTACCATTCATGGTTGTAGTCCCCAGTTTTTGCCCACCATTCGTCTGCAAGCCCATAGGGCCCGCGTGGCTTTGGTGGTCACTTTCCCTATATGAGCTTTGAAGTTCAGTTTGGTGTCTAGAGTTAGTCCCAAATACTTGGCTTCACCGCTCATTTGTAATTCTTTTCCCCGAAGAAATAGTTTCTTCAGGTTTTGAATTTTTCTTTTCCTTGTAAAAGCTACCACTGTGGTCTTTCCTGGATTGACGGATAGACCTTCCTGGGTGCACCATTTATCTACCGTTTTGAGGGCTCTTTGCATCATTTCTGATGTGACGCCCTCAAATTTTCCTGTTGCCAGGGGCTTTCTATGTTAAGGACCATATTAATTTTAAGGTGATATCTTTGGATATACAAAAATGTGATGAAATAGAGAACCTTTGGATCGAAATCAAATTAGGTCGATTTAAACTGGTGCTAGGTGTAGTCTATCGTGTCCCGAATTTTAGTATTGATCAAAGTATTAACATATTTGACGAAATATTATCACATATAGTACCTTCGAATGAAAACATCATAATGCTTGGAGATGTCAATATTAACATGTTTAACATACAAAACAGATTATCTAGCTGTACTGATTCCTACGGTTTTAGTCAGATTATAAACGAGGCCACTCGAATTACAGATCATTCAGCTACTTTATTAGATCCAATCTTTGTGACCAATAATGATATTATAAATAGCTTTGGCACTGTCAATGCAGATCTAATTTCGGATCATCTTTTAGTCTATTGTAAAATAAAAGTTCCTTCTTATAACTTTAAGCAAAAATTTGTTACTTTTAGAAATTTCAATTTTTTTCATGAGGATCAGTTTCTAATCGACTTAAATAATAAACAATGGAATGAAATTTATTATATTGATGATATTGAACAAAAAATAAGTTTGTTGTCAAACTATATCCTAGAACTTTTCGATAGTCATGCTCCTCTCTCTACAGTAAGAGTTAGTAAACCTCATGCACCTTGGTTGACTAATGCAGTTAAACGAATTATGAAAGAAAGGGATTTGGCTTATAGCAAATATAAAGAAAATAAAACTCCCGAAAATTAGCAGAACTATAAAAACTTACGTAATTTAGAATCAATTAGACGCGAAAAACAAGCTTTCATTTGTAGCACTCAAAATGACCCTGCGCAGCTGTGGAAAAATCTAAAACAATTGAACATACATACTGATAAAGACAAAACTCTTCCTCACAATCTTGCTGATCCAGTACTAGTAAATGAGTATTTTACATCAGTTTTCCATAAGAGCAATCAATGTTTAGATAAAATTCACTTCTATAAAAATTCTCATTCCAATGAAGCTTCTTTCTCTTTTTCAATGGTTAATAGTGACTTAGTGCTGAAGGCTTTGAAGGATATCAAATCAAATGCATGTGGAGGCGACAAAATTACACCAACTATGATAAAGCTCTGCCTGCCAATCATACTGCCCCATCTGACGCATATTGTGAATTGCTGTATGGAAAGAGGATATTTCCCGTCTTGTTGGAAAGAAGCTGAAATCCTTCCTATTCCTAAAGTACAAAGCCCCACCATTATCCAAGATCTACGTCCCATTAGTCTCCTCAATGTGCTATCAAAAATATTGGAAAAAATAGTATTTTGGCAATTAGATGCTTATTTTTCAGAAAATGACATTTTGCCTAAGCATCAGTCAGGTTTTCGTGCCTCTTACAGCACTACAACTGCCCTGCTTAATTTAACTGACAACATTTTAACAGCTGCTGATAAACAGAAAGCTTCAGTGTTAGTTGGTTTAGATTTCTCTAAAGCTTTCAATACTATTGATCATGACTTAATTGAAGCAAAGTTATCTTATTATGGTTTAGACTTACTTTCACTTTCATTCTTTCATTCATACTTAAATGGCCGCTCGCAAAAAGTCAGAATCGGCACTAATATCTCGGCAAGTAAATCTGTATGTTCTGGTGTGCCGCAAGGTTCAATTTTGGGTCCTTTATTGTTTCTAATTTACACAGCTGATATGTTTAAATGTGTTAATAACTATCATATTCAGGCATATGCAGATGATACACAAATTGTTTTTAATTTTGATCATTCTGATATCTTAAATACCTCAATTCTTATTAGTAGTGATTTAGAAAACATTCATAATTATTCTTACAGCCATAATCTAAAGTTAAATCCCTCCAAATCTATTATAATGTTATTTTGTTCAGAATCCAAACGTGATTATTTAGAACAAAATTTAAAAATAAGACTAAATAACAATATATTAACTTTTAATTCTGTTAGTAAGATATTGGGAGTTTTAGTAGATAATAAACTAAGGTTTCATGAACATGTATCTAAACTATGTCAAAGGAGCTATATAATTTTAAAGAACTTATATGCAAATAAATCAGTGTTGAATTTTAGTGTAAAAAAGAAATTGTGTGAATCAATAATTTTCCCTATTATTAACTATTGTGATACAGTATATTTTCCTTGTTTAGAGATAATGTTACAAAAAATAGGCTGCAAAAAATACTAAACTTTTGCTGTAGATTTGTATGCAACTTAAGAAAATATGACCATGTCACTCAAAAATTCATTGAATTAAAATGGTTAAAGCTGCCTGAATTCGCAAAATATCACTTGTTAATACTTGTACATAAATTATTAATACTCTGTAAACCTATTTACCTTCGTGAATTTTTTTAGAAGTTTATTTTCACTTTGAATAGACAACAGAACAGGTCTTTATTAAATTGTTCAACTATCTCATTACATTTTTGAAACTTTTCTTCGTACTTTTCATCTATTTTTCTTACAACACTTTCTACAAATGTATTTTTGAATTGATCATTAAATATTAAGGATATTTGTTCCGCAATAATACGCCTGATTTCATCAAGGTCAGTCCTTGTAAGAACCATTTTGATCCGAAGTACGTTTATATGATTTGTACAAAAGTGATTTAAGTAGTGCAAGTTTTTACTTACAAAATGTGCAGCAAACACTTAAATGCACACTTATGTATAAATTAACCAGATATTCAGTTATATAAACTCAATAAATCACAAATTTTCAACCAGAGACACAATACGGTTCTCACACTAGCGCCATCTTTGATCAATATAGCTGTGATAATGATGTATTTGAGTTCACAGAAGTAAATGAGGATAAAATTAATTCAATATTGAGAACATTAAAATCTACGGCTACAGGTACAGATGGATTGAACATAAAAATGTTAGATTTATTTTTCCCTCAGATATCAGAGCAGTTTACTTTCATCGTCAACAAATGCCTCACCTCAGGGGAATTTCCGGATGCCTGGAAAGATGCCAATATTTGCCCAATCCCAAAAATATCAAATCCTTCAGAACTGTCTCATTATAGGCCTATCAGCATTTTACCTACTATTTCTAAAGTTTTAGAGAAAATAATATATGAACAGCTGAATTTTTATTTTGAATCTAAAGAAATTATACCATCGCATCAGTCAGGATTTAGGGCTAACCACCGCACAACCACAGCTCTGCTAGACGTTACTGATAATATTCTAAGAAAGAATGACAGAAATTAGAATACTTGTTTAATTTTATTAGATTTGAGCAAGACTTTTGATACATTAGATCACCAAATTCTACTTAAAAAACCTAAGTACTTCGGTCTTGGCAATATTTCCCAATTATTTTTTAAAAATTATCTTAGTAATAGGCCTCAGAGGGTGTTGTGCTGTGGTCGATGCTCAGACTTTAAGAACGTTAATAGAGGCGTCCACCAGGGAAGCGTGTTGGGGCCTTTGTTATTCTCTATATACACTGCAGATTTTTCTACGTACCTATCAAGTTGCCAGATTCACCCATAGACTTAATAATACTAACGTATGGACGGAGCATTGTGCCACTTTCCGTTCGCCAGTGTGAGGACGCCATTGAAGAGAGATAGAGCGATATAAATTGAGTGCGTCGAACAAGGATAGTAAGATTTAAGACCACTTGGCTGTTATTTCCACAGTCCACAGTCACGTGGCCAAGTTACTTTTTTACACGGCGGATGGGAACATTTTGCCGAGATTCTTTATAAATATATTTTAGCACGGTGTAGTGTTTTGGAACCATAAAAATAGATGCATCTCAGATATTTATGCATTAATAGGTAGGTATCTAAAGAAGGTTAAGGGACAAATTACATAACCTTAAACTCGCATCTATCGGCGTCTCTCTCGAGGTCTCGTCCTCATCACCTCTCTCTCTAGGCTCAGTCCATAGTATTATTAAGTCTATGGATTCACCAGTATGCGGACGACACGCAGGTTTTTTATTCATTTCCGTACGGTGAAGTAAGTAATAATAATAAGAATAATCTTTATTGATCTTAAGAAATTACATTTATAGAGTACTGCTGTGGATAAAATTAATTATGATTTACAATCTCTATCAAAGGTTCAAAGGTGTTCAGTGCTCACAAACTGATGGTCGAGCCGGTAGCGTACCTGCCTCTCAACCAAAAATCCCGGGTTCAAATCTCGGTCGTGGCAATGGCAAATACTGTGAGAGGGATTTTTCCATTATACACGGATATTGGATGTGTGTCCCTTGTCTTTAAATGGGTAGCCCCCTCCCGCACAAGGCTCTTCTAGAACCTTCTGGGATAAAGGGGGTCGTAATTACATGTGGTGTTATTATTATTATTATATTAAACTTATTTTAAATGAGGTAAAAACTGAGGTTTTTGTCTTTGGTAAACATCCCGACTTCCTTATATCAGTAAACAATGAAATAATTAAGTCTAAGGAGGTGTGCAAAAACCTCGACATTTACCAATAAGTGATTTTTTTTTTTTTTGCAAAGTGTATACAGCGTGTCCCACTTTTAATGGCCCCCCCTTCACAACTCAGTTATTAGTTATCCAATTTTAACCAAATTTGGATCGATGTCAGTGACCTTTGGTGTGATCTTTTTGAATTAAACAAAATTTATTTTTGCCAGTGGCGTGCATTTTTGTTAAGAAAAAAAGGGGTCGCCTTTTCGAGAAGTCATATTAGGCATTTTTTTATAGAAAAACGAATACAATATTATTAATCAGTATGCTTTAGAACCCCCATGCCGAAAATTTCACAACATTTTGAATAAGGGTTTCCGAATAACGGGCCTAGTAAAAATACATTTTTTCAGTCGTAAATAATTGCCAGCTTGAAAACGGTTTGCGTTTTGAAAAAAAGTCATTCCTAATTTTCAATTTTAATTGATTTACTCTATCTCCCCATGCCTTCAAAAGTTTCAAATACTGCGAACAAAAATTTTTCATTGGACGATAAAAAAATATTTTAACCGGTTCTGTATTATTTGGATATTAAGTGATAAAAAATTATCTTATTTGATAATAAATTAATTTTATACCAAACGAAAAAAAGGTTGCTCTGATATTAAATTAATTATTTTTCGAAAAATAAACCGTTGTCGAGTTAATTATTTACGACTGCGGCATTTCAAACTTTTGAGCGCATGATGTAATAGAGTAAATCAATTTAAATTGAAAATGACGAATGACTTTTTTTCGAAACACAAACCGTTTTCAAGTTATCAGTTATTTACCCCTGAAAAAATGTATTTTCACGGGGCCTGTTATTAGGAAACCCTTAATCAAAATGTAGTAAAATTTTGAACATGGGGGTTCCAAAGCATGTTGATTAATAATATTGCATTAGTTTTTCTGTAAAAAAATGCCTAATATGACTTCTCGAAAAAGTGACCCCATTTTTCTTAATAAAAATGCACGTCACTGACAAAAATAAGTTTTGTTTAATTCAAAAAGATCACACCAAAGGCCATTGGTAGTAACCCAAATTTGGTTGAAATCGGATAACTAATAACTGAGTTGTGAAGGGGGGGCCATTAAAAGTGGGACACGCTGTATATATTCTTTATGTATTATCATATTCAATAGGGAAAAAAAAAATGTTATGTACAACTGGCGGAAGGACCTCGGTCGATAGCCATTTGGTTTCTACCAATAAAGTACTTTTATTATTATTATTATTGTTAATCACTTGGTGCAAAAATCTTATGGTAAACTAAAA
Source organism: Rhagium mordax (assembly GCA_963680705.1). Taxonomy (NCBI): domain Eukaryota; kingdom Metazoa; phylum Arthropoda; class Insecta; order Coleoptera; family Cerambycidae; genus Rhagium; species Rhagium mordax. Next base: position 72,442,355 of record OY796656.1, on the reverse strand, counting down.
CTTCTTTATATTCACAAAGAGTCACTTAGTATGGCAGTTAAACTAAGATTGTGTGACTCTCTAATCCTTTCGTTATTAAACTATGCTGACACAGTCTTCTGGCCATGTTTGCTGCAGTCGGATAAATATACATTGCAAAAGATACAGAATAGATAAATATACATTGCAAAAGATACAGAATAGTTGTATCAGATATTGCTTTGGTTTAAAAAAATTTGATAGTGTAACTGAGAAATTGTTAGAATCCAAACGGTTTAATTTAAATGAACGTTATGAACTACATATGTCTTATTTGGTTTATAAAATTGAAAAATTTAAATCCCCTAAATACTTGTGTAAAAAAATGGTAAAAGGTGGTGAGATTCATGATCGTCATACACGTCACTGAAACCTGTATTCAGTTCCGAAACACAACTCTGCTCAAGTTCAAGGAGCTTTCTCGTATACTGCTGTCAAAATGTTTAACAAAATACCTCGAAATATAAAAACTCAAAAAGTGCTACAAGTGTTCTATCCTTTCGAAAACAGATAAAGAACCTTATTAAATATGATGACACCAAGATATAAATATCCAGAAAAAACTATTTTTGAAATGTTACTACTGATATCGCAAGAACAATAAACACAATTAGGTTTTTTTTTTTTTTTTTTAATTTTGTAGTCATAATTCACTTACTAATATCACATCTGAAAAATAAAACAATATTATATACACCTGTAAAAACAACACTGGCTGAAGGACTTCGGTCGCTGGCCTTTTGGTTATATTTATAGTTATAATCAATAAAGAACTGTTATTATTATTATTATTATTAGAACCTTATTATGTCATCTAGAAATTCGTCTATTAAATTATCTGATTTTTATAATTTTAATGTTCCGGATTTTAACCATGTGCACAAAGAAGAATGAGCGAATTTCAAAGTATGTTAACCACATTATCAGTCTATTATTGTATATTTCTGTATTCCTTTGTTTACCTTTTTTCTTTTTTTAATTATAAGTTAGTTACCACTGGCTAGTAAGTTATTATAGTATTTTGGTAAATAACTTTAAGAGTATCTATGTATTTGCAATCTCTTTTTTTGTGATATTCTGTTTATATTACGTGCTGTTTACAATACTCTTCTTTTGTGTTTTGTATTTCTTTTTGGTGGTTACGTGGAAGAGCGAGCAATCGAACGTCGCCACCATTTTTCTTTGTAAATTTATTGGTATCATAAAATAAAGACTATTATTATTATTATTATTTTTACATTAATTCGAATATCAACATGTTTTTAAAAAATCAGTCTATTTTGGTGACATAGGTGAAAAGAGAATTATTTTCTCTAACTAATGTTGTAAAAATCCAATATGGCGGTCATAAGAAAAAAAAAGTTGACTATCGTTGCTCAAAATCTAGAAGGCTTAGAAAATTTCTAACAACGCCAATCATTTGATAATGGTCAAAAATATAACCTTACCACATTTCATAAATTTACATAAATGGTATAGAAGATATTATTTTTTAATTTTAAATTTAAAAATTTAAAAATATGGCCGCCGCCAGTGGGACTGGCATTGAGAGTCAGAGTAAAGAAAGTGCTATAAATCATGGAAAATTCAAGTGTTGTGTAACAAAAGAGTGCTCAGTGAAAGTATGTAAAAATTGTTTTTCAATTTATCACAAAAGTTGTGCAGACAGACTCAGTTTAAAAGTAATAGACTTAAATAGGGTTATTTGCTGTGAAAAGAATGAAATACAAAAAACTGTTGAAAATTATTTTAAACCAACTAACACGGGAGAAACGGATCTTGAAGTATGTTACCTAAAAAAACTTTTAAAAGAGATGGAAGAAAAGATCATTGTACTCAATGAAAATAATACTTTATTGAAAGATAAAATTGCATATTTAAATAAAAATATGGCAAATATCGAAAAAAACAATAGTGCATTAGAAATAAAACACGTAGTACAAAAAGGTGTGACTACAAAAACAGTATCAGAAGAAAGAAATCATAAAAAGCCTGAGGATATAAATATAAATAAATTCTCTAGCAAAAAACCAGATCAAAAAATAAATGAAAGTAATTTGAGCATAATGGAAAACAACCAAATTGAAATAATGCATGAAATCATTCATTTACGACCAAGTACTTCAAACATGCAAGATTTTAATAAATCAACAATTTCTTCACCAAGTCAGAAAAACCCTCACAATGGAAGGCAAGGTGATTACACTTATAAACAAGCCTTAATAACTGGCAAAAAACAGAATAAAAATGAACGAGTTGCAGGGAACAACAAAAGAATCAAACGAAGGGAGATAAACATTGGAACGGCAGAAACGAAAAATGGAGATAATGATTTCATGGGAAAAGAAAGCAATAAAAAAGTATGGCTTTTCATATCGCGAGTGAAAGATCATGTCACAGATGAAAAAATAAAAAACTACATAAAGGGAAAAACTAATCTTCAAGAGGACAATGATGTAGTGGTCGAACATATGAAAACAAAATATGACAATATCAGAAAAGACTGTCAGTGTTTTAAAGTCGGAATAAATTTTGACAAAAAAGAAATGGTTTATGAAGAAAACTTTTGGCCCAAGAAAGTTGCATACAGAAGATTTGATTTTGATGCAAAAACTCGACCTGAAGATGATAAAGATAAAAATGAGGATTTTTAAATACAAGTCAAAAAGTAGAATTACCTAATAAAGAAGCAACTATTATTTATGAGGAAAATAAAAAATTGAAACTGAATATGAAAAACAATAACAACATTGAGATTGCAGAAAATCACTTACTAGAAAATTGGGTAATATTACACCATAATATTCAATCTATAAAAAATAAATTATTAGAAATCGAAGTATTTATTAAAGACCTCAGTGTAGCTCCAACTGTGGTTTGTTTTACTGAACACTGGTCAACAGAGGAAGAAGCGGCTTCAATACACCTGGATGGCTACAACTTAAAATCTATCTTTTCCAGAAAACACATGGGTCATGGTGGATCGTGCATTTACCTGCGTGAAGGCGTGTACGGAATGGAGATTCAAGAGCTAAAACAAAGGGGACTAGAAGGCATCATTGAGTGCTCGTCCATTGTGTGTAAAAACTTTAAAGTCATAATCATATGTATATATAGACCTCCTAAAGGTCATCTTGAAACTTTTCTCCAAAATTTATCCGCTATACTAGATACAGCCCAAAATGATTACAAGAATTATAAAATAATTTTGTGTGGAGATTTTAATCTAGATTTACTAGAAGAAAGTCAGACAAACACTCAAACTTTTTTAACTCTCTTAGGGCCAAATTATTAATAAGCTGTTAAAGTCCATGATAAAGATATCTCCCTGTTAGTATAAAAATGGAAATTATAAATACCCTGTTAGAGGTAACTAGAGGATAAAATGTTGCTAACATGAACATTATTTAACAGCCGCTTCATCTGCCTGTTTGTATTTAATCTGCCAGATATATGTGAAACTATAACCTAAACGTCAATTTTATGTCATCCATTGGACAAAGCTTGTTAATATTTCGGATTGTATTTATAATGGATATTCCAGGAAGCATTTCTTTATTGGATGGATTGGATTTTTTCCGATTCATCGGACTCTGACAGTGATCTAGAGGATTATGTAAATATTGTGTTCAGAAAACCTCGTACACTCCACCAAAGAGCGGATCATCTAAATTATTAGGACGATTTAGATTTTATTAACAGATTTCGGCTTTCCAAGAACACCATACAATTTTTGTCCTTTCGTTATTAAACTATGCTGACACAGTCTTCTGGCCATGTTTGCTGCAGTCGGATAAATATACATTGCAAAAGATACAGAATAGATAAATCTGCCAGATATATGTGAAACTATAACCTAAACGTCAATTTTATGTCATCCATTGGACAAAGCTTGTTAATATTTCGGATTGTATTTATAATGGATATTCCAGGAAGCATTTCTTTATTGGATGGATTGGATTTTTTCCGATTCATCGGACTCTGACAGTGATCTAGAGGATTATGTAAATATTGTGTTCAGAAAACCTCGTACACTCCACCAAAGAGCGGATCATCTAAATTATTAGGACGATTTAGATTTTATTAACAGATTTCGGCTTTCCAAGAACACCATACAATTTTTGTTGAATGAAATAGAATTATCATTATCACTGAACACCAATGCCTACTGTAGGGACTATTGAAAAGGTGGGTACTAGGTACCAAAAATGAATATTGTCAACGAAGTAATTAATAATTAATAAGATATAAAACATAGTTTTGTAACTTAGAAACGGACGCAATCAGGAAATGTCACAACAAAAATACGCTGTTGCCAAGTTGTGATGCAGATAGTATTCTAGCTAAGACATACCTCACTAAAGGATAGTAAATGGCAAGTTAATTTTAATATGATAATTAGAATTTGTTTTTAACGGAAGGATAAAATTTATCTATCCGCTAACAAACAGTCACTTTAACAGCCTATTAATAATTTGGCCCTTAAAGACATATAATTTAAGTCAAACAATCAATGAACCAACTAGACTTATAGACCTATTGCGTTACTTTCAAACATTAGCAAAATTTTTGAAAAAATAATATACTCAAGGTTAATAAATTATCTAGAGAGTGAAAGTTTGTTGAGCGACACACAAAACGGTTTTAGGAGAAACAAATCCACAATCAGAGCATGTTATCAAGCGCTGTATGAAGTAACTAACTCCTTGAACAACATGCAACATACAGTTGTTATAGGATTGGATCTATCAAAAGCATTTGATAGTGTAGACCATAGCATTTTAGCTATGAAACTAGAAAGATATGGAATTAGAGGTATTACATTAAAACTATTGACATCATACTTAAATAATAGGCTACAATGTGTTATTGAAACAGACAGTAATGGTGACTTACAAAAATCAGAAAAATTAAAAATAAAAAGAGGAGTCCCGCAAGGGTCAGTCTTAGGACCATTGCTGTATATTTTATACACCGATGACTTAACTATGATACTTGACGAGTATGCTGTCCAGTATGCTGATGACTGCACACTAGTTATCCGCTCGTCTGACTCTTTAATATTAGAAGAAAAAGTTTTTGCGACATTTGAGGTTTTAGAAAAATACTTTACTGCTATAAATCTTAAACTGAATAAAGACAAAACTCAAGCTATAGCTTTTACATATAACACTTCCAATGTTGAAAAAACATTTGATAATGGTATAATATATTGACAACCATGCCAGCAATGACTTTTCTGGGAATTAAAATTGATGCCAGACTTGATTGGAAAGCCCATACTGATGACATCATAAATAATATAGCCAAGTATTGTTACGCCCTAAAAGTGATATCACAAAATATCAGTACTGAAGCAGCCTTTATAGCTTATTATGCCTATGTCGTATCTAGACTTAGATATGGTATTATCTTTTGGGGTGGAACAACTCATATACATGGGATATTTGTGCTACAAAAAAGATGTCTCAGAAACATATTAAACATTAAACAAACTGATAGTTGTAAGCCAATATTTATAGAAAGAAAGATACTTACCTTAATCAGTCACTATATATACGAGTCCGTTGTCTTTGTTGCACAGAATACTTGTCTGTTTACAAATCACGGCAGAAATCACTTATATGATACAAGAAATAAAGCTGATCTTTTAAATATTAAGACTAGATATGCTTTTATTCAAAAAAATATACCATATACAATAATTAAAATCTACAATAAAATTCCCCATAATTTAAAAAATGGTACAGTAAAAGAATTGCAAACAAATTTAAAGGCTATCCTCGTAGAAAAGGCTTACTACACTTTGGACGAGTTCTTCAGTGATGACTTGTAGCATTTTTTTTATTTTTTTATTGTCTTGTTCTTCTTCCTTTAGAATTTTAATATGTATCTTAAGTCTTAACATGTGAATCTGTATTTAATCTTAATCTTAGTTTTAACTTACTTTTAATTTTACTTTCTTTACTTTACTTATGTTATAAGATATAATTACTCAGTAGTTATTTTGTGACACGTTCCACATCCACTTGGATATTTTAAGAACAAATAAAGACTTATCTATCTATCTATCTATCTATCTATCTATCTTTTCTTTGATATCACGATTTTCAATTTTTTAAGGATAAACCGCGAACGAATCAAGATATCCAGCATTTCTTGGCAGGAAATTGTAGAATATAAAATAGCGCAACTTTTGTCTAATTTAACCGATCCTCTATATCTTATAGTTTCCGAGATACCAATGGTGGCATCGAAAAATTCACCACCATGTATAATTGGTATAGTTTTTATTGCACGACTATTCAGGAGTAAGTAATCTTACGATAGATATTAATAAATAAATATGTACATTTCATCGTGTAAAACTGACTATAGAGTACACCATTCTGCGCTACTATAAAATTAATGGGGCGGAGTCTATTTGCATCTGTTGGTGAGACAGATTATAAGTATATTAGTGATGTGTAGTTAAATATTTAGCCATCATTGAAATACACAATAAAGTTATGTAAATTTTATCGTTAAACGAGTTTTACCCACTCACTAAAATTAGCGATAACGTTCCGTAATAAAGCCGCAAAACCTTATTATTTAAAATAGTCATAAAATTCTGCAAAACTTTTTTACACCAATGTATAAAACTTACTTGATGATGTACTAATATTAGGTCATCAACAACATTAATAGCAAATCGTCCAGACGACCCCAATTTTAAAACATGAGTTTTAACAGGTGCTTGTCCAGGACCATTAAGAGTGTGAACATGAACTTCAGCAGTATGTGAGCCACTCTGACGACGAAGTATTAAAACTGCAGGTACACCATAAAGGGTTGCTAATGTTACATCACGTTCAAGAGCCATGCGGCCTGGTTCAGCTTTAAAAAGAAATTATTAAATTGTAAAGATATCAATTAAACCCATAGAAGACTTACTTTCTACTTTTGGCAATTTACTAACTGATGCTTGTTTAAACGAAATTGGTTGTAATTGTGAACCATGTGATGAAGCCAAGAGAGCTATTTTATTCAATGAACACCAAACAAACCATTGAACAGTTACAGAAGTAGTTTTCAGATGTTTCAAAGATTTTTTTTCAGGAATTACCAAATACAACTCTACACCATGATCAGTTATAATGGCAACTTCATTAATATGTGACCAAACAAAACCAAGCACGTTTGAATTTTTCTTGCAACACTGAGAATACTCGGAATCTATGGTGTTTCCGTCAAAGTTCATAAACTCTACGGAATTATTAGTTCTTTGAACTGCCAGTATTTTATGATCCAATGAAAATTTTATAGATAGCACTGGACCATGGTCCTCCATGCGAAAATTCAGTGGTCTACCTTCATTAGGACTTTTTACAACTACCCCCATAACTCCCCCAGAACGTACAGCAAAAACCTATAATTATATAAATTATTTAGGTATATACTAGAATCACTATTTGAATATTTGACTTGCATCCATGTTAGAATCATCGAAAAATACATTTGTAAGTTGATTAACAGCTTCAAAACGAACGGGTTTACTGGATAATTCCAAATAATGGTTAGACACATATTCTGTCATTTTAGGTTACAGTTTTATCAAAAAAGTTGTTGGCCTATTAACAGACAATTTTTATTTGTAATGAATGATTGTTGTTGTGGTACTTGTGGTGTCTTAACAGAAACCCACAATTTTTATAATCACCGGTTTTAAATTTTCATGTCACGGACGTCACGGTCATCACACAAAGCTCATTTTTCAATATTCACCGGTTACCGGCGACGGGCGACATGTCAATGCTCTTGCCACAGAATTAATAACAATCAGAACCCAAACTCAAAGTTTTCACCATTTATCATTTGTAGCCAGATTCGGTGACCGTCAATATACATCGGCCATATTCTTAGTCAAAACGTTCAGGGCCGTACTCGAATAATTTGTAGCTCTTTCATAAACCAGTCTTATATAATTGTATCATTTCCTCCGTTTAGCATTATTTTTTTTCATAGGCACTTCAATTCAACTCATACACAATAGATATCAGGGTTTTGCTATTTAGGAAACACTATTACCGATGAAAAATATTTTCCTAAAATTAATTTATAGTCGAATTGGTTCATTCTACCACCACTTTTATTACACCAAACACTTAAATAACTGATTATAGATTGAGGAAATTGTCTAGAGACTTGCGAACACTAGTTGTATAAAAATTATACTAGAGGCGTACTGTCGCTAATACTGGCCTGGCACATTCACTTCTTAAGAACATGGCGGACTAACGTGCGCGAAGACGGTGCGCGAACTTTTCCCGCCAATAGGAGTTAGTATTCTGATTGTTATTAATTCTGTGCTCTTGCTGAACGAATTTTGAACCACTTCGCGCATGACGTCATTCTGTGACAAAAATATATACCGATATACACTGTGGGCCAAATTAAATGGGACCCTAATTCTTCTTGTAATAATTTCTTTATTACTCAACGATTTTTTACCGTTTTTGGGTATGTTGTACTTAAAACTATCCGAAATGAAAACCTGGTTCAAATGTAGGAATATTCAACTGGCGTGCAAGAAAAGAGGCATTTATTTAAAACTGTGCATTTGAAGTCGTTGCAAATATTAGTCTAATAGTATACAATTTTCAAAGTAGGTAAAAGATATTTAAAAGCATCTAGACCAGCGACTCCTATAAGACTTTAAAAATTTAAAAAGTTTTAGATTTGAAATAGCCATTTTTGTGTAAGCATTACACGAATTTCGTATAAGTTTTACTAAAAGAATGATGACAACTGTAATTTTATTTTTTTCATCTCAATTGTGACTAACCGATTAATACGAAAAACCCCAAAAACCCCACTTATAAAGCCCAAAAATCCCCACTGAGCTGGAGTTTTTTATATAAAATCCAGTTTTTTTTTTCCAACCCTGCTGCAATATTTGCAACGACTTCAAATTCACAGTTTTAAATAAATGCTCCTTTTCTTGCAAGCCAGTTGAATATTGCTACATTTGAATCAGGCTTTCATTTCGGATAGTATTAAGTACAACATACCCAAAAACGGTAAAAAAATCGAAAGAAATTATTACAAGAAAGAATTAGGGTCCCATTTAATTTGGCCCACAGTGTATAGGGAAGCTAGTCTTTAATGTATTTTTAGTTAAAGGTTATTGAAATTTTCGTTGTATTTCGACTGTTAATTATAACTGTTGTGAATATGATTTAAATATTCGAAATAGAAAACAAGACATTGTACACAATACGAGGCGCGAAATAATTGCAATATTAATAAGCTAGCAAATAAACATTATATAACGACATATCATCATCATGGACCATATTATATCCACGAAATAGATCGTTATAAAATCGTGCGTGGAATACTGAAACTTAAATAATTACCTATGCGTTTAAAGTATGTGGCATATCTATACAGCACATAAAAAGAGCCGGCTTGTTTGAAGTTTTTATGGGCATCAAACAAGCCGCCGGTTTTTTATGTGTCTTACAAAACTGAAGTCGACCATACCAATGATGTAGTGGTTTCCTCCCAAAAGAATCAATGCACGAGCCGGCTAAGACTAGTCTGCGGTGAGCTAGGGGTTCTTTTACTAAAATAAGGGTGACGAACTTATGGTGTAAGGTTCACCAATTCACAATAATTATTACCAACATTTTTGGGCGCCACGTAGTTTCACTATCATAACGATTTACGGCTCCGCTACAGAAAACTACGAAACCTAGAATCTTTTAGGTCAACTATTTAACGTAGGTAATCAACTAATATGAGATGGTGCATTTACTGTATTAAAATGAGACAAAGCTTTTAGAGAACAAACAATTTCTATATAGGTATAAAGCCAGCGCCACACATGCGGCATTCGGCGAAAGGCGAGCGGTTACTCGGCGAAAGCCGCATGTGTGTACCTGACGCTCGCCTATCGGCGTTCGCCATTCCCGCTTCGCGTCGGTAAATTGACGCGAATCAAAGGATTCGCGCGTCATACATTCGATCACAAATAACAAAACTCTACCCAAATATTCGTGTTTCCCACATTTTTGGGTATGTTGTACTTAAAACTATCCGAAATGAAAACCTGGTTCAAATGTAGCAATATTCAACTGGCGTGCAAGAAAAGAGGCATTTATTTAAAACTGTGCATTTGAAGTCGTTGCAAATATTAGTCTAATAGTATACAATTTTCAAAGTAGGTAAAAGATATTTAAAAGCATCTAGACCAGCGACTCCTATAAGACTTTAAAAATTTAAAAAGTTTTAGGTTTGAAATAGCCATTTTTGTGTAAGCATTACACGAATTTCGTATAAGTTTTACTAAAAGAATGATGACAACTGTAATTTTATTTTTTTCATCTCAATTGTGACTAACCGATTAATACGAAAAACCCCAAAAACCCCACTTATAAAGCCCAAAAATCCCCACTGAGCTGGAGTTTTTTATATAAAATCCAGTTTTTTTTTTCCAACCCTGCTGCAATATTTGCAACGACTTCAAATTCACAGTTTTAAATAAATGCTCCTTTTCTTGCAAGCCAGTTGAATATTGCTACATTTGAATCAGGCTTTCATTTCGGATAGTATTAAGTACAACATACCCAAAAACGGTAAAAAAATCGAAAGAAATTATTACAAGAAAGAATTAGGGTCCCATTTAATTTGGCCCACAGTGTATAGGGAAGCTAGTCTTTAATGTATTTTTAGTTAAAGGTTATTGAAATTTTCGTTGTATTTCGACTGTTAATTATAACTGTTGTGAATATGATTTAAATATTCGAAATAGAAAACAAGACATTGTACACAATACGAGGCGCGAAATAATTGCAATATTAATAAGCTAGCAAATAAACATTATATAACGACATATCATCATCATGGACCATATTATATCCACGAAATAGATCGTTATAAAATCGTGCGTGGAATACTGAAACTTAAATAATTACCTATGCGTTTAAAGTATGTGGCATATCTATACAGCACATAAAAAGAGCCGGCTTGTTTGAAGTTTTTATGGGCATCAAACAAGCCGCCGGTTTTTTATGTGTCTTACAAAACTGAAGTCGACCATACCAATGATGTAGTGGTTTCCTCCCAAAAGAATCAATGCACGAGCCGGCTAAGACTAGTCTGCGGTGAGCTAGGGGTTCTTTTACTAAAATAAGGGTGACGAACTTATGGTGTAAGGTTCACCAATTCACAATAATTATTACCAACATTTTTGGGCGCCACGTAGTTTCACTATCATAACGATTTACGGCTCCGCTACAGAAAACTACGAAACCTAGAATCTTTTAGGTCAACTATTTAACGTAGGTAATCAACTAATATGAGATGGTGCATTTACTGTATTAAAATGAGACAAAGCTTTTAGAGAACAAACAATTTCTATATAGGTATAAAGCCAGCGCCACACATGCGGCATTCGGCGAAAGGCGAGCGGTTACTCGGCGAAAGCCGCATGTGTGTACCTGACGCTCGCCTATCGGCGTTCGCCATTCCCGCTTCGCGTCGGTAAATTGACGCGAATCAAAGGATTCGCGCGTCATACATTCGATCACAAATAACAAAACTCTACCCAAATATTCGTGTTTCCCACATTCGCTCGTCATTCGACAAATAAACAAATGTGTGTATCAAAGCGTTCGCCTTTCGCCAAATGCCACTCGACGAAAGCCAAACTTCGCCTTTCGCCGAATGCCGCATGTGTGGCGCCGGCTTTACTCATACAAAACACCATCGATAATTAATAATATTTTTCACTAAATCAATTAAATGGTAAACAAAACTTTAAGCTATGTAAGTTATAGCTATTAACATATCTAGGAATGTTATGACTATCATAACTGCCGCAAATGTCGGATTTTAAGACATCTAAGGCTGTTATGATTCATAACATCCGTGATATGTTCAATAGTTTATCGGTTTCAGAAAATAAAGACATTATTAATAGATATTACCTTTTGATATTCTCTTATTAATAACGTTTTCATTTCATTAGTTGGTCAAGTCTGTATGGGTTGATTTGTCGCCATGGTTACAGTTATATTTTGTTTGTTTTTATTTGTTACCTTTTTTCATATTACATAAATGTTTACATTTTTAATGTCACAACGGCTACATAAAAATGGACCTTGGATTGCCTGAAAATACATTTCAGGTGGATTTCAGTACTTAATTATTATTGTTTGGAGTTTTCTGTCTGTTTGTATTAATAAATAGCCCTATTGACTATGTGCAAGGGGGCGGAGCTATTACTAAATCCGACGCGAGCGTTTGGGGTGGCCATAATTGTAAATTTTGAACCCCCAATTTTCCCATTTCCCATTTGTCAAGATCATATGTTTTGTGCTGTCAAAAGTGTCAAATAATAATAATTGTTGTTTAAACGAGAAGAGTCGTAATTTAATAGTGGTAGAAAATTTGATCATGTCTCACATAAATTGGAGGATTTGAACTGGTTATCAATGGAGGAGCGTAGAACTCTTCATCTTGGTAATTTTGTTATGTCTATTATTCATAATGACTCTTCACCTATTGACTATGTGCAAGGGGGCGGAGCTATAACTAAATCCGACGCGAGCGTTTGCGGTGGCCATAATTGTAAATTTTGAACCCCCAATTTTCCCATTTCCCATTTGTCAAGATCATATGTTTTGTGCTGTCAAAAGTGTCAAATAATAATAATTGTTGTTTGAACGAGAAGAGTCGTAATTTAATAGTGGTTTTCGGTTATAAACGAAACATGCATGGGAAAAATTAAGCCACCTGCAAATAAATGTTGTGTTCTAGGCTGTCGTGTTAGTGACACTTTCCATAAAATAAAGTTTTACAGAATATTACAGATTTCCTGTGCGGAAACACAACCTTAAATAACGCGCAAAGTGGATCAAAGCTTTGAAAAGAGTCAAGTAAAAGAATGTATTTACCTCTAAATTAAGTTTATAAGGCGTATCTGTTGCAGCCGTTTGTTGAACGTACTTTGCTGTAGTTTTATTATTGCAGCTGATATCAACATATCCTTCTACATGTTTCACATGACAAAATGTTGATTTCTTTCTTTTTTCTAATACAACTTTCACCTTTGGTAAATTTATTGGAACATGTAATTTGTTTAAATTTGGTACACAAAATTATACTCGTCACTATTTTATGTTATACTGTCATGTCGTGACATTGACAATCATGTACTGACATTGACAATGTAGGGGTACAAATATTAAAAAATTGACCACGAGCGGCGCTACTAGAACCCTTGCACATAGCGAATATTATAGTTTCTTTATTTATTATTTCATCTGTTGACAGTTATTGACAGATCTGTATTTGTAATATTATTACCGTACAAGTTTTAAATATAACTGTACAACTTTAGTTATTACTTGTTTACCAGCCTACTTTTGCATATGTAAACAAAGGATCAATATCCTGAAACCGATAAAGTAATATAATACAAAATAAATTGGGCTAGTCGGATTTTTCTCTCAAGATACGTGAAAATGCGCTGGGATAATAAAGATTTTTTTTTAAATCGGCATTAAAGTACCTCAAAATCGTCATTAAAGTGATAGAAATAGTCATTAAAGTAATCTATTGTATGATTTTTGTAGTTGGCCGAGGTGACAGATAAACGTAAACATTAACTTGTAACAAAAGGTAAATAAATACAGTTTTTTTTAAAATCGACATTAAAGTACCTCAAAATTGTCATTAAAGTGATAGAAATAGTCATTAAAGTAATCCATTATTGTATGATTTGTGTAGTTGGCCGTGGTGACGCAGATAAACATAAACATTAATTTTTTCTTCAAGCGTATAACAATACTTACATTACATAATGCAACACGTCCTGTAGAAAGAGCCTATTATTGTATTAGTACAAATATTTCTCATTTTTTTCCTAGTACAAAAATGAAATAATCATGGCAACGAATTAAAAATCTAAGTTATGACTTTGTCATAAACTGTCATTTTAAAAGTTGACGTCGCGCGTCGAGCCGTTTTTTAAATTTAAAAGCGAAAATGTCTGAAGAAATGCAGTACGTACCACCTGAAATACTTGAAATTGCAAATTCACCTATGACATGTTTCATTGATAAATAAAATGGTTAGTATTACATATATTTTTTTTTACTAACCTTGAACGCATTTGACCTGATGTCATTTATCAAAATTAAAGTTTTGATATTTTTGATTTTAACGCTTGAAGAAAAAATAGTATGTCACTCGGAGTAGAAGGCTCATATTATGTGTTTCGCCCAGTTTGCTGCCTCGGCTTGCGCCTCGGCTGAGCAAACTTCTGGGCTCAACAATAATGGTCGCCTTCGCTACTCCTTGTTTTTTTTTTTTTTTTTGTTATGGCATTAAGGACGGAGTCCATTCAGCCAGTCACCACGACAATAATTAAAGGAAACCAAGAAGAAATTCAGAACTACCTAATCAAACATTATTATAGAATTAAAAAAAACGATTGGGAGAGACAGGGGCACACTCTTCTGGCCTAGGGACCAATCAAGGCGCTTAAAAATGCACAAACAGGGGGGGGGGCACGGTTAGAAGGTAAAATTGACAATTGAGGATAGACAGAGGAACAAAGATAAACCTATATTATGATACTGCTTTTGTTTATAAAAAGCAAAAGTTGATTCAAGACCTCTATTTTGTTTAAGCATAAAAGATATAAGAGGTTGAAGGGTGATTCTATTTTTAATTTTATTAGGTTATTATATAATTCGATGCATGAGTCTATGTGTCTGGAACAGTTAAAAAATATGTGATCTAAGTCGCCTTCGGTATTACAGTCAACACAAAGGTTCGATTGTATGATGCCGAGTCTTGCTAGGTGGGTTGGATGACAAGTGTGTCCAAATTTTATTCTGCTGATTATGCTGGTATACTTTCTAGGCATTACTTTATCCTCATGCCAATGTTTATTTGGTATTACAGGGTGAACTAATGTATATCTAGTAGGATTTGTGAAACAGAATTCATGCCATATATAAGACCATTTTCTATACATTTTGTCCTTCAGACTACATGATATTTCCTCAAAGGTAATACCATTTGTCAAATTTGCGCCTGAAGTAGCAGCGCTACTCCTTGTAACATAATATACTATTTTATTGCTTGTGAAAATAATTGTGTTGTAACAAAAGGTAAATAAATACAGTTTTTTAAATTCAGAATTGTATTATCACTATTATAATTGCTAAAAATAATGGTTTTCTTATAAAAAATTAATCAGACTTGACATTTACAAATAATTATGACATTTCCATATGTCACTTAAAATTTTAAATAATTATGACATTTCTTAATTTCACTGAAAATTGTTTAAAAAATAGAGTTAATTATCTTAATTTCATAGTTTTTGGATTTAAAAAAAAATGTATAATATGCACCTCGGCATTAAAGTTCCTTTTTATCCTCATGTGTTTTATTTGCCTCGGCCCTACGGGCCTCGGCAACTAAACTCCACATATTCATGATAAAAAGATTAACCTTAATGCCTTGATATATAAATAACTATTTTTAAATTCAGAATTGTATTATCACTATTATAATTGCTAAAAATAATGGTTTTCTTATAAAAAATTAATCAGACTTGACATTTAAAAATAATTATGACATTTTCATATGTCACTTAAAATTTTAAATAATTATGACATTTCTTAATGTCACTGAAAATTATTTAAAAAATAGAGTTAATTAATCTTAATTTCATAGTTTTTGGATTTAAAATAAATGTAATATGCACCTCGGCATTAAAGTTCCTTTTTATCACTCATGTGGCAACCCCCACATTCATGATAAAAAGATTGACTTTAATGCCTTGATACATAAATAACAGGAGTGCGTTCTAAAACTACGCCCGAGCGCGCTCCTGTGATAAAAAGTCGTTCGTGTACACTGTAGACGTTTTACTCCAACCCGTTCGGTGACACGTTGAGGTGTACAACCAAACGCCGCAGTCAGGACCACGGCGTTGAGGACGTGACATGCGCAGTGTCTCATACACCTACCTGTTTTGTCACATATGTCGTGCATATGTCACATTGTCAAAATTCGTATTTGTGAAGTAAGTTAATGTATTTCATTTTAAAACGAAAAAATAACAGTTTCAAGCTATTAAATATTATAATATACCTACCTGTTGTAATATACACAATAACACTCTATATTTATTTCCCTGGCAAGGCCAAAACTACTTTCCCCTTGGATGTGCAGACGCGCTTAAGTCTAGCCAGGCAATACGCGACACTCATGTGTAGAATTTCATGGAAGCAAGGGTGCACTCGGCACGATATACTTTCAACTCAGAAATAATTATTGTTATAACCCTCCTCGATTCTCGAAAGATAGTTAGACCGTTATATAGCAACTCCAAGTTCTTTTATGTATCTTTTGTAATGGTGTTGTGCTCAAAACAAACAGTGATGAAGTGAAGTTTAAGTTTAAACGTGTAAACTCCAATTGCAGTGCTATACCTACCTAACCAGTGTTTATTTCTTTGTTAATTTTTGGTAGAATCAAGTTGTTAAATAAAAAGTTAAAAAACACAAAAAAGGTCCTTCAAGCTTATTTAAATTACATAACTCATAATTCAATGTGTGGAAACCCCCACATTTGTTGTTCCTTACGAGCCGTATCAGTCAAAGAAACCAGCAACCTGTGGAGTGGAATTCTGTGGGAATAGACTTCATAGAGTGAATTTAAGCTAGGCACGTGGTTAAACTCGCAACGTACTTTGTATTTCCAAAACGCATACCATACGACGTCTCAGAGCACTACCAGGGAAGAAAGCATTCGCCGGCCCGCCGGCCGCCGCATCGCATAGCAACAGGTCGAGCACAGCAGCCATCGCAGCCATTGGGCACTCAGGTACACTCCCTACTCCTGCCAGCATAAGGTCAGTGACTTTCTATTTTGTGAAACAGCTGTTCGCCGGCTTTTGAATCAAAACATTGCGCGTTTGATAATTTACAACAATAATTTAACTTTAATAGCAATTAGGTAAATAATAATTTATGCCTCATTTTATGCAGTAGATTATTTTTGATTATTGTAAATTAAAACTGTAGGTATTCGAGAGAATCACTTGTCAATAATTAAGAAATAATAATGAGTTTCAACGATTTAAAAAGCGCTAGACGCCATGCTAAAGCCTCTATTACACGAATAGCAAATTGGTTAAATGAAAACAAAGACTCGGAATTAAGTGAAAGTCAGTTTAGTTGTAGAAAAGATACTTTAATGAACGCATTTCAAAAATATACAGATGTTCAGAATGAAATTGATGATATGTTGTTAGAAGCAGGTAATGAAAGCGAATTGCAAGATTCGGAAAATAGAGAGGAGATAGAAAAAAAATATTTTGATGCTCTATCTTTAATCCAGGATAAAATTAAAAAATTGTCTCCACCTAGTAAGTCAGAAAACAAAATGACAATTGTTCAGCAAGCAGTAAGCCCAGCTGTGAAACTCCCTAACTTAGAGATAAGCCATTTTTCAGGCAATCAAAGCGAATGGGAATCATTTTCTCAACTTTTTCATGCTTTAATAATACAAAATAAAAACTTAACAGATATACAACGGTTTATTTATCTAAAATCATACCTGAAAGATGAGCCTCTAAAATTAATTGAATCTTTAAAGGTTACTAATGAAAACTTTCAAATTGCTGTAGATATTCTTGCCAAAAGATATGAAAACAAAAATTGTATTGTAAATGCCTATTTTTCGTCATTGTTAGAAACTCCATCTATTGTAAAATGTACCGCTAGTACTTTAAGACAATTTGTTACTACTTGTAAAAAGAATTTGGAGTGCTTAAAGAACTTAGATATTTCCGGTGAACAATTATTCGAATTATTGTTAACTCATTTACTTCAAAAGAAATTAGATTATGGCACAAAACGATCTTTCGAGCAGGAACGTGATTTAACAGAATTGCCCACACTAGAGGAATTTTTCGATTTCCTCGAAAGAAAATGTATAATCTTAGAAAACTTATCTAGTACAGAACCGCAGTCTCGAGCGCAGTCTCAATTCCAAAAGAAAAACAATTATAAAACCTCGTTTCATGCACACTCTAGTGAACAGAAAAATCAAAATGAAACCACTTCTTGTGCTTATTGCAACGTTCCATACCATAGAATTTATTCATGTTTTAAATTCAAAAATTTAACTCCTTCAGAGAAAACAAAATTCATTCACTCAAAAAACATGTGTACAAACTGTTTAGGAAGTAAACATGATGAAAAAAATTGCAAGTCAACTAAAAGTTGTCTCATTTGCAAGAAAAAACACCACACCATTCTTCACACTCAACAAAAACCCAATAATTCTGCTCAAAATTCAAGCAATTCGAACATAGCCAATCAAAGTGAGTCTCAGACACAATCGTCAAACTCTAACAATGCGGAAACTACTCAAAGTGTATCAACTTTGTCCACAAAGAATTCTCAAGTCATGTTAGCTACAGCTAAAGTTACAGTGTATTCAAAAGAGGGCGTTCCCATTCAGGCGCGTATTCTTCTTGACAACGGTAGTCAGAATTCCTTTGTCACTGAGAGTTTGGCGAACGAACTTCAGGTCGAGCCTGTCGAGCAAACTCTAAAAATTTCAGGCATATCTCAAACTATTACAACATCAACAAAAATGCTGAAGGTTGTTATATATTCCAATGTCAATTCAACGCAAAGACTCAAAATTCAGTGCGCCATTCTAAAAACTATTACGTGTCAACTCCCTCAAGTCAAATTTGATATACAAAAATTAAATATTCCAGATGACATTCAGTTGGCCGACCCCGAGTTCTATACCCCTGGTAATATAGATATGCTTATTGGTGCAGATTGCTATTACAATCTGTTGTCAGAAGGCATAATACACTTAGGCAGAAAATTGCCCGTGCTGCAAAACACTAATTTAGGTTGGGTGGTGGCTGGAAATGTCCCTAACTATTGCATCTCAAATAACTGTCAGTCTTTCTCTAATAATCTCTCTGCAAATCTAGAAAACGTATCTCTATTTACTCAAACTTCAGATTTGGACACATTACTCACCAAATTCTGGACAGTTGAAGAGATCACTCAAAAATCCCCACTGACCATCGAAGAAGAAGCAGCTGAAAATAATTTCATAGCTACTACAAAAGTATTAGAGGATGGTAGGTTTCAAGTAAACATTCCCCTAAGAACCCCCACTGAGAATCAAAGACTGGGTGATTCTTTCTCCATCGCTAAGAGACGATTTTCCATGCTTGAAAAACGCTTCCAAAATAACCCCAAATTATTCTCGGATTATAAAAACTTCATTGATGAATACGTAGCACTTGGTCATGCCAAATATGTCCCACTGACAATGACAAATTCTAATTTGGAAAATAAATATTTCATTCCCCATTTGTGTGTCATAAGAGAACTAAGTACAACCACGAAATTGCGCGTAGTCTTTGACGCTTCTTGTAAAAGTTCGTCAGGATACTCTCTGAATGACGTGACTCTAAAAGGCTTTCAGGTGCAGCCAGAACTATATGACATCCTCTGTAGATTCAGAATCTATGCATATGTCCTCACATCCGATGTGGAAAAAATGTACCGGCAGGTCAGAATAAACCCTGACCAAACCTTTTTACAAAACATTCTGTGGCGTGACTCACCTCACGAACCCCTAAAGTGCATTGAACTTTCAACTGTCACCTATGGCACCAATTGTGCGCCCTATTTGGCAACCCGTGTCCTCAACGAGATAGCTCATACAAATTCTGCTGAATTTCCTTTAGCGTCTGAAGCTATCTTATGTCAATGTTACGTAGATGACATTCTCTGTGGTTGCAATGACTATAACGGTTTACACACGCTCTACTCTGAGTTGAATACAGTACTTGGCAAATCAGGATTTCATTTGCACAAATGGTGCTCCAATTCTGCAGAATTTTCCAAAGAAATGACTCAAGATAAATCTCTCGTGTTAGACATGAACCTAGATAATCTCCCTAACAAAGTTTTGGGACTAAAATGGAATCCGCAGTCAGATACCCTAGATATTTCTATTCCCCAATTCTCAATGAATGTCCCTGTAACTAAGCGAATCATTCTGAGTTATTTATCACAATGTTTTGACCCAATGGGTCTAGTAAACCCAGTGATAGTTCAAGGGAAAATTCTGATGCAACAAATCTGGCTTAAAAAACTAGATTGGGATGAGCAAATCACGGATACAACTATTCTCCATCAATGGAATACCTTTTCAGATAACATTTCAGAATTAAAGAATTTAAAAATTCCTCGTCACATTTTCCAAAATAAACCCATTAAAATCATTGAAATCCACGGTTACTCAGATGCCAGTTTATCAGCATATGCGGCATGCATACTCGTTCGTGCAGTATACTCAGATAACTCGATGTCGTGCAATTTGCTTACTTCTAAATCTCGAATTTCGCCCTTAAAAACAATATCAATCCCCAGACTAGAATTATGTGGAATGCTACTATTAGCGAAATTAACTGAAAGGGTCGTGTCTATATTCAAAAATAAATTAGTCATAAATTCAGTCAATTTATGGACTGACTCACAGATCGCTTTATGTTGGTGCAAAAGTCATGCCAGTCGTTGGACGACTTTCGTAGCCAACCGGGTGTCCCAAATTCAGGAAATAACTTCAGCATACCAGTGGAGATATGTCAAGTCCGCCGACAACCCTGCGGATATTCTTTCACGTGGAATGCTGTCTCGTGATTTATTAAAATCCACATTATGGTGGCATGGTCCCCAGTATCTGCAAGATCCAAATTTAAACCTAAAACAAACAGAACCTTCAACGGAAGTATCCGAACTTCCTGAAGAGAAGAAAACTACTTTAACGTTTCAACAAACCTCTGAGCAAGATGATTTTTGGTCTGAATTATTTTCAAGATTCTCTCAGTTCTCTCGTCTACAACGTACATTAGCGTATTGTTTACGGTTTGCGAACTCTTGTCGTGACAAACCTAATAAGGTATGTGGTCCTTTAACAACAACAGAGCTTGATTTATCTCAAACTTTCATTTTGAAAATTCTTCAAAAACAACATTTTTCCAAGGAAATTTCGGAATTAAGTTCAAACAAACCCCTTTCAAACAAAAACATAATTTCATTAAACCCCTTTGTCGATGATTCAGGATTCTTACGAGTCGGTGGAAGACTGGAAAACGCAGACATTCCCTTCCAGCAAAAACACCCAATATTACTACCTGCCAAAAATCATGTCACCACTCTGATACTTACCCAAGAACATAGACGACTAGGTCACGTAGGTGCTCAAACACTTCTATCCAACATTCGACTCAAATTTTGGCCTCTATGCGGACTTCGTGAAATTAAAAATATCATAAAACATTGTGCAACATGTTTTCGATTTAATGCTCAGACATCGCAGCAAATTATGGCCAACCTACCCAAAGATAGGGTGCAATTCTCGCGACCCTTTCAAAAGGTAGGAATTGACTTTGGTGGACCCTTCACAATCAAAGCCTCCAAATTACGCAAGTCACCACTCACAAAATGCTACATAGCAGTTTTTGTATGTTTAGTTACAAAGGCACTGCATATAGAGGTTGTATCTAGCTTATCGACAGAAGCATTTCTTATGACTTTACGCAGATTTGTCGCACGCCGAGGCAATCCCTCTGTCTTGTATAGTGATAACGCTACCAACTTCGTAGGAGCCAAAAACAAACTAAACGATCTCTATAAATTTTTTCAAAACAAACGAAATGTAAATTCTATCTCGGACTTTCTGTCTCTGAATGAGACCCAATGGAAGTTCATTCCCCCCAGATCTCCTCATTGGGGAGGATTATGGGAGTCGGCCATCAAAAGTGCTAAGTATCACATGTACAGAATTATAGGAGATGCTCATATTACCTTCGAGGAATTTAGTACGGTTCTATCCCAGATAGAAGCGATACTAAATTCACGACCCCTTTGTGCTATTTCAAACGACCCTTCCGATTTACAATGCTTAACCCCAGGACACTTCCTAATTGGAACCAATCTAACTGCGTACCCTGAAAAGGACTTAACTGAAATTCCAGAAACTCGTCTCTCTTTCTGGCACAGATGTTCTAAAATGCAGCAGTCCTTTTGGAATCGTTGGTCAGTGGAGTATTTGCATCGTCTTCAAAACCGGCCTAAATGGATTCATCCCTCAAAAAATCTAAAAATCAACGACTTGGTACTCTTGAAAGAAGATAAAACCCCCCCTCTAAAATGGCCACTCGCCAGAATAACGGAAGTGATGCCGGGCCCCGATGGGAAGGTTAGAGTCGTCAAGCTTCGGACAGACAAGGGAATTTTCACTAGGCCCATAACTAAAGTTTGTCCTCTTCCCTATTCAGAAAATTAACTTTCTCTCTGTTCTTTATACATTACTCTATTTTACCTAACTCACCCCTCAATTGAATCGCAGTAACTTAAAAAAAAAAAAATATATATATATCTAGACTCATTGAAGTTAGTAACTTCAAGGCGGGGGAGAATGTTGTAATATACACAATAACACTCTATATTTATTTCCCTGGCAAGGCCAAAACTACTTTCCCCTTGGATGTGCAGACGCGCTTAAGTCTAGCCAGGCAATACGCGACACTCATGTGTAGAATTTCATGGAAGCAAGGGTGCACTCGGCACGATATACTTTCAACTCAGAAATAATTATTGTTATAACCCTCCTCGATTCTCGAAAGATAGTTAGACCGTTATATAGCAACTCCAAGTTCTTTTATGTATCTTTTGTAATGGTGTTGTGCTCAAAACAAACAGTGATGAAGTGAAGTTTAAGTTTAAACGTGTAAACTCCAATTGCAGTGCTATACCTACCTAACCAGTGTTTATTTCTTTGTTAATTTTTGGTAGAATCAAGTTGTTAAATAAAAAGTTAAAAAACACAAAAAAGGTCCTTCAAGCTTATTTAAATTACATAACTCATAATTCAATGTGTGGAAACCCCCACACTACCTATTGGTGAAAAATACCTTGGGTAAAACGTTAATATTACAAAAAATAGTAAAATAGATGGATGGATTATTGAATAAAAATTGAATTGAAAAAATGAATAAAAATATACCTTTTCGCTAGGGTCTCCTCACACTTCACACAAAAATCATGAAATGGCGGGAAATAGTGACACTTGGCCGTAACAGGAAGTTAAGTTACGCCGCTTGGCCGTTCGTGTTTCCACTGGCGTCAACGGTGACATTCGCATCATTACGTCACACTCTGCTTGGGCGAAACACTCTTGATATTAGAACGCACTCCTATTATTAGTAGAGTGATCGGCGCTCCGAAAGACGCTTAAAAATGACTTCTGTGGTCGTTTCGGGGTTACAATTTGAAACCTTGACCAAACGAAAGTTTGTATTTTGATGTTTCAAAATCCAAATGCCGTCAAAAATCGCCCTGTGTGAAAAGGCACTATAATCAAAATTCGAGTTATCTAGCGTACTGTATAGAAGAGAACGTGAACAATTCTTTGATGCCAAATTTGTAAATAGTTTTGTGGAATTGAATTTTTTATGATTTTTCGAAAATTGCTTAATGCACGGGCTCTTATGTATAAAAATAACTTAAATCTTCGATATCTCGATTCGTACCACTGCAAAATTTAATTCAATTTCATCTTCTTTTCCGCTCAACCTGCCGATACTTGGAAACGCGGCGTCATATCGAAAAATTGCATTCTTTCAAAAAGTTTGCTTTGTCTATGTACAATCCGAACACATAAGAATTATAATTTTTAATGGTTTTGTAAAAGAGATATGCAATTAAATGTGATTACATGTTAAAATTATGGTTTTTTCGGAAGTCACAGCTCCGCGTCCCCACTCTGCTTCGCCTATCTTGCGTCTCTAGATTCCCCGCTGCTCCATTTCACTCGCACTTTAAGCGTTCTATTCGGATACATTTTGTTATAAAATAATTAAACTATAAGAGGCTTTTTACACGCACTTAGCAAATAACAAAAAAATATATGTAAGTTATTTGCAATTAATTGGATTTGTAAAATTGTACAATTTATTATGAATGGTAGGTACCTATATAAAATTAAAAAAATCACATTAAAACGTACTTAATAATGTCATATATATATAATATGCTATTACTATAATGATTATGTTACACTATGCACATATATAAAAAATTTACACGACATCAGTCATCGTCGGACGCCTCGGAATGTGATGAAGATTGTAAAACATTTCGGATTGTTAGTTCATTTTGACAAGATTTCTGACCCATACACTTACAGGAACCAATGCAATCTATCCGACTCTTTATACAATTACACACTTTACTTCTGCAGTCAAAAAATCATGATGAGATAAGATTTAAGAACTATTAAATTTTAAGTACCTATTAGAAAAATACCTTTCTTACAACCACACGATGCCAAGACATCTAACTTTTCGGGGAAGGCAGGAAGAGTACAGTATATTCCATAACCAGCATATCTTAGCTGAAAGGATATGCAACAGAATCCTAGTACACCGAGAACAAAGGTGACTAGCTACAATTAAAATTTTAATATTGGTAAGTAAAAAGTTCATCAGTATATGGGACTACTCCACCACTCCTTTGGTACAAGTAAAATAGAAATCCTGACACAAACTACTAATACGAATTAAACTATTTTAGAGTAAAAACTACTACTTTCCATTAGTAAACCAGTGTACTTATGACAAATATAGGAATGTATTTATACTTAATAAAGTAGTCTTCGTCATTAGAGAACAGTATATTTACCATCATTAGCTTAGCATGTTTTAACAAAGAAACTGATTACTTGTGTCAAATAAATATTTTAAGAAGGTTTAATAAAGTATTTCTCTATCATTAGTAAACAGTGTATTTATCGTCATTAGCTTGGCAAGTTTTAACAATGAAACTGACTACTTGTACCAAATAAATACTTTATTTAAGAAGGTTTAACTTACCTTAAAAAATCACTTGTAATAAATTGTTCTAGCAGTCATTTCTAGCTAATGAACTATTAATATTCATCAATAAACAGTTAACTTGCCTTGATCAATATTTATGCTAGCTATTATTAAACAGTTTCATTAATATACAGGGTATGCCGTTTACCGGTCCTCTGTTTTTACTTTTAATGGGCAATAACTATATATACAGTCAAAAGATAAATCTTAAAACATGTTAATAAAAGTTGTATGCATGACGAGAATAATTTTTTATTCTTAACATGGCAATTTTTTCTATTTTTGATAGTAAAATTTTAAAAAAAATTGTTATACATTATAAAAAATCGTTATACACACTAATCCCTTTGGAAATTTATGATATAAAAGAAAAAAGGCAGATAATACTATCTATCTACTTTCATTTATTAATATGAAAAAATAAATATAAAATATATACATACAGGGTGAATCTTATATATACATACATTATAAAAAATCGTTATACACACTAATCCCTTTGGAAATTTATGATATAAAAGAAAAAAGGCAGATAATACTATCTATCTACTTTCATTTATTAATATGAAAAAATAAATATAAAATATATACATACAGGGTGAATCTTAGAGTGGCGGCCATATTTTTGGGGTTAATAGTACTAGTCGTCATGAACATGAATCCGAATTTTTTTTTTATGTAGGTTGTAAAATGGGCCGAGTTATGAATTTTTAAAAAAAATTCGCGATTCAAGTTTCCTGTAATTCCGGCGCCGCTGGGCAAGCACTTACTGCATTACGTGTGACCGGTCGACAGTGTTGCCAAGTGTAGATGATATAAAACTCTCGCTAGCGCATTCCACTGGCGGGGTACCCAAATTCAAATAAAAAGGGTTTAAACAATATTCATTTTTCATGGAGCGAAAAAAAAAAATTGTAGATTTGTGTTCCCATAGTGAACTGTGTCGCCTCCTATAAATATGGCCCCCACTCTAAGATTCATCCTCTATAGAGAATAAAAAAAAGCTGGACAGTAATGCCTATGACAACACCAAAAACTGGTAAACATAAATTTATAAAATAAAATATACAGGGCGAGTCAGTTTGACGTTGTCAAACTTTGGGGATCGATTAATTTCGAAATTTTGATTATACAGTGCAATTACACAAAAATGTTTATATCACTTTCGAACTGATATACAGGACGTTAACAATGTTAACATTTTGAGGAAAACGGCGTATTTTTAAATAAGTTGACAACTGAAAAGATATCAAAATCAAACTTTCACTAGTTTCACTGCCCATATTTTACTTCAATTATCATCCACTTTAATATTTATAGCGAAATATCAACCATAAGAACACAATTTTATGATAAAATGACGCATGCTACAAAAAATAAACACAATATCTTTTCTGTTCCAAATAGAATGCGATTTTAAAAAATCGGTTCATGTTTTTATTAATACAGTGGTGTAACATGTTTTTTATGAGTAGTGCCTATATGGTCACCCAGGCCCCATTCGTTTGGCAATTTTTCATATTCCATGACTCCAAAGAGAGTTAAAAATTCCAATGCGAATTTCAAGTGATGCACAACACATATCATTACCTTTATTACCACGCACGCACAATGGAACAAATGAAACGCGGGCGCGAACCGCATCATCGGATCGGGCAAAGATAAAGTCCCGAAGCGATTCTAGCGAAAATAGCCGAAGACGGTTTTTTTTCTTTCAAGT
This sequence comes from Rhagium mordax, assembly GCA_963680705.1. Classification (NCBI taxonomy): domain Eukaryota; kingdom Metazoa; phylum Arthropoda; class Insecta; order Coleoptera; family Cerambycidae; genus Rhagium; species Rhagium mordax. The sequence goes on along the minus strand of OY796656.1, from coordinate 72,415,620 downwards.
TTAATGATTTTTAGTCACTGATTGCTTAATGGTAGGAAATTGTCTACTAACAGGAAAGATTTGACTGCTTATTGCTAGTAAAAAAAAGTCATATGCACTATTTAATTACCACAAAGACATCAATGTCCGTGCATAAAACAACTGATGATTATTGAGAAGTAAACTATTAATGCAAGTGTTCATTTTATATTGGGGTTATTTATCTACTTATTACGGATTATTTGCTTCATGTCAGAACTTCTCCTTTATTTATTACAAGTACTATGCAATATTATTAGAGAACAAACTAGGCTTTTGTCTTAATGAAAATTATGTCAGGATCACTGTTTACTTGGAACGTTTTTCTCGGTATATGGAATGGAATCTGTTCATTCATTCCACATTTAAAAAGAATCAGTTGACCAACTCTTTGTCACAAAGATTGTGCGAATACTCTTCAGACAAACACATCAATTTTGTTACGAGTGGTGGCTTCACAAATATTCTACAATATCGGTCAAACTTTGAAATACCAAACGGAGACATATTAACATCGGATCATGAAGAAACCGATACTAGTATTCTGTTGCATATCCTTTCAGCTAAGATGTCTGGTTATGAACGATGTATTATTGACTCCAATGACACGGATGTTCTAGTTCTTTTGGTACATTTCCATGGTAGAGATATAAGATGGTATGTCACGGCGCACATTTTGACTACCGCTAGGACTACGTCATCAAGTAGAAATCTTGGCGCGAATTTTAAATATAAAGTAGAATAATTTGACAGATTTTGCCGTTTCTTCTAATCTTGAAATCAAGTACCACAAATTGAAAATCTACCTATTTATATATGGCCCGTGCTTATTATCGTGGTGTTTACCTGCATTTTTAATTAGAACGTGTTTGACATAATATGAAATAAGCTTTGAAATTAATCATGATTTTTAATAAATAAAAGTTGTAACATTTCACAGTTGTGGACTTTAGTAATTGAAAATAATTTAATATAATTATAATTAATAATAATAAATAGTTTCATTGAATATTATGAATGTTAGATAATGTTATTTACATAATTGTTCATAATATTCACTAAAAGAATATATAATTTAAAGTAATGAAGGGATATTCAACAAAGTTGAAATCTACTTACTATTAAAAAGGACATGGGACAACATAATAATAACTATACATAATATAAAGCATAATATAACTATTTTTTGAATCCTGTAAATTTTGTGATCTTGTTTGTTTTTCTAGAGTTATCTTGTATTTTTCTGTTGAATTCTCGTAGACAAAGATAAATGTAAGTAAGTTCTTGTCCAAATGAGAGAATGAATAGCATAGCTGGCAAGAGTGGCAAGCATCTTTTGCTACATTGTCAAAGATTTGATCCTCTTCAATTTCTCGCCGTGGTTAAAGGAGTCCTCCATGACCTTTGTGCATTTTTCAATTAAAACTGATACCACGTACCAGACTAAATTAATAAATTCAAATAACCAAAACTTCACATTCTTGCAGATTTGACAATTTGTTATTTGACAGTTGACAGTTCCAACTTTGCAGAAAACATATAAGCTATTTAGTGGCACTCAACAAGTTTTTCTACTTGCGCAGTACAGTACGAAAATCGAGCCGAGATAAAACTAACCATGTTTTATCTCAACCATGAAGAATAACTAACAATTGTTAGTTATTCTTGTGGTATGATTGTGGTGTGGTCGCAAACAGGGACGATCCTTGTTTATGTCGTGTGTGTTCTGTATAAAATTCAATATTTCTAGTAAAACATGCATTTTTCGCATAAAATATGTGTGACATTGTGTTCAAGACACTTCAAAGGATAATTTTGTGAACGTAATTTGTGTCAAAAGACGTATTTAAAGTGTGTAAAATAATAGAAAATGTTGGTAAAAATTCGACAAAAAAAATTTTTTTTTGGGAAAACCCTTCGTCTCCGGGGTAAAAAAATCAGATATTCGCGTTCAGAAGACCCTATTTAAGGAGGTTAGGTTAGGTTAGGTTAGGTGTTTAGGTTAGGTTAGGTTACTACACACTGCACACTCCACATATACTAAAATAATAATTAAATATATTTCAAAACTACAAATAAACTATAAAAAAAAATCTATAACGTAAAATAAAATTGATAAAATATTTCAGAAAATTGATACAAATTCTATAACAAAACATAAAATTCACACGTTTCTCAATCCATATATATATAACAGAGCCGTCTAATCGGAACTACTCGAGTCATCACCAGAATTGGAACAGGCTGGAGGGTAGACTTGTCCCATACACTTAAAGAAGTGATGAAACCTGTCTGCGTGGTCAGGATATCTCTTCCTAAACTGGCATTCGGCTAAATAGCCATCAAAATGTTGTTCTCGACGGCCAAATCGAGGAATACCAGCTCGCACGTCCCTCCAACACCGTTCAATATTTTGGGTATGAGCCCCAGTGTCTGGATCAACAAAATTTTTATAGTGGTTAACCGTTTCATGCTGAAAACCTTCGTCTGTCAAACAGTCGTAAGCTTTCCAGCAATCAGACATGATAGTGGTACCCGGTAGTATCCACTTCTTAATGACTTCGAGCAGAGTGTCCTTCGTTCGATTCTCTACCGGAACAAAGAAACACTTTTTTGAACCCCGTTCAAAACCTCCAAAAATCCATTGTCCGTCAATTATTCTACCCCTATTATATTTCCTTTTACCCATTTTAGCCTCATCAATTTCTACAACCATGCCAGGCCCTCCGATAGCTTCAGATTCTTCAACAACACTCACAAGACACACCTCTCTACAAAAACTTGACCAATCCACTATCGTTCTAGAACTTAACTTCAATTCACTCTGTAAAAACGCTTGCCTTGGGTGATTATAGGACAACCACAGACTAACAAACCGGCAAATTGTATCCATGGGCAATTTAGAATTTTCAAAAAATGTGCCCTTTTATATATTTTATACTATTCAGCGTTTTGTTAGATTAGTGTGCCGGCATGGTAATTTTTTCATTAAATAGATCGTATTCATACCGCATGTTTTTAAATTCAACATTTAGATGTGGTGGATCTAAACAATGTCTTCTGATTAGTTGATTTGAAAAATTCTTCATTTTGATTGGTTCTGCAGAATCCACCACACCACAATGTGAAATTTAAGAACACGCGCATATGTTTCGCTGTCAGTAAATATTTCAGGCGTGTTTTTAGACACAGCCAGAATCTGTCAAGTTTCATACGTAGTCGGGTCGCAAACCATGTTATGATGGTGGTCGCAAACAGCGACGATCTTTGTTTATGTCGTGTGTGCCGTGTATAAAATTAAATTTTTCTAGTAAAACATGCATTTTTTGCATAAAATATGTGACATTGTGTTATAGACACTTTAAGGGATAATTTTGTGAACGTAACTTTTGCAAAAATTTTTGCAAATTTTAAGCATTTTGTAGTATAGTAAACAGTTACCGATGGAATCCTTGAAAAAGTTTTCTCACAAATTTATTTGCATTGATGGTACCCATGGTAAAAACCCTTATGATTTTGAATTGACTACTTTGATGGTCAGCGATGAATTTGGCGAAGGAATGCCTGTGGCCTATATGGTTTCAAATAGAAAAGACACTAAGATTAAGTGAGGTATTTTTTTACCATAATCAAAGATGCAGTGGGCCTTATAAATACCAAGACTATCATGAGTGATATAACGGAAACATATTACAATGCCTGGAGAGATATTATGGGTATAGTACCAAATAGACTTTTTTGTTCCTGGCATATAGATCGAGCCTGGAAGTCAAATTTGATGAAAATTGTTTCATTTGACCACAAAACTACATTAGAAAAACGGAAAGATGTTTACAAAACACTTAAAGTGATACAGACAACATTAGATGTGGTAAATTTTGTAAAATTCTATAAAGAGTTTTTAACACAGTTGCGACATGATCCAGAAACAATTGTATTTTATGAATATTTTGTCAAAAATTATGGCAACAATCATTCATCATGGGCATACTGTTACCGAAAGGAGTTGTTGATCAATACAAACATGTATCTTGAAAGCATGCACCTTGTTATTAAATATGAATATCTAGAAGGAAAGAAAATTAAACGAATGGACAAAAGTCTTCACAATTTGATGCGTTTCACTCGTGATAAACAAGTTGAACGAATCATTAAGCTAACCAAAGGTAAGTAATGAGAATGCCATTTTCAGTGAGGTAATTTACATCTCAATCTTTTTTTAGGTAAATGTACGGATTGATTAAATTCAATCAATGCAAGCCATAGAACTGCTTTAAAATCCAACTTTGATTTAAAAAATAATGATGACAATAAAAATGATAATAAAATATGGTCTTTATTTAATAGAACAACAAAAAAAACTCATGTAATTGCAGAACGAACAAGCGGCAAATGTTGTGCATTGATGTGCCAGAGTTGTAATATATGTTACCATTCATATAGCTGTACATGTATAGACTATTTTATTAAATCCAATATTTGCAAACACATCCATTTTTACTGCATTCATAATCGTAACATTGAAAATTGTCAAACTTTTAATTCAGGCGACGATATGACTAAAGCAAACAATATGTCGTGTCTGCAATTGTCAAGTTTACAAGGACTTAACAAAGTACCTAGAGAAAATAAAATTTTGCAAGATCAGTTAGTCGATGCTGCTTCACGATTGGTTACCTTAGCAAAAAGTCCTGCAACTGCGAAGTATTAGCTTCAGCTATCAGACAAGTAAATGCCGCAAATTCGTTACTTGAAATAGCTGATCTATCTAATATGAAGCAGTTTGAAATGCCAGAAACAATTAAATTAGAACCCAGCAATAAGAAGATCACTAAACAATATTAATTTTTTTCTACGAAGAAAAAAAGGTCCTCTAAGAACATCACTCGACATTTAACAGTACCGAATAATGCTGAAAAATCTACATTAGAACTACTCCTTTCTAAAGACGTACCTGAAATTTCAACTTGTGCATTCAATGATCATAATTACAGTGCAAAACCTAAATTGAATTAAAATCTATATAATTATTTATTTCAAAATAAAAATTATTGTATCTATTTCTTTGTTATTTGTTCTATATATGTTACAACAATGCAGAAGCATGGTACAAAAAGAAAAACCGCTGACGAGTTGGCGATCAAAGCTTTCTTACTGCGTTGCAAAACTCAACGTGGTAGATATTTAAAAAAATATATATTTTTAATTCAAGTGAAAGAAACGTTTGACTTCAGTAAGTATCCCATCCCGCAGATTTATATTTTGCTCATCAGTGAATTCAGCCTTTTCTATTATTTTAACGCACATATGCATTGTGAAGAATTGCCCCACGAGGCCACAAGCCTACTTGGGGTAATCACATAGTGCGTTAATAATGTAGTATCCCACGTATATCATACAAAGTTTTACCTATTTTCAAAAAACACGAAAATAAATATTTGTTGGTTTTATCTTGGGTTTTTTTGTTTCAAAATTTATTATACCAGTGCTGTAATGAAAATATTACCGCACCAGTGTTCATTACGAAACGATTTTTCGTTTATTATGTTTTCATTACCATACTCATTGGGATAACAAGATTATTACATATCTAAGATGAGTGCAATGGTAAAACTTATACACCGCTTGATAGATAAAAAAATTAATATGTTTTCAGGAATACCTACGTCTTCTATTTTCCTCAATAAGTGGTGAGGCTGAGGAAGCAATAAAGTGTGTTTGGATTGGTTAGTAAGTTTGTAGATAACAAGCTATTTTTATTATAATTTTTTATAGATCTGCCTATTTAGTTTTATAATCGCCACTTGCGCATCGAATTTTAAATATTACATTTCATTTGTTTAATATGTAATTTTTAATTTACAAATTAGTGTGTCTATAAACTAAAATTTAGACGTATCATATTATTTTACCGAACGAGGTCGAAGTAATAAATTCAAATTAGACACTTCGAACAGCAGTGAGTGCAGTGGCAGCTGTTGACACTTCCAATTTTAGGCGGTTAACGAAGTACCTAACTTCGCGTTAGACTAATACCTAGGCCACAGAATTAATAACAATCAGAATACTAACTCCTATTGGCGGGAAAAGTTCGCGCACTTTAGTCCGCCATGTTCTTAAGAAGAGAATGTGCCAGGCCAGTATTAGCGACAGTACGCCGCTAGTATAATTTTTATACAACTAGTGTTCGCAAGCCTCCTATACAATTTCGTCAATCTATAATCAGTTATTTAAGTGTTTGGTGTAATAAAAGTGGTGGTAGAATGAACCAATTCGACTGTAAATTAATTTTAGGAAAATATTTCTCATCGGTAATAGTGTTTTCTAAATAGCAAAACCCTGATATCTGTTGTGTACGAGTTGAATTGAAGTACCTATGAAAAAAAATAATGATCAATGGAGGAAATGATACAACCATATAAGACTGTTTATGAAAGGGCTACAAATTATTTAAGTAAGGTCCTGAACTATTTGACTAAGAATATGGCCGATGCGTGTTGAAGGTCACCGAATCTGGCTATAAATGATAAAAGGTGCCGACTTTGAGTTTGGGTTCTGATTGTTATTAATTCTGTGCCTAGGCCTCCGTTTAGCCGTGTCTCATTATAAGCTGCTTTCGTTCGTGTATGAAAAGTAAATCACTGTTCACGTGAACATAATCTATGTTTTCTTAATCATGGAATACGACAGTGTCAACAATCGAACGCGTCCCTACATAAAAGTTACATTCACGATCCAAATACAAAACAAAAACATAACCACAATACGCTCATTTAGTGAATACGTCATCTGACAGATAATTGGATGCAAACAATGTTTGAAGTTAGTAAAAGCGATAATAATTTAATTAAATAAAAATATTTAAGCACTAAAAAGGTATGTATATGATTAATTTACCAGTATTTTATAACCTGTTATAATATAACGTAATATAATAAAGATTTAAATTTATAAACAAAAATAAAATAGTCTTGTACATACCTTGCAAATGGTTATTTGTAAATAAATACAGTTTATTTGATCAATTTTACAAAATTACACGTGTTTATATCAGTAGATGTTATAAATTCATAAATTGTTTGCATCCAATTTTGACATTACATGACTTTTATGACGCGCACTAAATGCGCGTATCATCATGGTGCATGATACAAGACACACAAAATCTGTATTTTGGCATTCTGTTAAGAACACATTAAATTTAGTACCATTAGTAGGATGTACAAGCTCTACTTCTTATCTGATGGAATCATTCATTTTTACTTTACCGGCTTTGACTGACAAATGACAAATAATTTCGAGGTTATAAGTAGATGAAAACAGGATTACTTAAAATGAACACGAAAAGGGGCAAGGGGATTGCTGAACATGATTCTAAAAACAAGAGAGGGTGATAATAAATCAGAACAAACGAACATGTAAATATGAATCATGATTACCTTGTTCACGTGTATGATTAGCACGAACGAAAGCAGCTATAGTATGTACAGGGTTATCCAACGAAAAGGCCCACCCTTATATTTTCTTTATTTTTCGAGTTAGGAAAAAATGTTTCAAATAAAAGTTGTAGTGAATCAAATGAACTCATTTAAAACCCCTGCAAAGAATATACAGGGTGTTCCATAAAAGCGGGACAAACCTAACTTACATTTTTTTAAATAGAACACCCTATATTTTTTTACATTTTTAAAATCTGTGTTTTTTTGTGATTTCAAAAATATATATATGTTGCATCTTATCTTTTACTGTTTTTTATTTATTGCAAATTTCGTGAACAATATTATTTATACCACCAGCATCTGCATGCGTATCAATCAGGTTAGCCATGGTGAAAAGTTTGCTTTTTGAATTTATTCAATTATTCTGTAAGGCATAAGTGTCAAATTAATTGTTTTTCATCCATTACTAACCTGATTGATACGCATGCAGATGCTGTGGTATAAATAATATTGTTCACGAAATTTGCAATAAATAAAAAACAGTAAAAGATAAGATGCAACATATGTATATTTTTGAAATCACAAAAAAACACAGATTTTAAAAATGTAAAAAATATAGGGTGTTCCATTTAAAAAAATGTAAGTTAGGTTAGTCCCGCTTTTATGGAACACCCTGTATATTCTTTGCAGGGGTTTTAAATGAGTTCATTTGATTCACTACAACTTTTATTTGAAACATTTTTCCTAACTCGAAAAATAAAGAAAATATAAGGGTGGGCCTTTTTGTTGGATAACCCTGTACAGTCGGCGCCAACCAAATGTGAACGCATTTTGGTTGTCATGAAAATTTCTTCTGAATTTCATTGTAGTAAGTCAGACTTTGTTTAGAGGCGTAACACACAGACTACTATGGAACGCCGTTTTAATATTTACTCACTATTTATTCATTTCTAATGTTAATTAGAGATCTCACTAATTTAATTTCAGATATCTGGAATTAATTGCTGATATCAGAAATTAATTTCAGATATGAGAAATTAATTTCAGATATCTGAAATTGAATTATTTATATGCATATAGATATAATTAAGTAATTAGTAATATGTATATACATATAATAAAGTAATTTTAAGTATCAGAAATGAATTTGCAGGTACATTTACAAATTGTAATTTCAGATATCAGAAATTAATTTCCGATATCAGAAATTAATTTCCGATATCAGAAATTAATTTCTGATATCAGAAATTGATTTAATTATTTCTATACAGGGTGATTCATTGGTAAGTGTACATACTTTACCTGCATATGTAGGTTACTTGGGCGATTCCATATCACCTATGGTTAGTGGGTCAATAATCCTTAATTACCAAGATACTGGGTGTTTTATTGATTTTGCCTATTTTTGTCTTGGACCATAACTTTAGAACCACTAGGTATAATAAAGTAAAATTTGGTATGTATGCTTTACTCAATCATCCATATCGATTTCTCAATTTAGCAAAATCAAAATACAGGACCGGACAGGAAAAAATAGCCGAATTGTTAAATCTCAAAAACAACACCCTGTATCGAAAGTTTTAAAAATATGTTTTAAGATTTGGAAAGAGCATAGAGATATAAGGCAAATAAAGTACATTTTCAAATTGCCCGCCTCTTTTTTCTATTTATTTTCTTTGATAAAAGAAAATTTTACAAAACTAAAAACCGACTATCTCATACAAAATGCGTTTTTTCTCTATAATAGACTATGAATTAATAAAAACTTTCATATTCAATAAGAAACCATTCATACAACGTAAGTTCTGAAAAGTATTCAACCACTCAATTAAAACCAACAAATTTACACATTATTTTAAAAATTTTAAATTTTGATAAGTAGGCTTTGAATACAACAATTCAAATTTCAAACAATCAAGTGCGTTTCTGACTGATAGTTTCTAAAAGGTTTGTTTAAATGTTCCTCACCTAAATAATAATAAACTTTAAAGTAAAATGCTTCAAAATTTTATTAAGTAAAGTTTATTATAATTTAGGTGAGGAACATTTAAACAAACCTTTTAGAAACTATGTGTCAGAAACGCACTTGATTGTTTGAAATTTCAATTGTTGTATTCCAAGCCTACTTATCAAAATTTAAAATTTTTAAAATAATGTGTAAATTTGTTGGTTTTAATTGAGTGGTTGAATACTTTTCAGAACTTACGTTGTATGAATGGTTTCTTATTGAATATGAAAGTTTTTATTAATTCGTAGTCTATTATAGAGAAAAAACGCATTTTGTATGAGATAGTCGGTTTTTAGTTTTGTAAAATTTTCTTTTATCAAAGAAAATAAATAGAAAAAAGAGGCGGGCAATTTGAAAATGTACTTTATTCGCCTTATTTTTCTATGCTCTTTGCGAATCTTCAAACATATTTTTAAAATTTTCGATACAGGGTGTTGTTTCTGAGATTTAACAATTCGGCTATTTTTTCCTGTCCGGTCCTGTATTTTGATTTTGCTAAATTGAGAAATCGATATGGCTGATTGAGTAAAACATACATACCAAATTTTACTTTATTATACCTAGTGATCCTAAAGTTATGGTCCAAGACAAAAATACGCAAAATCAATAAAACACCCTGTATCTTGGTAATTAAGGATTACTGACCCACTAACCATAGGTGATAAGGAATCGCCCAAGTAACCTACATATTCAGGTAAAGTATGTACACTTACCAATGAATCACCCTGTATAGATATAATTAAATGATTAATAATATGTATATACATATATAAATTAATTACAGATATCTGAAATATAATTAGAGACATCTCTAATTCATTTTCAGATATCGGAAACTGAATTATTTTTATGTATATGGATATAATTAAATAATTAATAATATGTATACCGGGTGGCCACGAGTCAATGTACGCCCCCAATTTTTTGGTTGTTTTTGAATTTAAAAATTTCGTTTTTGGTATACGTGAATAAGACAAAAGTGGGCTATTTTTAGACTAACAGGAATGAAAATATCCCTTCCGGTTGAACCGGAAGTGACATCGACTTTTTTTTCTTAAATGGAATGACCATGTTTTTTTTCTGGTGTTTTATAAAACATGAAATTCTAATTGCAGCAGTTTCTTCGAATTTCAAAAATTCCAAAAAATAAGTGAGATACGAACGATTTTTTATTTTGTACAAAATGGCCGCGTCAGATGAATGCGATGTAAGAAAATTACTAAGTAGGCTATGGAAATTATTAGCAAGGTAGCAAGCTTGTCTGTAAACAATAAAATAGTTACTTAAATTACTGATAGACACGACTATTTTTAGGTTTTTCTCAAAAAACGGAATTTAATTTTCATTTTCATTTCCGTAGGGGTCCTATGGAAAATTTTTAAATGGGACCGTACTATTTTTGTTTATTATTATAATGATTCATAAGCTTTAATTTTTTCGCCAATAATAATTTCTTTGTAATAATAAAAGTGTTTTTAAAAGGTTCATTCAAATTATTTCTTGTTAATATTGTGCTTACCTTTTGAATACACTTTTATTATTACAAAGGATCTCGTTAAGAAATTATTATTGGCGAAAAAATTAAAGCTTATGAATCATTATGTCCGAATAATAAACAAAAATAGTACGGTCCCATTTAAAAATTTTCCATAGGACCCCTACGGAAATGAAAATGAAATTCCGTTTTTTGAGAAAAACCTAAAAATAGTCGTATCTATCAGTAATTTAAATAACTATTTTATTGTTTACGGACAAGCTTGCTACCTTGCTAATAATTTCCATAGCCTACTTAGTAATTTTCTTACATCGCATTCATCAAAATAAAAAATCGTTCGTATCTCACTTACTTTTTGGAATTTTTGAAATTCGAAAAAACTTCTGCAATTAGAATTTCATGTTTTATAAAACACCACAAAAAAAACATGGTCATTCCATTTAAGAAAAAAAAGTCGATGTCACTTCCGGTTCAACCGGAAGTGATATTTTCGTTCCTGTTAGTCTAAAAATAGCCCACTTTTGTCTTATTCACGTATACCAAAAACGAAATTTTTAAATTCAAAAACAACCAAAAAATTGGGGGCGTACATTGACTCGTGGCCACCCGGTATACATGTAATAAATTAATTTCAGATATCAGAAATTAATTTCAGATATCGGAAATTAGCGCCATCTAGTGACCAGTAGCATAGATAGGAGATATCTTATTTAATCTGGCAACACTGTATTCTGACTAACTGCAAATAGTGCAAATTCTTGGCGTAATATAATTTGAAAATTCTGTTATAAATAGGTATTCTTTGTTTAAACTTTTTAAACATACACGGTTTAAACTTTTTAAACATACACGGTATTTTATAACACTGTGAAGAAGTTGATAACACAACCGCAAAATCGCTTAACAGCGCGCTCTTTTATCATCATGAAACAGTTAAGAATTACGGTGTTGCCAAGTATTTATTTTATAGTTGTAAACCTATTGTTCAGTAGATAGTTAGTAGATAGTTCAGAATTTCTGATATCGGAAATCAATTTCTGATATCAGAAATTAATTTCCGATATCAGAAATTGATTTTATTATATCTATATAGATATAATTAAATGATTAACAATATGTATATACATATAATAAATTAATTTCAGATACCTATCTGAAATATAATTAGAGACATCTCTAATTCAGTTTCTGATATCAGAAATGAGTAAATATTAAAACGGCGTTCCATAGACTACAGAGAGGTCAGAGAGGGTATATTGACAGAAAATAATGTTACTTTTATTATTTTATGTTACAATAATATTAATTGGAAGGACGACAAGAATAATATAAAAGAAATTAGCAAAATAATTAACTAATATTACCTACATGTTAGTGGAAGAAGGTTAATATTAATTAGTCCTTTAATTCATTCATGTTTAACGATTGTGAAATAAAATGATACAAACTAATTAAGTATATTAACAATGATTAATATATTTCAACATATATAATATGTTATAATTAAACTAAATTTAAAGGTGTTATCCAATATTTTTTAAGATTTTTTTAAATTATTCTATGTTTAGTGTGTGTTTTTATTTAGATTTCTTGTGTTTTTATAGTCAAATGTGGTTGCTCTCTGTGATTTATTTTAAGTTTTAATAACTTATTAAGATCAATTATTACATAAAGTCACCTTGTTTATTACTTTTAATTAATTGTAGTCCTGTTACGTCTGAGGATGTGAAGCAAAGAATATTGTTCACGAAACCGGTAACGTCCAATAAAGGAATTTTATGAGTAGTATTCTATTTTTTCCACAATATGAACAATTACTCATATGGGATTAACCTTCCTAACTTATATAATAATTTGTAATTCAGAAAAACAATAATTAAATAAAAATGGTAAAAACTAATCTCTATATGTATTTAAAAATCAGCAGTTCTTCAGGCCAGATAGCTTAAGATGTCTTTGTGATATTCTGAAAGATCCTGGGAATAATGTTTTTTCTCGAGTTTTGACAGCGGTTTCGAAAGGATTCTGATGGATAAATTCGACCCGAGAGCATTGTCTTCATTCTCATTGGAGACCTTCCCTACACCTTGCCTTATCGGTCTTTGCAGTCTTTGTTCTTCTTGCCAGCGCTTTTTTTTTATATAAAATATACAACTTTTACTAAAGCCGGCGCCACACATGCGGCATTCGGCGAAAGGCGAAGTTTGGCTTTCGTCGAATGGCATTTGGCGAAAGGCGAACGCTTTGATACACACATTTGTTTATTTGTCGAAAGACGAGCGAATGTGGAAAACACGAATATTTGGAAAGAGTTTTATTGTCAAAATGGACAATGACATAATATATGTACAGGGGTATTCACGAGAGATTTTACCCCCCTTAACTTTCTTATTTTTTATTCTAGTAAAAAATGGTTAAGACAAAAGTTTCAGGAAATTTTCTTATCATCTCAATGCACCTATCGCAGAAACAAATGAAAATCGTATTTCGGAGATACTGACCATACTCATGATTTTTCCTTGTATATTTTTAGATTTTTGAAATCAACGTTTCGTTCTGATTACAAAGATATACACTTCGCAACAAAATTAACGCACCACTAAAAATTTACCATAATTTTAAAGGTGATTTTCTCGCGAACCGCTAATCTGATTTTGATGATCTTTTTTTAAATTGTAGGTTTATTCTTCAGAAATAGGGCTGTGGTATACATTTTTATTATAATTTCTGTTTTGAGCATATACAAGGTGCAAAAGTGAAGATACGTTTTTTATACCCGAAAATTGAAACACCCTGTGGGGTGTCCCAGCTACAATAGCAAATATCTACTTGAATCAAACTGTAGCCCCATCTTTCCCGAACAATTTGTTTTTTGATTCACAGCATTATCTCTATTATTAAATGAGATATACAGTTAAAGATTAAAGTGCTCCAGTTTATTAAAAATTGAAGAACTTAGACAAGGTAGGTCATGGGAAAAGAAAAAACAGATACGTCAAATTCACAAACTGTCATATTCCTTTTGACTTACGTCAGTGTTATCCTCAAAAAGTGTTTTGATAGTAAATTATTACAGTGGAGCGCTAAACAAGAATTTAGAATCGGGAAGAATGTGTAAAAGTGATTACATTGGCTGAGGAAGGATTAAGCTACCGTGCTATACCGGAGGCTGGAAGTTTCTCATGCATCAATATCCCGTGAAATTTAACGTTTTGAAGAGACCAATGATCATAACAGACGTCATGGACAAGGAAGGCATCAAGGAACAACAGCTTTTCATGATCGTGCGCTTTAATCTTAAACTGTGTATCTCATTTAATAATAGAGATAATGCTGTGAATCAAAAAACAAATTGTTCGGGAAAGATGGGGCTACAGTCTGATTCATGTAGACATTTGTTATTGTAGCTGGGACACCTCACAGGGTGTTTCAATTTTCCTGTAAAAAACGTATCTTCACTCTTGCACCCTGTATATGCTCAAAACAGAAATTATAATAAAAATGTATACCACAGCCCTATTTTTGAAGAATAAACCTACAATTTAAAAAAAAAGATCATCAAAATCAGATTAGCGGTTCGCGAGAAAATCACCTTTAAAATTATGGTAAATTTTTAGTGGTGCGTTAATTTTGACGCGAAGTGTATATATGTTATATATTGGCTCCAGCCGTTTGCGCAATATGCCTAATTTAATGAAATGTTTCGAATTTTCTACATAATCAGTATTGCCATGGAAAATGTTTTGTTATTCTGCAGCAACATATTGACGATTCATTTATTAAGTAATCTGTCGCAGAAAAAAAAAGAGTATCTTATTTAGGAGATACAGACCAAACTTACTAAATCTGCTTGCTATTATTTATAATAAAATACAATCGATTTGGAAAATATAAATTTATTATTAACAAAAGAATTTTAAAGAAGGTGTTCTATATTCTCCGAGATATTCTCCATAATATCATTTTTTTCACTAATGGGGCCCGTGTAATAAGGCATTTTGACTTAAGCACAAACAGTAAATACGCTACTTAATAAATGTCAAATTGCAATACTGATTTTGTGCAAAATTCGAAAAATTTAATTGAATTAGGCATATTGCGCAAACTGCTGGAGCAAAAATATAACATATATATATATCTTTGTAATCAGAACGAAACGTTGATTTCAAAAATCTAAAAATATACAAGGTGTACCATAAAAAAATCATGAGTATGGTCAGTATCTCCGAAATACGATTTTCATTTGTTTCTGCGATAGGTGCGAAAATTTCCTGAAGCTTTTGTCTTAAGCATTTTTTACTAGGATGAAAAATAAGAAAGTTAAGGGGGGTAAAATCTCTCGTGAATACCCCTCCCTGTATATTAATTGGAATAGCAGTTTCTGTTATTATGTGCTGTGCAAATAACATATAATTATAATGCTATTGAAAATAAAGAAAAAAGTAAACTTGAAGGAAGGAGATGGTGGATGGTTTTACTTAATCCTAGCCTAGCAGAAACGTGTAAATATTTTGCAATTCTGCTACACTTTTGAGACTTAACTTTGTTCAGATGTGTTCGAAAGGAAGCTAATAAAAAATCTTTCTTTTTCTTTAAATTTGTGTCATTAAATCCGTATTTTCTCCCAAAATTTACTTCTATGGCTTTCCATGCAACAAAAACTAAATTTCTGTTTTTATGTGAAGGATGTTCTGGATTCCATATTATGATTTCGCGTTTGTAGTGGTCTAAAAATACCAGGACCATTTCGTTTAACCACTCCATTTTATTAAACAAACAATCCCAAACATTTGGCGAATGTGTGTACCGATCGAATGTATGACGCGCGAATCCTTTGATTCGCGTCAATTTCACGACGCGAAGCGGGAATGGCGAATGGCGAACGCCGATAGGCGAGCGTCAGGTACACACATGCGGCTTTCGCCGAGTAACCGTTCGCCTTTCGCCGAATGCCGCATGTGTGGCGCCGGCTTGACATTTAAATCAGCAGCCAGTTCACTCAAAGATTGATTTTCTTCCAATTTCTATAGACCTCGCTTTTTGTGCTTCAGTTAAATGCCTTGGCATAGTTATCTTTGCTTTTACTTTTGACAAATATGTGTGACAACTATTTTTAAATTTTACGGCGACTATGATTTAAAGTGTAAATTACACCAATGTCGACAAATGTAATAGTTTACATTTGTCATTGATTACACTATACAATTTTGCCGTTCACATTTGACCAGAACATTGTCTTCATTCTCATTGGAGACCTTCCCTATACCTTGCCTTATAGGTCTTTGCAGTCTTTATTCTTCTTGTCAGCGCTTTTTTTATATAAAATATACAACTTTTACTAACATTTAAATCAGCAACCATTTCACTCAAAGACTGATTTTCTTCCAATTTAGCTATTCGCTATGTGCAGAGTACAGGGTGGGGGTAATGAAATCGATGGCAGTGCTCGCAGTGGACAAAAATTGCAATAAAGTGGGCTGTCAGCAAGGCTTATAGACTTTGTACAGGTTGCCTCAATGAGCAGCATTAGGGCGAGGAAAATGCGGGTTACGGCAGGGCTGGCGACCGCGGTCTTTCATTCATTTTACATACTAAAAAGAGACACTAAACACTGCTCTGCTGTTGTAGAACAGAGATGGATATACCGACGGTCGCCTAGTGACGTATGATATATTGAGATAGGTCAGGTTCAGATTGGCATTTATTATAAATGAGATTGGGTAACCTTTAGAGTTTACCAGCCTTGGGCTGTCAGTAGTAGTGGTCACAATGTCTTTATAAAACTCATTTTGTAAACAAATTTAAAAATGGGCCACTATAGTTGCCGTGTTGTAAATTGCAAAAATATTGGAAGAAATTGTAAATGCAAATTTCATCGATTCCTTACGGCGGGGCTCGGAAATTAAAACAACGCAACAAATGAATAACTGCAGTGGAAAGAGAAAAGCAAACATCAGGCAACAAATCCGACGAAAAAGCCAGTTCCAGTTACAAAACGACGACTTTTTCCTCCATCTACCATTCAAAAAAATACAATGAATATGCTGTTATATCTTGGTACATACGTTTTATGAAACAGAGAGGAAAGAAAGTTAAGGAAGAACCATTCAACACCATAACAACCAACCAAGCATCCATCTATCTACAACACCAAATGAAGAAACAAGTCAAATAATAAGGGGCAAGTTGCTTTATTCACCGGTTGCTCCATCAGATGTGTTTTATCTCATTCTATGTCCGAGGTTAGAATGAGAAAGAACACATCTGATGGATCAACCGGTGAATAAAGCAACTCGCCCTAATACTTTAAAAACTGATCAGGAATGTCAAGTTTGTAATTTTCAAAAATAGAAAATCCTTTCAATCGATTTTTAGGTTGAAAGTGATGTTCTGAGTTACACTCTCGAATCAGGTTTTTATAACTATGCTCATTATGGTCTAAAAAGTGATAAGAAAATGTTATTTATTATTAGTGGTACAGCAACAACATATTATGTTTGTCAGACTTTATTAAAAGCAATTATATAGCTTTATTTTTCTTCTTTTATACCAAAATTATAAGTAAATATAACCTAATACGTCTTAACCAGAATATACATTTTAAGCGAATTCTACATGCCTTTTTTTCATTTTACTGAAAGAAAACGCTTGTTCGGATCTTTGGCCGCACAAATTGATGCAGCGCAATGAAATTAAATGTAATTTACATGCAATTTTAATTTTCCAATTTTATCTCACTGTTTTGACAGACATCACAGCCTACAAAGTTGTGAACGCTACGCGGCGCTGATATCGCGCACATAGCGAATAGCCCTCGCTTTTTGCGCTTTAGTTAAATGCCTTGGCATAGTTATCTTTGCTTTTACTTTTGACAAATTATGACAAATATGTTTGACAACTATTTTCAAATTTTACGGCGACTATGATTTAAAGTGTAAATTACACTATACAATTTTGCCGTTCATATTTGGATGGCGCCGACTGTACATAGAAATGACGTCACATCTCAGCACGCAAAGAAGTGACGTCACATCTCTGTATAAACACAGAACAGGTAACAATTCCTGTTCTGTGACATGACTGGCAGTTGTTGGCACTGTTAGCACAAGGCTTATAGACGTTGTGATATCAATGAACATCATTAGGGCGAAGAAAATGCGGGGTGAGGAAGAGCTGGCGACCGCGGTTCTATATGCTTAAAAAGAGATACTAACACTGCTCTACTGTTGTAGAACAGAGAACGACGATCCCGGCCTGCGGTCGCCACGTGGCGTGTGTTGAGTAGATCAGGTTCAGATGGGGTAACCTTTAGAGTTTACCAGCCTTGCTGTTAGCAGACCTGAAGTGGAGCTGGGGCAGAAGACCGTTATTTTTGTCAGATTTAAGTACTAGTGATATTAATTAATAAGTATAGATACTCCCGATAATCCATAATGAATGATCAGCTTGAGTATATCCCTCATGAAAATAATTCGAAATTAAATCTGCTCTTTCAGGGATGGTCGATACACATTTAATTTGAATTGCAAAAATGCATAGCAAGATGAAATATATTATCTAAAACGAAATATGTCTGACAATATATTATTAGTTAGAAATACTTGGGTACCTACTGCTTATATTCCTACATGATTATTTTTCATAATTTAATATAATAATTTATGAATTATCTATATATTCTATAGTTATTCTTTATTAATTAATATTAATTGTTCCTAGTCTCCTAGTTCCTACACGTATCACAAAAATCATGTACTATCGCGGCCGAAAAAAAGTAATCGACTGATTTTCCCGTTGTAACTATGGTTCTATTCAGTGTCGCATCAATCCGAATATTTTTTTATTAGTGTCAACGTTATTGTCATATTAAGCAAAAATAAATTTTGTATTACCATTGAGTAAAAATAATAAAGAGGCGCAACTGTCAAGGTTTCGAGATTTTAGTGTTGTATTTTTTCACCAATAGCTTCATGATTATCTTCAATTTTAAGGGCTATACAGCCACATTACACATACCTTCCCGTAGCACAAAAAATTGATGACAATCATGAAGTTATTGGCAAAGAAATACAATACTAAAATCTCGAAACCTTGACAGTTGCAACTCTTTATTATTTTTTACTCAATGGTATTACTTAATCATGCCTTATCATGTTTTGAGTGAAGAAGAAAACGGCTACATCATCGCCAAACTTGGAGAAGGGTGGTCTCAACAACACATAGCAAGTGAAATTAATTGCAGCAAAAGCACGATTCAAAAACTAAACAAAAAGTGGAAAGAAACTCATGATCTGAGCAGGGCAGTGGGTTCTGGGCGGCCAAGAAAGAGTTCTCTAGAAAACGACAATACCCTGGTTAACTATGTGAATTTAAATCCATTTTCTAATTCTATTGAAGCCAAAGAGCAAATCCAACTTCCCAGCGTCTGTTAGGACAGCAAGAAAACGGTTGCGAGAGCAAGGTCTATTTAACTGTGCCAGTGCTAAAAAGCACCGACTAACAGATGATAATAAAGAGGCAAGAATGCAGTTTGCAAATACTTTTATTAATGAATAAGATCGTTACTGGGAGAGAGTGGTCTTTTCTGACGAAAAGATATTTCAGTCCTGCTACAATGGTCAACTGTGAGTTTACCGTCCCAAGGGTCATAAGTTTGATAAGGAATATTTGTACAAAACAGATAATAGCGGAAGGTCTGTCTTTTTGTTTAGTTTTTGAATTGTGCCTTTGCTGCAATTAATTTGACTTGCTATGCGTTGTTAAGACCACCCTTCTCCAAGTGTGGTGATGCTGTAGTTTTTTTCTGCTTCTCTCAAAACCATACAAATTAATTGTTTTCTTATAATTAAAAAATATTAACAACTTATTTCTTATTAGTTTTTTTTAAATAAATACGACCCCACCAATGATTTCTTGTCAAAATAATTTAATTGACATAACTGATGTAAACACTCCCATTTACAAAGGAAAATTTTTCGAAAAAACATACTACTTGATAAAAAATCGATTACTTTTTTTCGGCCGCGATAGTACCTACCTACTAGAACTAGAGCACGATACACATAAGCTGAACCATGTACACTTGATTTCAAAAAAAAGTAGTACACTTAAATTTTAGCAATGTAAACATGACTTTTGCAAAAATAATTATGTCATCTTAAAAGTCATAGCTGTCACAATTTTTTTCAAGTTGAAGATTATTAATATTCAAGTTTGATTAGGGAACCATTCCTGAAAATTTTAAATATTTGCCAATTTTTAATAATGGTTAACTAACAGAAATTCAGAAGATTAGGTATTGTTTCCAAATTGGAAAATGGATGATGCACAATTGCTTCTGAATATAACATAAATAAATCCACTGTGATGAAAGTTAAAAAAATATGGGAAAATGAAAGAAACTATATCCCCCAAGCATGGATCCTGGTCCGCCTAAACGAAGTAATGAGCAACAAGATGAAACCCTTATAAATTAGTGAATGCAGTTTTGGAAACAAATTTCCCCGCATCAAGATCTACTGCCTGTAGAGTGTAGAAGAATTAAAAATAGCATTCTGAAGTGTGGTTCTGCTGCTAGAAAATACAAATTAACGGAGGAAAAAAACAAGGACAGAAGCAAAGAAAGAGAATTGTAAAAAAGACAGATCATGTTTGCACGCAACCATATTATTGTTGAACAATAAAGACTTTTGGTCAAAAGTCATATTTTCTGATGCAAAAGTTTTCCAGTCGTGTAATGATGGACATATAACTATTTTCTATCGTCCTCAAAATGCGGAACAACTTCGTGCCATAATTGAAGATGAATGGAAAAGTTTATGTAGGTATAATACCCAAATTGTAGAAAATTTAGTTTTATCAATGCCTAGGAGGCATGATACTAAAACCTACAGATATGATCACTTTCTGAATGAATTTTGAACCAGTTCGCGCATGACGTCAACCTGTGACAAAAATGCATACTGATTTATGGGGAAACTAGCTTTTAATGTATTTTTAGTTTAAAGTTATTGAAATTTTCGTTGTATTTCGACTGTTATAACTGTTTTGGATATTATTTAAATACACAAAATAGAAAATAAGACATTGTGCACAATATGAGGCGTGTAAATGCAGAACATGCTTTAGGCATGTGATCTTATTTTGAGCTAGAAACAAAAAACTTTTATACAAGTAATTGCCATAATCACAGTCTTGTATGCATAAAGTATATTTTGTGTCTACTTTCAGATTTTAAACCGTAATTTCGGTGTTATAAAGCTGGATATGCTTCTAAACAAAAACCCTACCAAATTGCTTATAGTGTGTCGTGGTTGTGTGGTAGAATAGCTTTAAGCTAAACTCCGCCAGGGTCCCTATTCTCGAAACAAGGGAATGTGTTCCTATGAGAGAATGACGTCAATATGACGTAAGTTAACATTTACTATTGGTTGAGTTACTATTATAGAGAGAAAATGACGTCATTTTTCTCATGAGAATAAATTCCCTTGTTTCGAGAATAGGGACCCAGGACGTTAATATAAATAAGTCCTTAAAAAAAACGGTAGAGGGTGGCACCAATAACTAATTTTTCGTAATTTTGTCCTAAAGCAGGTTCTGCATTTACAAGCCTCAATATAATTTATTTATAGAAAAACAAATTACATTAATTCGTTTCAATTTATCTAGATACTATGTATTGTAACCTTCCCTCGTCCGCGAAGGTTCTTAGATGGTTATTTTGACCCCTGAGGGGTGGCGCGGCGGTGTTATCTGGACGGTGCATCTCGAGCGCCAGTTTCTGTTTTAGAATACAGAACACCATTTTTTCTATTAGCAGGATAATAGACGCTTAGGTGGCTGCAGTGGAGAAACTGTTAAGCCAGGAGTCTATATTAACCAATAAGCAAAACTCAGGAGTTTCGGATTAAGACTAACGGTTTTATTCAGGAATTGTTAACAATTTAACACAATAAATCACTTTTGGCTACGGTTAAGTAAAGCACAGGTATATACAGGAAACTTTAAAACAAGCAGGCTACATAGGGCAAATATTAAAAGCCTCAAACTTCCTCTTATTTTTGGTCAATTGGAATAGTTTTTCTTAACATAAAAATCATCATCCAAAAAGTGCTTTGAACATATTTTACCGTTATTAATATTAAAATCGTACATTTGATAGCACTTTTGAATCCATAAACAAATTTCTTTAGCAGCAGGAAAACTAAAGTATCGCAACTAGACGAATAGCTTTTACTTCTTCTATTATTGTTACTGGTGCAATCCATCACTGCACAGTAAACCATTGTTTATACTATTAAATAAACCAAAACACACAACCACAACTGATCAAATTAACTAATATAGCGTATTCACACCGAATTAAAACACAATAATCGAAGTAAACAAACTAAAATGCGTAGATTTAGACATTAAACTATGACAGCCCTCGCAAAATTTAAAAATTTGTCACGTACTGACGTCAGCGATTACATGTCATGCGCGTGAGCTTACCTGTATTGTTTTAGTATCATGCCTAGGAGGCTACAAGCAATTTTTGATGGGGATGGAGCAATGACTAAATATTAATAATTACTGTTATTCATGTTGTAATTTGTTTATTTGTGTTTTAAATTTTTATTCAAAATGTTATATTTAAAATATATTTCTACTAAAAATAGGATTATTTATTTATTTATCAGTATAAACTTACGTAATTACAACTAACTGACATCTATATTTTCATTATTAAGTTAATTTCAATAATTTACTGTCCAAAAGAACAATTTAGACAACTAGAAATAGGCCATTTCCTTATTCCTTATCTAAGAGTTGTACTACTTTTTTTTGAAATCAAGTGTACTAGAGTATAAATTTAAGGAAGTGACTGCCGCACGGTCCGACCGCTCTTTAATTTATTATTGCAGACCGGTCCGACCGTGCACGAAGCTTTCTTTAAAACACGGTCCGACGCTGAACTTATTCTACTTTACTCGCATTTTGTCAGTGGTGCGATGGCCTCTATCGGGTGCCACAGGATACTGGCTCACCCCTTTATTTCCTTTATTTTTTAACTTATCCATTTGAAATCTGGGGGGCATAAACTACCGTTTAAAATGTATTTCTGCACATTACAAACACTATGGTACCACTTCCGGTTTATCCGGAAATTACCTCAACTTTCGATTTTCAAATGGAATACCCTGTATATTTTTACATATTTGGATGCAGGGCAACATTCTGCATACACCATGTAAGTTTCGTGAATTTTTGAGCCGATGTTCAATTTTTTCAAGCATCTTAAGAAATTCGTCTAGAGTGCTTTGGAATTCCAAAATGCGTTATACGGTAGGTAAACTTCAAAGGAAAAATATAATTTTTCTTTTCGTTTCACTAACAACTGTTTGCGAAGCCTCCAAAGTTGAGCATATCACTTTTTTATCGAAAACTTTTTTTTTCAAATGGGAAGGTGGTGGCTCATAGTGTTTGAAAAATTATAATTTTCTTTCTGATTTCATTGATATCTTTTTCATATCTGTGCTATTTATTTTCAATTTTATTTCATTCGTTTAAAAGTGTAAAATCCACTTTCACGGATTTCTGAAAATGCTTGAAAAAATTGAACATCGGCTCAAAAATTCGCGAAACTTACATGGTGTATACGGAATGTTGCCCTGCATCCAAATATGTAAAAATATACAGGGTGTTCCATTTGAAAATCGAAAGTTGAGGTAATTTCCGGATAAACCGGAAGTGGTACCATAGTGTTTGTAATGTGCAGAAATACATTTTAAACGGTAGTTTATGCCCCCCAGATTTCAAATGGATAAGTTAAAAATAAAGGAAATATAGGGGTGAGCCAGTATCCTGTGGCACCCGGTATACTCTGTCTGTCGAAGAGATAGAAATAGACTCCGCCCCATTAATTTCATAGTAGCGTAGAACCATGATACAATAAATTACGATATGATCGATAGCCGTCCGAAATTCGTCTGCTTTGCGCATGACGTCACCTGTAGCCACAAATTTAATTAGTCAAATCTAGCGGTTGCTTTGTAATTCGGGTTCTATAAATACGACCAATAGAGAAATTCCATTCAAATTTAGCGGGCATTTTTGGGGCGGAGTCTATTTCTATGTCTTGAACAGACAGAGTATACCGGAAACGAGCCGGGCTTGATGGCAAGCAGAAGGTTCCGGGTTCAAATCCCACACGTTTTTTTTTTTTTTCTATTAAATGCATCAGGCACAGAGACAATTTCTCTGATCAGGCATGAGGTCTATTGCGAGTTAGAAGCCGGAGGCAGGTTAGATATGCGTGTTATTCCCCTTGAGGAAGAAGAAATATTAATACCCATTTTTATTACACATTAAATATACTACTATGCTTCTAAACACTAAACACATCTTCTTAACAAGAACTCGAATCTGATGACTGATATCTGATAGTCTGACCCGCGCAATTCGCAATCTACGACCCGCCCGTGTTTTAAAGAAACCTTCGTGCACGGTCGGACCGTTCTGCAATAATAAATTAAAGAGCGGTTGGACCGTGCAGTAGTCACTCCCTAAATGGAATATGAAAGAGTAACCATAACCTAGTTTGTTGTTTGTTTGCTTCATTCAAAAGTATTTCAAAAGTTGCTCAGAGCAAGAGCAGTTCGAGAGCAAGAACAATCCTTGGTTCGAGAGCTCATTCCACAGAATAGGAATTGTAAACTGTTCTGTGTTCATACAGAGATGTGACGTCATTTCTATGTATGTAGTAGCATTGTTTATAATATACTTTATAAACAATGGTAGTAGTGTATGGCGCTACCAGGCTTCCGTAGAGAATCGTTCCGTTTGCCTCGTACGTGAGCACCTAACCTAACCTAACCTAACCTAGTTTGTTGTTTGTTTGCTTCATTCAAAAGTATTTCAAAAGTTGCTCAGAGCGAGCAGTTCGAGAGCAAGAACAATCCTTGGTTCGAGAGCTCATTCCACAGAATAGGAATTGTAAACTGTTCTGTGTTCATACAGAGATGTGACGTCATTTCTATGTATGTAGTAGCATTGTTTATAATATACTTTATAAACAATGGTAGTAGTGTATGGCGCTACCAGGCTTCCGTAGAGAATCGTTCCGTTTGCCTCGTACGTGAGCACCTAACCTAACCTACCTAACCTAGTTTGTTGTTTGTTTGCTTCATTCAAAAGTATTTCAAAAGTTGCTCAGAGCGAGCAGTTCGAGAGCAAGAACAATCCTTGGTTCGAGAGCTCATTCCACAGAATAGGAATTGTAAACTGTTCTGTGTTCATACAGAGATGTGACGTCATTTCTATGTATGTAGTAGCATTGTTTATAATATACTTTATAAACAATGGTAGTAGTGTATGGCGCTACCAGGCTTCCGTAGAGAATCGTTCCGTTTGCCTCGTACGTGAGCATTGAACACGAGCCTTGAGCATTGAAAGCAGTAAAGACGATCGTAAACCACGCCCTCCGCTAGCATAAAGCGCGCGTTGACTACCTCAACGCGCGCTTTATGTTAGTCGGAACGTGAGGCAGCCGATGCGTTTGCTGCCTGCTTGTACTACATATGCGTGAATCGGAACGCTGACGCTATGGTTTTCCTCTTATCATAGCCCCCTAGAGTTACAAGCCATTAAGTAACAATGGCAACATCGTATTTCCTGTAAACTTTCATGCACTAATTTTTAAGGATTTTGTTTGGGAAATAAAGTAAAAAGATCCCAAAACTTGTGCTATAAATTTATTTCGCCAAGAATGAATAATTTACAAATATATAATCTTAGAATATACACTATTAATCGGGTAAAATCCACTCTAAATTGCTTGTTGGCAATTCATGACTAACAACCTATAATCCTATTTATTAAGCATGTTTTAGTCCATCAGGGCTAGAGGTCGCCGCTCTTGGTGCTTGCTTGGCAAGCCGCTATCGGTCACAGAGACATCGTCGATGTCTTGACTGGTAGTAGCAACTGACCACCAGAGGGATGTACTATCGCGGCCGAAAAAAAGTAATCGATTTTTTATCAAGTAGTATGTTTTTTCGAAAAATTTTCCTTTGTAAATGGGAGCTTTTACATCAGTTATGTCAATTAAATTATTTTGACAAGAAATCATTGGTGGGGTCGTATTTATAAAAAAAAAACTAATAAGAAATAAGATGTTAATATTTTTTAATTATAAGAAAACAATTAATTAGTATGGTTTTGAGAGAAGCAGAAAAAGGCTACATCATCGCCAAACTTGGAGAAGGGTGGCAAGTGAAATTAATTGCAGCAAAAGCACGATTCAAAAACTAAACTAAAAGGCATAATACCTTCCGCTATTATCTGTTTTGTGCAAATATTCTTCATCAAACTTATGACCCCTGGGACAACTCGCAGTTGACCATTGTAGCAGGCCTGAGATATCATTTCATCGGAAAAGACCACTCGCTCCCAGTAACGATCGTTTTCATTAATAAAAGTATTTGCAAACTGCATTCTTGCCTCTTTATTAACATCTGTTAGTCGGGGCTTTTTAGCACTGGCACAGTTAAATAGACCTTGCTCTCGCAACCGTTTTCTTGCTGTCCTAACAGACGCTGGGAAGTTGGTTTGCTCTTTGGCTTCAATAGAATTAGAAAATGGGTTTAAATTCACATAGTTAACCAGGGTAATGTCGTTTTTTAGAGTACACTTTCCAGAACCCACTGCCCTGCTCACATCATGAGTTTCTATCCACTTTTTGTTTCGTTTTTGATCGTGCTTTTGCTGCAATTAATTTCACTTGCTATGCGTTGTTGAGACCACCCTTCTCCAAGTTTGGCGATGCCTTTTTCTTCTTCACTCAAAACAGGATAAGGCATGATCAAGTAATAAAAAAATTATTTTTGCTTAATATGACAATGACGTTGACACTAATAAAAAACATATTGAGATTGATGCGACACTGAATAGAACCATAGTTACAACGGGAAAATCAGTCGATTACTTTTTTTCGGCCGCGATAGTACTTATCCCTCACAGTTACTATGTGCTGGGTCTGCCATAGACCAGTTTGGTTTGCCTTTGTTATTTGTCTTTTCAGCTACCTGTGGCACACTGATGAGAACATAAAGAGTTCGAAACCGGTCTGTGTCTGGTGGAGAAAAGACAAATAACAAATTTGGCTACCAATTTTGGATTTATAGGTATAATTCAATGGGAGTAGGGGCCTTTGCCCGTCCAGTAGTTGTTTCCTATAATCCTATTTATTAATTCATGACTATTTACAAAAACATTAACATTTAAACTTTGACTTACGCTAATACTTGAAACTACTTTTACTTTGATACTATCAGTAGCAGATTCTTCACTGTCGCAGTCAATATTTAAAATGTAAAAATACAAGATATTGTTCACACACTTGTAATTCCACTTATTGAGGCATCATTTTTTTGGCACAGCCTTCACAAAATATTCAAAGCTTGATATGATGTAATCGGCAAGAAACTGCTCAATATCATTATTTTGCCTTTGTAAAGCATCTTGTCTTCTTTCTTCAGGATTACGCCGAGACACTGACTTGGTTGTAGAAAGATACTTCGGTTGATTGGAAAATATGTGAAGAAGTGAATCCTCATTTAAAAGAGGATATGTTAGTTTAGCCTCATGCGTATTACCTATCTTCATAAAGCTCCATGGTTGTAATTTCTATGTCTTCAAAGTGCAAACTGCAAATAGCTGAATGTTTACTAATGCAGTAGTCTTCCGTGTGTATAGCTCTAACCTACTTTTTTGCAGCACTGGATCCTTTGGGAAAGAAAAAGTACTATTAGTCCAATCAATGAATATATTGTAGAGTGCATGAAATATGCGAGAATTTTTTACTTTGGGACCTAGTTAGGAGTAGTTAGTAGGTAAACATGCTAAAAGTCCCCGCCCCTGGGAGGTGAGCTTACGGTGGGAGAGGGGGGAGAAGGTCCTATTTTTGGGTTTTTCGATTATATCTCGGAAACGGTAGACTCTAGAAAAAATATGATGGTGTAACGAAGTGAATTTTGGCAGGGAGATATTGTTAGTTTTAAATAAAATATAATTTTAAATGTATAAAACAGGCAGGTAAAATGTAACAAATATTAATTTACTTCAAATTAAGCATTTTGAACCGCGTCTTTTCCGTTTATACATTTTTAAATTATGCCGCGACGAATGCAATGATCTCGATCTTGATCTGATCACCCCGTATGCAAGAAAACGCAGGGACTGCAGTAAGTTAATATATATTTGACCGGTGATTTTTATTCAATTATTTTTCTATGTTCGAATTATTTTGTACGACTCGCGATCGGTGTTAAGTTAATAAAACGTCACGGGTAATTTTCCGGCTCCGAGCAAATTGTGCTCTCGCGTATAACGTTTTGCTACCTTGCTGTCTTGTCGTGTTTAATCGCTCGCAGCAACAGTATCAGGACGTCGTCTAGATTTCTCGGTGCAAGAGCTCATTTGGGCTCACGTGTATAGCGTTTTGATAGTCTGCTGTCTTGTCGTGTTTAATCGCTCGCAGCAACATTATCAAGGCGTCGCCGATTTTCTTTTGTTCCGCTCCATTTATATCTATGATCGCGTAAAAACGATGTTTTGGTAGCTTGCCGTCTTGGCGTGTTTAATCGCTCGCAGCAATTTATCAGGGCGTCGCCGCTTTTGTTCCGCTCGATTTATATTGTTTAAGTCCGTGATCGCGCAAAAACGATGTTTTGGTAGCTTGCTGTCTTGACGTGTTTAATCGCTCGCAGCAACGTTATCAGGGCGTCGCCGCTTCGTATAGTTGTTTGTATTTATTTTATTAAAATAACCTGCCGTAAAATAATTCGAACATTTTTGCTGTAAATTATACTACCCTGTCTGGTCAAATACAGATTAACATCCGAGCCATACTGATATAGTTTTTTGCTTGCCGTACGCTTCTTAACCATCGTTTGCCGCTTTTAACCGTAGATTTGCTTACTCGCTTTATTTGCTTGCCGTTTTTCCGCTTAATAACCGTAGTTTGCCGCTTTTAGTTTTGCCTAGCCTGCCGCCTGCCTACTTTAAGTTTTGCTGTAGATACTTGTGCTTATATTTGTGCTTACCGTACTTATATTAGATTTATTGTATTAATTCCTGAATAAAGCTTGTTCTGTTTTAATCCGAAATTCAGAGTTTTCTTTATAGGTTAATTAGACCCCTGGCTTAACCGTGTTTTCACTGCAGTTACAAGTAACAGGAAGCCTCTATTATCCTGCTAATAGAGTAAAGTGGTCTTTCTGCACTCTAAACAGAAAGTGGCGCCCGAGACATCGTCCTAAAAAGCACCGCCGCCCCTCAGGCGTCAAAGTAACCTCTTTCGAACCGTTCCGCCGTCCGAAGCCAGAACCTAGCGAAACCGATAGTAAGGGGTTACCTGCACCCAGACACACCGCCCAGACCGAGTTTTTGCCGTCCCACCGGACTTCACCCGGAATACTTGGCCGCTCCGGTGACAAAACTGACTAGGCGTGTGACCCCTCGTTTTATAATCGAGGGTGAAGAATCGATATCCGTTGGAATTTTTGACGTCCGACCCGCCGTTCCGAATATAGGTCTACCAATCCTATATTAAGCCTCAGAATCCGACTCCACGGGTTCAGAACCACTACGAGGACCGTCTTCCACCATATACTGAGGATCCGTACCGCTCCGCCCGAAGCTGACCCAAAAACCAGTGGAGATTCCGACCTGCCGTGTGACCACTCCTTTTCGAGTAAATCGTGGGTGAAGAATCGATATCCGTTGGAATTTTTGCCGTCCGACCAGCCATTCCGAATATAGGTCCACAAAACCTATATTTACTGCCAGAGTCAGACTCTACGGATTGAGGACCTCGACCAGTACCGCCTGATACGACATTTTGGGAATCCGTACAGCTCCGTCCCACGCCTGCGCAGAAACTAGACGAATCACCGACTCGACGTGTGACCCCTCCTTTTCGAGTAACTTGAGGGCGCAGAATCCAACGCAGCGCCTACCAAGCCGCTCAGACGACTCACGTGGAAGATAGCAGCGAATAGTTGGTGTTAGGACCGCTACCAGGACAGTTGGTGTTCAGACCGCAACTAGAGAGGACCATTACCGCTACGATTCAAGATGACCAACTTACAAGACCAGGAGAATCAAGCCAGTGGCTCTAAGGAAGAAGCACCAGGCCCTGATTTGGGAGATATCCGATTAAACTGGATCTATAAGCTTAAGAAGGATGAGCTTGACGAGGAGTTAGGGAAATTTGGTCTCGCTACAACCGGTACCGTAGACGAAAAGAAGCGACGCCTGGTAAAATTCATAAAGGAAGGATGTGCCTCGACCGACCACCGTTCAACCCAGCTTTCCGCCGCCGTAACCACCGCTGCCGCCGTTACCACCGCTAGTAATACCGCCGCCAACGCAAAACAATCCGTCTGGGATACCGCCAATAGATCCGTTCCAGGTACACAAATGGAATATCCACTTCAATGGAACCGACGACCCTGCCGCTTTTCTGGAACGCTTAGAAGAAGTGTGTACCTATACCGCCATCCGCCCCGAACAATTGCTACCTGTACTACCTGAATTACTGCGAGGATCCGCCCTGCTCTGGTACAGAAATAATAAGGCACGATGGAACACATTGTGACGTCCTCGCTTCAACACTTACCACAACACTTACCCTGAATTGCAAAAGTAGAGGCAGCGGCCTGCCAGCTGCAGTGGAGACGGCCGGGTTACGAAAATAATAGAATAAAATTCAGGGCACCACTTGGTTTAACGCTACCACTACTTCAATACTAAATATAACCAAGAAAAACCCAGGTAAGTCTGATCTCGCAATGAGGTAAGTACTTTATTATTACCTAAATTTTAGATAAAAAAAAATTAAACGCTAACTATATTTTTTTTCTTTGCTACCAAATATATTTAAAAGCTTAATAAAAATGAAATTGCGATATTACCAAATAACACAGTAAACTCAAGGTAATAAGAAATAAGAAACATATATACCAAAATTAACCTTGGCGCAAATCTTACCGAACGTGTATACACGCGCAGCGTACAGTACGTATGATTTAATTAAAAAAAATAATAATAACACAAGTATATGTATGATAAGTAGCAAAAAAAAATTAATTAACTTAAGTACTAGAAAAATAATTTGGGTGACCACGTAAAAATAATGTGCTCCCAGTTCTGGCTCTGAGGATAGTATATCCACTCTTGGCAAATACGAATGACCAAAAAAAAAACCCTAAAAGAGGACAAAAAAAAGGTATAAGTACCTATTAATTAAATTATCATTCCTATTATTAAAAAATCGATCTATTATCTGTTGTACAATTTACTTCTACAAATAACTGACAACCACTAATAGAGAAAATGATTACCTTAATTTTGTTGATTAGTTTACACCCCAAACAAAATTATATGTAAACGGGTAAATATCAATTAAATTAACCGCAGTTACACTTCATGAATTATTTAATTAAAACATATAACTCGTAAGAAATATTGCCAAATAAATTAATAAAATAAAATAATTACCTCCTAATAACCAGAGGGTTTTCTTTTAACTTCTTTTCTCTTTAATAGGTTCGCTTCCAAGTGGTGGCTGGATAGCTGCGATTCAGTAAAATATTTAAAGTGGTGTGGTGAAAAAACAGCAAGAATTCTCCCGTCGAAACGGCTTGGGGTCCCAGCAAACAGAAAACGTAACTTCACCAAACAATTCTCACACAGGAACATCCAAAATACGCGTGGGGCTGAATCTCCCTTTATTAAAAAGGCTGAATATTACGATTCACTTAACAAGCCAACACAAACGTTAAATAACTGCTGCGAACAATCACCACATATATTTTATGGAAGTTTACCACGATCTGTCTTAATCTCTTTTCGATTTAATTCTTTCATTCAAAAAAACATTTAAAAAAACCCGCCTGGAACTACATTAGACTTGATTAAAAATTATTTTACTAAAACCTACAGAGGCTTTATAGAGACAGAGGCGACAATAGGTGGTCAGCATTTTGATTGGTAGTAGAGGTCACGTGGTATAAAATGAGGCTAAAATTTTTAAACAGATCATGTGCATATCATATAACTAACATAACCTTACATTTTTAGTTTTTGTAAATTAATTTTCAATTTTAATTTTAATTTTTGTAGTTTCAGCTTGGAACCATTATAACATTTAAAAACTCTTTCAGACAGTAGATATAGAAAGTTTCAATATTGTAGATCATTAAAAATAGACTGCTAATTATAGGTTGGATTTCCAACCAACAAAAAGCATCTTATTTTATTAGATCAAGGTAATTACTCTTCAGTAATAATGCACTGAACAAGATTTTAGTTGATAGTACAGCAACGAAACAGAAATTTTGATAAAAGCGACATAATAATCCAAGAACTTAGAAAATGCACATTTTTGAGGTTAGTTGTAATACCTGCACGTGCACGGCACTAATTGTCCTGTCATAATTAGATATTCCTGATTATATTGTGCTGTCATACTGGAGTATTCTTGTGCATCTTTCAATTTATTGGGATTTATTAAACGTATGAAAACTATTTGTGATTAGTGATTGAGATAAAATAGTTTCCCGGTATGTGGATTTCGATTAAATAAAATAGCCAACAAAAAGCAAAAAGAGAACAAATTTGCAAGTAAATCACTTGGTAATCGCACATAACTTTATCTTTTATGGAATTACATTAATAATACGTAGATATCATTCAGACGTGGTTCCTGATAACTTCAGCAATACAAATAACGAAAGTATCACTCTCAACAGAAGCTTGTTCAGTTTTAGAAATGAAGGTTTCGTTAATATGCATCGAATTAAGCTTTAACTTCACAATCACGACTTTCTTCAAGCGACGATACAATAGGTACCTACCTAAAGAATCAAATCCAGTGATTTTTCAGAAATTAAAAAAGAAGCAGAAATTAGAAAAGTGAGAAAAATTGTACAAAAGAAAGATATTATTCTCATTCAAATCTTATCGTAATAAATTACAACATTGTAAAACTAAAATTAGATAGAAAGGTAGAAAAACTTGTGGAAAAGAAAGACATCATCTTTGAAATCATACCGTAATAAATTTCAAAATTGTAAAACTAAATTTAGACAGAAAGATAAATGAAAAAAATTTTTAGAAAGCAATTATTGCCATTATTTGAAGTGCCTCCCTCACACCTACATTTTGTATTGTTTTGTATACAATCGTGCATATATATATACTGTGATTATAATGATAATTTTTCTTATATAATATATATTTCTTATATAATATAATAATATTTCTTATATATTTACTGTACCCATGTAATGGAATTTTGTTTATATTAATAAATAAATTAATAGATGTTAAAAACTGTCTGTGTCTTTCGCATATTGTTTATTTGTTATTCTGTAGATGAGAACCATCAGATGGGATAAAGTACATATTTTTATAAACTAAATTTTAATTAGTTTTGCTTTAAATTAAGAAAAATTTTTACTGATATATCTTTATTTTATGTCGGCATAATTTATACAATCATATTTAGGTATTAAGCATAAGAACAAATCTTTCATTCCTTCTATTATTCATTTAAGAAAATTATTAATCTTTTCAAATTAATGTGCTTACGTACGGATCATGGGCATCATATTACTAACATAACCTTAAATTTTTAGTTTTTGCAGATTTATTTTCAATTTTAATTTCGGCAGTTTTAGTATGGATCCATTATAACATTTAAAAACTCACTCAGATAGTAGATACCTATATATAAAGTTTCAATGTTGTAGATTATTGAAAATAGACTACTAATTATAGGTTGGATTTCTAACCAACAAAAAGCATCTTATTATATTAGATTAAGGCAATTAAAAGTTCATTAGTATGCACTGAACAAAATTTTAGTTGATAGTACGGGAATCAAGCAGAAATTTTAGAAAAATTTACATAACATCTGAAAATTTTAGAAAATGAATATTTTTTAGGTTAGTTATGAACGTTAAATACATAACTAATTTTCTTCGTTATTATAATAAATTAAAATATTCTAGAATTTCATTAAATTACATTAATAATTATAACATTGTAATACGAATGTTTCAATAGTGAACTAAATAAAACCAATCTAAAATTAAACTATTAAAATATGCTTGCATCATCTTATAAATTTAAAAGCGCCATTCATTTTTCTTAAAATTTAGCCTCATTTTGGTGGGCGTGGCCTTATTGTCGTCTCTGTCTCTATAAAGCCTCTGTACTAAAACCTACAGAGGCTTTATAGAGACAGAGACGACAATAAGGCCACGCCCACCAAAATGAGGCTAAATTTTAAGAAAAATGAATGGCGCTTTTAAATTTATAAGATGATGCAAGCATATTTTAATAGTTTAATTTTAGATTGGTTTTATTTAGTTCACTATTGAAACATTCGTATTATAATGTTATAATTATTAATGTAATTTAATGAAAGTCTAGAATATTTTAATTTATTATAATAACGAAGAAAATTAGTTATGTATATAACGTTCATAACTAACCTAAAACATATGCATTTTCTAAAATTTTCAGATGTTATGTAAATTTTTCTAAAATTTCTGCTTGATTCCTGTACTATCAACTAAAATTTTGTTCAGTGCATACTAATGAACTTTTAATTGCCTTAATCTAATATAATAAGATGCTTTTTGTTGGTTAGAAATCCAACCTATAATTAGTAGTCTATTTTCAATAATCTACAATATTGAAATTTTATATATAGGTATCTACTATCTGAGTGAGTTTTTAAATGTTATAATGGATCCATACTAAAGCTGCCGAAATTAAAATTGAAAATAAATCTGCAAAAACTAAAAATTTAAGGTTATGTTAGTAATATGTTGCCCATGATCCGTACGTAAGCATATTAATTTGAAAAGATTAATAATTTTCTTAACTGAATAGAAGAAATGAAAGATTTGTTCTTATGCTTAACACCTAAATATGATTGTATAAATTATGCCGACATAAAATAAAGATATATCAGTTAAAAATTTTTCTTAATTTGAAGCAAAACTAATCAAAATTTAGTTTATAAAAATATGTACTTTATCCTATCTGATGGTTCTCATTTACAGAATAACAAATAAACAATAAGCGAAAGACACAGACAGTTTTTAACATCTATTAATTTATTTATTAATATAAACAAAATTCCATTACATGGGTACAGTAAATATATAAGAAATATTATTATATTATTTAAGAAATATATATAAGAAAAATTATCATTATAATCACAGTATATATACAGGGTGGTCCGGTATCCATGGCGGAAACTTCAGGGGACAATAGAGTACCAAAAAACAATATGACTTTGCTTATAAACATAACCTTCTAAACGTACCGTTTTTGAGATACAGAGTGTTAAAGTTTTGATTTTTTTAAATATATTTTTAAATATCTCTCTAACGAACAACAATATTAAAAAACTATTTGGTGATGTGAAATATCTCGCAGAGCACTAGTATTTCACCATTAGAAAAGTTTGCGAACATCACCAGTGGCGTCGATCTGGGGCATTGTGACCCTTTCTCCTATCAGAACTTCTACGCCACTGGTCCTAGACACCAATTCTATCTTGTTTTATATTTTCTGATGTTTTTTGCACAAAAAGTCACTCTTGTGATTTTTTCGTAAGATGCACCATTTTCGAGTTAATAGCATGTAAAGATATTAATGTTTAAAAAAAAATTATTATTATTAAAAATTTATTAACATTATTACATTTTATTAACAATTTTTGAGCTCTAGTTAGGAAGAAAAACATCACAAAAATAACAACAGATTTAATAGCATCTTACGAAAAACTCACAAGAGTGACTTTTTATGAAAAAAAAATCCTAATTTTTTTTGCACAAAAAGTCACTCTTGTGAGTTTTTCGTAAGATGCTATTAAATCTGTTGTTATTTTTGTGATGTTTTTCTTCCTAACTAGAGCTCAAAAATTGTTAATAAAATGTAATAATGTTAATAAATTTTTAATAATAATAATTTTTTTTTAAACATTAATATCTTTACATGCTATTAACTCGAAAATGGTGCATCTTACGAAAAAATCACAAGAGTGACTTTTTGTGCAAAAAACATCAGAAAATATAAAACAAGATAGAATTGGTGTCTAGGACCAGTGGCGTAGAAGTTCTGATAGGAAAAAGGGTCACAATGCCCCAGATCGACGCCACTGGTGATGTTCGCAAACTTTTCTAATGGTGAAATACTAGTGCTCTGCGAGATATTTCACATCACCAAATAGTTTTTTAATATTGTTGTTCGTTAGAGAGATATTTAAAAATATATTTAAAAAAATCAAAACTTTAACACCCTGTATCTCAAAAACGGTACGTTTAGAAGGTTATGTTTATAAGCAAAGTCATATTGTTTTTTGGTACTCTATTGTCCCCTGAAGTTTCCGCCATGGATACCGGACCAC
This sequence comes from Rhagium mordax, assembly GCA_963680705.1. Lineage (NCBI taxonomy): Eukaryota > Metazoa > Arthropoda > Insecta > Coleoptera > Cerambycidae > Rhagium > Rhagium mordax. The sequence continues at coordinate 72,379,183 of OY796656.1, read as the reverse complement.
CCTGTATATGCACGATTGTATACAAATCAATACAAAATGTAGGTGTGAGGGAGGCACTTCAAATAATGGCAATAATTGCTTTCTAAAAATTTTTTTCATTTACCTTTCTGTCAAAATTTAGTTATACAATTTTGAAATTTATTACGGTATGATTTCAAAGATGATGTCTTTCTTTTCCACAAATTTTTCTACCTTTCTATCTAATTTTAGTTTTACAATGTTGCAATTTTATTACGATAAGATTTGAATGAGAATAATATTTTTCTTTTGTACAATTTTTCTCACTTTTCTAATTTCTGCTTCTTTTTTAATTTCTGAAAAATCACTGGATTTGATTCTTTAGGTAGGTACCTATTGTATCGTCGATTGAAGAAAGTCGTGATTGTGAAGTTAAAGCTTAATTCGATGCATATTAACGAAACCTTCATTTCTAAAACTGAATAAGCTTCTGTTGAGAGTGATATACTTTCGTTATTTGTATTGCTGCAGTTATCAGGAACCACGTCTGAATGATATCTACGTATTATTAACGTAATTCCATAAAAGACAAAGTTATGTGCGATTACCAAAAGTGATTTACTTGCAAATTTGTTCTCTTTTTGCTTTTTGTTGGCTATTTTATTTAATCGAAATCCACATACCGGGAAACTATTTTATCACAATCACTAATCACAAATAGTTTTCATACGTTTAATAAATCCCAATAAATTGAAAGATGCACAAGAATACTCCAGTATGACAGCACAAAATAATCAGGAATATCTAATTATGACAGGACAATTAGTGCCGTGTACGTGGTATTACAACTAACCCCAAAAATGTTAATTTTCTAAGTTCTTGGATTATTTATGTCGCTTTTATCAAAATTTCTGTTTGGTTGCTGTACTATCAACTAAAATCTTGTTCAGTGCATTATTACTAAAGAGTAATTACCTTGATCTAATAAAATAAGATGCTTTTTGTTGGTTGGAAATCCAACCTATAATTAGCAGTCTATTTTTAATGATCTACAATATTGAAACTTTCTATATCTACTGTCTGAAAGAGTTTTTAAATGTTATAATGGTTTCAAGCTGAAACTACAAAAATTGAAATTAAAATTGAAAATTAATTTACAAAAACTAAAAATGTAAGGTTATGTTAGTTATATGATATGCACATGATCTGTTTAAAAATTTTAGCCTCATTTTATACCACGTGACCTCTACTACCAATCAAAATGCTGACCACCTATTGTCGCCTCTGTCTCTATAAAGTCTCTATAAAGCCTCTGTAGGTTTTAGTACAGAGGCTTTATAGTATTCTTGTGCATCTTTCAATTTATTGAGATTTATTAAACGTATAAAAACTATTTGTGATTAGTGATTGTGATAAAATAGTTTCCCGGTATGTGGATTTCGATTAAATAAAATAGCCAACAAAAAGCAAAAAGAGAACAAATTTGCAAGTAAATCACTTGGTAATCGCATATTTTATCTTTTATGGAATTACATTCAATAATACGTAGTATCATTCAGACGTGGTTTCTGATGATAACTTCAGCAATACAAATAACGAAAGTATCACTCTCAACAGAAGCTTATTCAGTTTTAGAAATGAAGGTTTCGTTAATATGCATCAAATTAAGCTTTAACTTCACAATCACCGTTGGAATTGTCACGACTTTCAAGCGACGATACAATACCTAAAGAATCAAATCCAGTGATTTTTCAGAAATTAAAAAAGAAGCAGAAATTAGAAAAGTGAGAAAAATTGTACAAAGGAAAGATATTATTCTCATTCAAATCTTATCGTAATAAATTACAACATTGTAAAACTAAAATTAGATAGAAGGTACAAAAATTTGTGGGAAAGAAAGACATCATCTTTGAAATCATACCGTAATAAATTACAAAATTGTAAAACTAAATTTAGACAGAAAGGTAAATGAAAAAATTTTTAGAAAGCAATTATTGCCATTATTTGAAGTGCCTCTCCCTCACATCTACATTTTGTATTGTTTTGTATACAATCGTTCATATATACTGCATGTGATTATAATGATAATTTTTCTTATATAATATATTTCTATATAATATAATAATATTCCTTATATATTTACTGTACCCATGTAATGGAATTTTGTTTATATTAATAAATAAATTAATAGATGTTAAAAATTGTCTGTGTCTTCCGCTTATTGTTTATTTGTTATTCTGTAAATGAGAACCATCAGATGGGATAAAGTACATATTTACTAAAGTACTAAATTTTGATTAGTTTTGCTTCAAATTAAGAAAAATTTTTAACTGATATCTTTATCTTATGTCGGCATAATTTATACAATCATATTTAGGTATTAAGCATAAGAACAAATCTTTCATTCCTTCTATTCAGTTAAGAAAATTATTAATCTTTTCAAATTATGTAATGTGCTTACGTACGGATCATGGGCATCATATTACTAACATAACCTTAAATTTTTAGTTTTTGTAGATTTATTTTCAGTTTTAATTTCGGCAGTTTTAGTATGGATCCATTATAACATTTAAAAACTCACTCAGATAGTAGATACCTATATATAAAGTTTCAATATTGTAGATTATTGAAAATAGACTACTAATTATAGGTTGGATTTCTAACCAACAAAAAGCATCATAATATTAGATTAAAGCAATTAAAAGTTCATTAGTATACACTGAACAAAATTTTAGTTGTAGTACAGGAATTAAGCAGAAATTTTAGAAAAATTTACATAACATCTGAAAATTTTAGAAAATGCATATATTTGAGGTTAGTTATGAACGTTAAATACATAATTAATTTTCTTCGTTATTATAATAAATTAAAATATTCTAGACTTTCATTAAATTACATTAATAATTATAACATTATTGTAATACGAATGTTTCAATACTGAATTAAATAAAACCAATCTAAAATTAAACTATTAAAATATGCTTGAATCATCTTATAAATTTAAAAGCGCCATTCATTTTTCTTAAAATTTAGCCTCATTTTGGTGGGCGTGGCCTTATTGTCGTCTCTGTCTCTATAAAGCCTCTGTACTAAAACCTACAGAGGCTTTATAGAGACAGAGGCGACAATAGGTTGTCAGCATTTTGATTGGTAGTAGAGGTCACGTGGTATAAAATGAGGCTAAAATTTTTAAACAGATCATGTGCATATCATATTACTAACATAACCTTACATTTTTAGTTTTTGTAAATTAATTTTCAATTTTAATTTTAATTTTTTTAGTTTCAGCTTGGAACCATTATAACATTTAAAAACTGTTTCAAACAGTGGATATATAAAGTTTCAATATTGTAGATTATTGAAAATAGACTACTAATTATAGGTTGGATTTCCAACCAACAAATAGCATCTTATTTTATTAGATCAAAGTAATTAAGTCTTCAGTAATAATGCACTGAACAAGATTTTAGTTGATAGTACAGCAACCAAGCAGAAATTTTGATAAAACGACATAATACTCCAAAAACTTAGAAAATGCACATTTTTGAGGTTAGTTGTAATATCACGTGCAGGGCACTAATTGTCCTGTCATAATTAGATATTCCTGATTATTTTGTGCTGTCATACTGGAGTATTCTTGTGCATCTTTCAATTTATTGGGATTTATTAAACGTATGAAAACTATTTGTGATTAGTGATTGTGATAAAATAGTTTCCCGGTATGTGGATTTCGATTAAATAAAATAGCCAACAAAAAGCAAAAAGAGAACAAATTTGAAAGTAAATCACTTGGTAATCGCACATAACTTTATCTTTTATGGAATTATATTAAATAATACGTAGATATATCATTCAGACGTGGTTCCTGATAACTTCAGCAATACAAATAACGAAAGTATCACTCTCAACAGAAGCATATTCAGTTTTAGAAATTAAGGTTTCGTTAACATGCATCGAATTAAGCTTTAACTTCACAGTCACGACTTTCTTCAAGCGACGATACAATACCTAAAGAATCAAATCCAGTGATTTTTCAGAAATTAAAAAAGAAGCAGAAATTAGAAAAGAGAAAAATTGTACGAAAGAAAGATATTATTCTCATTCAAATCTTATCGTAATAAATTACAATATTGTAAAACTAAAATAAGGTAGAGAAGTAGAAAGATTTGTGGGAATTGAAGACATCATCTTTGAAATCATACCGTAATAAATTACAAAATTGTAAAACTAAATTTAGACAGAAAGGTAAATGAAAAAAATTTTTAGAAAGCAATAATTATTGCCATTATTTGAAGTGCCTCCCTCACACCTACATTTTGTATTGTTTTGTATACAATCGTGCATATATATACTGTGATTATAATGATATTTTTTCTTATATAATATATTTCTTATATAATATAATAATATTTCTTATTTTCTTATATATTTGCTGTACCCATGTAATGGAATTTTGTTTATATTAATAAATAAATTATTAGATGTTAAAAACTCTCTGTGTCTTTCGCTTATTGTTTATTTGTTATTCTGTAGATGAGAGCCATCAGATGGGATAAAGTACATATTTTTATAAAGTAATTAGTTTTGCTTCAAATTAAGAAAAATTTTTCACTGATATATCTTTATTTTATGTAGGCATAATTTATACAATCATATTTATAGGTATTAAGCATAAGAACAAATTTTACATTCCTTCTATTCAGTTAAGAAAATTATTAATCTTTTCAAATTAATGTGCTTACGTACGGATCATGGGCATTATATTACTAACATAACCTTAAATTTTTAGTTTTTGCAGATTTATTTTCAATTTTAATTTCGGCAGTTTTAGTATGGATCCATTATAACATTTAAAAACTCACTCAGATAGTAGATACCTATATATAAAGTTTCAATGTTGTAGATTATTGAAAATAGACTACTAATTATAGGTTGGATTTCTAACCAACAAAAAGCATCTTATTATATTAGATTAAGGCAATTAAAAGTTCATTAGTATGCAATGAACAAAATTTTAGTTGATAGTACGGGAATCAAGCAGAAATTTGAGAAAAATTTACATAACATCTGAAAATTTTAGAAAAATGCATATTTTTGAGGTTAGTTATGAACGTTAAATACATAATTAATTTTCTTCGTTATTATAATAAATTAAAATATTCTAGACTTTCATTAAATTACATTAGTAATTATAACACTATAATACGAATGTTTCAATAGTGAACTAAATAAAACCAATCTAAAATTAAACTATTAAAATATGCTTGCATCATCTTATAAATTTAAAAGCGCCATTCATTTTTCTTAAAATTTAGCCGCATTTTGGTGGGCGTGGCCTTATTGTCGTCTCTGTCTCTATAAAGCCTCTGTACTAAAACCGGCCACATAGCGCCATCTACCAACAAAAATTGAAACTAACTAACACTACGATACAGAGACCTTCTCTCCAGAACTTACTGATGGAAAACTAGTCTCGAAAGTTAAAAGAGAGATACTAGGGGGCTAGGGGCAGAATATTCGACCGATTTATTGACAGATGTTCATTGAAAATCAACACAACACGAATGCCGATTATTTTAGTTATAAATTCATCTAGGAAACATTTCACATAGGTAGGTAAGTTATCTTGATAACTTTATTTATTAATTGCTATTTATATATTTACAAAGCCCCGAGACAATGAGAAATAAAAACTTAACCTAAGAATCTAAACTTTATACTACAATTTCTCGGTTTATTTCAGGGCCCAAACTGCTACAAGAACAGGTGCTAGAGACTAAATATATAAAAGACTTATCCACCCAAAACTAAAATGAAATGGTATGGTTACGATAGGGAAGCACAGAACAACAAAGATACATATACCGTACGAAGGTGTGAGATATACGTACATTGTAAGTTATTTTGTTTAATAAAGGTAGGTTACTTTAACAATCGTGTCTTAATCAAATACAACTCATCACACTATGGGACCACTTTCTCAAAGATTTCCGCATTTCATATTTTCCGGTACACTACCTGGAAGATCTCGAAGCCGAAATCAGTCGCCACCTCCAGCAACCAGATGAGCCTGTGATGACGTATGTCACCGACCTCCAGACTCTTATCCGTAGACATGGTGAAATCAATGAAGCACAAGAACTACGTTGGATATACAGGAATTTGCTGCCTGATTTCCGCCAATACATCCGAAGAACAGACTTCGTAGACATGTCTACCTTGACCGCCAAAATCAAGGAATACGAGATCTTGAGGCAAGAAGTGAATCAGATGTATCGCGATCCATCCGTGGCTCACCGTTCCACCCATGAAAACAAGGAGCCACCGACCGCCGCTCATCAGCAACAACAGCCAAGAAACCGCCCATCCGGAAGTACCGCTCCGTCATCACAGCGTTCTATCCAGACAGCTACCGCCCCTGTATCCGACAGGTCAGATGTACCGCAGGATGGCTCTCGTACTCTCCAGCACAACCGCCGTACCGACAGACTGTCAACATCCGCTGCAACCGACACCTTTGACCGCAACAACACCTGTTGGCGTTGTGGTCAAACTGGACATTTCCGCAGCCAGTACAAAGCCCCGCCGAAGATGTTCTGCTCCAGATGTCGCCAGCAAGGAGTCATGACAAGAGACTGCCGCTGCCCACAACAGGGAAACTAGGAAGGAACCGCACAAGACCGAGGCCCGTACGGTTCCGCAATCCTGCCGCCTCCGACCGAATAACCGCCGTCATCCCAGATAACCGCCCGCACGTGAACGTACAAATGTATGGACGTACGTTCAATGCACTTGTAGACACCGGAGCAGTCCATTCCTACATAGGTGACCAGGTGAATGAATTGTGTAATCAGTTGAAAATTTCCTGTGTCCCTGTCACTGCACCGAGAGTCCAGCTAGCAGATGGTAGGCAAGCTTCTGTGAACCGATCCTACCAGCTGAGCTTTGAAATGGGAAAAAATCCGTTTTCCGAATGTCTATTCCACCTCCGAAATTTGTCATCTGATATAGTCCTGGGGATGGACATCTTGAGTAAAAGAAATTTTACTATACATCCGGCCACCAACACCGTGACACTTAATGACTGGGATCTTAAGTACAACTACGATCCAGCCGAAGGTCTCTTATCCCCAGAAGAGGAGGATCGAATCCGACAATTATTTCAAACCGAGGTAACAACTGCTAGCTCACCTGAAGATGCCGACCCTGCCATGACACCGACCACCGTCTGTTCTCCGCCATCAACCGTCCGAACCGTCCGTACCATCCACTCCGTCAGCTCCGCTTCGCCAAGACAATCCGCTTCACCGCCCGTCCGCCGATCACAACGTCCGTCGTCCGACAAGCATCAAGTCAGGAACCCCAGACGCCGGAAGACCGTGAAGAAGAAGAGAAACAGAAACCCAGAACTGAAAATCAGTTAAATGGGCTGTCTCTTGCATTGTCTTCAGGAGAAGAGGAGCGTCTCAAGGAACTTCTGGCACAGGAATTACCTAGCTTCCAGGATATTCATGGCACTACCGACTTAGTACACCACCATATCCGTCTCACCGTACCTGATCCGATCAAGCAACGCTACCGACCGCAAAACCCCCGACTGCAGGAGATTATCAACAAGGAAGTGAATGAAATGCTGCACAATGGTATTATCGAACCATCTGGTAGTCCCTGGAGCTCACCTGTAGTTATAGTCCGCAAAAAGGATGGAAAACCCCGATTTTGCATCGATTTCCGAAAATTCAACGACGTTACCGAAAAGGATGCCTATCCGCTGCCTTTTATCAATGCCATACTGGACAAACTACGCAAAGCTCGCTATATATCGAGCATCGATTTGAAACAGGGATACTGGCAGATACCGTTGGACAATGACAGTAAACCAATCACCGCTTTTACTGTACCCGGCAGAGGACTGTTTCAATTTAGAGTCATGCCATTTGGACTTCACTCCGCACCTACAGCATTTCAGCGCCTCTTGGACCGAATTATTGGCCCTGAAATGGATCCGTATGCGTTCGCTTACTTAGACGACATCATTGTCCTAGGAGAAACTTTCGAAGAACATCTGCAAAACCTCCGAGAAGAGTTCCGACGCCTAAGAGCCGCAAACCTGCAACTAAACCCCGAAAAATGCCAGTTCTGCAGGAAGTCACTCAAGTATTTGGGACACGTGGTTACCGCCGATGGAATCAACACGGATCCCGAAAAAGTGGAATCGATCCGGAATTTTCCAACACCACGTAACGCACGAGACATCCGCAGATTTTTAGGGATGGCTTCCTGGTACCGCCGCTTCGTACCGGCATTTTCGCAGATTGTTGCACCGCTGACCCGACTGTTGAAGAAGAACCACCGTTTTAAATGGACCAGTGAGCAAGAAGACACATTTAACCGTTTGAAGACGTGCTTAACCGACGCACCTATCCTGACCTGCCCCGATTTCGAGAAACCTTTCACGTTGCAAACCGACGCCTCAGATCAAGGTTTGGGAATAGCCCTAACTCAGGAGATCCAAGGACACGAGCACGTGATAGCGTACGCAAGCCGAACCCTCACTCCAGCTGAGAAGAATTACTCCGTGACCGAGAGGGAATGTTTGGCCATTTATTGGGGAATCGATCAAATGAGACCGTATCTCGAGGGATATCATTTTACCGTCATCACCGACCATCAATCTCTCCGTTGGCTGCACTCCATCAAAAGCCCAACTGGCCGCCTGGCTAGGTGGAGTGTTGTGACGGTACTTCCGTTACATATTATTCTCTACAATACCAAAACACTATATTATATCGAGACAACCTACGCAAGTATTTAATTGATTATATCACTAAAATCAACAACTAAATTTACGTATATACTATAGCAACAACGACAAAGATATACGCCCTATGTAACAAAAGTTCCGTACCTTGGCCCCTCAAAACTAGACTCAGCGGAGAGCATATAGGCAGTGGTTCAGGAAAGTGGGCGCCACAACCACAAGTCGGTTGATGAAATAAAGGATAGATTTAGAACAAAAGTATATTATAAATCAGAAAACAGTGTAAAAGTGTAAAAGATATAACAATAAAATAGGTATAAACAGTATACTATAACATGCCAAAATTTAAATATAAGGTTAGTATTTACTATATTACAATTATTTTACTCGGTTAGTACGATACTATATCGGTAAACTTATGGCTACCTGATATAATATATGCCTATATCAACTATACCTACTAAAATAAAATATTTTAAAATGCAATATACTATACTAAAATAGATTAAACTATAGTAATAATAAGAACCATTAATTAACGTAAATATCAAAAGATAACGATACTTATATATACTACCCTATACGATATGGCGAACACTAATTACGAAAAATTGTACGATACGTCATTAACCTATTACATTTAAGTATAATTACGCTACCACAAAACGTAACATCCGAATAAACAACACAATCCGTAGCTGTTTAACCTCAACCATGAATACGATACTCGAATTATATTTCGCGATGTATGCAAAATAACCGGATATAAATCCAAAACATAACCGAATTTCAAGAACTACTATAAGTACGCATATATTGCACTCCCTAAATTTTACTAAGCAAAAACTCATCCACAGTACGTGACCTCTGAACAAATCAGATATGTAAAAGTAGGGTAACAACCATGCTAAATATCGTACGACTTACTTATCTAAAAGTTAATAGTATCTCATATACATGTCACTACTAAGCAAATACCAAACCAAATGGAAGCAAAACTTTCCTGTCATCCAAAATGAAGTACTAATTTATTTTAGCCACTACGTAGAGTGAATAACTACTCTATAATGAAAGAAATGAGATAAAATTATCTAGGTAAATGCAAATTATTTTTCACACAAATATCGTAAGGTATATAGGTAACTATTAAAGCATTGCACTAGCACATACTCAAGACTTTAAAGCAAAAATGAAACTTGAAGAGATTATGCAAAATTTACACTACAAGCTAAGAAAAAACTAATTTATACAATTAAGCAACAATATATAACTTTGGCAAGAACCATCTGAAACTTACTAAATAGCAAAAATACAAATTAGCATGAATAGTTGGGCAGTCCATATTCACCAAGCATAACTAGCATAACAATATTTTAGTTAATTACTTATCTTGTAATAATAGCAGGTGGTCGAAAAATACACTGTCCCTCCTGTGGCAATAGCTTAGTTCTTTGGAACCATGAAATAATACTTCCAGAAATTTTAAGTTAACCATGTGATGGTGGTAGATAAAGTAAAATTATATGTCGATGTCCTTCATGTCAAGTTGGCATCCATCGATAAAATTCCCTTGTTATAAAAAAACTTGGAAAAAAACGGTTTTCACGTGACGAAATTCTAGCAGCAACAGTATTCAGTAATTGTACTAACTTTTCACCATAGATTATGATATAATTATTTGAGAAAGCATCATTAACTTTATTATAGTAGGTAATTATAGTATCATAGATACTTATTCTTATAGTAGGTACTTTTACTAGGTACTTATATAGTTATATCTTATAGTTATACGGGTATCTCTAAAAAACCTAAAATAATGTTTTATTGTAAAATAAGCCAAATGTTAAACAAAACTATTTCTCACCTCAACAACGAGGCTTTTTGATAAATCCATAGCACATGCCCGTAAATTGAACGGTGGTTGTCGGATATTACGACTCACAAACAAACGCAAGCAAAAGGACGCGATTCTACGTCTCCCTGGAATTTAACCTTCGCCCCCACGCATATATCACATGACTTCCTACGTCAAATTTATGAAAATTTATGGATTTTTCTACACGATCATAGTGCTACATGAGTTTAAAGGTTTAACATTTAACGTAATAAAACATTATCAAGTGATATGATAATATACGAATTGATTTTATTTAACGAATAATAAGAATATTTCAACTAATATAACAAGCGACATCTAGTAGTGAAAAGTCTTACCACCAATGAAACCAGCAACTATCTTCCGAATGAGTATAGGGAGCATTTATCGGATATATATCAGTACAAAATGGTAATTATTTATTGCAATTGATTCTAAAGATTCCTTGACAACCTTGTAATGAGATATGAACAATAGACCGTTACAGTGTATTTTTGCAGCAATACGACTTTGAGATTAAGTACCGCCGAGGAGCATTAAATCGAATAGCCGATGCACTATCCCGTCAACCAGTACCAGGAGCTTCTTCCGAACCCGACACCGAGGAACTGTGTGCCGTCACCGAACCGCCCAATTGTTCTTGGTATCAGCGGAAGAAGGCAGAAGTGGAGCAGAACCCAGAAGCGTTTCCGGATTATTGCATTCACAATGATAAGTTATTTCGACACTTCTGGGACAACAGCGACTTGACCGAAGTCGAGCTGTCTGATCCGTGGAAACTGTGTGTTCCCACTCCACTTCGTCCGGCCGTCTTATCCGAAAGCCATGATGCACCTACCGCAGGTCACATGGGAATTGCAAAGACAATTGCACGGATATCTCGGAGATATTACTGGCCAGGCATGTTTAGAGACGTCGCGAAATACATCCGTAACTGCCTACACTGCCAGCGTTACAAACCGTCTCAGCAGCAGACACCGGGGAAAATGCAACCCTCCGCCAATCATTATCCCTGGGAGACAGTAAGTACTGATCTGGTAGGGCCACTGCCCCGATCCAGTAAAGGGAATAACTATTTGATAGTTTTTCAAGACCGCTTTACCAAATGGATCCAGTGCAGACCGCTCCGTAGTGCCACCGCCCGCAACGTCAGTCAAGCTCTGTACGAGGAAGTCATAACCCGCTTTGGCTGTCCTCACACGGTGATAAGCGACAATGGTACTCAGTATGATAGCCGTCTATTCCGTTCGCTACTACAAGACTTAGGTATCCAGCACCGTTTTACACCGCCGTACACACCGCAAGCCAACCCAGTAGAGAGAGCCAACCGCACAATCAAGACGATGATAGCCCAGTATTGCGAACAGGATCACCGGAAATGGGACCTGTATCTTCCAGACTTCCAGTTCGCACTGAATAGTTCCAAGCATGACAGCACCGGATTCTCCGCGGCGTTCCTGAATTTCGGCCGAGAATTGGAACTACCGAGGGCTATATACCGACAAGATCCAGATGGAGAAGAAAATCCTGTACCTGAACCAGATAATACTGACCAGCACCGAGACCGATTTCTGAAGTTGAAGGAGACATTTGACTTGGTAAAAATCAACCTAGCCCGCGCTTTCACGACGCAAAGTCACTATTATAATCTCCGCCGCCGTGAATGGCAATGCCATGTCGGTGATCGCGTCATGAAGCGTTATCTTCCGCCGCCAAGTTAGCTCCCAAGTATTCCGGACCTTACACAGTCACGAAAGTAGTCTCCCCTGTGGTTTACAACCTGCGATCGGCCACCGGCAAAAAGCTCCATCACATACACATCAAGGATCTGAAACCCGAATAAGACCCGAAAACCAAAACCGAACCGTCAAGAAGGAAGTTTCCGTAGAAGACCAGTGATGCTTCACCGATCCGACCGTACCGCCGCCAAAACCGAACATACCGACCGTCAAGGCCAGCTTTACGCTAGGCCACCGCTAAAAATTTACTTGTTACTAATTTCTTTGTATTTCTAGCTATCCCCGTCCTCCACAGGACAGCCAGACCGACGCTGCATCCGCCGTCTCCCCGGAGTCAACTCAGACAGCAACATCACCCCAGGGACGGAAATATTGCCACACTGGTGTGTCCAAGGAGTTATTTTTTTAAATTTATTTGGTAAATATGAGTATGTTTTCTGTTTATATTTTCTGTTAAGTTAATCTGCTAAATCCGGGAGTCTCAGATAGGTATTTTTTTTAGTTTGTAAAAGGTGAACATGCCCTGCAAATAAAGTTTCACGTAACCAGAATAGGGTATGCGCCTTAAGTAGCCGTAGGGAACCGCTAGACTATTTTTAAGTTTTATTATTTCGACTCCCCGGATAGAGAGAAAAAAATTGTAAAATTGGAAATTTTTCATTTTTTTTTTACCGAAGTAAGAGGGGGGTGTAACGAAGTGAATTTTAGCAGGGAGATATTGTTAGTTTTAAATAAAATATAATTTTAAATGTATAAAACAGGCAGGTAAAATGTAACAAATATTAATTTACTTCAAATTAAGCATTTTGAACCGCGTCTTTTCCGTTTATACATTTTTAAATTATGCCTCGACGAATGCAATAGTAGTTAAGAAATGACAATACTGTAACACACCCCCCACTCCAGACCCCCCACCACTTCTGAACCCCCCACTCCAGACCCCCACTCCTGACCCCCCTACTTCTGAACCCCCCACTTCTGAACCCCCCACCACTGCCCCCACTCCAGACCCCCCCCACTTCTGAGCCCCCCACTCCTGACCCCCCACTACTGCCCCCCACTCCTACTCCCACTCCTGAACCCCCCACTCCTACCCATATTAAATTATTTGAAAAAAAACAGTAAATTAAAATAAAAAATCGACCTGTTTTGGGAATTTTCAATAATATTGTTTACGCACAGCATTTTGGACTGGCAAGGACCACATATACCTTATGAATTGTTTAATAGGTATAGCCGTGCGTGAGCCCGACAGATAGACATACCGGGCTAGACATATGGATAGTTCAATATCGAGTTTCTGGTGGTATCAAATTAATGTACACGTGTTACATATAGGGTTACACATCCGATGGTGTCAAATTAATGTGCTCAGGTTACATAGGTCAATGACACATATTACATACACGTGTTACATAGTTCAATGACTCTTATCGGGTTACTGGTGGTATCAAATGAATGAACATATAAGCATATTTCCGGCGGCATCAAATTAATGTACATAGGTATCGTGTTACATAGGTCAATGACCCATATCGGATTACATACATGTGTCATATATCTGGTAATAATGAACAGGTGTGGCGGATCAGGTTACAATGACCCATGTCTAGTTTCCGGTGGTGCCAAATTAATGCACACGTGTGGGGTCAATGTATTCATCCGGTTTATGCACGAAGATGAATGACCTTTGCAATGAATCAGCATAAAATTAACATCCTGTAATTCATCCGGCGGTATCAAATTAATATACATATCAGGTTACATATATGGCATTCACATTTTATTTACATGAGGGGAGGCTATGATATGTTTTTCTTAGGTTGTCTACTATTGACAAAATATTGAGGTCAGATTTAATTATTGATTGTCATTGTCATTTATTTTTGGCTGAATTGCCAAATTTTTTATTGATAACATTGCTGTGCTTTCTTTAGGGTCTCACTGTGGCAACTATGTAGAACCAATTTGAATTTGTGGTTATGTTTTTGACTTTTCAACATAACCTCAGTAATTAAAACAGTCATTCATACCAACAGAATTCAGATTTTCCATGGCCTCCCCTTAGTAAGGGATCCAAGCCTTCAAAACACGTCAAAATCGTCAAGTAACCGATTCCAGCAAGGTAAATAATTTTTGGCAACAAATTTGGAAAGAGGGTCCCTAGGGGCATCAGAAATTGCTTGTTGGACTTTTGTTGGCTCTTGCACAACTTCTCAAAAAGAAAAAAAAGATGGCGTAATGGTATTTCATGAATACGTGTTTTTAAACGTTCACCTTCCGCTAAAAAAATAACTATTAGCGATATTGATCTGATTTTTTTTATTTATATAGTAGAATCATGAGCGCCTCTATCTGTAGCAATGGAATTTAAAAATCACTTGCAGTTTTTTTTTTAATAAGTCCTAAAGTTACAGCAACGAAATTTGTGTATTGAAAATTTCGACATATGGGAAACTATATTAAATGTTAAAAATTTGTACACACTATATGTGGACAAAATGTGGTCCTAAGATCGAAAAAGTTTTTAAAAAAAAAATCAGGTCGGTATTTTACACTGTTTGAGAGTTATAGATTTTTTAAAGAGGCAGTTATTTATGTTTGCGGAACTCCTAGTAGTATTAAAGCTGATTTCTGGCGTGCGCGTTGCCCAACTTATTGTAATGCATAAACAATTTGCAGATAGTAGGACAAAACAGCTTTTGGAATTGCGTGATTGGTATTGAAATTTTTACAAATTATGTAAAATAAAAGTCACATTTGACAGATTATGAGGGTGTTGTTGATAGATAAATAAATGATTAGATTATTTACTATCCCATTATTTAGGTATATTATTTACAAATGGTAAGACATTTTACAAAAAATGTAAAAAAAATATATAAACACCTATACACAAGTCATTCAATTACAAGCAAGCACTTACGTATTCCTAGTCAGAACCACTGTCTGACAAGAGCTGCTCCGTATTATTTTTGCCTTTAAAACAATTTTATTGTAGGGAAAGGCTGCACATGTACGCAACAGAACACCAAGTGCACGCACATTTTTTGTCACACTTTACTTTACAATTGCACTTTTTAATTTTTTTTAAAATCGGTAGTGGTTTTTTGTCATCATTTGCGGTTTTATTTCATTATTCTCCATCACATATCCAAAATTTATGGGAGAAGGTAAATTTGGAAGGGGATTGGTGGACCGCTTGAAGACTAGACGTATGACACCGAAAGTTGTTTGTTATCTGGTCCAATGCACAGGATGTGCTACGCAAGCTCATTCATAGATTGTAGATGACGTGTGTTCTTATAGCCATTTCAGTAAGAATAATGATGAACGATCGAATACATTATGATTGTACAAACGAGTCAAATACTTCTTTTCTGGTTTCTTATATTAACGACGTCAGTCAAAATTAAATATATTTTATTATTAACCTATTACAATTACCTGCGGTTCTTCAGTGAAATCATTTTGTGCAAAGTGATCTGAGCAAATATATGCATACTTTAGCCGATCTTTTGACATGGCCAAAGACATTATCCATGTTTGCTATTGTTCTATATCTTCTGAAAATCTAGGAAGAAAATATATAACTACCTCAAAAAAATAACATTACGATACGTCTATGGAATTTGATTCTTACCAGTGAAATGTCCCATTTACGTTTTATCCTGTACTATATGACACATTACGCACCTTTTGTTCACTGTCTTTTATTAATAGAGTATCCAAACACTCAAAAACACAACAAATTAACGAAAATCAGCAAATAAACTAAAAATGACAGTAACTGTCATATACAATGAACGTTTGGAGCAGTACAGAGCATGACATTATTTTCGCCAACCAATAAGATTAGGGGATTTGCAGTTTGTTTGTTTACTAAAATTTAGTAAATATTTACAGTTGTTGGTCAGACAAACAAACGGGGCTTTGGCCCCCTCTATTTTCCCTTATATGCTCGAAGGTGTAAACAAGGAATAATTATGTTGCATATCAATGTAGCCTTATATAGGACGCACATTTGATGACTTATATAAATGTGTTAAAATATCTAAAAATGAGTGCTCTACCGGAATAAATCTAAAGTGCAATCATGAAGAAGCGGACACAAGAATATTTACACATTTAAAATTTGATGTTTAGGAATTGCGTATTGAACGAGCGTTAATAGAAGCCACGGATACGGATATAAATTTTTTAAGTATGTTTAATTTGTGCAAAATAGAAAATTTAAAAGAATTATGGGTTAACGAGTATGGTAGAAAAGGTTATATAGCAATTCACGAAATCAATAAAAGGTTA
The DNA here is from genome assembly GCA_963680705.1 of Rhagium mordax. Classification (NCBI taxonomy): domain Eukaryota; kingdom Metazoa; phylum Arthropoda; class Insecta; order Coleoptera; family Cerambycidae; genus Rhagium; species Rhagium mordax. The sequence goes on along the minus strand of OY796656.1, from coordinate 72,362,544 downwards.
GAAGAAAAATATGAAGAAAAAAATAAACTTCTGGACAATTGAACTGGATATTCGGATTATTTCTTCAAATGTTGGAATAAGATATCTCTACAGGGAAGACAATTATGGAGTTGCGGTTTTCAGAATTTTGTTGCAAATTTTATTGATAATAAGCGGTTTTGTCTGTTGGAATGAGCATTTGCAATAAATATCGTATACAGTGCCTAATGCAAGACCCGTCCAAAAATGGAAAATGTCATTGACACCGAGAATTTACAATAGCGGTTTTAAATTTGATTTTGTTATACCTATAGGGGCAATCTACTAACTATTTACAAAAAACAATTTAGTCACTTTTTCAAAATCTGCAATATTTAAAAAAATATAGCGATTTTTTTTAAAAAATCATATTTTTCTCATTACTGACTTGTAACTTTCCACTCAAGTGTTTAATGGGATATTTTTATTCGTCACTTTCTTATGTATAGGTATTGGTAACTATACCTATATATCGATATTGATTTAATCTTACAGAGCGTTTAGAAAATATTAAAATTATGGAATATTCACGTAAAAAATCGTAAATCTGAATATTGGTTATAAATGGAACCCCCTCTTAACTTCGTTATTTTTTGAGACAAGAAAAAAAATGTAAACAAAAGTTTTAGGGCATTCTATGAATTTTCTTGCTACCATATTCAATAGTATACAGGGTGCCTCATAAAAACCGGACAAACGACATTTACTTACGTTTTTTTAAATGAAACACCCTGTATATTTTTGAATATTATGAAAGTCCTGTATATTTTTGAATATTATGTATATTTTTGAATATTATGAAAGTCCTTTCAAAAATGTATAATATGTTGACATTTACTGTAGCCATTTTCGGTATACAACGGCTTCTATGTACATAAAAATAGAATGAGAAACAGTATGCCATGATTTTCAAAAACAAAAGGTTGTAGAAAATGTATTGATGAAAATTGGGGACATGTTGAAAAATTGTTACAGTAACTTTTTAATCTTTGGTATGTATAGAATCTTGTTATTAATAAAAATTTCGTACTGTTTTTGTTTATTGCAAAACTGAAATATTGATCTCAATCAAAATTACACAGGGTGTTCCGTTAAAAAAACATAAGATTGCTTTGTGCCGATTTTATGAGGCACCCTGTATACTATTATATATGGTTGAAAAAAAAATCATAGAATGCCCTAAAACTTTTGTTTCAAAAATTTTTTTTATCTCAAAAAATAACGTAATAACTGTACATGTGCAGCCTTTCCCTACAATTGTTTTAAAGGCAAAAATAATACGGAGCAGCTCTTATCAGACAGTGATTCTGACTAGGAATACGTAAGTGCTTGCTTGTAATTGAATGTCTTATGTATAGGTGTTTTATATATTTTTTTTACATTTTTTGTAAAATGTCTTACCATTTGTACATAATATACCTAAATAATGGGATAGTAAATAATCTAATCATTTATTTATCTATCAACAACACCCTCATAATCTGTCAAATGTGACTTTTATTTTACATAATTTGTAAAAATTTCAATAACAATCATGCAATTCCAAAAGCTGTTTTGTCCTACTATCTGCAAATTGTTTATGCATTACAATAAGCTGGATGGCAACGCGCACGCCAGAAATCAGCTTTAATACTACTAGGAGTTCCGCAAACATAAATAACTGCCTCTTTAAAAAATCTATAACTCTCAAACAGTGTAAGATACCGACCTGATTTTTTTTTTAAAACTTTTTCGATCTTAGGACCACATTTTGTCCACATATAGTGTGTACAAATTTTTAACATTTAATATAGTTTCCCATATGTCGAAATTTTCAATACACAAATTTCGTTGCTGTAACTTTAGGACTTATTAAAAAAAAAAATGCAAGTGATTTTTAAATTCCATTGCTACAGATAGAGGCGCTCATGATTCTACTATATAAATAAAAAAAATCAGATCAATATCTCTAATAGTTATTTTTTTAGCGGAAGGTGAACGTTTAAAAACACGTATTCATGAAATACCATTACGCCATCTTTTTTTTCTTTTTGAGAAGTTGTGCAAGAGCCAACAAAAGTCCAACAAGCAATTTCTGATGCCCCTAGAGACCCTTTCCAAATTTGTTGCCAAAAATTATTTACCTTGTTGGAATGGGTCATTCCGTTTTTGAGAGCTTTGGATCCCTCACTACCTCATGTAAATAAAATGTGAATACATATAGGTCAATGACCCACATCAATATACACCTGTCATAATCTGGTATTAATGAACAGGTGTCGCGGATCATGATCTAAATCCCCTCGTCTCCTACCCCCAACATTACCCCTTTAATCACGTAAGGATTGTATCTTCAGTATACCTGCATAATATTACATACTGACGTGTACATCCTCCAGATTCATCACATACATAGTTTAGAAAACAAGGATTGTTATTTATTATATACGCATCTTATATTATTTTAAACCTTACTGAAAAAATGTATGCGGAAGATTCTTCACAAAACATTTTTCCAAAAACATAAATCACATTATGACTGTTTTGACCAGCGTTTACTATCATATAAAAATTGGAATGGTGCTGTGGAACCTGTAGAATTAGCCCTGGCAGGATTTTATTATGCGGGCTGTTATGATATCGCTACATGTTTTAACTGTGGGTTAGATGTCAGTTGCTGGAAACATGATGACATACCTATCAATGATCACTTGAAAATATTCAACTAATTGTTCTTATGCAAAATTAATGAAGAAACGATTGTTGCTTGGTACAATAGAAGTGTACACGTGTAGTAATAAAAAAGTATTCCACGAGCTACAGAAAAGCATTCTGGTGGCTTTTGACTTTGACTCTGGGCACATATGCAATGGGTGCTCATATTTTAATGAATGTAAAATAGGTTATAAATATTTTTATAATACAAAAAGAAACATTATAATTTAATTGTCTCTAAATAAATTAAATTATACCTACTTCTTAAATATGCTTCAATTATTATTTGAATGCCCCCCCCCCACTCTTTTGTTTTGTCATTTTTTATTTATTAAATTATTTTACCATGTTGATCGAAAATATTAGAAAATAATTAATAGATACAAGTGGTCGTTTAAAACTTACTGTTTACACAATAAATTTTGATTTTTATGTACTGATTTTCAAATTCATACTTTAATTTTATGAAACATAAAACTTTAAAATTTGAAATGTGTTTTTTAGCATACCTGCTTTTTATTTCAAAATTCAATTACTATTTACTTTTCATATTCAAATTCATGTAGCTATATATTTTCCCAATTTATATGCTTATTTTTGAAGCAGCTTAGTTTTTAAACTAATTGTTTTTATTATTTTTGCATTTAAATCGTGATTTAACTAGGTATTTACATTTTTGTATTCAGTTTTAAACATAGTTATATTTTTTTCAAATTTCACTGTTTGTAAACACACTTAACCTGAAAAACATAATATGTAATGAAAGAAGAAAAACCTTTGTAATGTTTTATTATCATAATATATATAAATTTAAGAAAAAACTGCAAAAAAATATAAAAATTATCTATAGAATATATGGGACAAAATTAACTAATTATGCAACATATGGTAAAACTATACAATAAATGAATTAACTACAAAAAAACTACAAAAAGTATAAAATAATCAGCGACCTAATAAAATCCTTAAAACTCACTGAAAGGAAAATTGTGTGCGAAATAATCATAATTTTCTATATGCCTTTGCAGATCATTTTCAGCACTTTCAAGGGATTTTATTAGACCGCTTATTAGCTCTTGTTGCACCCGTAATTTCGTTAGATGATGACCTATCTTCGCTTTTCTAGTTTTTAGTTTATTTATATACGTTGTGGATTTGGTGAGAAAGAAGCGTCCGATATCGTGCAGAAAAGCATCTCGTTCAGTTCTTGTTTTTTCTTTTTCGCAGTGCGCTACCCTTCTTACCTCCAGAAGATAGGCCATTTCAATCGACATTAATGCATCCTCTTCAACATCTCTCGTTGGTGATGATACGACCGGTGGACTAAATTGTTCGAATGTGGAGATAGGAATGTCAAAAACCGAATTTGGGGTTGAGGGGCCTGGTTCATCATTAGCAGGTAAACTTGAGGGACCTGGCTCGCCTTCGGCAGGTAAACTGGGGGGCTCCGTCACACTCACTGGGTTCACCACTTCACTTTGGATCGAACGCTCAGCGCTAAACACCACAGTTGATGGGTGCACACCATTTGAATTTGTAGACGGTGATAGTTGCACCACGCTAGAGGGTCCCATAACAGTCTCTGGGCATGTTATCACACATTCTTGTGACGGACTCACAGCACTTCTAGTTGTCGTTGTAGTGGATGGATGCTCAACCATTGCGGGTGTGTCTGCTGCAGGTATTACAAATGGTATAACTCCCGAAAAACTGCCGTTTAAAATACATATATCGGAGTCTGTACTTCGGTTGGCCAGTTCCATATTTAATTTTCGGGATATCTCCTCTTCGAAGGAGATGTCCTCACACAACTCATGCGACGTTTCTCTCAAACTTAAATTAGTTCTACGACGTGGATAGTACATTTTTTTTGTATTAATCATCGTGACACTTTATTTCACTGCGATGCACTTGTATCAGATTGACACTAAGAATAAGCTGCACTTCTACTAAAAAAAATATTTTAAATAATAAGCTGATGTGAAGTAGAGGTGGTACAGTTGAATAAACTGCATAACTTGCAATATTCAGCAATTTACTCATCTATTGATTGCAATATTTGCAAGTTAAATGCAAATACATATTGCGTAAAATTACTGAATATTGCTAGTTTGCAGGTTTTTAACCTTACTATGGGGTTACACACATTTAAGGTGAATAAAACATCAGTGTTATATTACAAGTATAACGACTTGTTAATACTATAATGAAAAATTAATAATTTTTGATTAAATAAAAAATTATTGGAACCAGTATATTTCAATTTTCTGATTTTTTTATTTTCGCAGGTTTATTTTTAATAAATTCGATCCATTTTCAAACATACATTACAGAGATCGCGCTTTTAATAGTTACCAACATTGACATACCTAGACAGTAGCGACGGTCCGCACAGATGGGCTACCAAATATATGGTATTATCATAGGCTACATATACCTACCTTATGAATTGTTTATTTCATAACCATAGTAATTTTAAATTTGTATACCAGGTCAATTTTTTATTAAATATTATTAAATATATTATATTTAATAATTTTTCACTTATTTGATTTTTTTAACACACTACTTAATACCTTGACAATAAAGTTTATGGTATTTCACTAACATTTTTACAGTAGTCACTTCTTTCAAGATTTTTAGATTATTTAGAACCCTACAATGGGGGATATTATCGAAAGATTCAGATAACTTTTTAATTTTGTTCACATTTTCGCGATTCCAGCTATATACATGTATTATATGTTTGCTCTAACATTTTACCCAATATACCATCAAATATCAATGTCTGCAAAAAAAATCAAGGTTATAACAAAAATTTTATATTTTTCTACTTCATTTTATTAATTAAATAGGAATTTTTGAAACATGTTACGTTGCACAGATGATCAGTTTAACAGCAAAAAAACATATGGCTTTTTCTGCGTCTCAATTAATTTTGTGAAAATTTAGGAGGCGTCAGGCATCAGTTTTGTCGGAAAACAATAGCATGGCTATTTTAGTTTGAGATTTCTCCTACTAGCCCTAGCTCTGGCGGCTTTTTAAGTAAAAAATGTGTATTGAATAATAAAAAAGAGACTGATTGTTATGTGCAACACCATTTCATAAGATATGTTTTTTTTTTCTAAAAAAAATTTAGTATAAAAATAACGACAAAATAACCTATATAATTTTCAAGTCAAATCCTGATTTTCTTCATATTTCTCAAAAATTTATATTACAAGATTGTATATTGTTGGAACAAACATACAATACATATTGTTCAAATGTTAATAGTAGCATTTAATAAATTTTTTCTCACCCTTTCTTTTTTGGATTTTATTACATCTTCTGAAATTCCTATCAGAAAAACTTCATTTATCTAAAAAATATTCAAATTAACCAGTTTTAAACTTGGACATAACGTCTACCGTCTACGCCTTTGACGTGATGTCGGAGGAACAGTTGGAGAGTGTTTTTGGCAATAGGAATTAAAATATTACAAAAACGTTTCGGGAAACTATAACTGCTTCCTTTTTCAAAGTTTAGGCTTTAGATTTTTATGTAACCTGTAGAAAAACACGACATAAAAGAAGATTGTTTATATCATTTTCATAGATACTTATCATAGAAATGTTGAAAAAATATACAAAATTCTACTAAACAATTCGATATGCATTTATCTTCATTAAGTAAAATGATTGCCGATTCATTGATTTTCTTTTTTGCTGTCAGCTTCTTTGGTTACAGTTTTTAAATTTTGTTCAGTATTTAATGGTTTTGTTTTTGTCAATATCGATCTTAAAGTATTATTTGTTTGAAAAAATGTCCTAACGCCAAATTTGTTACCGACACGTAATTTTTCAGATAAATTTTAATTAAAATAATGAAACTCTTGTTTTGTTAACCCTATTTTCAATGTTCATGAAAATCATATTAACAAATTCCTCGGGCATTCATTATTAATTAAAATTTTCCTGACAAATTGCCATTCATCTTTCAATATTTCATCATTAGAAGAAATTATTTTAACATCCAAAGACTGATTTGAGTTAAAATTTAAAAATATCTTTCAGTCACAGTCTCTTTTCGGTAAACACTAGTTTGAAAATTATTATTGACTTTTTTAATTAAAATATCTAAAAAATGTAATTCATTATTATTTTCTATTTCTAAAGCGAATTTAATATACGGTTCTTTACCATTAATATTTTCAAAAAAATTGTTTAATAAACCGATTCCATGAGGCCAAATTGCAGAAATATCATCGACATATCTCCACCATGTTAGCGGTTATAAATACTATTTTCAAAATATTATCTGCTTTCAAAATCCTCCACAAATATATTACTTAATAATGGTGACAGAGGAGAACCCATTGCCATTCCGAAATCTAGCTGATAAAAATTATTATTTAATTGAAAATAGGTTGTTTTATTTGATACCGTTGACAGTTCCATTATACTATTTACGCTAAGTTTAGTTCTATTTGCCAAATTATTATCGTTTATTAATTTATCTTTAATTATTTTCAAAGTTTTGTCCACAGGGATATTCGTAAAAAGGTTCACTACATCAAAACTAACCATCAGATGTGCATCATGAATATCGTCCTCATAAAGTTTTTCTATAAAATGTCTACTATTTTTTAAATATGAATTCGTATTTTCAGAAAGTGGATTAATAATTTTTAGTGAGAATTCGTCAAGTTATGACACGGAGAATTAATAGAACTAACAATTATTGGTCTTAAGGGATTATTCCGCTTATGTATTTTTGATAAACCATAAAAATGATGATGTCTACTTCGAAGTGGTGTAATACTAGTGCCCCGTTTCAAAGAAGAAATTGATTATTTTTGTTCAGAACTCAAATTATGTTTTAATCTTAACTTGATTCTATAAAATAATTTTTTAACGTACACGGTATTCATTTGCTTAATCTGCTGGTAAATTTTGTGCAGTTACATCAAATTTTGGGACTGCTTTAATGCACTTAATTGTATTAAACGTTATCAAGGTTTGCTATTAACCATATCATCGACACTAGTTACCGCATCTAAGTCGTTACTACTCCGAATTATGACTAATTCTTCCTTCATATTTAATATAATTTTTCTGCAATCCTCAAAAAATCACCAATACATTAAGTGGAGTGATGGGTTTACACCTCTACATCTCTTTAGAAAAATTATTCAGAATTTGACCGTATCTGCTGATTATATTTACGTGAAAGGTCGAGAAAAGGCAAACTACATCAAACAATTTACGGCAAAACCTGTTCTGGAATTTGAGGAACAACCGCCTTTAGAAAAGTCTATTGCAAAATGTTTTTATCATTCTAATAATAAATGTATGTGTTCACTTTCTAATGTTTATCATTTATATGAAAATTTTGTGTTATGAATGTTATGAATTAAAAAATAAATAAAAAACTAAAATAGATTTTTGTGTTTTATTATAATAATAAAATATAGCAACAATACATTTCAGGATGGTATCGATTACAATAACATATTTAACTAGTTTCACAATAACTTCTAATTAACAATTTAGATAAATGCATCAGTCAGTGTCGACTTTATCACAATTATTAGTATCATCGTGCACATCTAATATGCATGCAAGGTCTGGTCTTAAAAACCGTTTTAGCTGATGGATTTCATTTTCAAAACCCAATTTTATCATCCGCTCAACAAAGCACTTCTCACACCTATCCAACAGAAATTGTTCACATACTTCACGCCCATGTTCGTATTTTTTTGCCATTTCATCGCACTCTTCATCGGTATAAAATCTTCCCATACCATAAACAGCCTCATGTTCTGCATCCCATTGGAAAATTTTTGAATCAAATTTCGAACACCACTTTCTAAATCTGTGATTTCGACTTCTTCAACGTAGCACATCCACATCTTAAGAGTTAGTTATTGCGTTTATAGAATTAAATTATGTGTTGTCTGAAGAATTGAATTGATGCTCGAATTTTATAATGGTATCCAGGTCTACCTGTACCTCCCACATAAATTATTATTACACATGTCTGACCGATCTACCTTTAAAGTCAGCAGTTTATTGTGCTTGCACGGTCAGCAATTTCATGCCGTCTAATCTAGATATTATCGAGAATATTATACATAAATTTAATACATATATTTGATTATAAACTATTTTCCAATATTTCGTCATGTGAGTATAACAGATGAAATAAAACAAAAAAAAATTAAAAATAAATATTTTTATTAGATTAATTTCAAACTTTAAATATAGTTATATTTCCCGGAGAATTACATGTAAAACAAATAAACTTTTCAGGATCATGACAACGCCTTAGGGGTACGAGATTTGAAAATGTTTGGAAAAATTCCCCGAAGGTGCCTAGATACTGGCTGGGGTTAGTTAAGTGACTACCACAAATTTGTAAATTAAAAAAAAGTTGTTGGGCGCCAGTGGCAGCGTGTTAACTAGATCTCGATCCCTGGTCGTACTTGATGTGATTGATCTCAGGGTGTGTTGCTTTGATCAACAAAGGAGTTATAGTACTTGCACTTACCTTATGATGAAGGTCTAGGATGAACTTAAAGGATAGTAGCACTGGCACTTGAGCTTTGTATGAATAGCAACCGGTGTAACCGGAAGGGTTCACCATTAATGACTGGACTAGTAAAAAATATTGGAATAATTTCCTAGCTCTGTTTAATGTTAGTATATTTGGCCTTGACCACCTGAAAGTTGGACGGGTTACTTCAGTTACACATCACATCAACATAAACAGTTTAATACAACAAGTCATTAACAATATAAAATAAATGCTCTATGATTCTATAAGTAGCCAATGTAATAGTATCAGTCGATCGCGATACAGTTTATGCCAGGCGGCAATGTCAATGTTCTAATTCAATAGCCAATAAATAGTTCTCTTACCCTCTTGGAGTAAGGTTACGTCTCGCTTTGATAATCCTGAGCGTTACAGAAGACTCACTAGGGTTTAACACGACGTAGGTATTGGTTTAAAGAAGCACGCACTAGATGCACAGAAGTATTTGTTGAAAGTTCGAAAAAATCCTCGGCAGCGGACACACACGTCCAATACGAGTATTTATTGAAAAAGTCCTGACTACGGACACACACGGTCAATACGAGTATATGTAGAAAAATTCCTGACTACGGACACACACGGTCAATACGAGTATATGTAGTAAAATTCCTGACTACGGACACACACGGTCAATACGGGTATATGTAGAAAAATTCCTGACTACGGACACACACGGTCAATACGAGTATATATATAGAAAGGTTCGTAAAGTGTAGTTGTAGGTTATAAACACCTCGCACTCGCGATGGTTTACACACGAATGAGTTAAAGTAGGGTTAGGTTGTATACACTTCACAGCGAACACGCACGCACAAGGTAAGCACTCGAGATGATGATACACGTATGAATGTTCAAAGCTAAACTACGCCGACGCTTACTGGTGACGAGTTTGTAAGAAGCACTTCACAGCGAACACACACGCACAAGGTTAGCACTCGCGTTGGTTATTACACGTATGAGTTGTATTTGATTAAGATTAGAAACACTTCACAGCAGACACACACACACAAGGTAGGCACTCGCGATGGATGACACACGTATGAGGTTTCGGAACTACTACGCCGACGCTTACTGGTGACGAGTTAGTTTCTGGAGAAGAACCGACGTTGATGTTATGAATGCTCGGCGGGAACTCTCCGTTCCCAAAATTTGGTTTTTCTTTTATAGTAAAAATCAGAACGAAATTTTGTTCTAAAAGATTTAAACGTAAACAATTTCAAAAAGGCCCCGATCACGTGACAAAAATTAAATAAAATTTTTCTTAAAATCCCCATAACTGAAGTCTTCTGTACTTTTGGTTTAAATTTTTTGTATGGGGGTCTAGTACACCCCCCCACCATGATGTGGCTGTAATAATTTAATTCTCAGTGGGCACATAACAATCACACATTGGAATTTATGAATGTGACTATATTCTAGATAGAGGTAAACAATAAAGTAGAAAATAAACAAAGTATTTCACTAATGGCATGTGAATGTGGTAATAAATTAGTACTAATTCATAGCAAATTAATGTTAATACCTTGTTTTTCCATCTCAATTATATTATTAGCTAATGTTAAAAGATATGATAAGTCACCTTCATTGGCATTATGGTCAGCGTTATTTTGTTCATTTCTGATAGAGTAGTGGCCCCATGCTAAAAGTATGTGTGCTTCCCGGTAAAACATATCGCTTGTCATCATGGGCTGACAATGCAACTTTATTTTTTAATTCTGTATACAATGTATGCAGATGTGAAGAGAATATATACATTTTAAAATATATTAATCCACCGTCTTCTACAATGTGTTTGTAATCAACCAAGTGTAATTGATTTTTTATAACATTTTTAGAGATACCTTTAGCTTTATAACGTCATCATTTACTTTGACACAGTATGCTCTTGCACCAGTGCCGAAAAAGCTTTCTATTGGTGTGCCTGCATATTCATCTTTCATTTTCCCAACAATCGACTGCGTTTTTGGAATATTATGTTTGTTAGTAATTGGATAATTCGATGTGTCGAATAGTTCAATACTTTCCTTAATATTATCATCGTAAACATTAGTTGTGTAAATTTTTAAAATCAGAGTCGGTGTCAGTGTAACACAGATGTTAGGGGTAGACGCACGCGCCTTCCCCAACCTAACCTAACATTAGCCTGTCCTAGACAATGCTAGCATTCGATCTAACCTATCCTAAATTGTCTTCATAAGTAAGGATACATTAAGGATAATTAAGGATAACTAAGGATACAAATAAGGATAACTAAGGACAAATTAAGGATAACTAAGGATACAAATAAGGATAATTAAGGATAAATTAAGGATAATTAAGGATAACTAAGGATACAAATAAGGATAACTAAGGATAAATCAAGGATAATTAAGGATACAAATAAGGATAACTAAGGATAAATAAGGATAATTAAGGGTAAATTAAGGATAATTAAGGATAACTAAGGATACAAATAAGGATAATTAAGGATAAATTAAGGATAATTAAGGATAACTAAGGATAACTAAGGATAACTAAGGATACAAATAAGGATAATTAAGGATAACTAAGGATACAAATAAGGATAACTAAGGATAAATTAAGGATAACTAAGGATAAATTAAGGATAATTAAGGATACAAATAAGGATAACTAAGGATAATTAAGGATAATTAAGGATAATTAAGGATAACTAAGTATAATTAAGGATAACTAAGGATACAAATAAGGATAATTAAGGATACAAATAAGGATAACTAAGGATAAATTAAGGATAATTAAGGATACAAATAAGGATAACTAAGGATAAATAAGGATAATTAAGGGTAAATTAATATAGTCAGATGCGGTTTAAGGATACATGTGGATAAATACGGTACTGCTGAAGGATAAATAAGGGTATCTGATAGGTAGTTATGAATCAGTTGAAGCTAGTCGATGAACATGCATTCATGTAATATTTGCAGTGAAACGTTCTCTTGGCTTACGGCCATTCTCACCGTAGTTTTAAAGGAAGGTTTAGCGATAAGGCGTGCTTAAATCTGAATTTTTCGTTGCACCGTTGCTTAAGCTTCCTTAAATCGCCTTAAAGGTTCCTTAAATTTAAGCCCTGAAAGATGGTGGCTTAAAGCTGGTTTAAATTTAAGAATAGTTCTGAGCATGCGCATTTTTACAAATTACGTGTCATTACTGACATTTATTTGATTTTGATTTCAATTCTCAATCTTTAAATTACCTATTTTATTATAAAATGGAATCTGATGATGAAGACATCTTTGAGGACGATATTGATATATTGGAAATTATCGATTTCAGGTTTCACAGAAGAATTTATGTGAGAAGAAATTATTTTGCTGAATTAGATGAGCTAACTTTCTTTTAGGCGGTTTAGATTGCGTAAAGATACTGTTTTATATATTTTGACTTTAATTGAAGCCAATTTGGAGTTCCCCAGAGATATGTATGTGTTAAAATATATTCCCTTCCATAATTTAAGTGAACAGTACGAAAGTAAGATTTTTGTTCGCAGGATACAGAGTTAGTTTTTTTGTTTTCAATTATATTTATTAATAATATTCAAGAGGAGGATCTTTTCATCATTTGTAAAATTCCTCGGGTTTTCCATTTTATTCTTATTTTCTAAATACAAAACGTGATGTAGGTACAGACAGAATAAAATAATGGATGACATATGACATAACAAAGAACGTAACGAAGTAGCCAACAAATTACAAATGATCTAAAAGTAGGTGTATTACAATATAATCTATACTTAATAAAGCGGACTTAAATATTTTGCGGTGCAATGCAAACAAAGTTAAACCATATTTAAATATTTAAGCAACCTTAACTAAGGGTTGCTTAAACAGTAATCGGTGAGAATGGCCGTTAGTGGATTAAGCAGACATAATAATAACGTTCATAATAATCGTTCTTTCCAATGTGATTCTTGTAATAAAACCTTTAAACGAAAGGACAACTTAAAGGAGCATATACGAAGGTTACATAGCAAGGCCCCTTCCAATAACGTGCAGGAAACCTCAAGAAATGATTTTATTTAGAAATGAAACTATACCTCCACAAATAGAATCAGAACATAGTAAGCCATTCGCAAGTTGTTCCGAGTTTGATGAAATATTACAGCGGGGTTCAGATATTGATCCCAATGATTTAGTCAAAATGATACGAATTAACAAAAGTCTAGGCCTTAACTATCAGGGGTACATAAATATATTGCAACATATGGGTATAATTGCCCCTATCAAGGGATGATATGAATTCAATTTCACCCTCATAACTGGATATGAAAACATACTATTATTAGATGATGACAATAAACAATGAAACTTATAAAACTTAAATAAAAATAGTAAAAACTTAAACAGTTCTTCATTTTTTAATTCTTAATCAGAGATATTTCTTATTATAAAGAAACCATTATTATTATTTGAACTGAGTATTTTATCTTTATGAAAATTTTATAATAAAAAATGAAACATATTTAATGTATTTTTATTTATTAACAAGTCTAGACATTTAAATCAAACCAGATGCTAGTCGATGTGAGTCATGAACCGTTGACATGTATGTTCTAACTTGTCGAGACTTGTTGGATCGTATATACTTGGGCAACCATCTGACCCTTAAAACAATATGATATATAAGAGTGTGTATGTTTAAACAGAGTGGCATATTAGACAGTAATGCAGCGAGAAGGTCATAATTTTAATTAGAACCATGGGTTACTCATACTATATAAGAGTCCAGTTTTATGATGAAAACGATAAACTTGTTGATCAAAAATGTATGAAGAGTTATAAGTTTCAATGTGTTAAAGAAACATTTAATCTAAAAGATAACTATTCTTACATTAAAATATTAGGATGTTTCGAGGATTGCGATTGTGGCGAAGGGGAAGAATTATATGATTCCGAAATAGATGTATAGTTATGGAATAAGAAAAAAAATGTCAGGTGTGGGATTCGAACCCACGCTCCCGTTTGGGAATCATAGTTTAACTTAGACGCCTTAGACCGCTCGGCCAACCTGACTTATAGATTCAGTAAAAACGTTTTATATTAAATATATATGTCCCTCCTTCACCACAGGGAATCAGATGTATGAATCAGTTATGAATTAAGAAAAATGTCAGGTGTGGGATTCGAACCCACGCTCCTCATAGGAATCAAATCTTAAGTTTGACGCCTTAACCACTCGGCTAACCTGACTTAATGATTCAGTAAAACACTTTATTAAATGTATGCCCCCCTCCCCTCCGTCTTCAATAATAGAATATAAATTCATAACAATTTAAAAAAAAACATTAGTGTGTTTATAGATGTTACGATGATAGCTTCACAATTCATAGCTTTACAAGCAATTTTTTAAAGTTTTAAAAAAGTGTTTATATGCTTCGATAGTAATGGAACCCGAAATGAGAGCTAGCCTTCGAAATGGGGCAGAATGGAACCGTATGCAGCCACTAATGCAGCAACCCTCAGATATCCAATACCCACCAACAGTACTATGTATAAACTAAAACTAAGAAAAGGTAATGATTCCACTCAAGATTCGGAATGGCTGGAACTCTATAGGAAACCCCCCACCACTGTTAATAATAGTACAAATACTGAAATGAATCATGAGATAAATCATTTTGTAATTTGGTACATAGCAGTTTGTTGTTCATCGCTCGTGCTTAAATTAATACATACAAGTGTTTTAAAATGTCTCAAGATCTGACTTGTTCGAATTGTCTAACGAGGGAGTTGATAAATAAGCATAGGAATGGTAAAAATTTGTATGATTTTACTGAGGAAGAACTTCGGAATTTTCCACTGCAGTATCTAATTGAAAAAGTTGGTCCAGTTGAGCTTCTGTATACACGGCACAAACTACCACGGGAACACACTCAAAATTTCAAACTCGAAATTCAACTAAATTGTTTTGTACATCACAATCGTCCCGAATGGCATAGCCATGTAGATGGTCCTCCATGCAGACAATCTAAATGCCACATATGTGAGTGGGGATTGGAAAGATGCGGTTAATTTTAATATTGTATTTAATATATTACCATTGTATGTAAAACAAATAAAACAATTCATAATGTATATATTTTTTATTTATAAATTACAAATCTAATAAATCCAAATCAACACTATCCCATCCTTCTTCAGGCTCTTCCATTTCCATCAAACGGTCAGCGTATTTTAGTAAAATCTCTAATTTGCTATCACTACTTCCACTAATTATGATGATGCCCGCAAGCCAAGGTCCTAACATCTCCAGGTAAGACATAACCTTTTGTCATCTGCTGATGATAGAGCTACTTTATTTTTTAATTCGGTGTGAATGGTGTGCAAATTGAAGGTAAATATAGACATCTTTCGGAATATCATACCACCGTTTTCAACAATTTGGGCATAATCAGAAAAATCTATTTGATGTTTAACAACACTTTTGGAAATCCCTTTGGCCTTTTCATGACATCGCCAGCTTTAACACAGTACGCTTTAGCACCTATACCATAAAAACACTCTATAGGTCTTCCAGCATACTCGTCCTTCATTTTCCCGACTACAGACTTCGTTTTAGGCATGTTATGGATGTTGTCAATACTATAATTCGACGTATCAAAATACTGAAAATGTTCTTTGATGTCATTATAAACATTGTCAGTGAATATCTCCAAAATTAGTGAGTCGGTATCAGTCTACAGAACAGTTGCTTTATTCCCATATATGGACTTGATGTAGCCATATAGAAATTCATAGATGTCTTTGAAATATCCAAAATTGAAAAACCGACGTAGAGTGGTTTATCATAAACGACCTTTACTTTTTCCAAATGTACTGCTACTAAATTTTCATCAAATATCGAACAGGATTTAAAATGTGGCATGGCTATTAACGCTCTTGCACCTAATGTACCTTTTTTTATTTTCCCAGCACGAACATAGATAGCTTGATAATTCATGGATTTCAAACAATCACATTGTATGAACACGTACTATATAATATATATTATTACTATATTATTATAATCTGTATAAGCATATATATTTTTAACCTTAATGAAACAAAATTTTAAGCATAAATATATTTTATTTACATTTTTTTTACACGAATATAAAATAATATTAAATACATATGATTAAGTTAAGATAACACTTCATTTACAAAATCTATTATAAACATTACATCTATGGCTACTGTCTAAAACAGGGCTGATAATATTGGAAATTTCTTCTATTCTCCTATTAAAGTGCATTCGATCAATAGCTAAAATTTCCCAATATCTTTCCCTTGATGATTTATATGCAAAAATTCCATGTTAGCATAAAATGAATTTTATTATTCTCTATACTGAATGTTACTTTCTTCATTGTCACACTCTACCATAACATTCTGCCTCAAATATTTCTGGATAAATGTGAATTAATTCCATGAGCATACAAACATTTTCACTATTGCAATTTTCACGTGGTCGAAGCAGATTCATTGCATTTTTAAACACATCACCATTTTGATGCTGTAGTCCTTTCTGTACGATTTTGAAATAATTTAAAAACTGCTGCCTTTTTAGCATATTAATTCTATACTTAACAAGTGGTAATGCTTCCCACAACTTACAGATTGATTCATATCCCAAATAGATATATGAATTATTTTTTAAAACTTTTACCACTCTCGAATAGGATATTTTTTCAAACTGTATAGAAAATTTTTCAGCATCTATCGGCTCAGCTTCGTCGTTGGTGTATAGGTAATTAGTTATTATACCTTGATATGCGAGAAACTGATTCCACTCGTTTTCGTCAAAGATTATTGTATCCAATTTGTTTCCTGTTAATTTTATACAAGGCGCGTAACAGAAGTCGTATGATAATCCAGTTGATATAAATTTACTTTTCGATTTGTTCAATGGATGTCTTCTTTCACCAATCACTACCAGGTCATTTTTGTTCTGAGGCGCTGGGGGCAAATCTTCGGATAAATTGAAATTTAGTTCAGGCAAACTGATGACAGGATGTTAATTTTATGCTGATTCATTGCAAAGGTCATTCATCTTCGTGCATAAACCGGATGAATACATTGACCCCACACGTGTGCATTAATTTGGCACCACCGGAAACTAGACATGGGTCATTGATCTATGTAACCTGATCCGCCACACCTGTTCATTATTACCAGATATATGACACGTGTATGTAATCCGAAATGGGTCATTGACCTATGTAACACGATACCTATGTACATTAATTTGATGCCGCCGGAAATATGCTTATATGTTCATTCATTTGATACCACCAGTAACCCGATAAGAGTCATTGAACTATGTAACCCGATATGTAACACGTGTATGTAATATGTGTCATTGACCTATGTAACCTGAGCACATTAATTTGACACCATCGGATGTGTAACGCTATATGTAACACGTGTACATTAATTTGATACCACCAGAAACTCGATATTGAACTATCCATATGTCTAGCCCGGTATGTCTATCTGTCGGGCTCACGCACGGCTATACTTATTAAACAATTCATAAGGTATATGTGGTCCTTGCCAGTCCAAAATGCTGTGCGTCCATAAAGTAACGCGATATATAAACAATATTATTGAAAATTCCCAAAACAGGTCGATTTTTTATTTTAATTTACTGTTTTTTTTCAAATAATTTAATATGGGTAGGAGTGGGGGGGGTTCAGGAGTGGGAGTAGGAGTGGGGGGTTCAGGGGTGGGGGTTCAGGAGTGGGGGCAGTGGTGGGTTCAGAAGTGGAGGGTTTAGGAGTGGGGCAGTGGCGGGGGGTTCAGAAGTGGGGGCAGTGGTGGGTTCAGAAGTGGGAGGTTTAGGAGTGGGGGCAGTGGTGGGGGGTTCAGAAGTGGGGGCAGTGGTGGGTTCAGAAGTGGTGGGGGGTCTGGAGTGGGGGGTGTGTTACAGTATTGTCATTTCTTAACTACTTGCAATGATCTCGATCTTGATCTGATCACCCCGTATGCAAGAAAACGCAGGAACTGCAGCGAAACTGCAGTGCCAGCCGACAGTACGCCAACATCGGTGTAAGATGCTTGAAGCCAGTTTTGCGTTCAGAGCGCAAGGTAGGTAGGGATACTCGTCATCAGACCGTCTATAAAACTAACAATCCGGCCGTTTAAAAAGCAGTTGAGCTGACGCTCCATCCAGTCCAGATCGCCGCCTGAACCGAAGTCCGCACCGACCGACACCTGCCAAGAGAGAGTTCTGACGTCAACAAAAGAGTAAGGAAATTTTTCTAAGTTAATATATATTTGACCGGTGATTTTTATTCAATTATTTTTCTATGTTCGAATTATTTTGTACGACTCGCGATCGGTGTTAAGTTAATAAAACGTCACGGGTAATTTTCCGGCTCCGAGCAAATTGTGCTCTCGCGTATAACGTTTTGCTACCTTGCTGTCTTGTCGTGTTTAATCGCTCGCAGCAACAGTATCAGGACGTCGTCTAGATTTCTCGGTGCAAGAAATCGCTCGCAGCAACATTATCAAGGCGTCGCCGATTTTCTTTTGTTCCGCTCGATTTATATCTATGATCGCGTAAAAACGATGTTTTGGTAGCTTGCTGTCTTGACGTGTTTAATCGCTCGCAACAATTTATCAGGGCGTCGCCGCTTTTGTTCCGCTCGATTTATATTGTTTAAGTCCGTGATCGCGCAAAAACGATGTTTTGGTAGCTTGCTGTCTTGACGTGTTTAATCGCTCGCAGCAACGTTATCAGGGCGTCGCCGCTTCGTATAGTTGTTTGTATTTATTTTATTAAAATAACCTGCCGTAAAATAATTCGAACATTTTTGCTGTAAATTATACTACCCTGTCTGGTCAAATACAGATTAACATCCGAGCCATACTGATATAGTTTTTTGCTTGCCGTACGCTTCTTAACCATCGTTTGCCGCTTTTAACCGTAGATTTGCTTACTCGCTTTATTTGCTTGCCGTTTTTCCGCTTAATAACCGTAGTTTGCCGCTTTTAGTTTTGCCTAGCCTGCCGCCTGCCTACTTTAAGTTTTGCTGTAGATACTTGTGCTTATATTTGTGCTTACCGTACTTATATTAGATTTATTGTATTAATTCCTGAATAAAGCTTGTTCTGTTTTAATCCGAAATTCTGAGTTTTCTTTATAGGTTAATTAGACCCCTGGCTTAACCGTGTCTTCACTGCAGTTAC
Source organism: Rhagium mordax (assembly GCA_963680705.1). NCBI lineage: Eukaryota > Metazoa > Arthropoda > Insecta > Coleoptera > Cerambycidae > Rhagium > Rhagium mordax. The sequence goes on along the minus strand of OY796656.1, from coordinate 72,343,066 downwards.
AGGTAACAGGAAGCCTCTATTATCCTGCTAATAGAGTAAAGTGGTCTTTCTGCACTCTAAACAGAAAGTGGCGCCCGAGACATCGTCCTAAAAAGCACCGCCGCCCCTCAGGCGTCAAAGTAACCTCTTTCGAACTTTCGACATAACGAAAGAAGGTTACAATATAAAAATGAAAGCTAATTAAATTTCCTATAAAACTGTATATACATATTTGTCGAATATCCAACGGTTTTCGAGATATACGTTATTGAAAATCGATAATTTTCTAAAATATAATTTTTACCTAACGCTTTTTGTCAAACATTTGCTTCTAGTGCCTCCAACAATCGTTTCTTAGAAAAACTCTAAAAACGATGTTGTAGGGCATTAAATTTCCTTCTTGATATACACTTTATCTTCAACCAATCAAAAGTTATAGAATTTCTAACATGTACGCTCAATTTCGATGTTCCTCTAGAAATGAGGATGTTGACGCTACCATGATGATTAACAACATTTTGACAATAGAAATAAGGTAGTTGCAATTGACACAACACTTTTTTTTATAATTATAGCTTTTATTATACAGGGTGAATCTTAGAGTGGCGGCCATATTTTTGGGGTTAATAGTACTAGCGTCATGAACATGAATCCGATTTTTTTTTTTGTAGGTTGTAAAATGGCCGAGTTATGAATTTTTTAAAAAAATTCGCGATTCAAGTTTCCTGTAATTCCGGCGCCGCTGGACAAGCACTTACTGCATTGCGTGTGACCGGTCGACAGTGTTGCCAAGTGTAGATGATATAAAACTCTTGCTAGCGCATTCCACTGGCGGGGTACCCAAATTCAAATAAAAAGGGTTTAAACAAACAATATTCATTTTTCAACGCGCGAAAAAAAAAAAATTGTAGTTTTGTGTTCCCATAGTAAACGGTGTCGCCTCCTATAAATATGGCCCCCACTCTAAGATTCGCCCTGTATTATTACGAATAATATCATGAAAGTATTTACATGGACTGATAGTAATTAAAAAATGAAAAAATAATCATTCAAGGTGATGAACCGGATTATATTTGCCGTTTCTGCCATTTATTTAATAATTCTGTTTTGGTAGCTATTTTAAATTGTTCCATGTGGCACTATGTGAACTTAGGTTATGTTTGTAAACACAGAATAAATTTTGTATTTTAAACGTGAATGTGACAGATATAGCTACCTCCACTCTAGTCCGTGTTCCCGGTGATCATGTCATTCTGTAATTTCATTGGGACATTTTGAATTATCGCGGGTTGGTATTAAGGTACAAGTACCGCCATTCGATGCTAGGGGACAGCTGCAGCGCCACAAAATGTGTTATAAGACTAAATCGCCCAGTCCGTACCAACGTTGCCAAGTGTACAGAACGTGTAATACGTGTTACCCGAAACCTAACTGAACTTATTCTTTCTTTACACGCAGTTTGTCAGCGGCGTGATGGTGTAGCGGAAACGAGCGCGGCTGGCAAGCAGAAGGTTCCGGGTTCAAATCCCACACGTTCTTGTTTTTTTTTTTTATTAAATGCATCAGGCATGACATGAGGTCTATTAATTGCGAGTTAGAAGCCGGAGGCAGGTTAGTTCCCCTGATAAAGGGATTTTTTTTAATTAGATTAAAGGATTTTTTTTTTTATTAAGAGGTCTATTGCGAGTTGGAAGCCGGAGGCAGGTTAGATATGTGTGTTATTCCCCTGATAAAGGAATTTTTTTTTTATTAGATTAAAGGAATTTTTTTTTTTATTAAGAGATCTATTGCGAGTTAGAAGCCGGAGGCGATAGCCGGAGGCAGGTTAGATATGTGTGTTATTCCCCTGATAAAGGAATTTTTTTTATTAGATTAAAGGAATTTTTTTTTATTAAATGCTTCAGGCATAAGGTCTATTGCGAGTGTTTTTATGATATTTTTTTAGTGATAAACTAATGTTCCTTCTTTAACATAACATAAAAGGATACTGCACCCGCCCGCGCAATCTTGCGGCACTATCTTGAAAACACGTTTTGTACACTTGGCAACGTTGGTACGGACTGGGCGATTTAGCCTCTCGTCAAAATGTGGCCTGTAATTTCTCAACTTTATAGACCGTTAGTACCGCCCCCTCCACTAGGTGGCAGTGGTGTTCTTCAAATTGCCAACGTTTGAAAATTGGCGCCGGTCGACTTTTCCGGTTTGAGTTTTTGTAAATTCCCTTTTCGTAAAACCGCAGGCGCGAGCCAAGGTTTTTTTGTACCGAGGAATTCCGCGTGTGGGCTACAGCGACATTAAGCAACTTTGTTGGTTTATCTTATAATATTTAATGTTTCATAACTTAATCTATTCTAAGGACCTAGTGTTTGTTGTAGGTACGTATTGTGTAAATATTGTTAGCCATATATTTTTCTGTTTGAGTCGTAATTTACATTTATATCTGTTTGTTGTAGTTTGCATGTCCACCGATGTACAAGACTGTTCTTTACATTTTCAATAAAATTATCGAGTGCCACTTTACTTACTCTACTTGTGACCACCCATCCTCCTGAGACAGCGATCCGTCTCATCTTTTTGGCGCCTTAACTTTGGGCCACAAGAGTAAGAAAAAAGAAAACGACTACGATATGAATACCGACGGGGAAACACCATCAACGAGCCATACTTACAATCTGAGGAGTAGAGTAGGCTTGAATACTGTTCCCGAACAAGACTTCCAGAGGAGGATTTTGGATCCGCAGGTGCGACCGACGATACCAGCGGCACATCCACCTATAAATATTGCAGGTAGGAGTATTCCTTTATCGTTCTCTGAGCCCGTTGCTCAATATAACCAACCACCGCCTCAGTATTCGTTTCGAAATCTACCACCGCCTCATTACTTGGCTGATGCCAGAGCTGCTAATATGATGCCTCCAAATTTTCCCGCGAATCCAACTGGAATGCCACAGCCAGACGATCACCAATTACCGGCTATCCCAGCAGAAGCGATCAGTCGGATCGTAACAGAGGTCATACAACAGCTTCAGGCACCTAGTAGAAGCAATGAAAACTCAGATGGTGATATTAGTAATGTTAATAGGCTTGTAAATGTACCATTAGGTTTAGGAACCAACAAAAAGCTTCCGGTATTTGACGGGTTTTCGATTCACCCGGTTGAATTCGTAAATCACCTTGAAAATGGTTATGATGTTCGCAACATGCCATACAACCAATTTAAATATTTAGTTTCGGATTTGTTTAAAAATTCCGCGAAAATCTGGGCGGACGCATTTTTAGAAAAATTCGATAATTTCGATGAATTTAAAACGGAATTCTTTAATAATTTTTGGAATGACTATGATCAGTGGAACTGAGATAGAAACTAAAGAATACATAGAAGGAGAATCATTTGTAGATTTTATGAACTCTGTGATAGTGTTATTCAAACATTTAAAGCCTGCCTACCCAGACAGAATATTGCTGGTTACGATTGCGAGAACTTTACCACCGAATGTCTCTGGTTTAATTGCAAACAGTAGCACTTTGTCAGAGGCACTTGCACATTTAAGACGTGCGGATAATTATTATAATAGAAAAACAAGTCAAAAATCAGTTACCTTTGATAAAAATAAATATGATTTCCAAAATAAAAATTAATATGATTTCCAAAATAAAAATAAATATGATTTCCAAAATAAAAATAAATATGATTTCAAAAATAAAAATAAATATGATCCTAACCAAAAGCAAATATGATTCTGAAAATAAAAACGAAAAATATTCCAAAAATGTAGCTCCAGTAAATTTGGATATCGACCACGAGTCGGAAAACTGTTCGACCAGGTACGGGGAGGTTCAACCGTAGTTGGTCAAATTAATAGAGCCTTTAACCTGGAAAGTAATCCCCGTGATAGTTTGCTTGAAGAAGACTGCAATTTTGACCATACACCGCTTGAGACACTATCACCAATCATAAGTGTAAATCTTTACAACCTAACTTTTCCGGCCTTAGTAGACACGGGAAGTCAAATTTGCTGTCTATCTGAAATTGTTTGGTCACAACTAGCAGACTACCACGAGATTATTCTCAAGCAAAACAAAAACGGGTTAATTTACAAGTAACCTCACACTTAAAATTGCTGACATTGAAATAACACATGAATTTCTAATGATAAGTGGGCTATACTCGATCTGTTCAAAACATAGAGCTCGACTCCGCCCCATTAATTTTATGGCAGCGCAGAACGGTCCACGCAATAGTCAGTTTTACACGATGGAATTAATGAAAGCTGTGATAGCTTCAACTAAATTTGTTTATTATACGTGTTACATTGTATACTGCAGCGATGTTATATTTTTATAATGTTTATTCCCATTAAAGTTTCTATTATACATTTGCAATTTTGGACTTTTAAAAATAATACTTATTCCCGCGAAAATTTAAACGACGTTTCTTTATTAAGTCCGCACTGCGCAAACTCACGATACTTTGTTTATTTCCTGCCGTCTAGATGAACGACCAGCCGCCGATTGCTGGTTTGTTTACGTTTGTATTCGTTTTTAGGTTAGGTGCTTTTGCGAGTAATTTCCACATACCTAAGAGAACGTATGTGGTTATTTCAGGCAAAAAAGTTTAGTTTGTGATTTACTGTAACAGTTTCACATAGGTTACTCTACTGGATAAACTCCAATGACCACAATGTAGGTACACTACTCAAAAATAGCCAAATCTGAGTCGGTTACTTTTCGGTTTCCACTACTGTACATATTTATTTATTAATATCTATCGTATGATTCTTTCGGTGGTACACTTTTGGTGATTGGAGTTGGTGTGTTTCTTTGTATTCATGAAGAGTATTGTAAACACTTGCAACACTCACACCTGCTGCCGTTGCAGTGAACTTCACGCATTCCATTTTTAGCTTCTCCGGATTCTCCCTATCGTAGGCCTTGAAGATATTCAGCACGTTTTCCTTATTCTCCATTGAAAAATGTCTTGCTTTTCGCTTCCTCGGTGGAGAAATTGCACCCCCTTCAGCCATCTTATTTCGATTTTTCATAACCTGTGCATGACAGTTGACAGTGCAGGCCGGCTCCCCATTTATTCGCGTTTTTCGTACGTTTAATGCGTTTCGCGACAATCCATAACATAAGCTGATTGCTGATTGGTCTGTTGCAAAATACGTAAAAGTTTAATGTGTGACGCAAGTTCTTGTAGAGGCGGCCTTTCAGTCAAATCTAGAAGTTGCATTGTAATTTGGGTTCTATAAATACGACCAATAGAGAAATTCCATTCAAATTTAGCGGACATTTTTGGGGCGGAGTGTATTTCTATCTTTTGGACAGACAGAGTATAGCTCACCCCCTTATAATAGGTGTAGATTTTTTGCATTTAGTGTACGCTAAAATTGACCTAAATGCAGGTAAGGTTTTTTGTACTTTCAATAATCGCGACTTTGTTATACCTGAAATAAAAAATGAACATCAATTTATAGTCCCTGAATCTGTACAAATTAAAACCATTATGGCAAAGAAAATCTATAGGGTTAACAGACTTGAGGCGAATAAAAATTTAAACGAGTTCGATGACGTTGTCGAAAATTGCCCGTTACCTAGTAAACAAAAAATGCGGTTTAAAAATCTTTTAAACAGGTACGAGGCACTTTTTGCAAATAAATCAGGTTTAACACATTTGTACCAACATGAAATCAAACTCCATGATGATACTGGTTTTTTTGTGAACCTTACCCAATACCACTAGCACATCGCGAGGTAGTACAGAAAACTATTGATCAAATGGAGGAGTGGGGGTAATTTCCAGGAGTTCAAGTCAATTCATATCACCTTTGATGACCACTTTAAAAAAAGATGGATCAGTTCGGGTATGCCTTGATGCATGCAAGTTAAACTCGGTAACACAAAAAGATCACGAGTTGCCACGTACCATAGAGGACATTATGCGCTCTATGAAGGGTTATCGGTATAAGACAATACTAGATCTAAATCATAGTTACTGGCAGCTGCCCCTAACCCCAGATAGTAAAAAATATACGGGCTTTATTTTTGGCACACGTTCGTATGTCTTTAACGTCTTACCTTTTGGCATTTCAAATGCAGTTTCATCTTTTATACGAGCAATCGATGTAATTTTCGGTAAAGAATATAGTGATTTTTTAGTAGCTTACGTGGACGATTTGCTAATAATGAGTAGTACGTTTGAGGAACATCTATCGCATTTAGAACGCGTTTTTCAAAGATTGACCGAAGCAGGCTTCACCCTAAAATTTAAAAAATGCAGTTTTTTTAGTAGGTACTGAAATTGTATTCCTAGGTTATGTTTTAACTGAACAGGGCATAAAACCAGATAAAGAACGTATACAAACTATAGTAGATTATAAGAAGCCAGAAAATATTACACAATTACAGAAATTTTTAGGACTATGTCAATATGATCGTTCTTTTTGTTCAAAGTTTTCAGCTTTAGTTGAACCATTAACTTTACTTTTGAGGAAAAGATCGACTTGGAAATGGACCGAGGTGAGAGGTCCAAGACCAAACCTTTAATAATGTAAAAAATGAATTAGCTAACACTACGATCTTGTACTACCCGGATCCCACCAAATTTTTTATGTGCAATGCGACGCTAGTGATGTTGGTCTGGCAGCACAGTTATTCCAGTTAATAAACGGAGAGCGAAAAGTTGTTGCATGGGCAAGTAGGCTAATGCTAGACAGAGAAAAAAGGTATTCTTCAACAGAGAAAGAAATTTTGGCTTTAGTTTTCGCGTTACATAGATGGCGGGTTTATCTACTAGGCCGTAGCTTTGTTGTCTACACCGATAACAAGGCAGCGACCTATCTAAACACTTCTAGACTAATTTCCCCCCTGAATCACTCGTTGGGCGTTAGCGCTGTAGGAGTACGACTTCAGTTTACACCACGTTCCTGGACGGGATAATATCGTTGCAGATGCCTTGTCTCGGCATGCATGCGTCAGGCTGCCTACGCCTAATGACAAAGCTTTTCAACTCCTACAGTTGTTAAGGTTGCCGTCCGATTTCTTAAAAACCCTAAGAAACATAGAAAAATTTCAATTAGAGGACGAAATATACATAACAATATTTTGTATAAAAGAAACGGTCTAGATGAACAGTGCTTATTATGCGTGCCTCTAGCACTTAAAAAAGAGTTCATAAATGCCTACCATGTAGGGTTGGGTCACTTCGGGTCCTATAAATGTTGGTCGGCATTAAAAGCCGAGGTTTGGTGGACTAACATGTTTCGGGACATTAAACGAACATTGAAAGAATGTGAGCTTTGTCAAAAAACAAAAAGTAGCCTTCTTCCTAGACCACCGATTCAACCCATAGTATCCACGCAGAAGGGAGATCTTGTTGCACTCGATTTGTACGGGCCACTTCCGCGTAGTCGAGCAGGGGCTTGTTACATATTAGTCATACTTGACCTGTTCACCAAGCACGTCGCCTTGTACCCCTTGCGTAAAGCTACCACTCGGGCCTGCTTAAATCGCTTAACTTTGGATTATTTTCCTAATATCTGTAAACCTAATAGGATTTTATCCGATCAGGGCACACAGTTTTCTTCACCAACCTGGAAAAAGACATTAAACACCATTGGAGTAAATGTTAGTTTTACTTCGGTACGACATCCTGAAGCCAACCCTTCAGAACACGTGATGAAGGAATTAGGTCGTCTGTTTAGGGCCTATTGCCATGATAAGCATGCTAAATGGGCATTTGAAGTTAAAAAATTTGCAAATTTTTTAAATAGTGTGGTACATGAATCAACCGGGTTTTCACCTAACGAATTACAATTTGGTCATGATAAAATTAAACTGTTACCTGGTAATTTACGTCCATACAATGATCCGGTAACTGATGTGGAGTCTAAAATTATTTTAGCGGCAGAATCACTCCAGGGCAGAGCTGCCAGTTATCGTTCTCGCCCCTACGAGGATTTTAGTCCAGACAACCTAGTGTTGTTGCGTGCTAATCCTAAGTCTTCTGCAATTAACTCCGCAACTAAGAAATTCATGCTGTTATTTGAAGGTCCTTACCGGGTGAAAAAGCCTGTAAGTTTTGCCACTTATGTCCTGGTAGACCCCGAAACTAAAAAAGAACGAGGCACTTTTCATGCCTCGCACTTGAAAAAGTATCATACCAAAGAAACTGTCGGAATTTAGCGGTATATCCATGCAACCTCCAGTTTCTGGGGGGTAGTTGAACCGGATTATATTTGCCGTTTCTGCCATTTATTTAATAATTCTGTTTTGGTAGCTATTTTAAATTGTTCCATGTGGCACTACGTGAACTTAGGTTATGTTTGTAAACACAGAATAGATTTTGTATTTTAAACGTGAATGTGACAGATATATCTACCTCCACTCTAGTCCGTGTTCCCGGTGATCATGTCATTCTGTGATTTCATTGGGACATTTTGAATTATCGCGGGTTGGTATTAAGGTACAAGTACCGCTATTCAATGCTAGGGGACAGCTGCAGCGCCACAAAATGTGGCCTGTAATTTCTCAACTTTATAGACCGTTAGTACCGCCCCCTCCACTAGGTGGCAGTGGTGTTCTTCAAATTGCCAACGTTTGAAAATTGGCGCCGGTCAACTTTTCCGGTTTGAGTTTTTGTAAATTCCCTATTCGTAAAACCACAGGCGCGAGCTAAGGTTTTTTTGTACCGAGGAATTCCGCGTGTGGGCTGCAGCGACATTAAGCAACTTTGTTGGTTTATCTTATAATATTTAATGTTTCATAACTTAATCTATTCTAAGGACCTAGTGTTTGTTGTAGGTACGTATTGTGTAAATATTGTTAGCCATATATTTTTCTGTTTGAGTCATAATTTACATTTTCAATAAAATTATCGAGTGCCACTTTACTTACTCTACTTGTGACCACCCATCCTCTTGAGACAGCGATCCGTCTCAGTGACATCTTGGTTTTTTTGAGGCGGAAGGGTCGATGCTCATTCATCTTCATCAGCAGTGGAGATGTTGTCCAAAGATATTGGTAGTGTATCGATGTCGTCGTCGTCGCCTTTTTCCTGAATTAATATGCCACCTCTGTTGTTGCAACTGCCCTTGCAATTCGGGCATGCGACAGAGCAGTTTAACGATGCTTCTTTACAACCACACCTGCCACCGTCACATCCATTTGTGCATCGGCAAAAAATCATCTTCAAGATTTCGTCAGGAGCAGCATCCAACTTTGACAGTTTCGGAACTAGTTGGTCATTCCTCCTCTCCCAACCCCAATTCGACAAATATGTATATACAGTTTTATAGGAAATTTAATTAGCTTTCATTTTTATATAGAACATATTTTTTCTAGAGTCCACCGTTTCCGAGATATAATCGAAAAACCCAAAAATGGGACCTTCTCTCCCCTCTCCCACCGTAAGCTCACCTCCCAGGGGCGGGGACTTTTAGTATATTTACCTACTAACTACTCCTAACAAAGTCCTGAAGTCAAAAATTCTCGCATATTCCATGTACTCTACACCCCTCTTTTGAGCACTCATTGACTGGATTATATTTGACGATTCTTTTAAAGTACTTGCATAGTACACAGCAATGTCGAGGCATCTACAATATAAAAAAATAAATAAATAAACGCACATTTAGTGCGCGTCATCAGTCATGTAATTAATGTCAAAGAATTGGATGCAAACAATTTATGAATTTATAACATCCACTGATTATATTGTTATATTATAACAGGTTATAAAATACTGGTAAGTCAATCATATACATACCTTTTTAGTGCTTAAATATTTTTATTTAATTAAATTATTATCACTTTTCCTAATTTCAAACATTGCTTGCATCCATTATCTGTCAGATGACGTTTTCACTAAATGAATATATTAATAATACTTTCTTACCTTTGCCCAGTTTAAAAACTTAAAATAAACGAAGTTAATGAATTATTAAAAATAATTTTTATTAACACAGTAGAAAAGTACAAACAGTACAAAGTCTAAAATGTAATTACTAAACAAGTTGCCAGATTTCATACTTCATGGCTTGTAACTCTAGGGGGCTATGCTCTTATCTATGGTTATCATGATAGGTTTTAGTATCATGTATGGCTATGGTTGACCGTTGTGCCCACAAAACGTTGTGATTATTCAAAGTTTCATAATGGAGGGAAATATGGGGTTAAGGTGATTGCCAGTATTTATAGAGGAAAGTAATGAGGTTGTAACTCTTATCTTGATGGAAGAACACGTTCAACATAGTCAGTAATTTTCTCGGTTAATATTTGTTCACCCCGTGTTTCTCCAACCATTATAATTGCTTATAATATTTGTTGTTCTACAGATTCTGCTACCTATATCCAAATCGTTTTCTTCCGTTTCATTGCTTAACACTGAAGACCGCCATCGGTCATCGGTATCGTTAGCACACAAATTGATGATGGCTGAAACTACAATATCTTTTCCATCGACCTCACTCTGCAGTTTGCATATTTCATTTTGTCAGTTATCACTTGTCTGTCACCGGTGCGCATTTACCCATAAGTACGTTCTGATTTATTTATCGGTTAAGCTGTTACAATGGAATCGGAACGATATAAAGCGTTGACGCTACTTACGCGATCTGTGCGTGAAACGGGACAGGCCCCTAGCCTAATAGGAATTGTGTGCGTGCGCTGGGAACTGGGATTTAAAGATGTCACTGAGCGGGAGAATTCAAAATTATTTAGTGCTATAATCTGTCTCACCAACAGATATAGACTCCTCCCCATTAATTTTATGGTTGCGCAGAACGGTGTGCGCAATAGTCAGTTTTACTTAATGAAATTAATAGCTTTGTTCAAAAACTACTACAATGAAAGCTGTGGATAGCCATCAGATTTCGATCAAAACCTAACCTTAAAAAAGCGTTTTAACATTTAATCATAATATTAATCGTTTGCATTACATACCTTAATACTTAATATGCAAAACATATAAGGTTAATTCTTAGACGTACCTTAATTTACAAAGTAAGATATTTTTATATAAGATAAATCTCAACGAATTCATTAACATAAGCAGCTGACATAAATTAAGATATAATTATCACAAAAACGAATATGACAGTTGACAGTTAGGTGGGCTCCCTATTTTTCTATGTTCGAATTGTTCTGTACGACTCGCGATCGGTGTTAAGTTAATAAAACGTCACGGGTAATTTTCCGGCTCCTAGCAAATTAGATAGAGTGAAGAACATATTAGATAGAGTGAAGAAGAGTGGTTGAGTTATAGTGAGCTCCTAATAATAGCTCGTTTTTGGTGGTTTGACGGAATATTTTCGTCGATATTTTTACATTGAGGAATATATAAAGTACAATGCAAGTCCCAGTGTAATAACAAATTTAAAAAACCTAAGTGAATCTGTGAATTGACACTATAGTTAACTATAATAATATCTTAAAGTAATGGGTTATTCATCATAAAAAGTCTTAAAAAGTAGATGTAAAAAGTGCACAAATATTTCATTGCATTAAGAAATAAATTGGAGCCAGGGCCGTATTTACTTCACTTTGATTATTTCTTATAATTTAAAATGAATGAATGTGGGAAATGCAAAATAAAAATCACCAATGAAGAAAAATTCATACCCTGTGATAGTTGCCACATTCTATTTCATCTCCAAGAAAAATGCTGTAGTATGTCATCTTCTGAAACTCGTGCAGTGATATTACAAAAACGTATATTATTGTTTTTCTGCGATGAGTGTAGATCAGCGTTTAAAAGTGTACCCTTGCTCATCAGAAAAATTGATGATTTAAACTCGGAAGTAGAAAATTTAAAGAAGGAAGTTGCACAGTTAAAAACCCAGAACAACTCCATCAATACAGAGTCATTGTTTATAGAATTAAATGAACGAATTATGCGATCTAATAATCTAATGGTTTACAATGTTCCGGAATCAAACGCAATAAACTTGGTTGACAAAATTAATGAAGATAAGCTGGTGGTAACTGATGTATTAGAGAAGCTAGATATACAGAATGGCAATGATCAGATAGTAAAAGTCATACGTGTTGGTCGACTAGGTGGTAATAGACCTAGACCCATCAAAATTGTGTTATCGAATTCTCAAGTAGTGAAAAAAGCATTAAAATATAAATCTAAACTTTATTCGACCAATTATAGAATTTCCCAAGAGCAGACACAGTTACAACAGAAACAATTTAAAAGTGTAAAGTTAGAGTTAAATAACAGAGTAGATAATGGCGAAGATGATCTCATCATCAAATACTTTAATGGAGTGCCTAAAGTTGTAAAAAAACAAAAAACGGATCCAAAAAACCAATAATTACCCCATTATTAGTGTACTGTCAGAATGTTGGTGGGCTTCGTACCAAACTGAACGAACTTAAACTTGCTATGTCCTGTTCTAATTTTGATATAATTATTTTGTGTGAAACCTGGCTAAAAGAAGATATTGCAGATATGGAAATTAAAATAGAACCCTTTAACATATTTCGAGCAGACAGAAATCAATTAACAAGTAGTAAATCTAGAGGTGGAGGCATCATCATAGCAGTAAAAAAGAATATAACAGCAAAGATAATTAAGTCAGTACAAGAAAATGTTGAACAATTATTTCTCCTATGTACATATGGTAATGGATTAGCATTTATTATAGGTGGTGTCTATATACCACCTAATTCACCTATTGAAATGTACCATAGTCATTGTCAAACTGTTGAAAATATTATTGAGAATTACCCTTCACATAAATTGATTCTATTTGGTGACTACAACTTGCCTGAAGCTACATGGAATAACGATGATTTTGGTGTTGGTGTAAACTGTCCACAAGGGTCAGCCGCAGTGTATTTAGCTCAGTGTTTTAGTTTCTTGCATCTATATCAATTAAATTTAATTCCCAATAGCAGAAATGTATTTTTAGATCTATTGTTTTCTCAAGATAGTAACATACAAACTTCTCTGGCAGAAGACTTGCTTTTACCAAATAGTACTCATCATTATGCATACAAGTTTATTATTCAGACCAGTATTTCCAATGATAATTATCTCAGTTATGAAGAGTTTTATTACGATTTTAAAAATGCAAACTATATTGGTCTTAATGATTACTTGATTTCTATAAATTGGGATGATTATTTAAATACTATGGACCAGAAAAATTTTACGAAATAGTTTATATTGGAGTAGCTCTATTTGTTCCATTAAAAAAATTTAAAACTTCACATTATCCAAAATGGTTCACTACAGAGTTAAGGCACTTAGTTGTCAATAAGAAAATTGCACATAAAAATTTCATAATTTCCAATGATGAACAAGATTATTTTATATTCTCCCAATTAAGATCAAGATGTAAAAATCTGTCTAAAATTTGTTACAATAATTATATAAGAAATGTTGATCAAAGTTTAATTAACAATCCAAAGTTATTTTGGAAATATCTCAATGAGAAAAGATCTTCTTTTAATTTACCTAGCGAAATGTATCTAAATGAATCTAATACAAGTAAGGCTGAAGAAGTTGTTGAGCTTTTCGCCAACTTTTTCTCTACGGTGTATTCTGAGGATAATTGCGATGTTCCCACTAATAATAAAATATTGCTGTAGCTATGTGAAAAAATTATAACCAAAGTACAAAAAATAGACATTAATATAAAATATTTCTGTTTTCCGAAGAACGAAGATTTAGCAAAAGAGCTTGGCTACAGAAAAGATAAAATAAATTTGAAAAATGTCAAGTGGAACATGTTATGTAATTACAACCTTATTTCAGTTAATATCATATCATTGATTAGTATATTTGACAAAATATCCAAAATACCAAATAAGTTAATGGTAGGACCAGACGGTATTCCTAATATACTATTAAAAATGTGTGTGTATACCATAACTAAGCCTCTTTATATACTTTTTAAGATGTCTTTAGAAATAGGTGTTTTTCCTGACTTATGGAAAGACAGTTTTATTGTACCCATTTATAAATCAGGTGATAGAAGCAACATAAAAAATTACAGAAGTGTGTGTATTCAATCTGCTATTCCAAAAATGTTTGATAGCCTTGTTTATGATCAGTTATTCTGGTCTTGTAGAGAATTAATTATAAATCAACAACATGTATTTTTTCGTGGCAGATCGACTGTCACCAATCTGTTATTTTATAATACACAAATATTAAATGCCTTGGAAAGTAGAGAGCAATTTGATGCGATATACACAGACTTTTCCAAGGCATTTGATAAAATGAATCATAATTTACTGTTGCATAAATTGGATAACTTAGGTTTTAGCGATCAAATTATAATATGGTTAAGAAGTTTTTTAACAGGTCGTAAACAAAGAGTGAAAATTGGTAGTAATAGATCTAATGAAATAGAAGTACCATCAGGAGTCCCGCAAGGGTCACACTGTGCACCACTTTTGTTTAATTTATTTATTAATGATATTTGCTCATATTTAATCAAATGTGATTTTTTATTATTTGCTGATGATTTAAAACTTTATAGAAGAATTAATACTCTTGAAGATCAGGATATATTACAGAGTGACTTAGATAATTTAATAAATTGGTGCAATATAAACAAATTGTCACTAAACATTGAAAAATGCAGTCACATTAGCTTTTTCAAAGTCAATAAAAAATTCATTACGTCGTACAAAATTGATGGCACTATTCTTAAATCAGTTTCATCTATAAGAGATCTTGGTGTTATTTTGGATGAGCAATTGAACTTTGTTGAACATATTAACACTATATCAATTAAAGCATCAAAAATGTTGGGCTTTCTCTTGCGTAATTGTAATGAATTTTCGTTGAGGTCGGTAGTAAATGTTTATACTATATTGGTTAGATCTCAAATCGAATATGCCTCAATGATGTGGTCTCCGATGTACTTAGTGCATGTAAATACTCTGGAAAGGGTTCAACATAAATTTTTGAGGTATTGTTCATTTAAACTAAATCAGCCAATAATAGACCACAGTTATGCGGACATTTTAGGACTACTCAATTTAGACACTTTGGATAAACGAAGATCTTGCGCTGATATCATATTTATATTCAAATTAATAAATGGATTCATTGTATGTCCAGATCTGTTAAATATAATTCAATTTAATGTTCCTACCAGATTGCTTAGAAATCAACCTACCTTCAACATAAGGCATCATTCGACCAATTACGGCAAAAATTCTCCTATTGATAGAAGTCTCAAACTTGTTAACGAATATAATTTGAATTTGTTTGATTGTAGTTTGGAAAGCTTTAAAAGAAATGTGAGAAGTACTCTCTAAAACTGCAATTATTGATATCTATTTAATTTTGTATTGTTTTACACTATTTTAGGTCACTGATAATAGGTGTCTGTCTGCAGCATTTTCCTCACTGTCCTGGAAGGTCGGACGCATCTGAAATTAATTTTGTTTTTTAAATTGGATCTGATTTCCACAAGTCTGACATTTCAGGACAGCGGAAGTTGTGGCATGGACAAACCTATAAAACCCATATTTTGCTACGGTTGCTATGGTTATTGTGCTCGTTTATAATCAATATAGGTATATAAGCGGGTGATATAAAGTTAAATAAGTTAGTATGTAGTTATGAATATCTCACTATTTATATATGTGTATATAAGTATGCATTACATATATACATATAGCATAACAAAAAATGTCATACTCTATATTTTGTCTGTTTATGTACACCTGTAAAGTATATTAAATAAATAAAAAAAAAAAAAAATTGTTAACGTTTTGGTATCTTGCTGTCTTGACGTGTTTAACGCTCGCAGCAACGTTATCAGGACGTCGTCTAGATTTCTCGGTGCAAGAGCTCATTTGGGCTCACGTATATAACGTTTTGATAGCTTCTGAGTTTTCTTTATAGGTTAATTAGACCCCTGGCTTAACCGTGTCTTCACTTCAGCTACCTGAAGCCTCTATTATCCTGCTAATAGAGGAAAGTGGTGTTTCTAAACTCTAAAACAGAAACTGGCGCCCGAGACACAGTCCTAAAAAGTACCGCCGCCCCTCAGGCGTCACAGTAACCTTCTCCGAACTTCCGCCATAGTGAAGGAAGGTTACAGTACGGTTGTCATTATTTATTTTGTTTATAGCACCTACCTTCAAATTTAATAACTCGTTGAACTAGCACAGGTGAACTTCTTTAGGGCAACTTTAAAAGAGTCTAGCTCAAAAACGGTTGGAGTCTCGACATAATTGTATTAAGGTTTTCGTCTCAGAATGTTGTAAAGAATATGTTGAACGAGCTCCTCAGGTGATTTTGGAACACCCTGTATAGCAATAATTATTATTTATTACTAATTATTATTTTTAATTTATCTAATTATTATCTAAATCGTTTTAAATTTATCTACCAAACATAATCATGCTCTTGTTTAATGAATACAAATTTTTTACACAAATTTTTATTTTTGTAAAATGATTCATAAAAAATAAGCATGATATACTTAAAATTCTTGATTTCCCCAACGTATCTAAAAAAAAAATTAAAATTATGAAAGAACTATCCATTACAAAATTTTTGGTTAACTTACATCCGTCCTTGCTTTAAGCTTCCTATCTATAAGTCCACATAAAGTTTCTGATCTAACAGATAAAGAATCAATTTTTTCAATAAGCTGCTGATAAGGTGAAAGAGGTTGTGCTCCCATTACCACATGTCCAAGTTTAGAGTCGATTTTGGCATCTAATCTTGCATTTCTTATTAAATTAACAATCCAACATTCAGCCTCATCGGGATTCATATTAAGTTTTTCTGCTAACATGCCAATACTAATACATTGGTGAATCCGACAGAAAGTTTCAAAAATCATAAGTCGAGCATTTTCCACAAATTCTTCCAAACATGATATAAGAAAGAAGTCATTAAACAATACTGTTTGGCACTCGTGTAATTTTTGTCTTGCTCCATCAAAATCGAAATTAACATATAAGTGTTCTAAAAATTCAGTGATTGGATCTCTATAAGTGTAGCTTTCTTGCTGAATAACTTTAACTAAATCTTTTAGAGCTGACCTTCTCCCACGGTTTATGATAACGGCAGTTGCCAAGTACCTTAAAATATGAGGGCACATTGTCTGAATAGCATTCAGATAATGAGGTCGGTACAAAAACATTTCAATAATTAATTCTCTTCCCATAGCATGATTGAAAAACACAAATAAGGACCAGTGAATTAACCAGGTTCTTTGTTGAAGTAGTTGCAAACTATTTCCTCCAAATTGATTTGGACTTGAATCAATATATTCACGTAACTTGTTGAGATCTTCTAATGCTGAATCCCAGTTTTGAACCAGAATTTCCGATGCAAATTTACCCCATAAAGAACTCAAGTAGTTTTTATCATTAGGAGGTAATACCAACATACAAAAGTACAGATATGATGTAGAAACAGAATAATTACCACATTCGTATCTGTACTTAGCCAGTTTATGAAGACTATCAATCATTTCAATCTCAAACTAAAAATAAAAAAAAAAAATTAGTAAAGACCCTCATCAGTTAGACTATAGGTGGATTGGTAAATTCTAGCCTGTCGAAAACTCAATTTCTGTTATACGATACACCGGACGTATTGATTAATATTGTTTGTTTCGGATCGGGGATATTTGGCTTGTTACTAAATTGATTACAAAATTATCTTTCACATCGTTAACAGATAGTTAGAAATAATGATGTTTTATCTTCTTTTATTGTCATCAGATGAAAGTGTTCCCCTATTGATCCATTGTTTTATAAATGATATTAAATATATAAGAACAGTTTCGTAAATTTTATTTTTGCTGATGAAAAATATTTTGTTATTAGATCATTAGTTTTGGGCAACTTTTATAAATGGTGCAAGAATAATTTAATGGAACTACATATCAGTAAATATAAATTTATTAGATTTACAGGGCCAGTGGCGTAGAGGCGGGAGATTACATATCCTTTTTCTTGAAATGTGTAGTACGTCACTAGACATTTTCCACAAAAATACTAAACTACTAAATTGCCTGAAGACAATTATGTTTGTGAAATTGTGTTAGGACAAGTCGTTTCTGATTTTAAAATCTGCAGTGCAGACATTTCAGATCATCATTTTAAGGGGATAATAGCACCCATTGAACGCTGACTTTTCTACTGTATGTGATATATAACGTTTTTATTACTATGCTTTTATATATGCGACCAAGATTTTTAGCTTACAACGTAGATGCATCCGCGTACTCTCCCATTTAAAATATAGAGATGATTGCAAGGAACATTTCATTAACCTACAGGTGTTAACTTTACCGTGCATAGTGAATTGTGAGGCACTGTACGTTTATGTATGTGTATGTTTATGTATATTTAACTACTTATATTTATTCTTATTTACATTTACTTACATTTATTTTTATACTTACTTGTGATTTAATATTTTAATTAATCTTTTTAGTCTTGTTTTTATGTTATTATGTTTGTTTATACCGTATCCTATCAAATAAGTCCTTTCTTATTGCTTATTCACATAATTTGTATTTTCGATAGTCCTATGCTTTATTATCCGATTCATGACATGTGTAAACATTTTTCTATGTATTTTGACACCAATAAAGTATTATTATTATTATTATTATTATATTTTTATACATTTTTATACATTGTTATACTTATATGTTATTATGTTACTTTCATATTTTTATATATTAACACTTTTATATAATTATTTTATGCAGAAACTTGTATCCTGCTTACTGACATGTGTAAATACTCTGTATAATGCACCAATAAATATTTACTTACTTACTTACTTACTTACTTACTTTACATCAGATTTTTGAAAATTCATATTTTCTTTACTATTCATCGGAATCGTTTCAAATTTTTATGAATGATTTGGAATTATATAATCTAGGGCTGTGTGCATGCATATTTGAATAAGTCTCAGGAGACAGGAGTAATAAAAAAAAATGTGAAATTTTCCAAACCCATGCACATGCATCTAGAAAATGTAATTCTTAATACCTGCTGTAGTTTGTGTATAATAAATTTTCAAAATTCATTGCATTTTGTCCTGGAAAATGCTACCATCTATTGGTACCACTATGAACTGCGAGTTTTATGAGTAGGTACAATCCCTTCTGCAAGTATAATATTGAATAATGTCTTAGACATTATTCGCATAGTTGATATCGAGGCGAAAAATACTTTACTGTTTTCACCAACACTAGGCAGCGAGTCTGATGCTATTATCCCCTTAAAGGAAGCATTAGCTCACAAAGCAAGTTAACAAGATATTCATTGCTGCTACTCATTCTGTGACGGAAAATATTAATTTCCACACCACCATGTACAGTTGGCGCCACCCAAATGTGAACGGCAAAATTGTATAGTGTATTACACTTTAAATCATAGTCGCCGTAAAATTTGAAAATAGTTGTCAAATATATTTGTCATAATTTGTCAAAAGTAAAAGCAAAGATAACTATGCCAAGGCATTTAAGTAAAGCGCAAAAAGCGAGGGCTATAGCTAAATTGGAAGAAAATCAGTCTTTGAGTGAAATGGTTGCTGATTTAAATGTTAGTAAAAGTTGTATATTTTATATAAAAAAAACGCTGACAAGAAGAATAAAGACTGCAAAGACCTATAAGGCAGGGTATAGGGAAGGTCTCCAATGAGAATGAAGACAATGTTCTGGTCAAATTTTACCATCAGAATTCTTTCGAAACCGCTGTCAAAACTCGAGAAAAAACATTATTCTCAGGGTTTTTCAGAATAGCACAAAGACGTCTTAAGCTATTTGGCCTGATGAACTGCTGATTTTTAAATATATAGAGATTAGTTTTTACCATTTTTGTTTTATTAATGTTTTTCTGAATTATAAATTATTATATGTTGAAATATATTAATTATTGTTAAAACTTAAAAAAGTAGCTGTTCCTAACTCTATTTCAGTGTATTATCATAATGTTGGCGGTATGAGGACCAAAATTGTAGATTTTCAAAATTCAGTGCTATGTTCTGTTTATGATATTGTTTTGGTGGAAACTTGGCTCAATGGCGAATTTGCAGATGATGAATTTGGTTTAACTGGTTATAATATCTTCCGACTAGATCGGGATCCTCAATTAACGGGAAAAAATAGGGGAGGAGGTATTTTAATAGTCATAAAAAATAACTTAACTCCACAAATCATAAAAATACCTCTCATCATTGTCGAACAATTGTATGTCTTATTGCATATTAATAATAGTAACATTATAATAGGTGGAATTTACTTACCCCAACTTTCAAATATAGACAAATTTAATGAGCACATTGAAACAGTTGAATACATCTTTCAAAACTACAGTGTTAGTGAACTAATTATTTGTGGTGACTATAATTTGCCTGAGGCCTCTTGGTATGACGATGAATATGGTTTGAATATCAACTGTCCTGATTACTCTAATGCAATTGTTTTGCTAAATAGTTTCAGCTTTCATAATATGTTTCAAGTCAATAACATTGCCAACAGTAGAAATACATATTTAGATATATTTTCAACCATTAACAACATTACAGTCTCCGCCCCTATCGATATCATTTTTGAAAGTAGTATTTATTCATCACTCTGCAATTACATTTGATATAAAACTTGAAAATATCACTCTCTTAAATTATGAAGAATATTATACTTTTGTCACAAGTTGAGTGGATTTCATCTTAGAAAGCTTTGATAATCTTGCAGTATCACAATAATTGTACGACATACTCTACGACGGGATAAACTTGTTTGTCCCATTAAAAAAATTCAAAACATCTGTTTCCTCCCTGGTTTAGATCACAACTTAAACGTAATATTTGCGATAAAAAGACAGCAATATAAAAAAATATAAAATTACTACTGCCTTATATCTAAGAAATTATATTGGGAGACTCGTTCTATTATTAATTCCGAGCAGCATGGTTTTGTATATTGCAAGTCAACAGGAACAAATTTAGTTATTTATGAAAATTACATATTGACAGCCTTCGAAAAGAAGCTGCAGGTTGATTCTATCTATACCGATTTTACAAAAGCATTTGATCAAGTAAATCATGAATTACTGATAGCTAAACTTAAGCCAATCGGTATAGATGGAACTGCCCTGGCTTGGATACAGAGTTATCTAACAAAGATAACCGAGTGTGTGAGGTATGGAGGCTCAGTCTCTGCTCCTATACTAGTACACTCAGGTGTCCCTCAGGGATCGCACATGGGTCCGACTCTATTTAATCTCTTTTCAAACGATATCAAGGAAGTTTTAAACAAAATACTGCTTTTCTAATGTTTGCTGATGACCTAAAGCTTTTCAGTAGTCAGTAGCAATAAAAATGCCGAGTTTCTGCAAGATGATCTAAATAACTTCGTTAGATGGTGTGATATCAATTTATGAAATTTAAATACTAGTAAATGTTATCAAATCACCTTTTCAAGAATTATGAATACATTGAGTGTATGCTCCATGAAGATCTTTATCATCCACCATTACATGTACAAATAAATTCAGCTCAGCCTAATACACTAAAATTTCCGAGGAATAGACTACCGACCTATAATTTTAGAAATACAAACTTCATTGAGCTTTATGATTCAATGTGTAATGTAAATCGGGAAGAATTATATAATATTGATGAGGTAGAGTTGACAGTTGGCAAATTCCATCAAATAAATCTTATCCAGCTTGGTTCAACTCAACAATTATTAAAGATATCAAAACCAAAGAATCTCTCTTATTAAAATATAAAAAAACTAAGAATCAAAATATATTTGAAAGTTATAAATTAATTCGTAGCAAAATAAAAGAAGATATTAATTCCTCTTATCGAAATTATCAAAAGAAAATAGAAAACGATCTAAAGAATAATCCCAAAAGCTTTTGGTCTTTTGTAAACACTAAAAAGCAATCTACATCAATTCCTAATTCAATGGTATACAATGGTATCACCCTCGAGAGTCCAGAATCTATTGTTAATACATTTGCCAGCCATTTTGATTCAGGTTTTACCGAATCCTTTAACTGTTTCACAGATGATGATCAGGATAACAACAATCATATTATATTACCTAAAATAACAGAGGATGATGTCTTGCAAGCTTTCAAGCGTATTAGGCCAAAATTTACTAGCGGACCGGATGGGCTGCCAGCCTTTTTCATTAAAGACTGTTCAAAGGTACTTGCAGCCCCGCTAGCGTACATATTTAATTTAGCTTTAAAAAATAATGTTTTTCCTGAAAAATGGAAAACTACAAAGATCTGTCCTGTTCATAAAAAAGGACATAAATCGGAAGTTGCAAACTATCGAGCAATAACTATATTGAACAATTTTAGCAAACTCTTTGAAATTGTTTTGTATAATTTTATTTACTCTCAAATCTCACAACAGATATCGGAAAGTCAACATGGATTCGTATCGGGACGATCTACTGTTACTAATTTAACCTACGTAACTCAGCATATATCTGAATTTCTTGATTCTGGTGAGCAGGTTGATGTCGTTTATACGGACTTTTCTAAAGCCTTTGACAGACTGGACCATGGGATACTTCTAAACAAACTGAGAAAATTCGGTTTTTCAAATATTTTTATTAATTTCTTGGCAAATTACTTATTCCATAGACGCCAATTTGTACAATACCAAGGTTTCCAGTCTGCCATGTTTACATCATATTCCGGAGTTCCACAGGGATCTTGTCCTTGGACCTATATTTTTTATTATCTTTATAAATGACATCAACACTAATTTCAGTTGTTCCTCATTATTGTACGCTGATGACTTGAAAATATTCTGCAATATTAATTCAACTTCCGACTGCCTTATTCTTCAATCCGACCTTATTAAAATTGAAACTTGGTGCCTAGTAAATAAATTGCCATTAAATATTGATAAATGTAATATCGTTTCATTTACTAGAAAAAAAACTAAAATTACATTCGATTATAAACTACACAGCACAACATTAAGTCGCTTATTATCAGTATAAGATCTTGGTGTTATTTTCGACAGCAGACTCACCTTTACTGAACACATAGAATCACTAATTTCCTCCTCATATCGATCACTAGGTTTCAACATTTAGAAATTCTCGTGGTTTTTCTGAGATTTCCTCCTACACCCTATTATTTAACACCTTCGTGAGATCAAAATTGGAATATGCTAGTCTAATTTGGAGTCCATGCTATGAAACTCATGTTGCCAATATTGAAAGTGTACAGGGTGGCCCGTTTAACTTGGGCCTATACCTTGTCACAGAAACTATAGGTGTTATGAAAAAAATGTCGAAGTAAAAGTTGTTCGAAATCAAATGAACTATTATATTTTAATAAAACGAGATCTCTCTCTTGCTTTTATACAGGGCGATAAGTTAAAGTTGTATTTTTTTAAATGGAACACCCTGTATATTGTTGCAGTTTTAGATTCTACATAAAATTCTCATCATTGTCATATATGCATGTATCTAAAATGCCTATTGTTTGAGTTACAAGCATTTAAAATAAAAAATTGACAGATTGGGATCAACTTTGAAAAATTTATAATTCCGATACTAGATATTATTATTATTTGAAATTTTGCACAGACGATTAGCACATGTCATTGTGTAGAACAGACGCAGGAAAATTTGAAATTTTTTGTACAGGGTGGTTGTAAAGTCGATGTCAATTTCCAAAGCTTTAAACCTTGATAAGTCAAAAATCTTAAATGGAACACCCCGTATATTATTCCCTAGATCGATGTAGAATTAAATTCCCTTCAAGATGGTATATGGTTTCCCTATACTTAAAGTTGCGCGTTTTGATGATATTTGACATTTACATACAAGTTCACCATTTTTACTTACTTACGAATTCCGAAACTGACTAAACATTTTCGCCACTAAATAGTTGACAGTCAATAAGCGGTGATATTATTCTTCTCGTTTTGATAATCTTTTACTACTCCTTTAAATTATTATTAGTCAATCAAATTATATAGTAGGTAGATCACATGATTCATATTCTAATTTTTACTAATTCTAAAAAGAAGATAGCAATGAAAGAATAAAACAAATAATTCACATAGCACATTATTTGACATTTCTCGTAGTTTATTTTTAAGTAGTACTTACATACTTATCTATTTGGGGTACACGGTGCTATTAAATTTCTTGTACTATTTTTAACCCCGCAAAACATTCCTCCCTTTATTTTAGCTACGCTACGCTGACGAGGAACAATAACTCCGAAACACGTGTCCGCAGCTGCATCATGTTTCATTTTTGGGGTATACGGCGCTATTAAATTTCTTGTTTAGTATTTTAGATTTTATATCAGTAAAAAGTGTTCGTGTAGAAACATTGTTAGTTGTTTACCGAAAATGTACGACTTTAATTTTTTTCCTATTTCATAGTATCGATTAAAAAATTTTCGTCTTTCTGTTTACGATTTTATTTTATTATTCTTAGCAACTTTGCTGCCTCAATTTGAATATTGAGTTTTTATAATGTGCATTGTGACATTTTGACAAACCATAAGAAATGTAAACTTGTAAATGTCAAATATCATGAAAACGAGCAACTTTAAGTATAGGGAAACCATATACCAGCTTGAAGAGAATTTAATTCTACATCGATCTAGGGAATAATATACGGGGTGTTCCATTTAAGATTTTTGACTTATCAAGGTTTAAAGCTTTGGAAATTGACAGTGACTTTACAACCACCCTGTACAATAAATTTCAAATTTTCCTGCGACTGTTCTACACAATGGCATGTGTTAATCGTCTGTGTAAAATTTCAAATAATAATAATATCTAGTATCGGAATTATAAATTTTTCAAAGTTGATCCCAATCTGTCAATTTTTTATTTTAAATGCTTGTAACTGAAACAATAGGCATTTTAGATACATGATACCATATATGACAATGATGAGAATTTTATGTAGAATCTAAAACTGCAACAATATACAGGGTGTTCCATTTAAAAAAATACAACTTTAACTTATCGCCCTGTATAAAAGCAAGATAGAGATCTCGTTTTATTAAAATATAATAGTTCTTTTGATTTCGAACAACTTTTATTTCGACATTTTTTTCATAACACCTATAGTTTCTGAGATAAGGTATAGGCCCAAGTTAAACGGGCCACCCTGTACAAAGAAAGTTTTTAAAATACTTAGCTTTTTCGGAAGATCATATTTATCCTCCTATTGGCTGGCATAGATCACAATTTATTGTTAAATCGTTTTCATCTTACAAGTTTACAAAATCGAAGAGATATTAACAGTATATTTTTATATAAATTACTAAATATAGGCCTGTAGAATTAGACGATGTGAACGGGAATCTGTAACTAATTCGTTTCAGATAGCCGTAGGTAAAAACAGGTGTATTTAGTTATAAGGAATATACCTCTGCGATTCCTCCCAAATCAAATATACAGAACATTGTTTATAAGTCACTTGTATGTGAAAAAATCATGAAATTTGGAGTTTTTTAAAAATTGCAGTAAGACTGCAGTAGATTAATTTTTTTGAATGTTTCTGTTTACTAACCAGTTAATTTAAGACCCGGTTGATTTCATTTCATTGATTATTTATTTAAATAATTGCCGAAAACCATCGAAATTTTCGAAAATTTCAAGCATTTTTTACTCTGAAAGGAAAAATGCTAGACTCTTGAAACTTTGGTGGAATATGTGTCTCATTACCCTCAACTTACAAACAAAATTTCGCTTCAAAATGTTTATTAGTTTTCGAGAAATTCTATTTGTTTATTAAAAACGTCCCAAATGTTTAATGAAAAATTGACCTATTAACGTTATCAAAAATAATTCAACCACAGCTCATTTTTTTCGTCAAGACGTCAATTTTACGAATCTGTTATGGGCGTATCGATTTTCAATAATTTTGACCGTCAAAATGGCGTTAACAACATTGCTACTTTTCGGAGCAGCGTTTTTTGCAAATAACTTTACAACAAATGAACGTATCTGCACAAATCTTTCATATTTGAGTTGCTGGTATTTTTCTACAAAATTATAAAAAAAAATTGTTGCTCTGGGACATGTAGGAGCCGAGATAATTTTTTAAATTGTTTAATGCGCCAAACGTTTATTTATTAATATTTATGGCCAAAATTGAAACTGGTTGTTAATAAGATCTTGAATTTTGTGAATTCATCAAGTCCTATTGAAAACGGGCCCTTTTTGAGGTCAAAATATAATTTTTAATAATTAGTGATTTTAGAGCGTCTTCAATTTGTTTGGCTCAAGGGACAGGCGAATTTTTGATCAAACGAGTTTCAAATTGGGGGTGAGAAAAATTCGTCATATCTCCGTTATTTTCCGGCCAATTTCGACGTTTTTTTTTTTTTAATTTGGGGTAGCTCACGAAAATAATAACAATGGGCACATTTGCAATATCCAAATAATAAACAAATAATTGTTATAAACAATTTTTTTTTTATTTTTCCATTTTTGGGCTTATGCAACTTATAATGTGCTAATGTATTAAATATAAATTTATAAAGATTATATAATGGTAACAATGCTGTAACATCGTATATTGTTTGATGGAGAAATAGTTTGTGCATACCATAACAGATTCGTAAAATTGACGTCTTGACGAAAAAAATGAGCTGTGGTTGAATTATTTTTGATAACGTTAATATGTCAATTTTTCATTAAACATTTGGGACGTTTTTAATAAACAAATAGAATTTCTCGAAAACTAATAAACATTTTGAAACGAAATTTTTGTAAGTTGAGGGTAATGAGACACATATTCCACCAAAGTTTCAAGAGTCTAGCATTTTTCCTTTCAGAGTAAAAAATGCTTGAAATTTTCGAAAATTTCGATGGTTTTCGGCAATTATTTAAATAAATAATCAATGAAATGAAATCAACCGGGGCCTAAATTAACCGGTTTGGAATTACCTAGTAAACAGAAACATTCAAAAAAATTAATCTACTGCAGTCTTACTGCAATTTTTAAAAAACTCCAAATTTCATGATTTTTTCACATACAAGTGACTTATAAACAATGTTCTGTATATTTGATTTGGGAGGAATCGCAGAGGTATATTCCTTATAACTAAATACACCTGTTTTTACCTACGGCTATCTGAAACGAATTAGTTACACCGTTTTTTCTATTTCTGCAGGCCTAATAACAAAATTAACAGTTCCGCAATATTAGCAAAAATTAGATTTCATGTTCCTTCTGTACCAACTCGATCCACATCACTGTTCTATTTGAAAAAACCCAGAACAAATGTTTTAAAATTTTCACCTTTATATGTTATGTGCAGTAATTTTAATAGAGTAGAAAATAATATTGATATTTTTTCTTGTACTATCAAGGAAATTAAGTCGAAGTGGAATATTTTGAAATTTTTTTTTTTCTTCTTTGTTAATTTAGTGTTTCTAATATACAATATTATTTATAAATATGTTATATATAATTATATGTATATCTTATATACCGGGTGACACAAGAAGTAGTTACCCCCCCATTTTTGTTGGCATTTTCATAGATGAAAATTTCAAAATTTTATGGTGAAATAAATACACAGATTCTCATATTTTGACATAAATCATGCGTTAAAACCACTTCCGGTTTAACCGGAAGTGGTATCAACTTTCTTATTTTAAATGAGAACACCCAATTTTTTTTCCATATTTGAAATCTACATAAAATTCCCTTTCTAATGATGGATAACACATTGACATTTGCTTTCAAGATGGCGGCGAAACATTACTTTTATACTAAATTTAAGTTGGCCATTGATTCGCCGCCAGAAAACAAAACGTGGTTGGGAGGCTGTGGAAACAAAAAAATGATTTATTGTTGCTTTGCTGATAGCATTATTTGCAAACATTTGACATGCATAATGTCTACTAGGATCGTTTTCTTTTTTTCTTGTATTTGAAAACAAAAGCAGAATGTTTCACATTTTTTTTAAATAGGAACCTATGTTTTTTATGTGATGTGTGAATTCTACATCAAATTATCTTCATGATGATATACGACATGTTCCCTTTTATTCATTCATTAGCAGCCAAATTCATCTTTGTCTTAATATTAATATCATAAATATTAATCAACAAATAGAACCAAATGATAATCCTGTTTATGAAATACTTATTACATAACCTTACCTGTTTTAAAAAAACTCAAAAATATTCGTTAAAATAAAGTTTAGTAATAAACCAATACATTTCAATTTCTTTATTTCCCCAAGAACAGAACTCTTTTTAAATACAGATAAGTCTTCCCACCAACAGAGGGCGGGTTAGATGATTTTATAATTTCCTATATAAGGATATTTTTAAACGTTTTTAATGTTACAATAATGAACTATAGAGGGCACTCACATATTGACGAATAGAATGTCTGGTAAAGATAGTTTTTTATGAAAATTTTTTTATTAAATTTTACTTCATTTTATTTCTGAAACACGAGTTGTTAACAAGAGTCGTAAATATATTATAGTTAATAAATTAAATAGCAAATTTGTAAAATTAAACTAGATTCAAAAATAGTTAACAATAAACAAAATCAATATTCTTGTAGAAAATTAAAATATTTAGACTAAAATTTAAAATGTTGAAATAAGTGAAGAAGACATAGTATTAAAGTAAGTAATTAATTCTGTAATAATAATGTTTTTAAATAATTGTAAAAATAACTTTTAACTCTAAATAATATTTTAGCTTTTATATACACCTGAAGATGGTCACTAAATTGTCCGAAACCTAGGTAGTGTAACATAAATAAAGTTTTGTGAGATAAAGGCCGTTAATTTTGTAAACCCTCAATATATATATATATATATATACAGGGTGACCCATTAAGAATGGAAACACTCGCGTACCAAACTTGTTTGTGGACCTAATTGAACGGGATTTTTTTTAAAAGATAGATCTTGTAAAGCTCTATCTTGGTGCAAAATTTGAAGACGAAATTTTGATGTTCAAGGCCTACTATGAATTTTTTTTTAAGTGAAAAGTAGCAAAATTTTGTTAGCGATTTTTTTATAAAAAATCTGACTACACCACTGGATTTAGGAGCCCCTCAAATGCATCTGTCCCAATTTTTGCAAAAAAATTGTCATCCCTAAAAAAGTTATAACAATATCAGCATTATCAGCGTTTGCCGTTGTCGGTAAACTTATTCCTTCATAAAAACCGGATAGAACCCAAACAGAAACAAAATTAATTAATTAACTTAAACACTGGTGTAATTATTAACAAGAACCATTGTGTAAACCAGTATACACAAAACAACCAACAATAATTACTCTAATACAACAACTGATAAAAAATAACGATTAAAACATTACAATTTAAAAAAAGAAAAAGGAGTCAAATTAATTCATATTAACCATTAAATTTAAATTTTTGTAGCTTCCACTAATCCTCCGTTTAATGCTATACATTTTTCATAACGTTTTTTTACATTTTTTTTGTTTCTGTTTGGGTTCTATCCGGTTTTTATGAAGGAATAAGTTTACCGACAACGGCAAACGCTGATAATGCTGATATTGTTATAACTTTTTTAGGGATGACAATTTTTTTGCAAAAATTGGGACAGATGCATTTGAGGGGCTCCTAAATCCAGTGGTGTAGTCAGATTTTTTATAAAAAAATCGCTAACAAAATTTTGCTATTTTTCACTTAAAAAAAAATTCATAGTAGGCCTTGAACATCAAAATTTCGTCTTCAAATTTTGCACCAAGATAGAGCTTTACAAGATCAATCTTTTAAAAAAATCCCGTTCAATTCGGTCCACAAACAAGTTATATATATATATATATATATATATATATATATATATATATATATATATATATATATATATATATATATATATATATATATATATATATATATATATATATATATATATATATATATATATATATATATATATATATATATATATATATATATATATATATATATATATATATATATATATATATATATATATATATATATATATATATATATATATATATATATATATATATATATATATATATATATATATATATATATTAAGGTTGGAAAAGGAAAATCATTGCACGTAAATATTACAAGAAAAAGCAGAGATTATCGGCAAGACGTGCTCAAAAGGAAGCAACCGTGGACATATGTTTCAGACTCATTGGTCATCATCAGCACGGTACAGCCAAGTTGAAAGGATAGGTACAACTCAGGAAACATGACAGCGACAAAGAGGAAACCACCAACAGGAAGCCAGTAGCACATTTGTGGCTGCAATCGGAAGACCCTGTGTTTACAGGGCAACAACCAATTTATGCCACGGAGGCAACTATAGCTACCTGCGTGGAGTTCCTACCGGGAAATAACATTAAGGTTGGAAAAGGAAAATCATTGCACGTAAATATTACAAGAAAAAGCAGAGATTATCGGCAAGACGTGCTCAAAAGGAAGCAACCGTGGACATATGTTTCAGACTCATTGGTCATCATCTGCTTCCTTTTGAGCACGTCTTGCCGATAATCTCTGCTTTTTCTTGTAATATTTACGTGCAATGATTTTCCTTTTCCAACCTTAATGTTATTTCCCGGTAGGAACTCCACGCAGGTAGCTATAGTTGCCTCCGTGGCATAAATTGGTTGTTGCCCTGTAAACACAGGGTCTTCCGATTGCAGCCACAAATGTGCTACTGGCTTCCTGTTGGTGGTTTCCTCTTTGTCGCTGTCATGTTTCCTGAGTTGTACCTATCCTTTCAACTTGGCTGTACCGTGCTGATGATGACCAATGAGTCTGAAACATATGTCCACGGTTGCTTCCTTTTGAGCACGTCTTGCTGATAATCTCTGCTTTTTCTTATATATATATATATATATATATATATATATATATATATATATATATATATATATATATATATATATATATATATATATATATATATATATATATATATATATATATAAGAAAAAGCAGAGATTATCGGCAAGACCATATATATATATATATATATATATATATATATATATATATATTACTGTACATTTACATATTATATCACTGAGATAGTATTTATATTTATATTAATCATAAGTAATAATGTAATAATAATAACAATAATGTAAAGTAATGCAATGTAATAATAATTAATAAATCAATCAATCAATCAATCAACCATTCAACTGGAATAATGTTAGATCAAACACTGACCAAGTTTCTGTTAAAATTATAATTTCAAAATTTTCTTGGAACTAATTTAAATGTATTTTTAACTCATCGAAATTTTTTGCTAATCCAATATTTTGATATAATTTTAAATTGGAATTTTTTTATATATCTCATAAGTATAATGGTAAAAAATTTAAATCCCTAATGTACTAATTCATGTTAAATAGTTTTTATCCGGAAACAAAATGTGTTTGTATTATAAGTAAAGTATAAAAAAGTAGTTAAAAATAAATGAGAAAGATATGGAAACAAAAATATATATGATGCACTTTGAAAAGTCGAAACAATTATGATAATTTTATTGATGATTATACAGATTATAGACTATTATATTTAATAAATAGTATGTAGGAAGTAAAAATATTAAAAATATTAAATTGTGTAATATTATACATACATAATTTTTTTTATAATGAATATTATATCACTTAATTAACAATTATATTTTATTTTATTTTATTTTATTCATACACTGCCTAACAGGCGAACCCATTTATAGGACAGGAAAAAAATACAATAATAATTAATTACATTCGATCAGTGAAAAATACGACAAAACTTAGTTATAGTGATTGTGGCCTGTTATTAGTTTTTTTTCTTAGGTTTGGGTGGGATTGAGGCCAATAATCAAAACAACAAACGTTAAAATAGAAAATCAGGATATAAACAATATACAGGGTGTATTAAGTATGAGTACCGTCATTTTAAGGGGTGAAACATTGGCCTAAAAGAAACAAAAAAACCTTATACAACATGTGTCGAAAATTGAATGGTTTTCCCAAAAAAAATAATTTAACTTTGCTTTTTGAAGGTAAATTTACATGGAAAATAATAGAAAATAAGTTATAAAAGTTTATGAGAAGGTGCCGGTCGAATATACAAATAGAAAATTGTAATGCGAATTTTTTGTCCGGTGGAGGGTTTTGGTGAAATAATTTATTGTATTTTAAAACATTTTTAAAAAGAGGCATATGACAACGTCGCATCATATGGCTGGCAGTGGGCTACTGTTACAAAGGAGTCAAAGGACTTGGGACACAGTGACACTCAGTTGCCTTTGTTATCGCCGTCCGAGTGTTTTAAGTCGGTAATTAATGTTTAGTGCGTTTTACTATTTTGCTTTCGTCAGTTTATTTTGTTTTGACTAGTTTGCAAAATGCCACATTTCACTGTTCAAGAACTACCTACATGATATGTTGCTTATTTATGGAGAAGCTCACATGAATGCAGAATGCAGATGCTGCGAGACGTCTTTATGAAGAACGTTTTCCGAATCGAACTAATCGAAGGGTTCCTTCCTAACCGCAGAAGTTTTGTTCGCACATCTCAACGTTTGTTAGATACGGGAAGTGTAGTTTCGCGTGTACAAAACCGGGGATCACAACGACCGACATGCGGATAATTTGGTTATTGAGGAAGAAATTCTGGACATAGTTCATCGAGACGCAATTATTACTATTATTTCAGAGATTATTTCTCAATAACATAATGTAATATTTCGCCAAGAACACCTTTTTTGGCACATTACAGTCGCCAGAGTAGAGGATATTGAGGTAGGTTAGCACAAGTTATTAGTACAGCTGCGCTATTTAATTAAATAGGGCAACGGTTTGAGAGAAAAAAAATTATTAAGAATTTTTTGTTCCTTCTACATCAATGTATCACCTGTTAAAAGAACGGTACTCATACTTAATACACCCTGTATACAGGGTGAATACCAATAACTCATTTTAATTTTAAGGGAGGGTAGGTCCCTTAATGATAAGGCCATATACAAAAAATAAAAAATATATACCCTGTAGTTCTCGAGAAAGAAAATAAATTAAAATACGTCAACATTTTCAGAACTTCGTAACTGACCTATCTCAACAGAAAATAAATCAAGATAGGTCTTTGCCTCTGGCATTCACCTTGTTTTTTGCAATCATAAATTCACTAGTTTTTGCTCTCACTGTAATTAACTTGTCTCCGATCGCAAATTTATGAAAGACCGTCGAACGGCGGCTTAACTTTATTAGAAGTTTTTTGTCACGTTTTTTACGTTAGAACTTGGCGTCTGTGACTTGATACAAGGCATGTTGTTCACCCCATAGTGGGTCAGTAGAGCGACGAAGCGGTACTCAAAAGTTTACCAGAATTTTACGTAGGGTAGGTCAGTTTTTCAACTTTTTTTTTTTTTTTTATTGGTAATTTGTATTATAAGTATCAACAGTAACCCCCTCTTAAAATTAAAATGAGTTATTGGTATTCACCCTGTATATGAATTTGGCTCAAGAGAGGACTTAGTTAAGTTGTTAATGAGTTGTTAAAAAGCCCGCTGGTGAACAAGCAATCAAGTAATTAATTGATTAATTTTCGACAATCCCTCGTATAAGTAAAATCCGAGAAATATTATAAGTAATGGCCGAGTCGGAAATAAAAATCATTCGTTACTAAAAATGCTAATCCTTGCTCGTTTTAATCCGTTTCCCGTTTCTTTTTGCAACATGATATAGAAAGTGTAAGAAACTCATTTCCGGTTAGATACGTTTTGAATAGATGCATCAAGATGCATAATCCGATGCACCTCTGCAAGATACGCTGTGATATGCATACGAGTCCGTCGTTTAAAGTCGGTGACCACCTCTCTTTTAACACGACAGATACGTCATAAAAGTTTACAAAAAGGGGAAGAATACTCACTTCGCTCTCATTCCGTTCGCATTCTCATTCCGTGCTTATTAGGCATTCCGAGAAAACCGGCAGCAGTTCATGTTCATTCCGAAACAATCCGCAAAATCAGATACGATTTACCGTCAGCCACTGAAGACATAGCTACAGCCGTTCATATTTCAGTACCGCCGCTTCGAGCAATTGCTAGTAAATTTCTGAACATTAAAATCTTGGTAAGAATTCACCGGGACCCGCTACATTTTGCAGGCCCTGCCTTCAGTTAAGTATAGATATTTACAGGTCTTATTTTCCGTATCTTAATGCTACCAAAATAAACTAGAGTTAATGTAGAATACCTCCGTTGGTTAATTCGTGTTAGTATTTGCTAAATTGTGCACCAACTGAATAGATTTTTCTCGTTCGGGTGATCTGCCCAGTTGTCATGTACAAGGGTTTCCGGAAAACCCACTGTAATTAGAAAAGCCATTCCTAAGTGTACACCAACTGAATAGATTTTTCTCGTTCGGGTGATCTGTAAAGTTCCAGTGTACTAGGGTGACTCGAAAACTCGCTATAAATTAAAATAGCCTTTTAAAAATAACTCTACGTTTGTGGCAGTAGTTCGCCGTATTTTTATCTGAAAAAGACGTAAATATCTTTAGCTAACGGATTGCCCGCCGTTTAATAATACATCGTATTGGAAAGGTCCGTTTGCTTGTCGTACAAAATAAAATATTAATCTCACGTATCCGCAAATTCCGCCGTAAAACCGCGTAAAGACTTGATTGCCAGCTCGCTTGATTTAGAATCCTTTAAAAATTAATTTTATACACACTCGACTGTACAGTCGTGGAGGTTTTAGAGTAACCTATTCTGTTTTCACTTACTATTGAATAAATACGTTATTTTAAAGCGGTAAAATTCACGAGTAATTATTTCTGTCCAAACATTTCTGATTTAACCCATTCGAGTAGGGGTTGAAGTCCTTTAGACAGACCCCCAACTTACGACCCACTGGCATTTATCCGTATCTCCATCTGTTAGCTACTCCGGATTGCTTTCCCAAATAGGAAAGCCAAAAAGTGCTGTCCTTTGCACTCAAAAGTTAAAGGGCTGGCGCCCGAGATTTCCGTATAAAAGATTACGTAAGTATCAGCACCGTAAAAAGAAGCAGACCATTACAAGATAATAATAAAAAGACATTAAAAATTGAACTAGTCTCATATCTCAAAAAACAAGAGAGTTTAAAAAATATTAACCATGATCTAACTCAGGCTGAACAGAAAGTTCAAAAAGTGTTACGCAAGTATCTTAACAGAGCAAAACAAAGTAATTTGAAAGCAACTATTAAAAAAGACCAACTTATAGTTAATAGTGTGGTTTATACTTACGATCACATTCTAGCAAATCCAGATATAGATTTTAAAAGCAGAAATTTTGAAAACCCAAAAAGCGCAGAAAGTGAACATAGTTTAATAGAGGAAAGTAGTGAAGAAGACGAAATAAGAGAAAGTGGAAGAATTGAAACATCGAAAAGAAGAAAAGCTGACAAAAAATCGCCGAAAAATAATAAATCAAAAAGAAAACACGCTAAACGTTATTCATTTATTATTTGTTATAATATTCGTATTTGTTATAATATTCTATTTTAATTTTGCTAATATTTAAATAAATCTAAAATTATTATGGTACTACCTTATTCAAAGAAAACAGAATTAAATTTTAATTTTCGGAAAGCTAATCTTCACTTATTGTACGATAAAATTTTGAATACCGACTGGTCAAATCTATCTCACTTTACAGATGTCAACTTGGCATGTGACAATTTGTATTTCATCCTGAATTTCATTTTTGTAGAATGTGTCCCGAAAACTTTACCTAGAAAGTCTAAGTATCCCCCTTGGTTTAACAAAGACATTATACGGGATATACAACATAAGGAGTTACTGCGGAGGAAATACAGAAATGGTAAAAGCCAGAACGTCTATGATGAATTTACGTCCATTAGAGCAAATATTACTGGCATTGAAAATCAGATGAAATCTAATCCTAACAGTTTCTAGTCCTATATTCATGAGAACAAGAACTAGTCTTCCCAATAATATGACGTTTAAGAATGAGTCTTTTGATGACTCCACCATAATTATTGACAACTTTGCTGATTTGTTCAAAGCGTCCTACTCTAGATCTTCAAATGCAAATAGGCCATTATATAATGATTGTCATGATATTCCTCATTTGCGAATAAACCAAATTTCAGAAGACGATGTTATAAAAGCCTTAAAAAAATTTAAGCCCAAATGTACTGCCGGTTTTGATGCATCCCATCTTTTTTGTAAAAGACTGCGCAATAATATTTGCAATCCCATTAACAATTATTTTTAATCTATCGTTACGTACTAAAACGTTGCCTGACATATGGGAGCAATCAAGAATATGCCCTATATTCAAAAATAATAACAGACATGAGATAGAGAATTATAGACCCATAGTGATATATCAACAATTTTTGTAAATCTTTTGAAATTGTATTATATGACATTATTTTTCCTCATGTTAGTTCTCTTATTTGCCCAAATCAGCATGGATTTATGGCTGGTAGATCTACCACCAGCAACTTA
This sequence comes from Rhagium mordax, assembly GCA_963680705.1. Taxonomy (NCBI): domain Eukaryota; kingdom Metazoa; phylum Arthropoda; class Insecta; order Coleoptera; family Cerambycidae; genus Rhagium; species Rhagium mordax. The sequence continues at coordinate 72,306,604 of OY796656.1, read as the reverse complement.
TTTTGCATTACACAATATTTAACGAAGGCATTGATATTGGAGGTCAGATTGATGTTGTATATGCAGACTTCTCGAAAGCCTTTGACAGCCTAGATCATGGTATACTACTTAACAAGCTAAGCTCATTCGGCTTTGTTGAATCACTCTTTGTTTTTTTCTTCCTATCTGCACAATAGAAAACAGTATGTAGTGTACCATGGTTATAAGTCTAGAGAATTATTCCTAGTCTGGTGTTCCCCAAGGCTCAAATCTTGGACCCTTATTATTTATAATTCTTTTCTTAGGTTTGGGTGGGATTGAGGCCAATAATCAAAACAACAAACTGCTTTTTAATAATGTCGAGTTCCTAGTTGACATTCAGTAGTAATAGTTGTATGTGTTTTATATTAGAGTTTTATCAGTTTAATGTTTGTATCTATTATTTTTAATATATTGACAACAATAAACTATTTTAAATTGTCCTGAAGATGAAATAAATTTATTTCGAAACGTCGACATTATTAAAAAAGCGTGTTTAGCGTGTTTTCTTTTTGGTTTATTATTTTTTGGCGATTTTTTGTCAGCTTTTCTTCTTTTTAATGTTTCAATTCTTCCACTTTCTCTTATTTCGTCTTCTTCACTACTTTCCTCTATTAAACTATGTTCACTTTCTGCGCTTTTTGGGTTTTCAAAATTTCTGCTTTTAAAATCTATATCTGGATTTGCTAGAATGTGATCGTAAGTATAAACCACACTATTAACTATAAGTTGGTCTTTTTTAATAGTTGCTTTTAAATTACTTTGTTTTGCCCTGTTAAGATACTTGCGTAACACTTTTTGAACTTTCTGTTCAGCCTGAGTTAGATCATGGTTAATATTTTTTAGACTCTCTTGTTTTTTGAGGTATGAGACTAGTTCAATTTTTAATGTCTTTTTATTATTATCTCTTGAGCCAAATTCATATACAGGGTGAATACCAATAACTCATTTTAATTTTAAGAGGGGGTTACTGTTGATATTTATAACACAAATTACCAATAAAAAAATATAAAAAAGAAAGTTGAAAAACTGACCTACCCTACGTAAAATTCTGGTAAACTTTTGAGTACCGCTTCGTCGCTCTACTGACCCACTATGGGATGAACAACATGCCTTGTATCAAGTCACAGACGCCAAGTTCTAACGTAAAAAACGTGACAAAAAACTTCTAATAAACTTAAGCCGCCGTTCGACGGTCTTTAATAAATTTGCGGTCGGAGACAAGTTAATTACAGTGAGAGCAAAAACTAGTGAATTTATGATTGCAAAAAACAAGGTGAATGCCAGAGGCAAAGACCTATCCTGATTTATTTTCTGTTGAGATACGTCAGTTACGAAGTTCTGAAAAGGTTGACGTATTTTAATTTATTTTCTTTCTCGAGAACTACAGAGTATACAGGGTGGTCCGAAGTTTACCTGCCAAACTTCGGCAAGTGATAGAGGGACTTAAAATAAGTGGAAAAGTTCCTATCAACTTATGTCCTTAGGTTGCTAACAAAGATACAGGGTATTTAAGTTTTGTGAAAAACAACCCATTTCTTTAATAACTCTAAAATTATGAAAGCTATTGACTTTAAATTTTAGGGGCGGCGATGTTTTTTAAGCCTCAATTGTTTTACGGGATCTTGCCTTTGTACTGTTTCCAGTGGTGCCGTCACAGGGTGGGGGAGTTAAATTTTTCGCCGACACTATGTAACGCCACTGCTTTGTACCTACGGTTGTTTTTAAGATTTTCCGAATCTCAGCTCAATTTGGAAGAAAGAAGGTATCTTTTAATTTATTCGTATAACGCTTACTTTTCGAGTAAAACGGCTGTTTTTGCTTTATATCTCCACTAAAACACTAAAACCTTTACTACAATAATATAAAATTAATAATCCTAGTTGCCCATGGTAAACAATGAAACATTATTGTCAGTCAATGTTTGACCTGTCACCCTGTCAGTTTTTATAGTATTAATGTTGAGTATCAAGATGCCAAGATTGTTCAGCAATGTAAAATAAATGATAAATTTGCAATAAAGTTTAGTCATGGAAATTCTTTTTGCTATTTTATTCGAAAAGTAAGCGTTGTACGAATAAATTAAAAAGATACCTTTTTTCTTCCAAATTGAGCAGAGATTCGGAAAATCTCAAAATCAACTGTACAAAGCAGTGGTGTTTAATTTAACTCCCCCACCCCGTAACGGCGCCACTGGAAGCAGTACAAAGGCAAGATTCCGTAAAACAATAAAGGCTTAAAAAACATCGCCGCCCCTAAAATTTCAAGTCAATAGCTTTCATAATTTTAGAGTTATTAAAGAAATGGTTTATTTTTCACAAAACTTCAACACCCTGTATCTTTGTTAGCAATCACCTAAGGACATAAGTTGATAGGAACTTTTCCACTTATTTTAAGTCCCTCTATCACCTGCCGAAGTTTGTCAGGTAAACTTCGGACCACCCTGTATATTTTTTATTTTTGGTATATGGCCTTACCATTAAGGGACCTACCCTCCCTTAAAATTAAAATGAGTTATTGGTATTCACCCTGTATATATTGTTTATATCCTGATTTTCTATTTTAACTTCCAGAAATTCCTGTACTATCCTTAATTTTTCGGCAATGCTATCTTTTTCGGACAAACCAAATAGTCCAATCATTAGAGACATAAAAAAGGTGTTTTGGTGCAAAAGGTTGAGGAGTTTTGAAACTTGGCAGGAGTGTAGACTTGGGGGCATTAAGTATCACTCTGTTTGAGACCTCGAGCGACGACGAAGAATGGCGCTCAAAACTAGTTTTTGGTATGCAACTTCGTTCCTGTAGGTTTTAGAGAAAAAAAGTTTCTTATAGAAAGTTGGAGAGGACAAAATTTGCTACAAAATTGCCTCTATACATTTTTTCCCTCCTCAGACTAATACTTTCCGAATTACAGAGCCGAACAATAAAACCAATTTTTTTAAATCGCAGAAACGCGGCATTAGCGCGCTACTTTTTACCAATTATCTGCCAATTAGCATATCAAGTAGTAAAGTAGTTTAATGTAATAAATAATAATAATAATAATAATAATAATAATAATAATAATAATATACTCTTTATTAGCATAAGCTACTTTTTACCAATTACCTGCCAATTAGCATATCAAGTAGTAAAGTAGTTTAATGTAATAAATAATAATAATAATAATAATAATATACTCTTTATTAGCATAAGCTAAACAAAAATTACAAAAAATAACAATATTTTTATCATATATGCATGTAATAAACAAAATAATAAATAATAAAAGTCAATGCTATCAACTCGTTTCCACACCACCTATGAGGTAGAGTGTAGGGGCGCGTTTTTTTTAACGTGGTATGCCTGGTAGGCCTAATCCACACTCCATTACATGCACGTTTTCTGTCGTTTTGCACTACGTGATGTTCCTGGTTCACTATGTTCACTATCTTCAGAATCCTGTTCACCTCCCGTCTTTTCCAATACACATTCCAACGAATCATGGACTTCATCAGCTTCATATGGGTCCTCGGGGTCTGAATCTGCTACCAAATCTGGAATGTTTTCGCATTCTGTCCCATTACAATAGAGACACAGCATGCACATGCAATTTGTGGTTGTGACACCACCTCTGCTCTCTTTAACCAAGGAAAATTGAAGTTTGTCAGTCTGCTGGATAAAAACAACTCGTTGCTTGACAGTATAGCATTCTTCCAGGACCTCGAAGCAGATGTGGATGCTCTCGCTGCAGCTGGTGACTCGTTTGCAAAGGACACATTAAATTCACTTCGCTACCAAAATTTGGTGAAGTCTGTGTCTAAGAACAAATTTAATCTCGTGTCCCTGCCACTCACAAGAGATGCTGCAAGGTAGCATTGCCTGCGAGCGTACCACCAAGTCACGATATGGTGTGGCAGTGAAAAAGATTCTGAGCAATATACCAGAAGACGAGGCATGGGCTCGATGCTGTTCGCACTACGTCAGAAGCAGACCCGGAAAACCGGCTTAAAATGTTCGTTGCTGTGTCTCTATTGTAATAGCATGTGAAAACATTCCAGATTTGGTAGCGGATTCAGACCCCGAAGACCCATATGAGGCTGATGACGTCCTTGATTCGTTGGAGTGGGTATTGGAGGAGACGGGAGGTGAACGAAATTCTAAAGATAGTGAACATAGTGAACCAGGGACATCGCGTAGTACAAAACGACAGAGAACGCGCGCGCATGTAAATTTAGAGTGTGGATTTGACCTACCGAGGATACCACGTTTAAAAAAACTTCTCTACCTCATAGGTGGTGTGGAAACGATTGATAGAGGCATTGCTTATTATTAATTTACTGCATGAAACTACTGTTGGTACAGTAATTGGCAGATAATTGGTAAAAAGTAGCGCACTAATGCCGCTTTTCTTTGATTTAAAAAATTTGGCCTTACTGTTCGGACCTGTACAGGAAAGAAGTTACATGCCAAAAACTAGTTTTGGGCGTCATTCTTCCAAGATGGCGGCGGGAGCGGCGGTCGCAAACTTAGAGTCATACTTAGAGCCCCCTAGTCTACAATCCTGCCAAGTTAGAGTCATACTTAGAGCCACCAAGTCTACAATCCTGCCAAGTTACAAAACTCCTCAACCTTTTGCACCACAAAAGTACCTAATGATTGGACTAAAATCCTGCCAAGTTACAAAACTCCTCAACCTTTTGCACCACAAAAGTACCTAATGATTGGACTAAAATACGACAATGTTATTTCTGCGTTGTGTCTATTCTATTTTTTTTTTTTTTTTTCATTACTTATTAGGAAATCCTATTTAAATAAAGTTTCTATCTATCTCATTTTATTAGGCTTATAGTTTACTAGTTATGTTAAATTTCAACATTTTAACTTCAACAGTTTTGGAGATAATAAATAAAAACCATCTTCAAGTCCACTTTTAGGGGCCGCAGGCATTAGATGTATTTTAGTACAGAGGTAAGTTTGGTCCAATCTATTTATTTTTACGTCACATGTTGTATCTATTTGTGCACTTATTTCTGAGAGACCCTGTAGAATGTTAAAAAATTTGTTTTATGAAAATACACATTTTAATAAGGTAAAATAGTAAAAGTAAATTTTACTATTTATGTCAAAGTTTGTTAGTCCTATATCCTCTGTCTTAAAAAGACATAAAAACTCTTTTCAGAGCTTATTTGCACACATTTTAATCAATTACTTCCATTTTAAAGAGAACAATCTACTGCTTTCAAATTACTCCTAAAAAAAACCTGTCAATTTATTTTTGTAGGTATGTCACGTTGGTTTAAACAAGTATCCAGTCGAATTCAGCGGGACATATAAGTATGTGTCACATGTACCGTGCAGTGCCAGATGTCATTGTAAATGAAATACTCAGGTAGGCGTGCTTTAGGGTACGGTTCTCCTTTGGAATATGGCCTATGCTACATTTACATTTCTCCGCTGCATTAATTGCTTTTGATTTCATTATAAGGTGGACACGCTATTGCAATGGACTGTACTGTATAGTCGACCAAGAAAAAATATACGAAAATCTCTTGTAGATTGCAACTCTATGATGTTTTTACTTTTGCGTCCATACACTTCACAGCGTTTTGGTTATAATCAACACAACACTGATTCCTAATTAAAAAAAATTAAGAAAAGAATTTACATTTAATATTTATTCTGAAAACGCAAAATTTTTAATTGATTTGTTCTGGTAATTCAGAAATTATGAGATTAGTCTTCATAACAAAAAATATGTATAAATTCAAAAATATTAAATACATTTTTTTTTTATTGAAAATTTATGTAATACAATATTGTAGCGGTTTTACACGATCCAATTTATTGCCCAATAAATTGTACAATTTATTGTCCAATAAATTGATCAATTCAATAATTTGTAGTAGACTATTTACACAAGACAATTTACACAACAATTTATTTGTCAATTTCATTACTACCAACATAACCATAATGGAAAATGTTCACAATGCTCGTGTCTAACCCATTCCAGCCTGTCAGCAAAAGCTGTTTCAGTGCTAGCGCAAAAATATGGTTATGTGGTTAGACGGGTATTTGATTTATTTGAATGGCTGTAAATAATACTAACCTCAATCTTGAGTTTTTTTTATGTTTGTGATGCAAATGACATTAATGATGATCAGATTGCACTGCACTTTAGCCTGTGAAAACTTCGATGTGCATGTCTTCCATTTTATCAGACAACAAACGTCGTTTCCGACATAATATGCAGTTAACATAACCTCAAAATTGAATTCGCTGAAAATGTATCCAGCTTTTAAGCCCAAATTTATTTGGCTAAATTTGAGCAAAGCGGCTGTGTGAAGCGGATGCAAGAAGCGCTACCGTCTAAGTAAAAAATATACAGCGGCTTTAAGCGCTTAAGTGGGTTAGACGCAAGCAATGTTGACAGTCTGCTGGGACAGAACAGATAAACGTTTGCTGGGATTTGTAGGTTAAAGGTTTACATGTGATAAATGTGACTGACGTATTGGTTCTTTGCTCAATCTATGGTCGAACCCATCATTTTCTAATTTTTCTCCGACTTTCAATTGAAGTAATTCATTACCATTAAAGAAAACACCATTTTTCACCATTTTCACAAACAATAAACAATGAGTGACATTAAGGTTTACATGTGATAAACGTGACTGACGTATTGGTTCTTTGCTCAATCCATGGTCGACCCACCATTTTCAAATTTTTCTCTGACTTTCAATTGAAGTAATTACATTACCATTAAAGAAAACACCATTCTTCACCATTTTTACAAACAATAAACAATGAGCGACATTGAATGAACCAAACATAACACATACCCAACAAATTTTGAGGATTGGCATTGGTAAAGAAATATCAAATGTTACTAAATATCCCTAAAATTGGCCAAGAAATTAGTGCAAGTTCTAATTGTACAATTTATTGGTCAAGTTATTGTAGACAAGTAATTGACGTACAATTTGTGTTTTACACTTACCACAATAAATTGAAGATCAACTTGGACAATTTATTGGGCAATAAATTGGATCGTGTAAAACCGCTTTTAGAAATTCTTAAATTAGCAATTATGAATCAGTCTTGGGGTAAATCAGTCCATAGTAATAGAATATTTATAAAAAAATATTGGTGTTTCATGTTATTTGTCGTTATTGTTAGTTAATTCTGTTTTGTTTGTTTTTTATTATTAACATATTGTTTATTATAATAATTAGAATACGACAAATCCTGCAAAAAACTTTGCAGCCTGAAGATGTGACTACTGAAAAAGTCATGAAACTAGTTGCGTTTAATAAAGTTTTTGGGAGATAAGACTTTTCTTTTACCATTTTTCTATAAAATATTTATAACTCAAAGGAGAATTATTAGATGCATGGTCGGGGCACATCCTAGGTCATTTTAATAATAATAATGTTTATTAAATGTATAAGAAAAGTAATACAATTTAAGAAGACAAGTGTACATTTAAATAAACATAATACACCACAATAAATATCGACAGATATTTGTGCGTGGGATAAAGGGAAGAATTATAATATAAAATATAAAATATAAAATATAAAATATAAAATATAAAATATAAAATATAAAATATAAAATATAAAATATAAAATATAAAATATAAAATATAAAATATAAAATATAAAATATAAAATATAAAATATAAAATATAAAATATAAAATATAAAATATAAAATATAAAATATAAAATATAAAATATAAAATATAAAATATAAAATATAAAATATAAAATATAAAATATAAAATATAAAATATAAAATATAAAATATAAAATATAAAATATAAAATATAAAATATAAAATATAAAATATAAAATATAAAATATAAAATATAAAATATAAAATATAAAATATAAAATATAAAATATAAAATATAAAATATAAAATATAAAATATAAAATATAAAATATAAAATATAAAATATAAAATATAAAATATAAAATATAAAATATAAAAAATATAAAATATAAAATATAAAATATAAAATATAAAATATAAAATATAAAATATAAAATATAAAATATAAAATATAAAATATAAAATATAAAATATAAAATATAAAATATAAAATATAAAATATAAAATATAAAATATAAAATATAAAATATAAAATATAAAATATAAAATATAAAATATAAAATATAAAATATAAAATATAAAATATAAAATATAAAATATAAAATATAAAATATAAAATATAAAATATAAAATATAAAATATAAAATATAAAATATAAAATATAAAATATAAAATATAAAATATAAAATATAAAATATAAAATATAAAATATAAAATATAAAATATAAAATATAAAATATAAAATATAAAATATAAAATATAAAATATAAAATATAAAATATAAAATATAAAATATAAAATATAAAATATAAAATATAAAATATAAAATATAAAATATAAGTACATAGTAATAACTTATTCTAATTTACCAAATTTGTACATATAAATATCACAGTATCGTCGCTTTATGATCGCGTTATCAACTCAACATGTGGATTTCTCACTCCGTCGCAAGTCCAATATTATAACCAAACAGACAATGAGCAAGTCAACTGTTGTTTCTTTGCTCTCACCTGTTTATCCACAATCTCGGACTCACGACGGAATAAGAAACTCACACTTAAAGCTGACACCGCGATCATTTAAAAGCGACGATACTGTACATATAACATGAGTACACAATACATACATATACACAGATATATTTAAGCACATACACACATTCGTAAACACATACATATATACACACATATAAGTATTATTTTATCAGACAAGAGAGAATAAATACCTATTTATTGAAATTAATTATTTTTTAAATCGATTTGATTATGGATGTATTCTCTGGATGTTTGTCTTATAAAAATTTTGCAATTTTTTTTAAAAATAGTGAGTGATTTTGAATTTCTTATCACTGGTAGTGTAGAATAAATTTTTGGACTTAAATATTCGTAGTTCCTTTGACCTAAGGTTTTTTTCATGAAGTCTATTTTATATTGTTCAGTGTTTTTCCGAGTCGCATAGTTGTGAGAGATATTAGACAAGATATGTTTGTTTTTATGTTGGTATATACATATCGCATAATAAAAAAGTTGCCTCAGATCAAATAATTTGGATTCTTTATATAGTTCATTACTTGAATAGGTAGGATTTTTGTTAAATATTATTTTTATTAACCTTTTCTGTGTCAATTCTAAGAGTCTTAAATATGTTTTGCTTACTCCACCCCAGCCAAGGATTCCGTAATTTAAATGTGGTTCCACTAGTGCATGGTAAACAGTTAGAATGTTGTTTATCGGAAGAATAGATTTAAGATGTTTAAATATCGGAATTAATTGTCTTAATTTTTTTACTATAAAATTTACATGTATATCCCATTTTAGGTGGTTGTCTATATATATACCGAGATATTTGATATTATCGGCTCTGTTTATAGTTAGGATATTTTCCCTGTCTGTGATGGTTAAGGTGTTGAAGTTTGGCAAAGTACATTTGTATGAAGCAAAGGGTATGAAAAATGTTTTTTGTAGATTAATAGTAAGTATTTTGCTATCAAACCATTTTTTTAAATTTAAAAAATCTCGTTCTACTTTCTGCTTTAAATTATTCCACGATTTGTCCACATAATAAATGACAGTGTCATCTGCGAAGGTAAGTATGTCGCCTGAAGATTCTGCCATAAATAAGTCATTTATATATATGATAAAAAGTATAGGTCCAAGGACCGTGCCTTGCGGCACTCCATATTTGACTGTTTTAAAATTGCTTTTGATTCCATCTACCTCAACACATTGTTCTCTATCATATATATAACTTTTGAACAGTTTTAGTGAGTTTCCCCTAATTCCTATATTTTCTAATGCCTTCAGTAACAATGGAAAACTGACCGTGTCGAAGGCTTTAGCCAGGTCTAGAAATATAGCCAGAGATGGTAGCCCCTTATCGATAGTACGGTAAATATTGTTAGTTAGATGAGTAATTGCATCCTGAGTAGAGACACCTTTTTGAAAACCATATTGTTTCTTTGAAATTATTTGATATTTATTTATGTAATTTTCTAGACGCGACTTTAGAATTTTTTCAAAAATCTTTGCGAAATTTGTGATTATAGAAATTGGTCTATAGTTCTGACATACTAATTTGTCACCTTTTTTTAAAATAGGCTTGGTAACCGACATTTTAAATATTTTGTGCACAGTATTGCAATTTAAGATTAGATTAAATAGATACATTAATGGTTCTAAAATATAAGTTGCTATCTGTTTGACTGTTGCTACATCTATATTGTCTACTCCTGTGGCCTTCTTACCTTTTAACAATTTTATTGTTGTGTAAATTTCATCTTTAGTTATAGGAAGCATGTAAAATGAATTCATTAAGACTCTAACATTAGGGTTAAAGTTCTTATCTATAGTTATATCATTAGCGAGTTTCTCACCCATTTCAATAAAAGTGTCATTAAATTCTTTGGCTATATCATGACTGGTATTTAGAATTTTGTTTTCCTTGTTTATTATGGTATTAATTTTGCGGATGGTATTGTCATTTTTTAATTTATTCACAGTGTTCCATAAGTATTGTTTATTATGTTTATTTTGTTCAATTTGTTGCTTATAATATGTTACTTTTGCTTTCTTAAGTTTATCCAATATTTTTTTATAATTATTATATTCTAGCTTAAATTCGTCATTGAGTGGGTTCCTTTTCATATTTAAGTAAAGAAGATTTTTGTGGTTTATCGAATTTACTAAACTATTTGTTATCCATTTCTGTGTTTAATTTTTTTATATGTTGAGCATAAACTGATAGAATCCGTCAAGGTGTTAATAAGTAAGTCAGCAGCTTCATCTGGATTATATATATTATATAAATGTGACCAATTCATAGACTGTAACATATTACTCAGTTTGGCATACTCTGTATATTTAATATATTTAGGGTTTAGATCTCTGGAATTATAATTTTGTTGGTTAGTGTGTTCTGTAATTATTTGCATTGCAGTGGTATAGTGATCTGTTATATCAGTTTGAATTATAAGGGGAAGTATTAAGTCACACATCGATTCGTGCTTAGGGTTTATAAAAATATGGTCAATACAGGAATTAGAATTTTGTTGACTCCTTGTATAGTCGTTTATGGCAGAAATGCAACCAAATTCAGACATAATATCTGGATACTGATGGGAGTAATCCGACCTTTTTAATATGTCGATATTTATGTCGCCAACTAGGATACTATAATCAAAATATTGTTTACTTGATTGTAAATATTGATATAGATCGTTAATAAATTGCATGGGTTCTAGTGATGGCGATCTATAAATCGCAAGTATAAGTATTTTAGATTCAAAGTAAGTTATTTCTAATTCTATTAGTGATATTTCATGAAATAGCACAATTTTAAAATCATGATTTATATTTTGTCGTAAATAAACTAGTACACCATCATTCTGATTTAGTGAGCCATTATTATATATTGCAGAATATCCTTCTAATTGATATAAAGCTAAGTTCTCAATTCTATGCGTCTCGGACAAAATTATGCAGTCAAAAGGATTTTCCATCTGGCTTATTGAGATTTTTAACTCGTCCAGGTTTTTTTGGATACTCCGAATATTACAGTGCATGAAAGTGAAATATGATGTAAATCTGTTTATTTTGAATACTTCGTTACATTCTTTTATTGAACTCGTTGTTTCTGTTTTTATTTTTTTACATTTAAAATCACGGATGTAGTTATCCATTTTTTTTTTTTTTTTTTTATATATATAATTAGGAGTAAGAAATATACAAGTAATGCAAAAGTAGCGTAACAGTTAAAAAAGTATGCAGATAGTGTAGAAGGGCGAATGTCACTAATTTTAGGTTTGCTTAGCAGATGATGACGAGTTAGATCGCGTTGTTATTTTTTGTAAAGTCAAATTTTTATTAGTAGAGATACTTAGCAGTTTTTCAGTTGGTTTAGTTTTTTTCACGTCTTGCTGCGCATCATTCCCCTGTTCTAGTTCAGAATTTAGTCTTTTGTTGATGGCATGAGTGGGTTGATTTGGTCTGGCACAGGTTATAATATTGGAGGTCTCTCCGGGGTTTTCGGAGATATCATCAGATTTGTCGCGATTTTCAATTGCAGAGGGTGTAGAGGGAGCACTATTTGAATTGGAAGTTTGATGTGTTTGTTTCTCTGTGGAGTCTAATAGTTTTTCCTCTTGGTTAATCAAGTTCATTTGCTTCAACTGCTCTATAGTGTACACCTCCTCACCAACGATTAACTTGTTGCCCCTGATCTTGGTTAGAAAATTTTGAGCTTTTGCTATCTTCAGATTTTCTGTTAAAAGTTTTTGATCATTACGATCTTCTGGACAAAGATCATGAGCAATAAAAATTTTTGTATTCTTTAATTTAAACGTATTCTTAAATACGGCTTGCTTTCTGAGGTACGAGATGAATTCTAATTTGATTGGCGGTATATCATTCTTATTTATCTGATATAAATTGCTAATATCAGTTTCACAGATGTCCGTTTCAAGTAGTTCGTTCAGTTTATTGACAACAAATTTAATAATATCAGTGTTCTTAGGGACAACTAGGCCAAAAATAATACAATGATTTTTCCTATAATTCCTTTCTAAATTTATGCACCGTAATTCCAGCTGGTTGTATTTGTTTTGCAGCGCGTCTTCTATTTTAGTTGAGTGTTCATCTATTCTGTCCAATAGTTTTTTATTTTCAATTTTGATCTCAGCTATAATGTCTTTTTTAGTTGATTCTCCTTCCGTTTTTATTGCATTTATCAACTTTGCAAAAAGATCATTATTTGTTAGATCACTCATAGTAAATCAATCGACGTTTTTTATTATTATTTTTATGTATTTTGTAGACAAATATTTGCTAAATTATCTATCTCAACGATCCTAATCTAATTATATATTTTTTATTATATTAAATGTAAAGAAAAGGAAATATTCATTGGTAAGAAACAATGCATTGCAACATTGAATAAAGGAATGTAAAGAAGCGACACCTAATGTTTTGGAACGAGGCTAATGCGGGCTTCGAACTTTACATGGCGTTGTGCAAGTTGGCAGCGAAATTTTCAGCTGATTTGCGCAATGTCATTGGTAAAGAGAGACCTTTATTTAATAGCGATGTGTGACGTGAAAGTAACATCGAACACCACAGCGTGGCGCTAACATTGGCGACAAATGACAGTTCTTTATTGAATGGCAGTAGTGTTTTATCATATAAATAACATTATTGTATTGTGTATTTTCTTCTATTGTTTTGTATGTGTGAATTCGTTTTCAATAATGAAAACAACAGCATGCCATGACTGTGTATACAAAAACTAACAGACTTAAGAAAAACATTAGTTTTTTTTTAAATTACGGCTGGGCGTGTACCATATGTTTCCAGATACCGATACCGATACTGTATTTACCTCTCTGACTCTCTGTATCTGAAAGTATCTGAAATTCAGATAAAAACTTATTTTCAAAAACAGTTTCTTACTGATGCTCAAAATTAAAACTAAAACGTTTAATTTAAAAAGGAAAAATTTTTTTTAAGGAATATTAGTTTCTGTATATTTTCAGACGTAAGCGGTGTTCTAGTTGATTTTAATTAAATTATATTTAAAAATCAATTTTTTTTCAATAACTCATAACTCATTTATTTTTAAATACCTTGTAACTTCAATTTAGAAAAAAAATTGTGAAAACCACTTATATACATATAGTTTCCACACATTTTTAAAATTGATTTACTTTTGTACATACTTCTTTAAAAACGCATATAGAGCACAAATAGTATATTACATTACAAGTCATGAAAGTGGTCTTTTGCAAGACGAGGAGGGTTGGTGAAGATTACGAGGACGCTTTAGCGTCCCAGTACTTCGAAGACTCCGAGTCAAGCAGTGACACTTTAATGACGCATAAAGTAGATACTATTTTTCCGAAACCGCTTTTTAAAAATCTAAAAATTAAATACACAAGAAAAACGTCACACTGACAATTTGCTTCACTTGTGTCTACAAACATAAATATAATATAAATCATTAGTTTTCCATGTAACTATACATGGTTTTTAATTTGTAAATAACAGTTTCTGATAATATAAAATGATTCAGATTTAATAGTTTCTAGTTTCTTAATAAAAGATTCTGATAATATAAAATAATTTAGATTTATTTATTTTGAAAGTACAAATGACATAAGAGTATTGAAAAGTGACAAGAGTATTTAAAAGTGACATTAGTGAATTGAAAAACACTACTTTTGCTCCGCAAATAAGTCGCGAATGTAGACACTTTCTTGATGGTTTTGAAAAAAACATTATTAGTTCAGTGTCTAGCTATTATCTCAATTTAGCTCTCCAAATAAGTTACATTTTTTTGTGGAAAAACAGTTTTAACAAACATATATCATACATCAAATTGTTCATTAATAAATGGTGAACAAGAATATCAAAGTGGTGCTGGATATATTTAGAAATTATTTAGCCGATAGGAAACAGACGGTTAAAATAAGAAATGCATATAGTAATCCCTTGGAAGTTAAGATTGGCGTTCCGCAAGGAACAGTACTTGGACCTATCCTTTTTATCACATATATTAACTCGCTACTAAACTTAAATACAAATGGCATCACTATATCATATGCCGATGATACAGTTTTATTCTTCAAAGATAATACATGGGAATGCGTGAAAAATAAAGTGGTTAAAGGGTTTGGGAAAGTAAAGGATTGGCTTGACCAAAATAAATTAACCTTAAACTCGGAAAAAACCTTCTATATTGCCTTCTCTCTAACTGAAGCAAGTAGACATTTTGCCTGCATAAAATTAGACAAATTCAAACTTACCATTAAAGAAACTAGCACAATAAAATATTTGGGGATCACTATAGATAAAAACCTAAAATGGTCACATCATGTACAAGATTTAACAAATAAAATTAGGCGCCTAATTCATAAATTTTATATGATACGCAAGATCTTAACAAGAAATTTAATAACACAGATTTATAAATCTTTAGTAGAGTCACTCCTCAGATATGGTATCATAGTGTGGGGTGGACTCTACAACAATGTCTTAAATCAACTCAATGTAGTTCAAAACTATATATTGCGGATAATTTTTTTCAAAAATAACTTATATTCAACCGAGTGTCTCTATAACGAAAGTATATTAAACATTCGAAATCTATATTATCTTAGCAACTGTATATATATTTTTAAAACTACAAATAAAAACTTTGTGAATCACTCCTACCAAACTAGACATAAAGTAAATAAAAAGTTAATTGTACCATTTAGGAAATACGACGCAAATCAAAGATTTGCAACTATTTTAGCACCAAAAATCTTTAATATCTTACCTCAAGATATAAGAACTACAACTAAATATAACAGTTTTATAAACAAGTGCAAAAAATTTATTCATCTAAACAGTCACTATATAAATAGCCTACTATAAAGACCCGTACGTAGAATTACAAATATTATAATGTTTTATTTATTAGTTTAAATTTGCCATATAAAATTTACCAACTAAATTGTAAGTACGAATTGTAATTAAGGTATATATACATCGTAAACTTAATTTTAGGAACTTTTACTAATTAGCTGCACACACAGGTATATCTACCTAGGTGCACAATACATATTAATTAGTTACTTAACACACATAACCTTGTAATACTATTTTGTAAAATGTAAATGTTTTTGTAAATAAATTAATAATAAAAATAATAATAATTGTGCATTAAGCCTAGGGTAACATAAATTTGTTTATTTTAAACATAAATCAGCTTGAATTTATTTATATCAGTATACTTTTTATGACTGATATTGAAATAATAAAAACTCTACCAACACAACTTCTTTGTTGTGAACAATAAAAAACTCAGAAAAAATCACAATATGGATATTAAGTTATAGAGATATTAAAAATAAAGGAAAAATAAAAAATGGATTTTGTAAAATGTAAAGTGGTACTATCCACTGAAGAACTTGCTAAAAAAATCAAATGTTATCAATGCAATGCACGTCTATGTCAAGCATGTTCCGGTCTGAGAGAGACTGAAATACGAGTCATGCAACTCAATAGAAGATTATTAAAACTAAACTGTGATGTATGTGAACTCAATGTACTATCGCGGCCGAAAAAAAGTAATCAATTTTTTATCAAGTAGTATGTTTTTTCGAAAAATTTTCCTTTGTAAATGGGAGTTTTTATTTTACAATTCTCTTTCTTTGCTTAATATGCATTGTTTTTAAATGACTTTGTTTAGGTTTTATACAAGCATAATAACAACAAACATATCCAAACTGATATACTTACATTGATGTTTTTACATCAGTTAAGTCAATTAAATTATTTTGACAAGAAATCATTGGTGGGGTCGTATTTATTAAAAAAACTAATAAGAAATGAGAATACGAAAACAATTCATTATAGTATGGTTTTGAGTGAAGCAGAAAAAGGCTACATCATCGCCAAACTTGGAGAAGGGTGGTCTTAACAACGCATAGCAAGTGAAATTAATTGCAGCAAAACCACGATTCAAAAACTAAACTAAAAGACAATACCTTCCGCTATTATCTGTTTTGTGCAAATATTCTTCATCAAACTTATGACCCCTGGGACAACTCGCAGTTGACCATTGTAGAAGGACTGAGATATCTTTTCGCCGGAAAAGAACACTCGCTCCCAGTAACGATCGTTTTCATTAATAAAAGTATTTGCAAACTGCATTCTTGCCTCTTTATTAACATCTGTTAGTCGGGGCTTCTTAGACCTTGCTCTCGCAACCGTTTTCTTGCTGTCCTAACAGACGCTGGGAAGTTGGTTTGCTCTTTGGCTTCAATAGAATTAGAAAATGGGTTTAAATTCACATAATTAACCAGGGTATTGTCGTTTTCTATAGTACTCTTTCCAACCCACTGCCCTGCTCAGATCATGAGTTTCTATCCACTTTTTGTTTAGTTTTTGATCGTGCTTTTGCTGCAATTAATTTCACTTGCTATGCGTTGTTGAGACCACCCTTCTCCAAGTATGACAATGATGTAGCCTTTTTCTTCTTCACTCAAAACATGATAAGGCATGATTAAGTAATAAAAAATTTATTTTTGCTTAATATGACAATAACGTTGACACTAATAAAAAAATATTGATATTGATGCGACACTGAATAGAACCATAGTTACAACGGGAAAATCAGTCGATTACTTTTTTTCGGCCGCGATAGTACATAACAGATTAAAAAAATTTGAAGAAAACGTTATCAATAGGCTCACTAACATGCAAGATAATTTTATGATCCCTTTAAATTCTCCAAAAAAGAACCTCAATGAGGGATTATCACAAACTAAGGCTGAAGTTGTAATTCTCAGAGAAAGCAATATAGAACTGGTCAATCTACTGACAAATATACTGGGTGTAAATAAAATTAGGCTCACCCCTATAACTTTTTTGTTTTTCAGATTATCATTTTGTAATTTTGGTAGTTGCATAAACAGGTAAATTTGAATTAATGCATGTTAATAAAATAATTCTAGCACTTACGGTTTCACCGGAAATGACTGTAACATCTGTTTTTTAAATGGAACACCCTGTATATATTTACATTTTTGGATTCAGAGATTTATTCTGCATACAATGGTATCAACTTCGAGGAAGAAACATAACCTCAAACATTTTATTAGGATAATTTAAGTTGGCATCTAGGGAGCGATGGCTGCTGAAAAACTTTTCTTTCTGAGCCGTTGAGTATTGGAAAAATAAAATCGTGATATTATGCTTTTATAGTCATTTTTAACATCTCGGAAATGGTTTTTTCGATTTAAGAATTTTTTTTTAATGTAACCATTATACCTCATTATGCTATTTTAATAGAGATTTTCTTTACCTACATTTCGATAACAAACACTTCACCATTAGTTCATAAATAACTTACAAAAGATACTTCACCTTGGTTCAAATTTATTTTAGTTTAATAAATTTGTTTATTTTTCAAGGCATTCCCGATTAATTTCATATCAAATGGTTAACTTGGTCAGAGCTTACTAAAATAACTTTGAACTAAGGTCATAAAGTATCTTTTGTACGTTATTTATGAACTAATGGTAAAGTGTTTGGTATCGAAATGTAGGTAAAGAAAATCTCTATTAAAATAGCATAATGAGGTATAATGATGCCATTTAAAAAAAAATACTTATATCGAAAAAACCATTTCCGAGATGTTTAAATGGCTATAAAAGCAAAGTTAGCTCACTTAATATCCTGATTTTATTTTTCCAATACTCAATGACTCAGAAAGAAAAGTTTTTCAGCAGTCATGGCTCCCTAGATATCAATTTAAATTATCTTAATGTTTGAGGTTATGTTTCTTCCTTGAAGTTGATACCATCGTATGCAGAATGAATCCCTGAATCCAAAAATGTAAAAATATACAGGGTGTTCCATTTAAAAAATAGATGTTACGGTCATTTCCGGTGAAACCGGAGGTGCTAGAATCATTTTATTAACATGGATTAATTCAAATTTACTTGTTATTGCAACTGCCAAAATTTCAAAATGATATCTGAAAAAACAAAAAAATTATAGGGGTGAGCCTAATTTCATTTACACCCGGTAGATAGCCGGCAGGTTCACATATCATGGACCCCCCGCCACCGTCTAAGAAGGGAAGTGAACCAATGGCTGCCAACACACACAAATGGAACCACCTCCAGTACCCTCAACCCCCGACGGAACATTCAGCCCCCATCGCATACCTACCTCGTCCAAATCATCATACGCGGAAATCGCCAAAAAAACACATACATAACGATAACAACAGTACCTTAAATTTATCATCACAACTACTAAATAGTCAGTTGACCAACTCTAGCAATGGAAGCAATTCCCACATTACTGATAATGAACTAAATTCCCTGCCAGATGGAACAAATCAGAACTTTAATGACAATAGTACTCAGCAAACTTCTGCCAATACTGAAAAAGAATACCAAATTGTCACAAGGAGGCGAAGAAGAATTAATGTAGGCAGTGGTAACGGAGATGGTAAATTCATTGGGAAAAATGAGAAGAATAGAAAAATTTGGTTATTTATAACCAGAGTACCGGGTGTTGTTGGAGAGAATGACATTAGAAACTACATTAAAACACAAATGGAAACAGTAAATTCTTCAGCAGAAACACCTATCGACCATGATGTCGAAGTTAAAATATTAAACACAAATAATACTAGACCCAATAACCAGTCTTTTATGATTGGAGTTGAGCCCGACTTCCAGGAAGAAGTTTATAAAACAAGTTTTTGGCCGCGAAAAATTGGCTACGAAAGATTCGATTTCAGGAGAGGACAACATTTCCTTAGAAACATGCAAGAATCATCTGAGTCTGAACAACCCTCCTCTTTTTTAGACAAAGCAATGTAGGCACGTCAAGAAGCTCAATCCAGAAAAGTATAGATCCTAGCCAAAATAAAACACCTCATTATCACTTTCAAAACGATGACAACTTAGAGAGAAATTATTTTAACTCAAGCATTTTCCACTTGAATATTCTGTGTTTAAGGAATAAAATTGCTGAATTGGAAGCAGAAGCCTTCTCATATGACCTTTTATGTTTTAGTGAGCACTGGATGACTATTAGGGAAATTGATCATGTCAGTATTGAGAATTATGTATTATTAGACAAATTTTGTAGTGACACACATTCATGGTGGAGTAGCAATATTGGTTAGGAAGGACATTGCAAATGTATATAGTCCAAGAATCGATATACATGCTCTTTCTCAAGAGATCCATTGTGAGGTCTGTGCCATTGAGTCAAAAAATCCTAATACATTAGTAATTACAATTTATAGGTCTCCATTGGGTGATTTTAATATTTTTATTGATATAATGACTAATTTATTAGAACTAATATCACAAACGGGGAAAACTATTTTAATAAATGGAGATCTTAACATCAACTTTAATATAACGGACTATAAAACTTTAACTTTTATTGATTTATTGACTACTTATGGTCTGCATATAACAATAAAAAATAATACCAGAAGTGATTCATGCTTAGATAATATCATAACTAATCTCAATGAAAGTAATTATAAATCCGCTGTTCTAAACATAGGTCTTTCTAATCACTCAGCTGTGGTTTTACACTTTAAATTAAATTACTTCCTAGAAAAAAACTTCCCAATCACGATTAGACCGATTACTGAATTAGGTTTGTTCACATTACACAGTCTATAGTAGGGCCAAAAAGAGTAGTCAGTAAACTCAGGGGGAACTAGTTGTGGTTTTCATCTCTGGTAGGCGGATAAAACTTGATATATTTTTCTCAATTATATAGGATTATATGGTAAAAAAAGCTGCCGCTTCTGTATTCCATAACAGCTAAATACTTTGAAGAATTGCCGGTGAATGTTTTGATTTACTGACTACTCTTTTTGGCTCTACCATAGTTCAAAATTTAAATTGGAATTTTCTTTATGATGATAACAGTGATGTAAATACCAAATTTAACATGTTTATTGAAGAGATAAAGAAAGCATGTGAAATAGCGTTTCCTGAAAAAACAGTTTTAGCTGATAATGAGAACATAATTAAAATAACTTGGTTTAACCCTAATCTTTATAAAATGCGAGAAACTCTCAAATTCATGCATGACGCCTTAAATATGACAAATTCTGCCCAGTTAAGGGAACAAATAAAAGACCTCAAATTGAGATATCGGCAGGCAATAGCTCAGGCAAAAATTTTAGCTCATGACAACTATATAAAACACTCAAATAACGCCCAAAAATCGATGTGGCATATTATAAATAAAGATAGGCAGCCAGCAAAGAGTCAAAATGTTACCCAGTTAAAAAGTGATGACTTTAATAATTTTTTTGTTAGTGTTGCTCAAATCATTATTAATGATCTACCAGATACTGGCAGGACTTGTGACGAATTGGTTAGCAATATTTATACAGACAATCCATTTTTAAAGTTCGAGAGGTTACGATTAATGAGGTGAGAGATGAAATATTTAGGCTAAATAATAAAAACAGTAAGGATATTGGTGGGAAAATATTGACTTGTGACACATCATCGGAAAGGAAATTTTACGCTTAGTAGAGATTTCGAAAAAAATGTATAGGGTGCTATTTAAAAAAATGACAATGAAGTCACTTCCGGCAAAACCGGAAGTAGTACCTCCATATTTTATATGCTGAAAAGAGCGTTTCGTGGGCCAATATATATTCCCCAATTAAAAAATAAAATAATTAAATTTTCACTGAGTTATGGCTTTGGCCGTTTTTTAGAAGACACCCTGTATATGGTTTTAATACAAAAATTATAAAATGCATTGGTAATTTAATAGCACTACCATTGACAAAACTCTTCAATCTATGTATTAAAGAGGGAGTATTTCCTTTAGCTCTAAAGATTTCTCGAGTTATTCCCATTCATAAAAAAGGCTGTATAAATAGTGTGACAAATTATAGGCCAATATCTTTAATACCGGAATTCGCAAAATTGTTTGAAAAACTGTTAAAACTCAGAATATCGGATCATTTTGAACATAATAATCTCTTCAATAAACAACAATTTGGATTCAGAAAGTCGCTCTCAACCACAGTAGCTATCAATAAATTAATATAAATATCGATTATAAACGACGGGTATGAGGAAGGTAGTTACACAGCAGCACTTTTTTGTGACTTAACCAAAGCCTTTGATTGTGTATCTGCCGACATATTAACTAATAAATTAAAACATTATAAGTTCTCTGCAAAGAGCATTCAGTTTATACAATCATATCTTGAAAATCGACAGCAACTTGTATCTTTTAAAGGAAATGACTCAGATCTTCGATCTGTGGTTTATGGTGTACCTCAGGGATCAGTGCTGGGGCCACTGTTATTTTTAATCTATATTAACGATATATCAACTAGTGACCCTAGCACAGACTTCATTTTGTTCGCTGATGATACTACTGTAGTGAATAAAAATAATGATATAAATATATTACAAGTGGAACTAGCGGATGCACAATCAAAGGTCACGGATTGGTTTCATGTTAAATGACTTAGTTTAAACAATGATAAAACTGACGTCCTCAGATAATAATTCTGAATGTATAAAGTTTCTGGGAATATATTTAGACTACAAATTAACTTGGTATTATCATACCGATCAAGTTTGTAATAAATTATCATCGTCAATTTATCTTCTTCGTAACTTATCAAATAAACTATCAAATTCTATTCTAATCACTGCATTTCATGTCCTAATTCAATCCAATCCAAAATATCATATGCAATACTGGCTTAGGGACATGCCTCTTCAGTAAGCAGAGTTTTTGCACTTCAAAGAAAGGCTGTCAGAGTGATCAGTGGTCTAAGTTATAGGGATGTGTGCGTTAACAGTTTTATTCAGATGCGCATTCTAACAGTGCCTTCTATATATATTCTGCAATGTCTAATACATGTAAAGTCTAACTTAGCTAACTATCTTTCTCACATGAAATTACATGATTATGAGACACGTCATAGAACAAATATACAGGGTGTCCCGGAAATAATGGTACAAAAAGAAATCACATATTCCCGAGGTCAAAATAAATCGATTGGACCAAACTTACCTCTATACCAAAATGCTTCCTAAGGGAGCTACAGGCCCCTAAATGTGGGCCCCTGAAGACGGTTTTTATTTATTATCTCCGAAACTGTTCAAGTTAAAGTAATGAAATTTTGCACATCCACTAAACTTTCTAAGCCTAACAAAATGAGGTAAATATCATCTCAAAATTTTTATACCAAGGGTGGGTCAAGCTGTAGGGGTGGGGGGTAAAAATTACCGCAACTTTTTTAGTTGTAAATTTTTTTGAGTTTTGACCTCAAATTGTGAATTGTCAGAGTTTTTCACAAGAAAATGCCCTCTTGTGCAACTTCGATCGGAGGCACCGTATTCGAGATAAATTAATTTTAATATTCAAATGCATACTCTAAAATGATTAGATAAGTGGAGTAAGTGGACTAATTTTTTCCTTTTCTCGTCAAAACAAAAGATCAAACCAAGATTTTCTTATTTATTTTAACAACTGCTCAAAATGCTTAAATTTTGTTTCGACGCGAAAAGCAAAAAATTAGTCCACTTCCCTAATCATTTTAGAGCATGCATTCGAATATTAAAATGAATTTATCTCGAGGCACCGTCCCTCAATTAAATAAAAAAATTGTATGCTGATATTATGTTATTATACAATGATTGTGAATAAAATAGTATACATACCTCGCTGGTCGTTTTCATTACAGCCTCGCGTTTACATCTGACCTCGGCGCTACGCGCCTCTGTCAGATATCAACCCTCGGCTGTAATGAAGCACCTCCCAGCTCGGTATGTAATGTACTATTACTCCACTGACGATTATTTTAGTAATGATTTTAGTGATTTTAATGTGTAAATCTATGTTATAATGTTTTAACTATTTTAACCCTTTACTTTTATAATTTTAACATTTTTAGCAATTTTTTTTGTAATAGTACATTACATACCGAGCTGGGAGGTGCTTCGTTACAGCCGAGTGTTGATATCTGACAGAGGCGCGTAGCGCCGAGGTCAGATGTAAACGCGAGGCTGTAATGAAAACGACCAGCGAGGTATGTATACTATTTTATTCGCAATCATTGTATAATAACATAATATCATCATACAATTTTTTTATTTAATTGAATAGATAGTGAATGAGAATTAGGAACTTATGCAAAATAAGTAGGTAGGCTGCAGTGATAAAAGTTGAGCGTTGCTAGGTAACGAGCATTAAGGTTCTTCTGTCAAATAAATTAGGTTATTTCCACAAGTATTTATTATCAATAATTTCTGTTAAATTCGCTCAAAATTCTACAACAAAATGTTTGATTCTGATCATTTGTGACTTAGAGAGTGTACTTCACCAAATTTTAAAGCTGCTGCACAAAAGACAACCAGAAGATTTGCTGCCGCAAAGTGTGACGTTTAACTTGCCGGAAAAGTGACGTTTAACTAGCCGGTAAAGCTACTTTACCGGCTAGCTGGCTAGCTGGAAAAGAAGAGTGAACAAATGCCTGCCTCCCAACTTATAAAAAGTTGGCAATTGAAGCATTACATATATGATTGTGAATAAACAAACTTAACTTGTGTAAACCATTGGGTCGTAACATCAATAAACTTACTTTACTTTACTTTACTTTACATATCTGTGACGTGATTGATGTTTATTTAAAAGAGAGTCTATAGGGGCAGCGAGCGGAGTACTGATTTGACACACTTCGTATCAATATGAAAAGTTAAGCGACAGTTGCCGCGACCAGGGCGTGGATGGGCACCATCCATGGAATGACGCGGTCTCGTTTCCCTACTTCTAGCGGCTTGTATATCAGCTATATCGCAGACACAATACAACTGTAGGCGAGAGGTGTATTGAGGATATACCATCCTTCGGAGGGGATGTAATGCAGTCGGTCCCTTGTCTATTAAATGTTAGGCAAGTAAAAAATCCCTACTCTTAGTAAGATAAGAGGTTCGGCAAAATTTCTAGGTTGGGGGTTGCTCGTCTCCTGGCGTCGGTGATTGGCCTCGGAGCGGAAATAGGCCGACGTTAAATAAGTGATTAAAAAAAAAAAAGACAGTCTATATTTTATACTAAAAATTCATAGGCCTTTTACACAGAAATTCAGTGAAATATTTTTTCGTTTTTTTAAACACATCCTAGGAAAATCTTCATTTTGAAAACTTCATTTCAATTACAATTATTACAATTCAAAACTTCACTTTTATTACAATAAATGTTCAAAATGTGTACCATTAACAATTTTGACAAAGACCAATAGGATGATGTTCGAAACTGTTAAATCAATTTTGAATTACCTACGCCTGGTGTTGTTTTATATTTCGTCTGCTTGGATTCATTCTTTTAATAATCCATCTATCACGCACAGTTTTTTTTTTTAATTATTCATTGTAATGTTGATCTCTGAAATATTTCCAGAGAGATGGATAGGCAGAAGAGGGTCTAGAGTGGCGGCACGTTCGCCTGATTTAACCTCATTGAATTTTTTCTTCTTAGGTTATGTTAAAAGCAGAATGTAAGTATGTAAAGACCAAATACCATAAATATATTAAAACAGCGAATCCGAGACGAAATACAAAACATAATACCAGACGTATGCAATTGAAAAGGTAATTAATAGTTTCGAACTTCGTACGGTGCACATTTTGAACAAACTTTTATTGTAATAAACATAAAATTTGGAATTG
The DNA here is from genome assembly GCA_963680705.1 of Rhagium mordax. NCBI lineage: Eukaryota > Metazoa > Arthropoda > Insecta > Coleoptera > Cerambycidae > Rhagium > Rhagium mordax. Next base: position 72,281,254 of record OY796656.1, on the reverse strand, counting down.
TAATAAATTGTAATAAAAAATGAAATTTCGAAAATGAAGCGTATCCTAGGATATTTACAAAAAAACACAAAAAAATTATATCACTGAGTCCTTTTATAATAGGCCTATCAATTTTTAGAATAAAATACAAGGATGTCCATCTATAAAGTATCACATTTTGACAGTTTATAAAAAGTAAAAGAGTAAAGTAAAAGTAAAGAAGTAAAGGTTTAGCTCTGCTGTTCAAGTGAAGTTTTCAGTGGATTATACATAAAAATAAAACATGAAAGTTATATCATAGTATGCACAAGAAAGTTATTATACAGAAGCATTAATAAACTACAACAAAAAGTTACCTAGGAAATTGTTTATCCTAATTAATAATAAAACAAATATTCTGGACAGTGAAAAAAGTGCAAAACAAAAAGGTACTTCAAGCAAGTAAAAAAGTGATAGGCTGATAAAACTTGTTTTATCAGGAGTGTTTCTTTTTTTTGTGGAAACTGTAAACATTGCCATACAGGGTGAACTAAACAAATAATGCAGGATGTCGACATGTAGTATATTTAAAAACACAGATATAAAAGAGCAAATCTGGGTATGTGACCAGTGTCAAGCAAGAGTATGTCAACCATGTGCAAAACTAACAGCGTCGGAGATAAAATGTATGGAACTCAGGAAGGGAAGGATATTAAAATTCGTTTGTAAAATATGTGAAACAACCTGCATAAACAAGGATATCACTATAGAACTAAAAAAATTAAAGAGAGTTATAAACGACCAATCAAACAAGATTGATCATCTTACTTCAGAACTTATTGCCTTATCAGGTAAATTTGAAAAACTGGAAGAAAACAATACGAAACAAAATGTGAGTATTGAAAAAGCAGTTACAGAAATAAAAAAGAACACAGGAAATACCAACTTGTCATATTCAAGTGTAGTTCAAAGAGGAAGCTCAAATTGGCAAAGAAATAACGAAGATCAACCAGACTCTGTATTAATTGTCAAACCAAAGGAAGTTCAAAGGAGTGATAAAACAAAAAAAGAAATTAAGGAAAAAGTGGATCCATCAAACCTGGGAGTAGGAGTAACAGGAATTAAAGAGAGATCTCAAGGACAAGTAGTAATAAGATGTGGGAATAAAGCAGATCGTGAAAAAATTCAGAATAAAATACAACAGGAGTTATCAACCAACTATGAAACTAAAACACCAACCTTGAAATTTCCAAAAGTGAAAATTATTGGCATAAATGATGAAGATGATGACACGGATACAGGGCTTTTGGAAGCAATAATTGAACAAAATTTAATAAACAAGGAACAAAGTAGAGCTGATTTCCATTTAAAAATATTTAGGAAGATAAAAAATAAAAACAGTAAGCAAATTTCACTAATCTTGGAAGCAGACCCTAGAACACATACTTGTCTATTAAATCAAAGTAAAATATATGTTGGGTAGTCAAGAGGCAAGGTTTACGACTATATACATGTGGTACGATGTTTCAAATGTTTAGGTTTCAACCATTTTGCTAAAGATTGTCAAAAAGACAAAGTATGTTATAAATGTTCGCTGACACATGATGAAGATGAAGAATGTAACACAGTAACCAATAGATGTGTAAATTGCAAGTATGCAATTGAAAAATATAAAATTAAGATTACAGACAATCATAATGCTATGGATCCAAATTGCCCTTGCTACATAAGAATTTTAAATAGTGTGAGGAGTCGTATTAACTATTTCGAACATGAATAGCAATTAACAAAAAAAGGAAAAGCAAACTGTCACATAATTAATCTAAATATACAGGGTCTAATACATAATAAGGATGAAGCACAATTATTGATGTATGAGCTGAAGCCTATAATAGTGTGTTTCACAGAAACACATGTTACTAGTGATGCAGAAGTATCTGAAATAATGATTGAAGGTTATAAAGCTGAAACGTGTTACACAGATAGTACACACACAGGAGGAGTCATTTTTTATATATTGAATGAAATTTTATTCCAAGTCCTCAAGAATTTCTCGGTTGTTAGGAATATTTGGTGTGTTGTAATAAAATGTAAAATTCATATGAAATATTATATCGTGGTGGGAGTATACCACTCACCAAGCGCCAGTACTGCCGAATTCTTAGATTTAATGGAAAGTATTATAGAAGAATATAGCTCAAATATTGATACAATAAAATTATAATAGGTGATTTCAACATTAATATGTTAGGTAATACATTTTATCAAAAACAATTATCAGGTATTATCTTACAAAATGGATATAAACAATTAATTAATGAACCAACAAGGATTACAAATAATAGTGCCACACTGATTGACTTGTTAATATGCAATAGTGACAACATATCATTTAAAGTAAATCATTCTCCAAAAATCACAGACCATGATTTTATTACAGTAAACCTGAATATACCTCATATTGAGTTAGAAAAAACCACCCGGGTAGTAAGAAATTTCAAAAACTATGATGAAACAGCTTTCCAGAATGAATTGTTAAATGCAGAATGGAATAATAATATTACAGATGTTAATATTTTGGCGAAAACCTTATCGGATAGCATCAAAGGCCGTTTGGATGTAATATGTCCAGTAACAGAAATAACAGTACCTATAAAGTATGCTGACAAAAAATGGATCACAGAAGAAATTTTGCAACTAATGAGAGAACGAGACAATGAATACGAAGCTGCAAAAATAACAAACAGCGTGGAACACTGGACTATATACAAACAGAAGAGAAATAAAGTTACGACAATGATAAGAATACAAAAAAGGAAATACTATGAACAGAAAATAGATAATTGCAAAAGTGATACTAAATTAATGTGGAAGACTCTTAAACAAATTACAAAGACAAAAAATCAAAATTCTAATAAATACATTAAATTTAACAATAACAAAAGCTATAGGGAAGAAGAAATTGCTGAAAATTTTAATCTATATTTTATTACAAGTATATCAGAAATAATTCAAAATATTCAAAAATTTAATGAGTACGAAACCATATTGAATGGAAATGAAAGTCCATTTCATACATTTAAGATGATAGATATGAGGAAATTAAGAAAAGTTGTTTCAGAATTACCAAACAAAATGGGTAGTGATGGAATATCAGCACAGATTATAAAAACGTCATTTCAGGTAGTAGGAAATAGGTTTTTAGATGTTATAAATAATTCATTACAGACAGGCACTTTTCCAACTGTATGGAAATGTTCAATGGTAACGCCAGTTCCAAAAATTATGAACACTGTTTTATGTGAACAACATCGGCCAATAAATTCATTACCCATCTGTGAAAAATTGTTAGAAATAATTGCAAAAGAACAACTAATTACATACTGTCAAGAAAATGATATGCTGATTCCAATGCAATCTGGATTTAGAGAAGCGCATTCCTGTGAAAGGCACTACAGTGCATATTAGATGAGTGGGTTAATGAAATTGATAGTGACAATATAATTGTGGCGGTATTCCTTAACTTCAAACGGGCTTTCGAGACAATAGATAGATGTTTACTCCTAGAAAAGTTAAAAAACATTGGAATTGATGGCAAAGTACTAGAATGGTTTACGTCATACCTAAGTGGCAGGTCGCAAAAAACAAAATACTGTGAAAGTGTATCTAGTGAAATAGAAACAATATATGGAGTCCCACAGGGCTCTGTTTTAGGACCAATTTTATTCATAATATTTATTAATGATATTATAGAGTGTATTACTAAGTGTAAAATTCATCTGTTCGCTGATGATACCATGTTATACATATCCGGCACAGATATTAAAGAATTAATACATATGATGAACAGTGACCTCAAAAATGTATATAAGTGGTTGTGTGATAATAGCCTTAAGGTGAATATTGATAAATGTAAATGGATGACCATAGGAAAAAAGGGTAAACTGAGTAATATAATAGTTCCTAATAATATTGAAATTAATAACGAAAAATTAGAAAAAGTTAGCGAAATAAAATATTTAGGTATTATACTAGACCAACAACTAAACTTCAAAAGTAATGTTGAGTATATTGTAAAAAAGGTTGGGAAAAAAAATCAGCTTTCTAAGGAGAATATCTAGAGACGTGTCATTATTCACAAGGCTGACAATTTATAAAAGTATAATTGCACCTCATTTTGAATATTGTTCCACACTCCTACTTTATCTGAACAACAATGAACTACAGGTATTACAAAAAATGCAAAATAAAGCAATGCGAGTAATATTACAATGTAACAGATATACCCCTATAAATAGTATGTTGCAGACATTAGGATTTATGAATATAAAACAAAGGATATTATTGAGAACACTACAGTTTGTTTATAAAATGAAAAAAGGTATATTATACACTGGTCGGCGTCCAAATGGACATAGACTCCTCCCCAAAAATGCCCGCAACATTTGAATGGAACTTCTCTATTGGTCGAATTTATAGGACCCAAATTACAAAGCTACCACTAAATTTGACGAAGGCCGACTCTACAATAGTCGCGTCATATATTAAATTTTTACGTATTTTGGCAACAGACCAATCAGCATATGTTATCATTGTCGCGAAACGTATAAACGCTAAACATATAGAAAACGCGAATAAATGGAGAGCCAGCCTCACTCTCAACTCAACTGCTGTATTATTCTTTGTCTGTGTTTTGATGTTTGAAATTTCTAGTTTACATTCGTTTTTGTGAAGGTACCTATAAGAATTAAATTAACATATGTTTTGTGTATTAAGTATTAAGTTACGTAATGCAATTGCAAACGATTAAAATGATCATTGATAAAATGTTAAAATCTCGTTTTTTTTTTAAGGTTAAATCGAAAATTGGCTGAAGGGGGCCCGGACCCAACTTCTCCACCGAATAAACGAACGTCCAGACATTTTTCGGTGGAAGACAAGGCGTGCTGAACATTTTTAAGGCGTACGATGGGGAAAATCGGGAGAAACCAAAGATGGAAGGCAATGAAGGCATAAAGTTCACTGCAACGGCAGCAGGTGTGAGTGTTGCAAGTGTTTATAATATTCTTGGTGAATACAAACAAACACACCAACTTCAACCACCAAAAGTGTGTGTTTTGGACAATATTGATGAAGGAACTATAAGTGCTCTCAAGCGTATAATCCATTACTTTTTTGAAGGCGATGAACAGAAATTGGCTTTCAGTGAGTAAACGGACTTTTTATTTCTTCGTGTTGTAATGTAATTGTGTTTGACATTATAGGTTTTTAACTAAATAGTGCCCAAGGGGAAAAAATAAGATATCGCTTGGAGGCGAGGATTGCTGTGAGACATCAGAAAATACCGGGAAGAGCATAAGAAGTTGTACTTTTTAGATGAGACTTAGGCACAGATTAACTATACTAATCTGTGACTTAGTTGAACGCTGGCCATACTGTAAGTAAAGTATGGAAGGACACAACAATCCTGATTCCAAGGCAGGTTTTCATCCAATGTTTAACAATGGGGTTAAAAAATACATCGGACAAGGGAAATCATCTTATAGTCCACCACATAGGATCCGAGGACGGTTTCGTTGAGAATTATATTACTTATCATTGTTATGTTATTTACAAATTTGTTATATGCAATATGTAGGGCTTTGAAAGTCTATTTTTTCTACTGATTTACCAAATGTATTAAAATGATGAATAAAGCATTCTATTTTATATTATATTTATATCTCTCGTAACTTTCTTAAACGAACTGTAGTAGAACCTTGTGAAAATAAAGAAAAAATAGGTAGGTAAACAACACGTTTTATTTATTTGGACATGTGAAAACCGAAAAGTAAACGACTCTTAGCAGATATAACTATTTTTGAGTATTTTGCATTGGGGTTTATCCAGTGAAGTAACCTATGTAAATTGTTATAGTAAATCACAAACTAAACTTTTTTTAATTAAATAACCACGGACGTTCTTTAAAGTATGGGGAAATAACTCGCGAAAGAACCTAACCTAAAAATGAATACAAACGTAAACAAACCAGGCAATCAGCTGGCCGAGGCCGAGTCAGGAAATAAAAGTATCTTGAGTTTGCGCAGTGCGGACTAATAAAGGAAACGTAGTTTAAATTTTTGCGGGAATAAAGTATTATTTTTAAAAGTCCAAAATTGAAAATGTATAATAGAAGCTTTAATGGGTATAAACATTTTAAAAATATAATATAGCTGTAGTAGAAAATGTAACACGTATAATAACAAATTTCGTTGAAGCTATCACAACTTTCATTAATTTCCATCGTGTAAAACTTACTATTGCGTGCTCCGTTCTGCGCTGCCATAAAATTAATGGGGAGGAGTCTATGTCCATTTGGACGCCGACCAGTGTATACCAACCTATTTATCCGATAAAATTCGGTATGTGAGGGATGTGCATGATCATAATACACGTGGAAAAGATAATTTATATGTAGAGAGGCACTGTTCATCTATAGCTGGCAGGTCGCTATTTTGTAGAGGCCTTGAAGAATTTAATAACTTACCATATGAAATAAAGAACTTCACTGGATCATTTAAACAATTTAGTTACTTAATTGTGAGATACACAAAGGGTTTACATGCATAGTAATAGTGTTAAGATTTGTTTAGTAATAGTGTTTGTATTTTGTGATAAATGTATAACGTATATTAAGACATAAGTTATTATTATTAGTGGGAATATATAATATATATTGTGGAAATTTATATTGAAAACATGTATAGCTTAGCGCTAAATAAAGTTATTATTATTATTATTTATAACTCGAGAACAAAAAGAGCTATCAAGATGCGGTCTTCACTAAACTTCTTAAATTTTCTTCAAGTTTTTCTTGCCATTGTTGCTAATTCTTAAATGTTGTCAGAAATTATCGAAAAAAAAAAATGGCCTACTACAATCCAAAATTATGAGCTTCCTTTAAATGGAATCTGTTACGTCCATCTTACGCCCGATTCTTTTCCTTTAAGGAAATGTATACATTGTTACTGGAACTACTAAGGAGATATTAATTTTTTACGAAAACATGTCAAAACAACTTTCTAAAAAAATTGCACATTTTAAAAAGGGAGCGCGGCCCCCAGAGCCCTCCCACACCGGCCGCCACTGCCTAGGTACTTTATTCTTAGGCGATTTGAGAGTGGAAGATCGCCTGAGAAATTTGGTGAAGACATGATACTCATTACTCTTTTAGTTCACTAGTTGTATAAACCATTAAAATGTGCAATTTTTTTAGAAAGATGTTTTGGCATGGTTTCGTAAAAAAATTAATATCCTTAAATCCTTGTCTCAATGGTAACAATTTATACATTTTCTTAAAGGAAAAGTATCGGGCTTTAAGATAGACCTAACAGATGTAGATGGCGTTCCATTTAAAGGAAGCTCATAATTTTGGATTGAAGTAGGCTATTTTTTTCGATAATTTGTGACATTTTTTAAGAATTGGCAAGGCAAGAAAAATCTAAGAAGTTTAGTGAAGACCGCATCTCGATAGCTCCTTTCGTTCTCAAGTTATAAACTGTCAAAATGTGATACTTTATAGATGGACACCCTCCCATTTAAATAAATTATCGGACGTCACAGACACGTGAAGCCTCAAAAACAAATATTTCCTTACATACAAATCTGATATTACGAATTGACATGTTTTTGTATTTTGGAGAATTCAAAACAGGAGAAAATGTATGAATTTTATGCGTTTCTTTTGGGACACACTGTATATCATTTTATGCATTGTGACTGATTACACTATCATTTTGTTTTATAACATATTGTTACCATTATTACTCCTTATATTTTTTTATGTAAACTAGTAACTTCTACTTGCAGAATTATGTAAATTTTTATTAATGTAGGTATTTATTAAATATGTTATGATTGAAATTATTCGATTTTTATCCAAGTACACCTATCTTTTGATGTAAAGTATTAATAGGTACTTATATTTTAGCTTAATACACTTCCTGTTTCCTAAATGTTTTTTTTAAATTAAAGAACATATTCATACTGTATTTTAAGGATACTTTGTCTTGTGGACTTTCAAACAAATAAAATTAAGTACATAATGTTAATTAAAATATTTTCTTCTGGCAAGTGTCACTGCGTCCTGTAACTTGAAAATTGAGCTAGAGAAAATACGAGTAAACATTAAATATAACTTCTCATAAACACTGCTGGTGGCGTCTCAATACAGGAGCAGAGTATTATGGTTTCTCCTTCGAACAGGGACTGTAGTTTCAATTTCTACTTTTAACACGTTCGCTGCGTTATCTGATATTTGCGTTTTGCTGTGGGAGCGATACGGGTCTATAGAATCCCGTAGTCGTCCACGCCATCTGGCGATACAAGGTACATATGTCCCGTACGTGTTTTATTAAAAATAGCCTCTATTAACGGCTCGCCATATGGGCTAGATATATCTACCAATTGCCGCCAGCAACCATAGTGCGATACGTGTTAAGTAAAATGTCCTTAATTTGATTTTTCCATTCGACAAGAGTATTGAGGGTATTTAGAGATAAACACAGAGCCTTAGTTTACTTTATTTAATACTGAATTGTTCTCCGGTATTTTCCACTAACACAACACAATTTTCATTACACAGAAAATAACTTAACTATTCCACAATAACCAGGGTTAACATCAAACAATACAACTTCATATTACTCTCAGTTTCATGAGATCTTCCTTTCACTATAGGAAAACTTGAAAAATATGGAATTAGGGGTACTGCATTGCAATTATTTAGATCTTACTTAAACAATAGAATACAGTATGTTATAGAGAAGGATAGATATAGAGAACTATTAAAATCAGCACCACTACAGATAAAGAGAGGCGTCCCACAAGGGTCAGTACTTGGACCATTATTATATATTATTTATACGAATGACCTACCAACAGTACTGGACGATTTCACAGTACAATATGCAGATGATTGCTCCCTAATTATTAAATCTCCTGATCCTACAGCCTTAGAAGAAAGGATATTTTTGGCATTAGACAAACTAGAAAAATACTTTACACCACTTAATCTTCGACTAAATAAGGATAAGACGCAAGCTGTATCATTTACCAATAGTAACTTTAACTATGAGAAAATGTTTTCTGATGGTATCACAACTATCAAAACAACACCAAAAATGACCTTCTTAGGCATTGAAATAGATCATAGACTTGACTGGAAATCCCATACTCTCCAGCTGACACGAAATATAGCTAGATACTGTTATGCGCTAAAGGTAATATCACAAAACGTCAGTAAAGAAGCTGCACTCTTAGCCTACTATGCTTATGTAGGTAGCAGACTTAGATATGGTATTATCTTTTGGGGAGGCACGAATAACATATATAAAATATTTATATTGCAGAAAAAATGTCTTCGAAATATCTTTAATATAAAACAAACGGATAGCTGTAAGCCAGTATTTAAAGAAAACAACATACTTACCTTAATTGGTCATTATATTTTTGAAGTTGTGGTGTTTGTGGGTGGAAATGCTTCTTTGTTTTTTGAACACGACAGGAATCACTCATATGATACCAGAAATAAAAATGATCTATTAAATATTAAAACTAGTTTTGCATATATTCAGAAAAATATACCTTTCTCTATAATTAAAGTATACAACAAACTTCCAGAAGCATTTAAAAATATCCCACTAAGAAGTCTAAAAGTAAAACTGAAAACTATGCTTACACAGAAGGCATATTACACTATGGATGAGTACTTCAATGACACACTCTAATATAATAATTATTTGTTCTGTATTGATTTTGTGTTGATTCTGTTTGTTCATAATAGTTGTTTGTATATTCTTATTTGTATTGTTTGCACTGTGTGACATTGTGTTTATAGATCCCTATTGGGTGTTTTCTGTTGTAATATGTATTATGTATTTTATTTTGTATTTTGTATTTTGACATGTTCTACAACCTTTGGTTTTGTTATATATGAACTAATAAAGACGTATCTATCTATCTATCTATCTATCCACTATACTAATTTTTGGTGACATATAAGAGGTGATTGATAAACTAAACGCTGTTTTTTGTTTTGCATGGAGAGATCGAGTAACCTGAACCTGAACGTTACTGGAACTCTCCATGCAGAACAAAAAATAGCAGATAGACAAGGCGTGTTTAAGTGTCATTGCGAAGATATCAGGGTGCGGGGTAACAATGGATAGAGAAACAATAGGTAAAATTTCAGTATGGGGTCTTAAATAAATGGACCTGACCTTAAAATTACCTTGAAGGTCATTGTCAAGGTCATATACAAGGCCACCATCAGATAACCAGGGAAAAATACTAGCAACCTAGTAGGTACTTAGCATTCAAGTTATTCTGCTGTTCCGGTACTTTAGTGTGCGAAATGGAAACATTTCTTTAATTAATAATATATCTAAAAAGATATATTCGATATTTAGCTATCACTGTGCATTTCTTACACTTTTACCAACAACAGACAATTGTTTTGACCTGTTAGGTCTCATCAGTGTTGTACAGGTTTGGTACGGGTATATCAGAGATATCCCAAGTGAAGACAATTCCAGCGTAGTAATATCGAATGTATCTCAGTTTGGGTCCGATGAGAATCGGACACTTATAACTTGCGCCATCTAAAAGATGAGTAAGGAAGACATATATTCCAGCAATTTTACGGTGAGAGCACTGTTACATGCAAACTCTCCAACTGCATAGCAGAAAAAAGCTTAGGTATATGCAACCCGTTACGCACAGCTACAAGTCGTTACCTAACCAAGAAATACCTATATATATTAATTAATAATTGGAGACTATGTAATTTGTTGAGAAAATAAATAAATTCCTATATACGTCGCGCTTCTTTTACACTCCTATAATCAATGATTGCACGACTGTAATGCCTGAAACTGAAATTAAACAAAACTAATTATTGAACAAAATTCGAATTTTTATCAAGGTATCAAGTTGCTTTAAGGGTCCGCTTTGCCACGCAATAAGTGTTATTAACATCGTATTAGAAATTTCGAAGTAAATTGAATATTCAACTTATGAAAAAAACTTTTACATACAGCTGAAGAAAACATAATTTCACTCTGCATCAGAGCTGTTTTCTTAATTTTATTATTTAAAAAGTAGTAGTAAATTCTCCAGAAAATCACTTTAAATAACAAAAACCAATAAATAATATAACGGCTTAGAATATAAAAATTGCTTTAACGATTATTATCTCACATTTTGTAATTAATTTCTGAAATATAGAATAATTTGCTCAATTTCCAAATCTAATTTTAAGCCTATTTAATAATTTACAAACGATTTTTTAAATGACATTTTAATGTAAAATCTGAATTAAGGGTGCTTCGTTCTCACTTGGGTCAATTTCACGTTGACTTTTTTCGTACTCAAATGAAAAAGTTTTTGCTCTCTTCCACCTTGGCAGGGGACACCGTGTGTAAGTATAAGTCCGTTTTTTTTTTTTATAATACTCTTCAAGGTCAAATTTTTAGGGGAAAAGTTGCATTCCTGGAGGTTCCCAACTTCAATTATGTTGGCGCAGGGCACTTTTGGTTACTTTTTGCACACTAAATATATCTTTGTCAAAATAATAATCTATTGTCAATTACCTAGTCCTATTCTATAACTATCAACATTTGCCAATTATTGACTTGATTTCAGGTTGACAAATGGATTGCCATATCAATATTGACAATATTTGCGATTCACTAACCAACATTGAGATGAACTTTCTTGACTTTGCTTGGGTTGACTTGAAATTAACATGTTAATAGTGACAAATTTTGGTGTAGTAGTTCATAATCGTAAATAAATCGCTAACTTCACTGTTAACACAGTTGACAGTTACATTTATGGCATAACCTAAAATCACAAATCTGTTTTTGTGTATTATTTAAATTTTTATAAAATAAAATATTTTAATACAATTTAATTATAGAACCTTAATAATAAAATAAAGATAGTTCCAAATTGATCATGCACGTCATATGACTAACATAACCTTCAATTTTTAGTTTTTGCAAATTTATTTTCAATTTTAATTTTAATTTTTGTAGTTTTAGCTTGGATCCGTTATAACATTTAAAAACTCTCTTAGAGAGTAGATTTGTAAAGTTTCAATACTGTATATTATTAAAAATAGACTGTTAATTATAGGTTGGAATTCTAACCAACAAATAACATCTTATTTTATTAGATCAAGGCAATTAAAACTTTATTAATAATGCACCAAACAAGATTTTGGTTGATAGTACAGGATCCAAACAGAAATTTTGATAAAACTGACGTAATATTCGAAAATTTTAGATAGATGTATATTTTTTAGGTTAGTTGTGACGTCACGTGCGCGTCTCCCATTAACATACAGGGAGCGGCAGAATAGACTTTACAATTTAAAATTGCTCTAAAACCAATTTGCATTTTTTAAGCGTGCGATGTTTCTATCCATTAAATAAAGCATGCTTTGGAGTTTCTTTGACAGGTGTCAAATGAATGACTGGTGTATAGACCAACGAATTTTTTGTGTTGAAAATTTTATAAAAAATAATAGTATTATTCAAGTGCAACGTGATTTTCGACTTTTGGCGTGAGAAAATGGTGAACTGGAGGATCCGTTGTCAACGCTAAGCATTCAGGCCGACCGCAATCAGTAAACACGGAAGAAAATCAAAGGCGAGTTCATAATGCAATTACAGCAAGTCCAAAAAGACCCATTAAACAACTTGCCCAAGTCCTAGGTATATCTGAGAGAAGTATTCCACCTGTCAAAAAAACTCTAAAGCATGCTTTATTTAATGGATAGAAACATCGCATGCTTAAAAAATGCATATTGATTTTAGAGCAATTTTAAATTGTCAAGTCTATTCTGCCGCTCCCTGTATATCATTTATTGACTACCAGTAGAGGTAAGAAGGCCACCTCGGAGAAAATGGCTTGTATTGCTGTTGAATCATTCCATTGTATTTATTGAGATAAGTAGCTTACTTCTGTAATTCGTTTCTTGCCAATTGCAAAAATGGTGAATCCATATCGTGATACGGCGTACTTATACACGAAAGTAAAAACACATCTAATTAATAATTAATGGAATATACAGGGTTCCCCATATTAAACTACCTATTTTATTATTCGAATAAAATCCTTTTAAGTCGAGTAAAAAAATCTTTTATTACACTAATGTACAGGTAATTGTATGGGATTTATTACGTACTTAAGGTTTGTTCAACTTTTAAAAATCATGTCTTCTAAATGCCCTCCATCAACTTGAACTTTCAATTCTGAATGCAAAATTATGCATCACCCGGCGAAGAAAATCTCCAACTATCCCTGTAATTTCTTCTCGAATGTGGTCTTTCAAGTCCTCAATTGTAGCAGAGCGACTTGCAAAGACCTATCCCTTCAAATACGCCCACAGAGCTCACACAGCCAGAAACTTCATGAAGATTCTGTGAGAATTTTTTAACGACGGTATAATTTCTCGATTTGAAAGTTTGCCTTGCCCCCCTAGGTCTCCCAACATAACGGCACCCGATTTTTTTCTGTGAGGGTATTTGAAGAGAGAGGTCTTTGCAAGTCGCCCTGCTACAATTGAGGACTTGAAAGACCACATTCGAGAAGAAATTACAGGGATAGTTGGAGATTTTCTTCGCCGGGTGATGAACAATTTTGCATTCAGAATTGAAAGTTCAAGTTGATGGAGGGCATTTAGAAGACATGATTTTTAAAAGTTGAACAAATCTTAAGTACGTAATAAATCCCATACAATTAGCTGTACATTGGTGTAATAAAAGATTTTTTTACTCGACTTAAAAGGATTTTATTCGAATAATAAAATGGGTAGTTTAATATGGGGAACCCTGTACAAACAACAAAACATATCAACTTTTGCAAAGCAAGATGTTTTCGTACTTGCTAGGTTTCAATTGACATAAGTCAACTTCTTTCTTGCAAGTCAATTGAAAACAAGCATAGTGAATAGCAAAAAGTCAACGTTGATATTTTTCAAGATCAGTTTACTTGAAGTCGAGTTTATAGTCAACGTCAATAGTTACAGAATAACCAAAGTTATTTGGGCAGTATACACCAATACACTCCTAGACAGCAAAAACAACTAAAATTTTGCGTTGTTTCGTATTTCTTTCAACATTATAATAATAATATAATTATTGTTTACTTAAATGTTAATTGTGTCATTTCATAAATTATTTCTTTTCCTTTTCTTTTTTGGGATTTACTACCACATTTCTTGAGATTTCTATCCAAAAAAAATCGATTTATCTAAAAAATATTCAAATTAACCAGTTTAAAACTGGGAAATAACCTCTACGCCTTTGACGTAATGTCAGAGGATCAGTTAGAGGGTGTTTTTTGACAACTAATAGGAATTAAATTAATACAAAAATACTGCGCTGACGTTTCGGAAACTATATCCGTTTCCTTTTTCAAAGTTTAGGCTTTCGATTTTTATGTAACGTGTAGAATAACACGGCATAAAATAAAAATTGTTTATATCTATTCCATATAGGTTATTTCCCAGTTTTAAACTGGTTAATTTGAATATTTTTTAGATAAATCGAATTTTTTTGGATAGGAATCTCAAGAAATGTGGTAATAAATCCCAAAAAAGAAAAGGAAAAGAAATAATATAATAATAATAATAGATTAATGAAATTTAGGAATATCCTGATATGTCCTATACAGTAAATATTATCGATAAACATTACATTAATAAAATAAAAAATACAAAATATAATAAGAATAAGATAATACATATTTTATATAAGCAATAGAAAAAAAAGGAAAAAAGAAAAAAGATACATTCCCTTTACTTTAAAATTAACTTACGATTAACTTGAGTAGTTGGTATTACCAAGTAAATGTTGATAAACATCTCGTTTAGGGTTTGAGACTCGGTTTAAGAGCATCACCTCGAGCATCACTAACTGTACTTTTTGGTAAATGTAATGTTAGGGCAATATAACGCATAGGTACTGCGGCCATCGTCACAAAGGGAAAAATAAATATAAAATACCGACTGTCCGGTTTTTTTGTCCAGGAGTGTATAATAGTGTAGACGGCATTTCTGACATAATGTGGAGTACAAGTAATTTTCTTTTGTCGCTAAGCGAAAAGTTGATAGTGTAAACAATAACTAATTAGGCTGGGATGTAACTAACATTAAGACTCACCAGCTGGTCTACAAGCATAGTATGGGTTAAAATGTTTTAAACCATACTATGCTTGTGGACCAGCTGGTAAGTTTTAATGTTAGTTATCTATAGTTCAAATCACGAAAGAAGACCGTTACGTCATCATTATAATTCGTAAGAATCAAATCAGTACTGCGTTAGTTATCAACAACATCAGTCGGAGATATTAACAGTCATATATAATGGTCTCCCTTTCCCTGTCTCTCTCGTTTTATTATTTTGTAAACAAAGAACGCTTGAAGCGTACGCTGAAGATAAGAAATTAATTTGTGACGTAGCGGTCATCTCTCGTGATTTGAAGTATATATAAATTTAATCTGTGCCTGTACCTTATAGTCCTTTGACAAAAAGTTAATTAAAGTTTTTGAATCTCTCATATTTTCCATATTTTTCATGACTTCATCATCACCCATAATTTGTAATATTGGCTCCACCTCTTGCTGAAGTTCCTGTAACTGCGCTACTACATGAATACGTCTCTGTTTTAAATCTTCAGGGACTTCTTCATCTGGATATAATTGTTTTCTTATATCAATAGCATAGTCTATCATGTTAGTTTTACTAAGGATATCTAATTTGGCTTTAAGTAGTTCAGTTTCGTTATATATCTAAAGTAAAGTTAAATATGGTAAAAGACAGACATAACCTAAACACGTTAGGTACTTACTCCTTTAGCTGATAAGAATTCTAGCAACGGAAAAACTAAATGTCTATCTAAATATTGACCCATCTTTGATGTTAAATCAAATTTTGCCATTATTTCGCTTTATATTCACTTTTTTCTTATAAACCAACGTGTTCTTACTTATACAGCTTCTTTAAACTAGAACATTCAGAACTCGGCAACTAGGGTATTGGTTTGGTATTGTTGGTACTATACGGTACAGTTGTAATAGGGAATTTCTAATTTTATTGTTGGGATGTGTGTGCAATATAATTGCTTATCACAGAATCTAAATTATAAGCTATGGTGATTAAAATAAAAAAAAAACAAAACACATGTAATAATTTTTTTATTGAGAACACTGACCGATATATTTATCTATTGTTTCATATTTCCAGTTAGTTTCTTTCAAAAAATCCAATTCTTTTCTTAGGGTTTTTATTCTATTTTGATGCATTTCCTGTAAACTGTTTTCAGCATTTGTCCTTACAATTTCAAAGTACCTACTTGATCTGAGAGCAGCCAAGGAGTCCTCAATTCTTTCTTCTTGATTAGGCGAAGCTAAAATAGCTTTTGGTAAATTAGAACCTGACATTCTAAAATTCAGGCACTGTACATTGTAGATGTTTACACATATATCAAAACAGTCCATGAAATCAAGCCATCAAGCAGCAGAGACAACATCAAGCCAAACCTGCCAAACAATAAAAATTAAACAGTGTTGCCAACGTATAATTTTAATCACAGATCTGGTGGGAGTGGTGGTGGGGTTTACTTCAGAGAAATAGAGAGGGGAGAACGCTCTTTGCGCATCCAATTTTCCTAAAGCCGGCGCCACACATGCGGCATTCGGCGAAAGGCGAGCGGTTACTCGGCGAAAGCCGCATGCGTGTAGCTGACGCTCGCCTCGGCGTTCGCCATTCGCCATTCCCGCTTCACGTCGGTAAATTGACATGAATCAAAGGATTCGCGCGTCATAAATTCGATCGGTACACACATTGGGATTGTTTTTTGCCAGTCTTGACACTTGACAGCGTTTGTGTTGGTTTTCGATAGTTGTTTAATAAAATGGAGTGGTTAAACGACGCTCGCCTATCAAAGCTTTCGCCTTTCGCTAAATGCCATTCGACGAAAGCCAAAGTTCGCCTTTCGCCGAATGCCGCATGTGTGGCGCCGGCTTAAGACACCACGGGGGCAGACATTTTGAACATGATCACGTGGTTTGTTCAAGTTTGTTGTGCAATTGTTAAAAAGTGTTGAGTAAAGTGAGGTTACAGTTATTTAAATTTTTTGGTGTGCGTTTAATTATATTTATTTATAAACCCTACGGACTGGATATATGTTTCTATTTATTCTATAAACTAATTTAACATTTAACGCTGTGGTGTGGACTTTTTTATTGTTATTTTCTAGACTTTGTTATCGCGGTGGACGTTTTTGTTTATCATTATTGTATTGCTTTTACAACTGAAAATGCTTTTTTTTAATTATGTCCTGTGTTGTAAGGGGATGTTCTAACGCAATGCGATTTAAGCCTGAAGGAATTACATTTCACCAGTAAGGTTTTTCACATAGACTTAATAATACTAACGTATGGACGGAGCCTTGTGCCACTTTCCGTTCGCCAGTGTGAGGACGACATTGAAGAGAGATAGAGCGATATAAATTGTGTGCGTCGAACAAGGATAGTAAGATTTGAGACCACGTGACGGTTGTTTCCACAGTCCACAGTCACGTGACCAAGTTACAGTTTTGCACGGGCCGGCAAATTCTTGGGTAGTGCCGGCACGAATCGCCCGCGTTTCTTGCGTTCAAACAACTGTCACTGCTGTCAGATCTTAGCGGATATTTTCAAATAATAATTCGTCTTGGTGTTTTGCGATTTGCGAGCGGAGTGTCATATCAAATAGTTTTATAATGAATCAGCACAGGTGTAGAGCAAGGTTGTAAACAAATTTACAATCCTTGGGTGTAGTGCAAGGATTACTTACTTTTACTACTTTTTGGATTGAGGTCACGTCTGTTCCTCGGTAAGTAGTCGTACCTACAGAATAGGTATATTGTATATGTACTTAACATTCAATAAACTGCTCCACATAAGTATAGATAACTGCATTTCAAACAACTATATTAGGTTTTATTTTTAGACTTTTCTACACGTGGCACACAGACCGGGCGTGGCGTAAAAATTTGGTGAAAATAACATCAAAAGAAAGGCAGGTACGTAGGTATATAAGCTATATGATGATTCCACATAATTCAACAATTATTTCTATAGGTGATAGTTTATAGCGAACTAAGAACCCTTCTAGAGGAACGAGATGCTTCAGCCTTTAAGAATGCAGTAGAGTATCGATGCAGCAACCAGAGTGCCTTTATCAAATATTTCAAAGCTAATTACCAGAAAAATTACGTGTGTTGGGCATATTGCTGTAGGTTGAATGCAGGGGTTAACACAAATATGCACTTGGAACGAATGCACAAGACAATCAAATATATTTATTTGAAAGGAAAAAGAGTCAAAAGATTAGATAAAGGAATTGCAGCCTTGATGCGTTTTATAAGAGATAAACTTATTGATCAACTTGTAATGAATAAAGGAAAAATATCAAATAAATTAAGAAATATTCGTGCTCGACATGAAAATATGAAGAAATTAGATTCATCCTTGATTATTGCAACAGAAAATGGCTGGGAAGTTCCATCCAGTAGTAAAATGAACTTATTTTATTCAAGAAGTAAATAATTCATGTACATGCCAGTTAACTCGTTCCGATTGCAATATTTGCTTCCACAGATATTGTTGTACGTGCATGGATTCCTCATTTAAATTTAACATATGTAAACACATATATCTCCTTGCCCAGTTCCGGAAGAAACTAATCAATATAATTAAATAAATATCAAATTAGGAAAGTGTTCGCATATGGACACTTCTAACATGGGTGAGTGGGTGGTTTTTGTTTAAACATTCGTCGGTATAACATCGACCTTGTATCTTGTGCAGTATTGTATAGATGGCGGTAGACCTATGTATGATATTTTTTCATTCTAGAGTCAGTTTTTTTTAGAAAAAGGTAACTTTGTGGGAAGGGGAAAACTTGTCCTTAATCTTAACAAAATACCTAGATTTTCATCATTAAAACATTGACAATGTTTCTGTTTGTGTTTAGGTGATGGTGAAGGGACATCAGAAATGCCAAATGATTTACATAAGCAACAATGCCGTTGATGAATCTGAAGTAATTTTATCACAATTAAGTAAGAAAAGAAAGACAAATATATCTGTGGAAGAGAGAAAGACTGAAATGAGGATTCACGATTATTTAGAAACTGTTTTGGCACTGAACCTCAAATGGATCGTTTTGAGAAAACGATAGACCCAGTTTTGTCTACGTTGGCTGCTGCAGACAGGGTTGATAGACCCTTTCCATCTGCAGAAAAATTGCCGCCAGTCAAAAATATCGTTGGTCAGAGATTGTGCCGGATGGGAACATTTTACCGAGATTCTTTATAAATATATTTTAGCACGTTTTAGTGATTTGTGATTAGATTATTAACTACAAAATTAACTACATAATCTGTAGTTTTAAAATGTTTGCTACATAACCTTGAACTCCCACTTGGAGAAAAGTTTTTTCTTTTGAGAGCTGTTTCCCATTTTTTCCGCCGTTCATCATTCTTAGGAAACCTATAAAATGAAATCACGTATTATTTATATAATATTACACTAGAAATAGCCTAATATTCGATTAATTGCGTATACAATGACAGGACAAAAATAGGTTTGTTCTATATTCAAGAAACTTACCTGTGAAATGAAACTCCGTTACCGTTTTGAAACTTACTGTTGCACCCATAAGCACAGCAAGATATAACCATGTTCTATTTTACTTACAGAAAATTCACTAAAACGCGCAAAAAACTTGAAAATACGCAAAACGTAGCCGACAACGCAGCCCACGTCAACAGACCACGCGCACCACGCCACACAGTACACAGCACACGCGCTCGTTTTCAAACCCACATAGACCACCATCAGCTGATCGTTTATCGGCGTCTCTCTCGAGGTCCCGTCCTCATCACCTCTCTCTCTAGGCTCGGTCCATATAGTATTATTAAGTCTATGGTTTTTCATGAGTTTTTTTTGCAGCCGTTTATAACAGTATAACATTCTAGTTTCTCAAGAGATGACATGTTTAAGAAGTGGTTGGAGAGTTGAGTGATGAATGCACTTGGTCAGAGAATAAATTTGTTTGCTTTGATAATTTTAAAGCAACAGATTTTATAAAAAGTGATTATCAAATTCGGCTAAAACTTAATGCTGTACAAGATTAGAGATGTATCGGGCCGAGGTAGTAGACACCCCATCTACAAGCTTAGTTAGATCTGTAACTTCAGTTCAGAATATGGCCTCATTTACGTCTTCGATGTCCTCTTCAGATGATACGATAGCGTTGCCAAGAAATGCTAAAATGAAACGACACCGTGGGTAATGTTACTAATTAATAATATTTTTTTAAATAAATCTTGAGATAACAATTGTTTTGTTTGAAGTTTGTTAAATAACTATAATTTAAACGGATCGTCTAGGCAAGATACTTCGGCAAGTACTAATAGCAGCACAAAGAGGAAACGTGTAAAGTATATTCAAACTACGTATGTGAATACAAGAAAATATTTAAAGTGATATGCACTTGGCGCTTATGCTCAAAGCAATATTAATAAGATTAAATTATATTTTACGTATCAAATTTATTCCTAAAATAAACGGTTTTTTATATTTTTTATTATAAGCGATATATCCAGTTGTCTTTTTTATCGACCTTAGCATCCAATTTAATATGTATATACCTATATTATTTTACTATAATAAAGAAATATTTAAGAATGTTTCCGTCATTTTAAATCATCTGCCCTGTATTGCATTAAATATCCCCAAATGTCCTGTCAAAAATCCCCAAATAACATTTAGGTTGCCTGCCATGGTGTTCAAAATGGCGACCATTGTGATTTGCCATTCGCGCAGGTTCTAAGATCATTCTCCCCTCTCTATGTCTCTGGTTTACTCAGCCACAGCCCACAAAGTGGGCTGTGACTCAGCTCAAAATATTTTTATAAAACGTAGCAATAAATTCCAAATTATTTTAACCAGACTTAATAATACCATTGTTTATAAAATATATAGTTATTCAACCTCTTGTTAGTACCGGTGGATCATTGTGTGCCCATTATTACGACCGTAGCCCCGGTGTCGTTTACGTTACGACCATTGTTTATTATAAACAATGCTACGACGCATGCACGAATTTCGCACATCCGGTGCATCTACGTCACATGACATTCGACGAGGAACTAAAGTCATAGATCTAAACGACTCTAATTATTAATAACTTTGACATTTTCTCAGTTTTCTATTTTTATTAAACTATTGGATTTTTTGTTCTAAAATGAATCATTTAGGTATATATCATATGACCAACATAACCTAAAATTTTTAGTTTATGTAAATTTATTTTTACTTTAATTATAATTTTGTAGCTTCAGCTTGGATCCATAATAACATTTAAAAACTCTCTAATAAGACAGTAGATATATAAAGTTTCAATATTGTACCTACGTAGATTATTAAAAATGAATTGCTATTTATAGGTTGGATTTCCAGTCAACAATAAGCATCCTATTTCATTAGATTAGGTCAATTAAAACTTCATTAGTAATGCACCGAACAAGATTTTAGATGATAGTACAGGAAACAAGCAGAAATGTTGATAAAAATAACATAATATTCAAAAATTTTAAAAAGTGCATATTTTTGAGGTTAGTTGTAAAGCCTGATTTTCATAGTCGCGAAATTGTGAAAAGCGAAATGCGAAACGTGTTGCTATTGGTTCATTTTACATTAAAATTTGGAATTGACCAATAGCAACACGTCTCGTATTTCGCTTTTCGCAATTTCGCGACTATAAAAATCAGGCTTAAGGTGTTTAAATTAATGTTCTTTTTTATATTATGTTTGTTATTGACTGTCTATAATTTATAATGACGAATTGTGCTGTAGCTATGTGAAAAAATTATAACCAAAGTACAAAAAAAAGACATTAATATAAAATATTTCTGCTTTCCGCAGAACAAAGATTTGGCAAAACAGCTTGGCTACAGAAAAGATAAAATACATTTGAAGAATGGCAAGTGGAGGAACATGTTAATTATGTATATTGTATTTGAAACCTAGTTTTTAGTGATCTGGATGTTCACCTAAAAATGTCATAAATCACAAATATAGACCATGTGCATCATAGGCAAAGAGTAATGATCATGGGATTAACATAACCTCCAATTTTTAGTTTTTGTAATTTAAATGTTCAACGTTAATTATAATTTTGTAGTTTCAGCGTAGATCCATAATAACATTTAATAACTCTCTCAGACAGTAGATATACAAAGTTTCAATATTGTACGTAGATCATTAAAAATGAACTGCTAATTATAGGTTGGATTTCCAGTCAATAAATAGTTATTTATGTATCAAGGCTTTAAAGTTAATCTTTTTATCATGAATGTGGAGTTTAGTTGACGAGGGCCGTAGGGCCGAGGCAAATAAACCACATGAGTGATAAAAAGGAACTTTAATGCCGAGGTGCATATTACATTTTTTTTAAATCCAAAAACTATGAAATTAAGATTAATTAACTCTATTTTCAAATAATTTTCAGTGACATTAAGAAATGTCATAATTATTTAAAATTTCAAGTGACATTAGGAAATGTCATAATTATTTTTAAATGTCAAGTCGGAATAATTTTTTATAAGAAAACCATTATTTTTAGCAATTATAATAGTGATAATACAATTCTGATGTAAAAAACAGTATTTTTCTTCAAGCGTATAACAATACTTACATTACATAATGCAACACGTCCTGTAGAAAGAGCCTATTATTGTATTAGTACAAATATTTCTCATTTTTTCCTAGTACAAATATGAAATAACGTATCCATGGCAACGAATTAAAAATCTAAATTATGACTTGTCATAAACTGTCATTTTAAAAGTTGACGTCGCGTGTCGAGCCCTTTTTTAAATTTAAAAGCGAAAAAGTCTGAAGAAATGCAGTGCGTACCACCTGAAATACTTGAAATTGCAAATTCACCCATGTCACGGTTTATTGATAAATAAAATGGTTAGTATTACACTAGATAGTCAGACCTATTGTTTAATTTTATCGCTCATAAATGGACCCCAACTTAAGCTTCATCTCACTTTAACTCATGATACTGGCAATACTTCTCTGTTATTTGGCATCCAATTTTGCATGTGTTAGAGAGAGAAGATGGGGCGATGAAATAAACAGTGGCTTTGACTATCTAGTATATGAAATGATCTTTGGTATTACATACATTTTTTTTTACTAAGCTGAACGCATTTGACCTGACGTCATTTTTCAAAATTAAAGTTTTGATATTTTTGATTTTAACACTTGAAGAAAAAATAGTATATGTCACTCGGAGTAGAAGGCTCATTATGTGTTTCGCCCAGTTTGCTGCCTCGGCTTCCGCCTCGGCTGAGCAAACTTCTGGGCTCAACAATAATGGTCGCCTTCTACTCCTTGTAACATAATATACTATTATTTACCTTTTGTTATAACACAATTATTATTACAAGCAATAAAAAATTAATGTTTACGTTTATCTGTCACCTCGGCCAGCCTCGGCCAACTACAAAAATCGCACAATAATGGATTACTTTAATGACTATTTCTATCACTTTAATGACGATTTTGAGGTACTTTAATGCCGATTTAAAAAAAAAAGAATCTTATTTCATTAGATTATGACAATTAAAATTTCATTATTAACCGAACAAGACTTTAGTTGATAGTATAGGAACCAAGCAGAAATTTTGATAAAAATGACGTAATAATCAAAAATTTTAAAATGTGCATATTTTTGAGGTTAGTTGTGATGTCGCGTGCACGACACATTAGCACAGATTAACTATACCAGATGCGAATGTAAGCGTGGCGGCCTGTCCAACGGTCCCCACTACTTCCATCCTCATATATGCGGAGGGTTTAGTACGAGAGCATTATCGTGACAGCGTGTAGCAGAGTTTACGGCGATATATTGTTAGTCCGAGCGATCGGATTTTAAATGTCAAAATAGTGTCATACGAGTATACAAATAGAGATCTAAAACCATCAAAAAAAAAAAAAAAAAAACCTGATAAAACAAATAGAAAACTTACAATATTATCCCATTTGTAAACATACAATTTCATATTTGTTTTAATAAAAAATATTTTATAATATATTTTTATTGTTTTTCTCGAGCGCTCAAGTGGTGCAACTAACTCGCATCCACAAAAATAAATATTAAAGTCTTGTGGTGCAAAAAGCATGCAACGTTACGAGTAGCCGACGGGCCTTTGTCTAATACGTGTGTCGCGGACATGAAAGGCACCGCGCGAAGTATTCGCATCTGATATAGTTAATCTGTGACATTAGGGCAATGCATATTTTTCTCGAGCTCGACGTCACATCCGGTTGCGCAATGTGTAATGTATCGTGAAATGTATTTAAATGATATTATTTAATTTATAAAAACAAAAGTTGTTGAAATTGACTAGTACGTAAGTTACTCACAAGTTGGCAGCACATACTTACAAGTTAGGTTGAATAACTATATTACTTTATAAACAATGGTATTATTAAGTCTATGATTTTAACTACCGCAGTAAGTCTCAACTTCTACGTGCTGCGCCATTGATGAGGTACGGAAGCCCGGTAGCGCCATACACTACTACATACATAGAAATGACGTCACATCTCAGCACGCAAAGAAGTGACGTCATATCTCTGTATGAACACAGAACAGGTAACAATTCCTGTTCTGTGGCATGACTTGCACTACTGGCACAGTATAACCAGAGAAGAACGATCACAGAGAAGCGACATAAAGGCTTTCAGCGTGAACAGTTTTCGTACGCGCATGCGCCAACTATGGTGTGTTGTTGTCACTTGTCACTTGCGTATATTTCAATATTTTTTTAGGTTATACCTAAGTATATTGAGAATATTTGTTCAAGCAGTAAAATAACGACTATTAAATCTATTTCATTTAACGATTAAAGACAAAGTAAACGAAATACCTAATCAACTTGCCAATTTTGATGTACTTATTTAGGTTATAAAAACGCTATGAAGTAAATTGAAATAGGTAGGTATATGCGAACACATTACATCAGGAAAAAGTATTAAAATATTTTATTCTGTTAAATATACTAATAGGGATTTCAAAATAAATAAAGTAGATAGAAAATTAAAAATTTTAACCCATATATAAATAAAAATATTTGTTGTGAAACATCTTGTTTTATTTTTATATACATACTATTAACACATAGGGCGAGTTGCTTTATTCACCGGTGGATCCATCAGATGTGTTTTATCTCGTTCTATCTCCGAGGTTAGAATGAGATAAAACACATCTGGTGGATCAACCGGTGAATAAAGCAACTCGGATCGCCCATATTATTAATAATAAATATAAGTGTGTGAATGTGGCACAAAATCCTTCTAAAATGTATTTTAAGAAATGCATTAAACATCTCTAATATTAGTTTATATGTGAATCAAACTAATTTATATTTTATTATAAATAATGCCAAAGTTTTGCAATAGAGATTATAAATATTTTAATTGGTCTACATTTTATAACATTTACCCATGCGCTCTAATTGCGATGAACAATATTATATGTATAATACACTGTCATGCAGTTCGCTCAGTGTACATCTCGGTGTACATGTACCAAAAGGATAACTTCTCTCAGTGTAAACGTGTGTGTTTACTTCAAATCGGCTGGGCCATAGAACTTCAAACGTTCCGCCGGCACTGTCGCTTCTCTGTGATCGTTCTTCTCTGGTATAACCCAGTAGTCCGACTTAACGTCGGCGTCTTTCATGTAGCTAGTGGGCTTTTCATGACCTCGAACACAGGTGTTCCCCATGTCGTGTACGACTGAAGACCCGATTCTGCGAAGAGCCACAACAGAGCTGTATTAGTAATTTTAAGAGTTGCAATTCCCGGTGTTTCAAAATTGATTTAAAAAATTTGAAGATGTATTGTCATGTATTTTAATAAATAAAATTTAAGTTCAATACTTTTAAGTTAAGAAACATAAAGGATATCACTTCGAGGAATCTCATCTTCGTGGCAGAAACTCCTGTTACGGGATAGCGGACACTCCACCAGATGTGCCTTCTTTCAGCTAAAACAAAAAAATAAAACCACAAAATTGATAAGTAAACAATAATAACAATGAGTAAAATCAATAATAAACAAGTAAATCAATCAACAGTGTCAAATAAGCATAAAATTAAAAAGAATAAACAAGTTGTGTTCTAATCCAGCAAAAAGGACCAACGTAGAAAACTATAATTTTAATATGTAAGACTAGTTAAGATTTAATTTTATGTAAAATTGATCGTCTATGCCTCTAGGATAGACACATTGTAAATCAAAACCGTTAATTAAAATAGTGAAGTGAAATTTTAAAACTTAGTGGTTCAACGTAACGAAGATCGGTGAGTGAAATTATATTTCAACGTAATGTGACATATGGGATATGTATAGGTCGGTCAAGAGACCCAGAATCCAAAAATGAAATGAGTTCCTCAGTAAAATTAAATATAAGAAAAATATTTCCAAAAATACAAACCCAAATGACAGTTTCGCATCAAGTATCCTCTTAGAAAATTGAATCCACCATTACCATGGATACGGAACAAAAAGAAAAGGGTTGTTGAGAAACCAATTCCAGGGTGGCGTCACGTCTCCATTTTCTCCTGAAAGAAAATTAAAAATTTATGTTAAAAAATTGCAAGAATTCTTAATAAAACGATGCAAACCAGCTGAGGTAGATAACCTAACTATTGTGGAACGAGATAATACGCTGGTACGCCGGAAATCAACAAGAAGGTGCATAAAAACACAGGTACTTACCTAAGAGTTAGTTGACGAGTTATTTGTTATTTTATAAAACATGTGAGCGCCGGTATATATCGTTTGCCAGGCATGAGGCGATGGATGATCTCAATCTTAGTGGGTGTTGACAAGAGGACAAGGACGACACTTATGTTTTATGTCATAATTGGCATATAGTTTACTAAAGTTCAGTTTTGATTGTAATAAAACACTATTTAATAACTAATTAATAAATTACTTCATAATCGTGAGGTGTTGTTAATATCAGAAGTGGTGATTATAAACATTTAGTGAGTGTTTGTTAGACCGTATAATGGGCAATCGACGACGTAGACAACGCAGTCCTAGTCCTAGTAGCAATACTTCAAGCATGAAGGTGATTGCACTGAAAGTGAAAACAAGAAACGAAAACATGAAACGTCACAAGATGGTAACCGATCATTTACACCTGAATTACAACCATCTATAATTTCGGATAACACAGGTATGATAGAATTTATTAATAATTTGAGGCGTGAACAAAGACCTAAAATGGGGATGTCAGTTAAAGATGCAGATATCACCGAATTTAACCCATTAAATGATGACATAAATGAATGGTTAGCAAAAATAGATGAACATGCAGGTATATATATGTGGGATGACTTGCATACATGTCATTTAGCAATTAATAAATTAAAAGGACCTGCCGAAACCTGGTACAAAAGTTTACCATCTATTCCAAAAACATGGTCAGAGTGGAAATTGTTGTTAACAAATATATTTCCTTCAACTAGAGATTTACATTCCTTAATGACACAAATGCTTGCTCTATGTCCTAAACCAAATCAAAGTCTTTTTGAATACTGCTTCGAGAAGCTAGCTGTAATTAGGAAAATGAAATTAAATTTAAACGGTTCAGATGAGGTAAACCTTATTGTAGGGGGATTAAACAATAATGCCATAAAGTTTGCAGTTAAGGCAGCCAATATTGACGATCCATCCAAGTTAGCGGTATACTTAAAGGCCTTTGAGCCACTGACGTCGGCGGTGGGTGCCATGGATGCCAAAAGGGACAAGAATCTGGTAACTAATACTACTTATTCTAAAAATAGACATAGCCAAAGCGGTGATGGGTATCGACAACGAAATAGGGATGCTATTTTATGTTTCATGTGTCATCAACCGGGACATAAACAAATTAATTGTCCTCAACATTCCAATCAAGGTGACAAACAAGCATATTGTAATTATTGCCGCCGAAAGGGACATCATATTGGAAATTGTTTTTAAAAAAATAGAAGAAATGATGATAGGGCGCAAGCCCCAAGTAACAATACTGAATTAAAAGGCAACAAGCGAGTCTTTTTGATATCAAAATGTGGTGAAAAAAACAAGTTTTACAAGTCGCTGTTAATTGATAAAAGTACAGAACGTTGCTTTGTAGATTTCGGTAGTGAGTGTTCACTGATTACTTATGAACTTGCTAAACGAATAAAATTAAATTTGACAGAACTTTCGAATGACATCATACTCACAGTTTTCGGAGGTTCAGAAATACCTGTATCTAGGAAGGTGACATGCAGTGTCACCATAGATGAAGTGAAGCTGTCCATAGATTTGCTAGTTGTTGAGAAATGCATACCTGGTGTAGACATAGTCGTGGGACAAAACCTTACTGAAGACCCCCGCATAAAATATCAGCGCGTAGGCTCTGCATTATTATTTAGTTATGGTTTGGAGGTGAACGCAATAGAAATCACAAATACCCAAGTTATAAAAATCGGTATTGAAGACAAAGAAATTCAATCACGTGTACTAGAAGTCATACAAAATTTTTGAAGTTGTTTTCCAAATGATCCTACTACACTGGGGACTATCATCGGTGCAGAAATGAAAATAAGGTTAAAATCTGAGACCCCCATAGTACAGCGACCATATCGTTTGTCTGAGGCTGAAAAATGTAGATTGCGCGACTTGATCAACGAACTTTTAAGCAATGGTGCGATTCGACCGTCGCATTCACCATAAGCCAGCCCTGTTGTTATGGTGAGAAAGAAAAATGACAAAACTAGGTTATGTGTGGATTATAGGCTGGTAAATAAGGAGACCATAAAGGAAAACTATCCCCTACCTATAATAGAAGACCTAATTGACAGACTCTCAGGACACAAATATTTCACAGTTCTTGATTTCCGTGCAGGGTATCACCAAATCAGTTTAGCAGAAGAGTCAATTCAAATCACAGCTTTTATAACACCTGAAGGAAAATATGAATATGTAAGGGTTCCATTTGGATTGACGAATGCACCATATGTGTCCCAACGAGCTGTGGATAGTATTCTAGACGATCTTCGATTTAATAAAGTGTATCTGGATGATATTTTAATTCCGTCCAAAAACTTAGATGAAGGCATTAAAAATCTCAAACAAGTTCTGCGTCGATTACAGGATAATGGTGTGTGTTTGAACATCGCAAAATGCATTTTTCTGGCTGAAGAAATTGAATATCTTGGCTATAATATTCGTGGAGGGAATGTACAACCTAGTACATCAAAGTTAACAGCTATTAATGAGTTTCCTAACCCTAAAAATATTCATCACGTTAGACAATTTTTAGGTCTGGTTGGTCATTTTCGAAAATTCGTACCAGACTTCGCACATAAATCAAAACCACTGACTAAACTATTAAAGAAGGAACAACCGTGGATATGGCAACCAGAACAAGAAAAGTCTTTCAAGACTCTGAAAGAGTCTCTAGTAACAGCCCCAATTTTGACATTGTTTGACTGTAATCATGGTAGAGATATAACATGGTATGTCACGGCGCACATTTTGACTACCGCTAGGACTACGTCATCAAGTAGAAATCTTGGCGCGAATTTTAAATATAAAGTAGAATAATTGGATAGATTTTGCTATTTCTAAATAACATCTAATCTTGAAATTAAGTACCTACAAATTGAAAATCAACGATGCTTATTATCGGAATGTTTACCTGCACTTTTAATTAGAATGTATTTGACATAATATGAAATAAACTTTGAAATTATAATCATGATTTTTAATAAATAAAAGTTGTAACATTTCACATTTGTAGACTTTAATTGAAAATAATTTATTCTTTCATTGAATATAGAATGTTAGATAATGTTTACATAATTGTTCATAATATTCGATGAAAGAATATATAGTTTAAAGTAATGAGGGATATTCAACAAAGTTGAAATCTACTTACTATTAAAAAGGACATGGAAAAACATAATAATAACTACATAATAAAGCATAACATAACTATTTTTTGAATCCTGTAAATTTTGTGATCTTGTTTGTTTTTCTAGAGTTATCTTGTATTTTTCTGTTGATTTCTCGTAGACGAATTTAAGTAAAGGCGGATTTAGCCAACATTTTCATAATTATAAGCATAGTCGTATTTTTAAGCGTATGGATAAGCACATGCATAACTTTAACATTGATTTATACAACTTCTTAACTATAAGCGTATTTATAAGAAAGACGCCTAAAATGATAGTCTGTTTGTCATTTTTGAGGTACCAAATAGACTCATTTTTAAGTTTACAGCAAACAAAAAATATATACGTATTATGAAAAGTACCAAAACAATCAAATTACGCTGAGAACACTTGGGTTTTAGGTTAGAATGTTGAACCACAAAACACTATTGTTTACTGAGCATGCGCACTTTCATTTTGTTCTTAAGCATATTCATAAAGTTAAAAGTTAGGAACTTCAAGGTTAAACCTTATGTATAAAAATACGCTTATCGATAATGAATGTTGGGTAAATGGTCTCATACAAATACGGACTTTTAACTTTTGTGCTTATGCATTAAAAATATCCATATGCATAAATATACGTTTATGAAGTTGGCTAAATCCGCCTTAAGTTCTTGTCCAAACGAGACAAATTGAATAGCATAGCTGGCAAGCATCTTTTGCTATATTGTCAAAGATTTGATACTCTTCAATTTCTCGCCGTGGTTAAAGGAGTCCTCCATGACCTTTGAGCATTTTTCAATTAAACCTGATACCACCAGACTAAATTAATAAATTCAAATAACCAAAACTTAACATTCTTAAATGTTGTGTAGCAGATTTGACAATTTGTTATTTGACAGTTGACAGTTCCCACTTTGCAGAAAACAGATAGCTATTTAGTGGCACTCAACAAGTTTTTCTACTTGCGCAGTACAGTACGAAAATCGAGCCGAGATAAAACTAACCATATTTTATCTCAACCATGGACTGTAATAAAGAAACAATGCTTTATACAGATGCCAGTCGGTTGGGGATAGCAGGAATGCTAGTACAGTTAGACGCAGGAATAGAAAAGGTGATTGGTTACTATAGTAAAGCGACATCTCCCACAGAACAAAGATATCATTCATTTGAATTGGAAGCTATGGCAATTTTGAAATCAGTTAGACGATTTAGACATTATTTGGTAGGAATTAAATTCAAAATATATACTGATTGTGCAGCTTGCGAAGTGCTATGAACAAAAAGGATCTAAATCATAGAATTGGCAGGTGGATCCTGGAATTGCAGGAGTACGACTTTGAAGTATTACATCGACCTGGGCCTCGAATGGCACATGTAGATGCATTGAGCCGGAATCCTACAATAGAAAATCACCATGGGGTATAATAATAATAATAATAATAATTTATTGGTTCAATAGATCATTTACATGATATAGAACATGTCAATATAATTACATATATATATAATCTTATTCAAATAAACAAAAACAATAAGAATAAAAAGTTTGTAAAATAGTACAATTATTATTACATCGTCCATTGGTAACACACAACACATAATATGTATATTAACAATAACATCATACTAACATACATATAATAAAATTAAAGCCTATCGTTAAGGTATTCACTTAAAGAATAATAACATTTACTTCTGAGTAAACATTTTATTTCCATTTTAAAAATTTTTTCGTTCATGGATTTATATGATTCAGGTAATTTATTGTATGCTTTAATAGCTAAATACTTTGGGCTTTTTTCATATAATGCTAATCTGTGATAAGGAATTTCCAACAAATTAGTATTTCTTGTGTTATAGATGTGATTTGAATTAAGGGTAGTACCGTTCAGTTGGGATTTAGCATACAATAATAAACTAAGAATAAATAAACAAGGTAGTGTATGCCTCGGTGCTGTCAGAAGATGACTGGTTACTTACTGTACAGGAAGCTGACTCGGAAATAAGTAGCATACGGATTATTCTATTATCTGGTGATCAAAACAATAATAAAGACATTTTCAACAACTATGATCTCCGAAGAGGGAAGGTGTATCGTCGTACTGACCATGGAAATAGAATCATGCTCCCAAAAGCTTGCAGGTGGCAGGTCTTACGTTTCAACCACGATGATATTGGTCACTTTTCACTAGACAAAACGTTCGAAAGGATTGCCAGCAAGTTTTGGTTCCCAAAGATGAGGAAGTTCATAAAAAAATATGTTAAGTCCTGCATCAACTGTATGTATCATAAGGCACCATCAGGAAAGAAACCTGGATATTTGCATCCTATACCAAAAATCCCACGGCCATTCCATACAATACATGTTGACCATTTAGGCCCTTTCTGTAAAAGCAAACAAAACAACACCCACGTCCTAGTAACTGTTGATGCATTTACCAAGTTCTGTTTTGTCAAGGCTGTCAGGAATACGAAAACGAAGTATGTGGTACAGGAACTTAATGAAATCATAAAAGTTTTTGGAGCGCCTAAACGAATCATTACTGATAGAGGTAGATCATTCACTTCTAAAAGGTTTAAAGACTTTAATGACCAAAGAAATATTAGACATCATTTGAATGCAGTAGGAATGCCTCGTGGAAACGGGTAAGTAGAGAGGTACAATAAAACCATTTTGGATTCGCTATCCACCATGGGGGCTGATAAAAGCGACGATGAATGGGACGAAAATGTTATGAACATTCAATTAGGCCTTAATAATACTCTGAACAGGGCAATAACCACTACTCCGTCAGAGGCATTATTAGGATATCGAACAGGTCCACACAATTTTGATTCCGTTGAGCATGACGAGGATCATATCGATGTTAAAGAGCTTCGAAAGAACATTAGTGATCAGATAGCAACAGATCAGTTACAACAAAAGACACAGTTTGATTTACACAGAGCAAAATCACTAAACTTTAGTGTGGGTGAACTAGTGCTCGTAAAAATATCATCCATAGTGAGCATAGGAACGAGTCGCAAACTAGTGCCGAAGTGGAAGGGTCCTTTTAAGGTGTCCAAAGTCTTAGAAAATGATCGTTACGAAGTAGTTGATATACCCGGGTCAAGGAGATCGAGAATTCCCTATAGCGGTGTTTATGCAGTAGAGCATATCAAACGCTGGGTCACATTTAGCGATGAGTAGGAAAAGCCAGGTATGTAGTTATGCCGTCGGGAAAGGAATTTCCCTGAGCTTGAGTTATGCCGTCGGGAAAGAAATTTCCCTGTGCTTGTGTTATGCCGTCGGGAAGGATACTTCCCTGAGCTTGAGTTATGCCGTCGGGAAAGAAATTTCCCTGTGCTTGAGTTATGCCGTCGGGAAGGATACTTCCCTGAGCTTGAGTTATGCCGTCGGGAAAGAAATTTCCCTGTGCTTGTGTTATGCCGTCGGGAAGGATACTTCCCTGTGCTTGTATTAAAGCCGTCGGGATAATTCCCTGTGCTTATGTTTTGGCCGTCGGGAAACGCAAGTTCCCCTGTGCCTATCAGTGTGATATCAAACAGTATTTAATGCAATGTATTGTTTCCAGATTAAGATCGATGACCATCCAGTCAGGAGGGCCGAGTGTGAGCGCCGGTATATATCGTTTGCCAGGCATGTGACTATGAGGCTATGGATGATCTCAATCTTAGTGGGTGTTGACAAGAGGACAAGGACGACACTTATGTTTTATGTCATAATTGGCATATAGTTTACTAAAGTTCAGTTTTGATTGTAATAAAACACTATTTAATAACTAATTAATAAATTACTTCATAATCGTGAGGTGTTGTTAATAAACAGTATCTATAAATTGTGTATTAAACCCACTGGAAAATTGTCAAAACAACCAGGTTATAAAAAGACATTAAGGGTTTTTTGGCGACCCAAACCGCTAACTCCGGTTAACTGCGCTTAGAGTTGTGATTGGTTGAAACAAATTTATTTTAAAAATACACCAATCACGAGCTAAACCGCAGCTAACCGGAGTTAGCGGTTTGGGTCGCCAAAAAACCCTTATTGAATCTCAGTGAAGGTCACATGTATCTAAACAAGAAGGGTTTTTTGGCGACTTAACCGCTAATGCGGTTAGTGTGGTTTGCAGCGGTTAGTCATTTTGGCGAGAAATTAAGTTAACCCGGTTATGTCGAGTTTGCCAAACCGGCAAACCGTGCCTGGGAGATGAGTTTGAATGAGTTAGTATATATGTCTCTTTCTAATTGTGTTTGGTCTCGCTCGTTTTGTCTATGATTTTAGATGATATTCTTATTTTGGCCTATTTTAAGACAGTTTATCAAACTATCCACAATGTATGTACTATGGAACCTATTTGAAAGGTACTTTTGTTTAAATTAACAATAAAAAAATTGCCATGGTATGCCATCTAAATCCATCCAAACCAAAAGAATTTTCGCGTGATTTGCCCCTTGCTAACTCTAATTTCAAACACAAGCAAACCTAAGCTAACCGCGTTTGATATGGTTTGGGTCGCCAAAAAACTCTTAAGGTTAACTCACTGAATGCAAAAGCTTGATAGACGGCCCGCGCCGAATCGGACATATTAAGATAACGTTTTATTCGTAAATAATTTAATTTAAGAACCATATTTGTCAGTAGATATAAGTTAAATAAGTTAACCCAGGCATATAACATAAGGATATCACCCAAAAGTGTCTTGGATGAATTATTGTTTCTTGAATAAATTATGTTGAATTTCTAACCTACGTATTCATGATATGCTGAACAATACCTGCTCATTCTAATATATAGAAAATCTATGCTTTATTGGGGCGACATCTGTGAGCCCTGAAATAAATTTCATAAATACAATATAAATTTCTATTATAATAATTATAGGTCCCTGCACATCATGCATTACCAATCTGTAAATTTAAAAATCATTCAATAATTATCAATCAAACAAAAATAAACGTAAAGTCATTTATTAATAGAATCTATACAAGTCAAAGAGTTCAAAGGTAAGTTTCTTCCCAAGAGTGATTGCAAAAAAAAAAGGTGACCCTAAAAATAAAAAGGAAAACACGAAATAAATTAACTTGAAAGTAATTTATTCGCTACAAGCAGTGGATATTATCGTTTATCAATGAAATAATAGACTGGTCGCTGTGTAAAATCGCAGGTAAATAAAATCAAAATAAGTTATATTCATATTTTTGTCAAAATAACGATTAGGATGCAACTTTAAAACATAATCTAGATCTGTCAAATAAATTCAAATCCCATTAAACAAAATTATAAAAATTTCCCCTACCATTTTAAACATTGTGGTACTTTAAAGTGGGGTATCTCCACGTATAGGTTTTATTTAAATTGGGGTACTAACGTGGTGCACTTGTGATTCTGGGGAGCTCTACATTAAAGCCATAACAGTATGTACTTTAATGGAAATTAGAGTTCTATTATAATTTGTTTATAACTTTAGTTGAATAATTAATTATATATATACTCGGGCCAAAAAGAGTAGTCAGTAGAGCCAGGGGCGTACGGATTTACGAATTTCATAAATTCCATAATTCGAACAAATGAAAGCGGATTGTGTTAATTATGCATGAGTATGAGTTACCATGTCTTAAATTTTAAATAATATGCTTACATCTGGCAACATTATCTCCACGAATTAGGTATAGCAACGCAGTTGAACAATGCACATCCGTTGCGTTGCAGCATATGTGACGCCACTGAATGCGCTATCTAGACCCGCTGGACGACCTTTACAATAGTCGAACAAATTATTGGGTATAAAGGCGGCACGTTCAAGCATGTACTATATTTGGTTGACTATACCAATTAAACATAATGACCTAGTTGTGGTTTTCATCTCTGGTAGGCGGAGAAAACTGGATATATTTCTCTGAATTATATGGGATTATATGGTAAAACGAGCTGCCGCTTCTGTATTCCATAACAGCTAAATCCTTTGAAGAATTTCCGGAGAGTTTTTTGCTCTACTGACTACTCTTTTTGGCCCGAGTATAGTCGTATAAATGAAATGATAAATTGTAGCAAACAAAAAGGAAGATATTTATTGCCTACAATATTAAATTAAGGCCGTGTGAGTGACACTACGTTTTATTAAGTAATACCTACATTATTTTGTACATTTTAGAGTAAACATTCTATATTTGGGTATATAATTTTGTACAAATTTATATAGAAATAAGTTTCCATATACAATTTTTAACTTTATATTATAAATTATAAATTAAATATCTAAAAATACGTGCTAATGTAATATCTGTACGTTACGTGAAAAAGATAGTCAGGTAGGTAGATTTATTTTTTATTTACAGTAATTATAATACAACTCGATATACTCGTATATACCGGGTGACCACGAAATGACGCTCGCCCTTATATCTTCTTTGTTTTACAAGATATTAATTTCAAATTTGGGCACGTCAAATAACGGTTAAATATGCATTATTTCAACGGTTTTATCACTTTCCGTCGCTTCCGGTTTCACCGGAAATGACACTAACTTTCGTTTTTTAAATAGAACACCCTGTATATTTTTACGTTTTTGGATTCAGCAGGTCATTTTGAATACATTTAAGGCAAATTGAGATAAAAATATTATTGACAGACATTTTTATGAGCAAATTTAATTTTTGATCTAGGCGGCCGTGACCCCAAAAAAATGTTTTGTTTTGCTTCAATAATTAATCAAAAAATACAATTTTGATATTATGCCGTATGACATTTGTGTTATAAGATCTTAAACATTTCGGAAATCGTTTTTCCAGAATAACTCATTTTTTTTAAATGGCACCATGGTGACTCACTATGTTATTTTATAAAGCATTTCATTGCCGATAATTTGGTACCAAACACTTCATTATTTGTTCATATTATAATACATTAAAATTACATTCAATATAAATGAAGATAAAAATATTTTTTAACACTGAATTTCTATCAAATAGGTGCCTTTGAAATGTAACGAAAGAAACAAATGAATAGTTTCATAGCTCAAATGTCAAATGATATTTAAATCTATGAGAATCAGGTATTATTATGCTGCGTATTAAAAAATTATGGTTTATTCACAAAGTGACAAAGTGGTGTTCTTGAGCTACTCTCTCTTGTCTCAGCTCCCGTTCTACACTTTCTTAGTGGATAGCGTTCTGCATATAAATCACGGGCTGCCAGACTATTTCTGCGACTTTCCCCGTATATCAACAGCATATCCACTTTGTCACTTTGTGAATAAACCATAATTTTTTTATACGCAACAAAATAATACCTGATTCTCATAGATTTAAATATCATTTGAGCTGTCAAACTATTCACTTGTTTCTTTCGTTACATTTCAAAAGCACCTATTTGATAGAAATTCAGTGTTAAATATTATGAGTTTATTTTCAATTATATCTTGTTGAATGTAATTTTTATGTATTATAATATGAACAAATACTGAAGTGTTTGGTACCAAATTATCGGTAATGAAATGCTTTATTAAAATAACATAGTGAGTCACCATGGTGCTATTTAAAAAAAATTAGTTATTCTGGAAAAACGATTTCCGAAATGTTGAAGATCTTATAACACAAATGTCATACCACATAATATCAAAATTGTATTTTTTGATTAATTATTGAAGCAAAAAAAAAACATTTTTTTGGGGTCACGGTCGCCTAGATCAAAAATTAAATTTGCTCATAGAAATGTCTGTCAATAATATTTTTATCTCAATTTGCCTTAAATGTATTCAAAATGACCTCCTGAATCCAAAAATGTAAAAATATACAGGGTGTTCCACTTAAAAAACGAAAGTTAGTGTCATTTCCGGTGAAACCGGAAGCGACGGAAAGTGATAAAACCGTTGAAATAATGCATATTTAACCGTTATTTGACGTGCCCAAATTTGAAATTTATATCCTGTAAAACAAAGAAGATATAAGGGCGAGCGTCATTTCGTGGTCACCCGGTATATATACAGTGTGCCAAGGATTGTGTTAAGAAGAGAAAGGGAGTCATTCTATACAAAAACGCCTGCTTTTTCTGGAAAGTACGATAATCAGCCTTATTCTGGTGGCCGTTGAAAACAAAACAACGTTCAAATGTTTCCAATAATTGCCTATTTCTCAACGTTGTGGAACATTTCCTATTCAGATGACCAAAATGCATTGAATAATGGTCAACGTCTTTTTAAGTTAGCGTTGAGTATTTGGCAATAAGCTTTACGACTTGCCACGGCACTTTTCAACGTTGTTTCGCTGTTTATAGGATAAAAAGTTAGGTTAAAATTTAAAATTACAAAACTAAAGATCAATATAACTTCTATTATTTTATATACATATAGATGCTTTTAATGTTCGTAGGCACCTAGGTAAACAGATTATCGGTTTTAATATAATTTTATTATATTTAAAAAAAATTTTATTAGATTTTTTTATATCATAGTGCCTAATGGTGAACCATGGGGTTCGTTTTATTAATTAATGCTGACATTAATGAGGATCAGCGGTAAGTATCGGGTTGTTCTGAGGCTGAACAAATTAATAATTATAGATTATTCATTTCCCTTTGTCTTGGGGGCTTCTTCTGACGGGCCCATCGCCGCTGGCATTCAGTTCTGCAGTCATTTCATCCCAAATTTTTATTATTTGGGTCGTCTGACTGTTTTAATTTTCCTGTTTTTAACAAGTCGCTGGACCCTAGGTATTTCACATATACAGCGTGTGTAAAAAGTATTAAAACATGACCATAACTTTTAAAATATTGATTGAATAAAAAAACCCTTGGATAGGTCGATTTTTATTTTCAATTACGCAACTTTTGATGGGATTTATAATTTCTAGTTCTACACACCCACTCCCCCAGCCACCCCAACTTTTTCTTTTTTTAAAATCGACTTATCCAAGGGTTTTTTCATTCAATAAATATTTTAAAAGTTATGGTCATGTTTCAATACTTTTTACACACGCTGTATTTGAAATTGTTTCTTGGATGTTCTTTTTTTTTATCCATTATTTATTAAAGAAAAGACGATTATCTAACATCCAACTCTCTGAACTGAACTCACCAGAATCACCCAGAATTACGTCGTAGAATTAGAATAGAAATAAATATTAATTTTATAATAAACTGAAGTTAACTCCTTTACAAATTATAAGAGGCCACAAGCACAGAAGCAAAGATTCTTTGCACAGAACAAGGGTTATGTCAAATAAATTGGCAACTTCACAGGTATGTCCTTTTCAACGTTGAAAAAATGTGAACATTGAGAATTTGATGTCACCAATAGGATTAAATACTCAACGTTGGTAAACGGCATTGAAAAGTAATTGAAAACTTCTCAACGTTGTCTTATTTTCAATGGTCACCAGAATAAGGCTGAATAACACTATTTCCAAAATTTATATACGAGGTGCTAAATATTCACAAAAGTGCGAAACACCGCAAAGAATGAAGTAGGTAGGTACTATTTTTGAAAATATGGAAAAATTATATTTAAAAAAATGTTTTGGATTGAAAGGTAGGTCTATTGTAATATGTAGTTAATTATGAAATCTTGTCCTATTGGAATTATTTTGAGGTTTTATATGGACTATAAGTACTTACTAATAATTTCATTATCCGACGGCAAACTTTATATATAACTCATTTATCTTTAAAAGTTCATAACTCTGTTAATTTTGGTATAATCACAAAACTGAAACAACCGTATTATTCAGAAATGTTTACAAGTATTATCTGAGATATTTACCAAAATATGTCTTCAACTAGGTATTCCAAACTATTACAAAACTATGTAAATGTAAATAGGACTGGATACAAAACGTAAAACAAATTAATTAATTTTCAACTGAATTGAGAAAAATCGCTTAGTAGTCAATTTTTGTTTATTTTTCAATAAGGCATGTTAATGGGTCATTTCAAAATTAAATAAAAAATCAAAATGTCATTATACCTGTGCCTATACTATTGCACGATATTACGTAGTGATTTTCTTTTTAGAATTTTTAAAATCGATTGAAAAATAAATTAGATGATAAATATTTTGTACTGCTATATTTTTATTCAATATAACGGCAGTCGGCACCCAGATAACACAAGGCTGTTCCTGGGACGTCCCAAAAACATCAAGCCAGAACATTTGAAACATCCCAGGGACATCCCAAAACAAAGTAGGGACGTCCCAGCGCAAGCCGTTTGGGACTGTTCAGGATATCCCTGTCACGTCCCAACAACGTCCTTTCAGGTCGTGTTTGGACAATATTAGGACCTGACAAGGACATGCTCTAATAGCATGCCAGATATAAAACCTACATCCAACTGGATTCAAAATAAAATACTAATTGACAATGAATTAAATTATTTCCACAAATACCAAAAAGTTTATTACAGTCGACGAGCTTGGCCAACATGGCATCATTGGCAGATGCTTAAAACTGTTTATCACCTCCCAATGATGTCAACTTGGTTGGCGAAATGTGGGTCAAGTTCAGTATAATAAGTATTTGAGGATCTACTTCAGTGTCAATGTCGCATCAAAAGTTCAAATAACCCTTTACAGGAATACTGATCATTTATTCAAAGGAACATCACAAATTAATAGGCATAATGAAGCGTAAAAGAATACAATAATCAATCTGTAAAAGACCACTTAACTTTTAACAAAACACCAGACCAAAAAGACACCAAACACCAAACAAAACATGCACGCAGCCATATTGCTCTTTCTCCAGTCTCCTTCTCCTTCTTATCCTTGCCCAGGATTGGTTCTGGGCTCTGCTTGGTCCGTTACATTTATTAAGCGGCGGCAAATTTAAAATATTTGAGAACCCAAACAGAACTTGAAAATTTGTTTACCAAATGTTTCGTTTGCTTTATCACAGAAGAAAAACTTTTAATAGTAATTCTAATATTAGGTATACATAATACCAAACATACTGAATATCAGATTAAACGATTAAAAATTAGATTGTTTCCACGTTTTTATAATTATTCTACTCTTTGTTTTTGTTGAATGAATCCTGATATAATTTTTATTTAATAAAAACATTATCACTCCAAAATAACAATATTTTTAGGTTTAAAAAATAGTTTTCAATATTTTCGACCGTCAATTGTGATTGAGCATGTGCATTATATATTTGTTTTTTTATAAAATACCTTACCCAGAATTAATATCCAAGTTCTTAAGTCCTTGGGACGTTAGCCTGGGTTGTTTCACTATTTGGGACATCCCAAGGATTTTCTTAATATAACTCTACAGGGACGTCCCTGACGGTAAGTCCCAGGGATGTTTCCGTGGGATATTTCAGTCCTTGGAACGTCCGAGGGACATTTTGCCGCGACGATCCCATATGGAACGTAAAAGCTCATATATGGACATCCCACGGACATTTTGTGCTAACTGGGCAAGGTAGTACATATTTCAGAAAATTCGAAAATTTTTAGCCCATAAGAATGGCTATACCTACTTATTTTGTTACTCGACTGCAATACAATATTTACTTATGGTGAACAATTATTATTAAGTCGACTGAACATTTCAATACTTACCTTTTTAAAAAATACATATACATACCTATTGACATCCTTGGGAAATCCAAAGAAACTAACTTTACTGTTTTTCGAGTTGTTACTGCAAGCAGCACAACGATTATTTAGAGAATTCATTTAGCAGAACACCAAGACAAATTTGAATGTAATTTCAGTACGTGCCTGTGCCTTGCGGTGTTTATTCTACAATATATGGGTAATCGCGAGTTAAGAACAATGCGCCTAATGCGATGCGCAAACAGTCCATTCTATATCAAGAGATCCTACTAGGTATACTGTGCTACTGGCAGTTGTTGCTGGGCAGACCGTTATTTTTGTCAGATTTATTAATACTAGTGATATTAATTAATAATATAGATAATCCATAATGAATGATCAGGGAAGTAAATATAAATAAATATATTTATGGATGTTGAACTCTTTTTTATCTTTTATTTACGTATCATTTGTTCAAGTGTCTTTATGTGCATAATTATTATTATGATCTAATTTTCAAGTTTTTATGTCTACCTATATATTGAGACAAAAAGTGACATTAGTTTTATGGTATTCCTCATCAAAATAATTCGAAATTAAATCCGCTCTTTCAGGGATGGTCGATACACATTTAATTTGAATTGCAAAAATGCACAGCAAGATGAAATATAGGTACCTATTATCTAAAACTAAATATGACTGACAATATATTATTAGTTAGAAATACTTAGGTACCTACTGCTTATATTCCTACCTGATTATTTTTCATAATTTAATATAGTAATGGATTATCTATATTCTTATTAATTAATATTAATTGTTCCTAGTCGCCTAAGTTCCTACGTATCACAAAAATCATGTACCTACTAGAGTACTACTAATAAATTTAATATGAAAAAGTAACCATAACCTAGTTTGTTTGCTTCATTCAACAAAAGTATTCAAATCAAAGTTGCTCAGAGCAGGAGCAGTTCGAGCAAGGCTTGTAGACGTACAGGTTACATCAATGAGCAGCATTAGGGCGAGGAAAATGCGGGTTGAGGCAGGGCTGGCGACCGCGGTCTGTCAATTATTTTACATACTAAAAAGAGACATTAAACACTGCTCTGCTGTTGTAGAACAGAGATGGATGCACCAACGGTCGCCAAGTGACGTATGATATATTGAGATAGGTCAGGTTCAGATTGGGTAACCTTTAGAGTTTACCAGCCTTGCAGTTCGAGAGCTCATGCCACAGAATAGGAATTGTAACCTGTTCTGTGTTCATATAGAGATGTGACGTCACTTCTTTGCGTGCTGAGATGTGACGTCATTTCTATGTATGTAGTAGTGTATGGCGCTACCGGGCTTCCGTACAATTCATATGTACCATGTCCCATGAGCGAAAGAAGCTCACTTTTCGCACGAATTGCATACAATATTACTTCCTCACCAAAAGTGAGGAAGGTATGTATTCGTGAAAAAATTTTTGAAAATTTTTATTGCATTTCTGGGCGAATCTCGACGAATTATGACGATACACAAAATTTCAGACAAAAAAAATTTTCTGTCTGTGTGGGTGTCTGTGTGGGTGTGTGTGTGTGTGTGTATCGCGATAGCAGCTACAGTTTTTGAGATAAAGCTTTCAAATTTGGTACACACGTTCTAGAGGCCAAGGAAAAGATTGAGTTCGTTGATGAGCAAAATCGGTCCACTGGAATGGGTATACCGGACCCCAACATCTTTATTTCTAACTTTACAAAAAAATTTATTTTAATGAAAGATTAGAAATAGGATCTAATATACAAATCCATTATAATATTGTGTCCAAATGTTGAAATAAACGAAATACGTCAAAAAAACAAAATACGTCAAAAAAATTAAAATACGTCAAAAAACAAAATACGTCAAAAATTACTTTATTATAAACTCCACTACACGGTGAGGAAGTTTTGATCCCATAATTGGCAGCGGTTTTTTTTCTATACTACCGAAATGGACCTAAATTCTCTAATAATAATGTGAAACGTCAAAACTTACCTATTACGTCGAAACTTCATATGTCATTTAAAAATCACAATACTGTTATAGCCCACTGAATTTTAAATGAGTGAAATTAATCAATGTCTATTATTTCTTTGTCTAACGTCAATGTCAAGAATATAAATGAAACTTCAGAATTGTAAAAAATTCAATCATTATTGTTACAGAATACTGAAAAATAGGTGGTGTGTTTTATAATAATACAGTGATATTATAGCTATTAACATATCTAGGAATGTTATGACTATCATAACTGCCGCAGATGTCGAGAGCGAGGATTATAAGACATCTAAGGCTGTTATGATAGTCATAACATCCGTGATTTGTTCAATAGTTTATCGGTTTCAGAAAATAAAGACATTATTAATAGATATTACCTTTTGATATTCTCTCTTATTAATAACGTTTTCATTTCATTAGTTGGTCAAGTCTGTATGGGTTGATT
The DNA here is from genome assembly GCA_963680705.1 of Rhagium mordax. Lineage (NCBI taxonomy): Eukaryota > Metazoa > Arthropoda > Insecta > Coleoptera > Cerambycidae > Rhagium > Rhagium mordax. Next base: position 72,237,194 of record OY796656.1, on the reverse strand, counting down.
TGTCGCCATGGTTATAGTTATAATTTGTTTGTTTTTATTTGTTACCTTTTTTCATATTACATAAATGTTTACATTTTTAATGTCACAACGGCTACATAAAAATGGACCTTGGATTGCCTGAAAATACATTTCAGTTGGATTTCAGTATTTAATTATTGTTTGGAGTTTTCTGTCTGTTTGTATTAATAAATAGCCCTATAGTTTCATTATTTATTATTTCATCTGTTGACAGTTATTGACAGATTTGTATTGTAATATTACCGTACAAGCAATAAATATAACTGTACAACTTTATTTATTAATTTAGTTATGACTTATTTACCAGCCTACTTTTGCATATGCAATTCAAAGGATTAATATCCTGAAACCGATAAAATAAATGGACTACATAAAATTAAATAACCACATTTAACGTTTTTAAAATAAGATATGATTATTATAGGTGATCTAATAAGTATACGCACTAGTGCGTAAAGTAAGTTTAACTTTACGCACTCAGCGTGCGGAAAGTTGGTACTTTACGATCGGTATAGTAGAAAAAGTACATTACAGTATCTATAGTACCGTAATACCTCACTTCCCGGCCGCATATATGAGTAAGTACTGTAATGTTGTACTTTCCGGACGAGTTGAAATAAAAGTAAAGAAAATCCAATAAACTTAATAATTTTTTTTATAATAAATACACCACATGTAATTACGACCCCCTTTATCCCAGAAGGCTGAGCCTTGTGCGGGAGGGGGCTACACATTTAAAGACAAGGGACACACATCCAATATCCGTGTATAATGGAAAAATCACTCTCACAGTATTTTCCATTGCCACGACCGGGATTCGAACCCGGGACTTTTGGGTGAGAGGCAGGTACTCTACCATCTCGACCATCAGTCATACTAATTGTATGCTTAGATATGAAATATCAGTATAAGTAAATATATCAAATTGGATATGTTTGTTATTATTATGCTTGTATAAAGATTAAATAAAGTCATTTATAAAGAAAAAAAATACTCCTAATTATTTAGTGCAAAGCAGTTCCATTACGAAAATATATTTATCGGTTTCAGGATAAAGTAGGCTGGTAAATAAGTCATAACTAAAGTTGTACAGTTATATTTATTGCTTGTACGGTAATCGGTAATATTACAATACAGATCTGTTAATAACTGTCAACAGATGAAATAATAAATAATGAAACTATTCGCGAAAATCACGTACCGCGAGATGGCGCTGAAAATTTAGTGTGTGTTTGAACCAAGTGGTGAACAACAAACCTTTGACAGTGTTTTGACATTTACGATAAATTTAGAGGTTAATTCTAGTAACAATCTTTTTTTATTAAAGTATCGTGTCAACCGTTTTATTAATTTATTGCATTGCTATATTGTTTATAAACTAGTTAAATATAATAACAACACTTTAAGCGCACTTTTAATTTAAAAAATCACAAGATAAATTTAAGAAACCCGTGAACTGACAGTGACAGTAGTGACAGCGGTTTGTTGTCACTATGAATGACTCATAATATTGAGATTACGACAAAAAATATAGATGTCGCCCACTCCGTGATTTTCGCGAATAGGGCTATTTATTAATACAAACAGACAGAAAACTCCAAACAGTAATAATTAAATACTGAAACCCAACTGAAATGTAATTAAAAAGATAACAAATAAAAACCAACAAAATATAACTATAACCATGGCGACAAATCAACCCATACAGACTTGACCAACTAATGAAATGAAAACGTTATTAATAAGAGAATATCAAAAGGTAATAGGGAGTTTTTAAGCCTCTTATTTTACGTGACTTTATTAACGTTTCCGTTATTGTGAGCAAGCGTATTGTGATGTTCCGTAAATAAAGGACTGTCAAAGAAATAAAGTTTTTAAAGCCTTTGTATAACGTACGTTTTTAACGTACGCGCCAACGTCAAGAAATTTAACCTCACTTCTGACATAGGAAGTTTCAGTGCTTTTGACTTAAATTGTAGCTTTACGTTTTGGTCTCTTTTTTAATTAAGCTGTCGATTTTTGTGGCTTTTGATTATTTCAGTCACAGAGAGTCTTAATGGTCTTATGTGGTTCAGTTAGTTGCTTTCTGAAAAGCTTACTGATCGGCTGTCCGCTGTGATGCCAATTGTACTCTTTTCTGTAGTTTTATGTAACGTTTTTGCATTTAAAAAAAAAATAATAAAGCGCAAAAAGTGCTAATTAAGACGAATTCAATAAATTCTATGGAATTATTTATTTTCTGTTGTCTTACTTCTTACATATATCCACAAAAAAATATGAGCCGACAACGTTGTCTGAGACTTTGTACGTAAATAACTGAACGTTGTTGGGCCGCAATTAACGTATCACGCTATCCCTTAATAACGGAATCGGTTATTTTGTTGCAACTACGCATGAGCACAATAACGTTAACGATGATATGAACGTTAAATAAGAGGCTTAAAAACTCCCTAATATCTATTAATAATGTCTTTATTTTCTGAAACCGATAAACTATTGAACAAATCACGGATGTTATGAATCATAACAGCCTTAGATGTCTTAAAATCCTCGCTCTACGAGCTTGGATTTCAAACCGACATCTGCGGCAGTTATGATAGTCATAACATTCCTAGATATGTTAATAGCTAGAAAACATTAAAAACAAAATTTGAGGTTGTGTAGTTTACTCGCCACACACCGTTCGATCAAGGTAACAATCCTTGCCATTCGATCCTATGGTGATTTATTTTCAATCATCTGGCAACCCTGTGATAATTAGAACCGCCATGTTTATGTTGTGTTGTGATGACTCCACAGACCTAAAGTCATGGGGGTCTAACTAATATCCGACTATAAGATACAAGTAGCTCATTGGCTGCCAGGCTGGTTAAAAGGCTATTTTCAATTTCCCGGGTAAAGGTTTGGTGTTTTTTGTGTTAAATTAAATTTCTCAACCTGGGTCCTGACAGAATGACATAAATGACATTTGTCGTTGTTTTTTACAAAGTGGTTAGCTTGGCTTGGCTTACGATGGTAAGTAAAAAGAAATTATTTAGATATTTACCTAAATTGTTTTATTTCTTTTTCAATCATTTATTTATTCAAAAAATATCGTGTTACAAATACAATAATTTTAGCGTCAATGATCTGATATTTAATGCAAAACAATTATTATATCGCCACATTGTCATGTAATTGATTGTAAACCTAATTAATGTATAATTTTAGATCACAACGAATTAGAATGACTTATAGTTAATAATGTTTAAATTGCTGCGAAAATTGACCTAGGAAATTCACAAGATGACTGGCAATGGATGAATGGCGATGAGGCTGAGAAAAACCGGTGTCTACAATACTATAATTAGTTCAGTCAATAAAGGAGGTGTAGAGTGCGTGAGCAGGGACCTAAGCGATTCCTTCAGAAACTTGTTCAGGGTGCTTAGGGAGTGAACATGTTGTTTAATTGAAATTCCCAATAAACACAGCATATGTGGCCCAGCAATGGCAAAGTACAAACTGCCATAACTGGCAGTACTGGCCCGGAAAAAATATGTCCCACCGGCCATCATAGATTTTGCCAGCAGCTTAACTCTACTGGGCCATTACCGAACCACTATTGGTACGGAAATGGTTCGGTAGAACTCAGTAAACCATTATTGGTACTAAAATGGCAAAATGTCACTCATAAACTACTGGTAGGACTGTACACAACTTGTAATGGGCCATTAATGCTTAACCAGTAACATCACAAAACCATCAATAACTCTACTGGGCCAACAGAATGCCACACATCATGTGTTTACTGGGTTGTTAATTACTTCTTAGATAAACTCTTAGTATTTTTTTTTTAATGAACAGGCAATTGACAGCTTTTTATTATTTTATTTACTTCACCATTAACAACTAAACAAAAATATAATAACAATACTTTTACAATAACTTATAACAATGTAGTTGTCGTAGAAATTACAGGTACATCCAACACCCCCTCTCGACAAATACACATTAACAACAATATCTTGTTATATAAGTCCCATCATAGATCGAAGTTTTTCAAACCTGTTTTTCGGTAGTGGTTTTGTCATTGCATCACCTATCATGTTTTCTGTTTCACAGTACACAAAAGTAATTATATTCTGTTCCACCAAATTGCGAAGATAATGATATCGGACATCAATATGCTTTGTCCTAGCATTGATTTTCTCGTTAGTTGCCATCTTTATGCAACCTTGGTTATTCTCATTTATAGTGGTCGATTTAGTAGCTTGCTCACCTAGGTCCTCTAATATTTGACGTAACCAAACCACTTCTTGACTAGCATATGCAGCAGATACATATTCAGCCTCTGTTGAGGATAAGGCGACAGAAACTTGCTTTTTGCTTGACCAAGCAATCAGACTTTCCCCTAGTTTAATTATGTATCCACTCAATGACTTCCTATCCTTTGTATCTCCTGCCCAATCTGCATCTGCATAACAGGTAAGATTTAGATCTTCAATTGCTGATATCTTTAACTTTAATTTCGCAGTTTGTTTTAAATATCGAATAACACGTTTAACTTCGTCCCAATCTTGTTGTCTAGGATTACTTACTCTTCTACATAAAATTCCAATTGCAGTTGCAATGTCTGGACGTGTCGTAGTTGCTATATACAACAATGTCCCCACGGCTTGTCGGTATAGTTCATTGTTAGGTAAAAGATTTCGTTCTTCAACCAACCTTAGATAGTCTGTGTTCATAGGTGTAGATACTCCTTTCGCTTCTTTTAACCCAAATTTTTCGATAATTGAGTTAATTTTCATGGTTTGATTAAGAAGAAAACTTCCATCATCTTCTCGCTGTATTTGAATTCCTAGGTAGTATGTAACATCCCCTAGGTCTTTGATCTCAAAGTGTCTATCAAGTATTTTTCTAAGATCTAAGATTAACCTGTCATTTCTATGAGTAATTATTAAGTCATCTACGTATACTAATACATATGTCCAATTCTCGTCCTTGAATCTGGAATATAAACATGGATCAGCCTGACTTCGTATAAATCCCTCTTCCAGTAAACTTCCATTTATTTTGATATTCCAAGCTCTAGCTGACTGTTTAAGACCATATAAAGATTTCTGTAGCTTACAAACAAGATGTTCTTCTCCTTCTTTGATATATCCTTCAGGTTGTGACATATATAAGTCTTCTTCAATATTTCCATAAAGGAAAGCTGTTTTGATATCATAATGTTTTACTTTCATCTTTCTAGCAGCCGCCACAGTTAACAATATCCTAAAGGTGCTCTGCTTTGCTACTGGAGCAAAAGTTGCGTCATAATCCTCACCATATTTTTGGGAAAATCCTTTTGCGACTAGCCTAGCTTTGTATCTGTGTACTTTACTTTCTGCATCACATTTAACTTTAAATATCCATTTACATCCAATAGGGTCCTTGCACATTTTTTTTTTATATGGTGAAAATGATCCTTTATATCTAAATATCACCTCCGCAAAGTATTTTTTTAAAGCGTTTACTTATAATAATTTTATAAGCAATCGAAGTTTGAAATTAAATCGGGCGCGCCAAAACGAGGCGTGGCTAGTGTGACGTCACGTGGCTCGTTCCGCTGACGTCATATAATCTAAACTAGATGGATTTCCGGTAGCCAGCAGCGCAAACCTTGCCAGCAGCGTAGTTCAACAAGTGTTTGACACTTGGCAGTCGAATTTGACAGTTCAATGTTTTGAGGTTATTAATACTTTTATTAATCTTTTTTGAAAGCAAAAAGTGATTAATTGTTAAATTTCAAACGTTATGCATTGAAAACTTCATTATTAAATATTTAAATCGAAAATACCACCCTATACATGTAGATTTCAATTCAGGTTATCCTTTAAAGTAAACGAATATTCAGCCAATATGTGATGATGTACAATAACGAGCGCTGAGGCCTTGCGTGTTTTATTGTTTTATTTTCTTAATTTTCTTGAATGCAATTGAGATGTGTAATCCTCATAGAGCGTCATATATTGAAAGACAATGGTTTATAGATATTGCACGGTACCCGATTTTAAAAGTACAACGATTTCCACACCAGCAAATACATTTTAAAGTGCCATTAGACGAGAAGCATCGAAAAACGTATATGCTTCGTGACATCACCACCAATGACAAGGCGTTTTCATGTGACGTCAATTTAAAGGTGTTTGTTTGAATTTTAAATGGAAAATTAGGCTGGAATTTTTATTTTTTTTTCAAAAATATATGCGAAGAGGCTCTTAAATTTACTAAAAGATGTGGTTTATTAGCTTTTGGAAGTAAAATAAATTATATGCAAGGTCCCTATTGCACGCCTTCCTGACGGTAATTCAGTAATTTTCCAAGTTTCAAGTTGTTGAAGTGATTTCATTTCTTCGTCTGTAGCTTTGATCCATTTGATTTTCTCTTGATCAGGTAAGTTTTGCATATCATGCCATGATCTGGTTCGGGATTTGGAGCAGTTCGAACCATATATGATAAACGTTTTGCTGAAACTCCTTTATTTTTTCTAGTTGATATTCTAATTTGAGGCTGATTTGATTTTTCTAAATTATTTTGATCCAAAATGTCACTTCTGTCATCCATTATTCTAACTTCATTTTGTTCCTCCCCTATCAGATCTACACTAAAATACTCATTAGGAATTTTCTGTTCTAACTTTTCTTGTGGCTCAGGTAATACTGATTGCTGTAGATCTTCTTCCTGATCTGTTTTCCTTTTAAGACAAATATTCCCTGAAAAATCAACTGTGTTTTCATCAATTATCACAGATCTACTTATTGTTATTTTCTTGGTATCTGAATGTAAAATTCTGTATCCTTTTTGCGTTTCACTGTAGCCGACCAAAATACCTTCTTTGGCATGAGCATCCCATTTTGTGCGCATCTCTTTTGGAATGTGAACATGAACTTTACTTCCAAACGTTTTTATATGCTGAATATTAGGTTTCTTTCCAGTCCAGAGTTCGTACGGAGTTTTCTTGATGGCTTTACTAGGTAAACGATTTTGGATGTAACATGCGGTTGAGATTGCTTCTCCCCAATAGGTCGTTGGCAATTTCGATTCAAAAAGCATACTTCTAGCACTTTCACACAGAGTGCGATTTTTCCTTTCAGCAATTCTGTTTTGTTCCGGGTTGTATGGCACAGTGGTTTGAAATTCGATTCCATATTTCTTTAAAATCACCTTTGAACTTTCACAAGTATATTCTGTTTCGTTATCACTTCGGATAATCTTTGGTTTTCTGTCAAATTTGTTGATACATATGTAATATATTCCTCTAGTTTTTGTGATACTTCATTCTTGCTATGGAGGAGATAAATTATTGTGTATCTAGAGTAGTCATGAATAAATGTGACAAAATATTTTTTCTTTCCTGGAGTGAGAATATTCATAGGTCCACACACATCTGTGTGTATCAAATCTAATGATTTATCCGTACTAGAGTTACTGGTTTTTGGAAAAGAAACTCTCGTCATTTTTCCTTTTATACAACTGGTGCATTTTATCAACTGATTGCATGGATGAATTGTTATTCCATCTGCCAAGTTTTCTTGAACAAGTCTTCTTACTGCCACAGGATTTCTATGCCCAAGACGTTGATGCCATCGATGAATACAATTTGCATGAGTCTCACATCTCGAAATATTAGTTATTTCTTTACATTCTAATTGATATAAATTGTCAACAATCTTGCCTATTCCAACTATGCCATTACCCTTCAAAATTGTACAACTGTCATCTTGAAACGTTACCAAGATTGGTAAGTTTCTTAACTGAGAGTAGATTACTCTCCAATGATGGAACATAAAGCACATCCTGTACTAACACCTTTTTGGTTACTGTTGGAGAAATTTGGCAGTTGATGAAACCGTTACCTACTCCTTCTGAAATCACATATTTTCCATTGGCTACGATTACTTTATCTGTTCTTTCCTGGTTAAGTTCAATGAAGAAACTTTTATCATTAGACATATGGCTCGTTGCACCCGAGTCAATACACCACAACCTATGTGATTTTGTATTTTCCATTGCATTAAAAGCTGCTTCACTACCTGATGAATTTTCTTCTTTGTCAATAGCACTTTTGGCTCTCTGGTTGCTGTTTTGTTTTTCCATTTCTTTCTTCCAATTTTTCCATGCCCCTTTTTCTTGCAATAAAAACATTCTTGTGTATTTTGATATCCATAATATTTCTTTCGATTGTGACTTTGAGTCTGCAATACTGATTCTGCTATCTGCCCTATTGTATCATTTGAACATTCAATCTTTCGTTTATATTCATCTACAAGTTTGCCTCTAACATATTCAAGAGTAAGTTCATCATCTGGACGTGCGTCAAGTGCTGTGACGAGGGTCTCATAACTCTCAGGAAGTCCACTAAGCAAGAGTGCTGCTACCTGAAAATCTCTAATCTCTTCTCCTATGCCACGTAGACGTTCCACCAATTCCAGGGTATGTCTAATATAGTGCTGCATCTCCTCAGATTTATTTAGCTTTGACTGGTATAACTTTCTCATTAAATATAACTTGTTGCTTAGATTCGCTCTTTCATGTACCTTTCTGAGTTCTTCCCACATGCTCATTGCTGATGTGCACTTACAAATGTGCACAATCTGGTTATCTTCCACACTGAGGCAAATTGTACTCTGTGCCTTATGGTAATTTACAATCCATAGAGGCGTAACTGGTTCAGGCTTTACTTCTTTTATACAGTCCCACGTACCTTCTCTAATTAACAACATTTTCGTTTTAAATTTCCATGCCTGGTAATTTTCGTCCGTCAATTTTGCTACAGTGAACTTTGTTAAACTATTTTCTCCCATTTTTATTCTTCAACAACAAATTCACATTATACTTATTTGAATTTCTTAAACGAGCCTGGGCCCATAACCTGTTGTTTAATTGAAATTGTTAATTACTTCTTAGATAAACTCTTAGTATTTCTTTTTTAATGAACAGGCAATTGACAGCTTTTTTATTATTTTATTTACTTCACCATTAACAACTAAACAAAAATATAATAACAATACTTTAACAATAACTTTATAACAATGTAGTTGTCGTAGAAATTACAGGTACATCCAACAGAACATACTAAAAGTCCTCTAGGAGGTGAGCCGGAGGAGAGGGGGCACAAAGATCGAAGGTCCCACTTTTGGGTTATTCGTTTATATCTCGAAAACGGTGCGTCGTAGGGAAAAATGAAATGAAAGGAAAGCTCATAAAATTCTCTACAACATTCTATATACTTTTTTCGAAATCGCAACCGTTTTCGAGCTACACACTCCGGACAAGTGAAAATTTTCGAAAAACAGATTTTTACCTCACATATTTCATCAAACATTCCTTCATTCCTTCATGTTGTCTAAACTATTCATCTGAGAAAGAAATTCCCTTAGAGGAAGTTGTAGAGAATTGAATTCCCTCCCTATAAGAATATATATTACGACATATCCAATCTCCAACCGGTCAACAGTTACACCAATTTTAAGATTTTTCGTAAAATTTCGTCTTTTTCAGAAATAGTATATTGTTTCATTAGGAGTAAAAATGATACTTTTGTGACAATTTTGTAGGTTTGTCACAAGAACAGAGGCGACGATACAGCGACTGAGGAGGTTGGCTGACATCAATTTGACATGGAACACATCGATACCTGTGAAACAAGATTTCTTGTCCAATCCTACCAACAAAAGTCAGTTCATCTCCTTACAACAGATAAAGCTTCAGAAGAATGGGATACAGACTCCCCAGGCCACCAATAATGCTGACGTATCGTGAAGACTGCTGTGGAACAATCCACTCACAGTTCTGTGGCTGTCGTTAGTGAGGATGTGGGCCTCGCTGTCCTTTTGATAGCTTCCACTCCTCCCACCCAAGATATCCTGCTGCTGAAACCCGACTGAGGAAAAATCAAAACAATGGCACTGTCCACCCAAGAGATGCAGCAGCATGGATTTGAACACATCCTGTTCTTATATTAAGTAGTATTATGCAACGATGTACTCAAGACTAAAATATAGCATCATTTTTTGGGGTTGTTCACACCACAGCATCAGGCTATTTAAATTTCAAAAGCGAGCTGTTAGATGTATTGCAAATGTTTTTAAACTTACGCCATGTAGACCTATATTTAAAGAACTAAAACTACTTACTTTGCCATGTATCTATATCATGGAAACTTTATTATTTGTAAAACATAACTATGAAAAATTCATAAAAAATAATCATTATCATGCCTATAATACGAGAAGAGGTCAAGATTTGTGTTTACCGATTCATAGCTTGGCTATTTATGAAAATAACGTTGCATATATTGGTATACAACTATTCAATAAGTTACCTGAAGCCATAAAATGTATTGAAAATATAGATTAAATTATTGCTGACAGAAAAAATGTATTATAGTGTATCAGAATACTTAATGGATAGAGATTTGCATTGATTTAATTAAGATATTTATTTTATTCATTTTTTATTATATTGAGATTTTTATTTTTTTATTGTAAGACGTATTATGTTGTTTATTTGTGTAT